>OZ023266.1:53405657-54605657 GCA_964006375.1 Tillus elongatus
CAGCTTTACCTCATTATCCAGGACATTTGGCCGAACCCCTGCCTTTATGTAAGGAGGATAGAGTTCTTTGACGTGACCAACATCGCATGGACACGGGACCGACGGCTTTACGTTTCCTCCGAAGAGCGAAACGTGTAGACATTCAACTTGCTCAAATCTGATGCCACAACCTTAGTTCCAAACCGCGCTGTGGTCGTCCTTCCAGGGCCCGAACCCATGAAAATGTTGAAAAAATTCGCGAAATCATCGTGGAATATTGACGAAGTAGTGGAGCTGTATGTAGTAACGTGGAGTTCAGTTCAGCGAATTTTAACGGAAGATTTGGGGATGAAAAGGATGACCTAATTCTAGCCCCGACTGCTTAACAAAATCAAGGTTGCGTGGAAGCATGTTGTGCTTCGAAAGAAAAGTTCCGAAATGATCCAAACTTTTTTTCCAAGGTCATCACAGGTGACGAGGTGGTACGGTTACGACCGTGAAACGAAGCAACAAATAAGCCACCGGAGGACTCCACGTTCACCTTGCCCCAGAAAAGCTCGCCAAGTGAAATCAAACGTCAAAACAATGCTGATTTGTTTTTTTTTAATGCGAGGGGGAGTTTTCCATTCAGAGCTTGGTCCACAAGGTCAGACAGTTGACCAGGCTTTGTACCTGGACGTGTTGAAAATATTGCGCAACAGTTTGCGGCGGAAGAGGCGTGATGCGTGGCAGTCGGGCAACTGGTTTTTCCACCACGTTAACGCCCCTGTTCACGCAACCCTGTCTGCGCCAATCACCACCCGACCTTGCCCCCCTGTGGTTTTTTTCTATTTCCCCGAATGAAAAGATACATAAAAGAAAAGCGTTTTGCCGACTCTGCTGAGGTGAAGAGAAAAAAGATGGTGGCGCCGTGGGATATCATAGCAGATGACTTTCAAAAATGTTTTGAACAATGGAATAAGATTAGACAAGTGTAGCAGTGCTGATTGAGAGAATTTTGAAGGGGATTGGCGGTTTTTTGTTTAAAAATTAAATGAAGCATAAAAAACTTCCGTTTTTTTGGATACCCACTCGTATTTAGTGAAATAATACCACTACTCACACATATAATACCACTATATATTTATATATATGTATATATATATATATATATATATATATATATATATATATATATATATATATATATATATATATATATATATACTCACACATATAATACCACTATAATTAGGAATATGTATAAATGTACCGGCGGGAAGCGTGGGATAGGGGCAGGTGTTTATTCGGAAGGACTGAGGGTGTCATAGTATTTCCCTCGGAGCCCATGCAACGGTCTTTCAGGCCGAAATGTACGCCATCCTGCACTGTGTGCGAACATGAGGAGGGGCTACAGACAGCCCTTAAGGCCCTAAGTAGCCCACGTGGTAAATTCCTGGCTGGTGAGTGAGTGCCGAGACGAGGCGAGCGACCTGGCTGGGCAGAATGAGGTCACCCTCATCTGGGTGCCGGGCCACTCCTGCATAAAATGGGGCGGTTCGAGGGGGACCTCGCATGCAGACTCTGCAGCAAGGGGGCGGAATCAGCCCAGCACATCTTGTGCGAGTGTAAAGCTCTGCACCACAGAAGACAACTGATCTACGGTCAGTCTAGACCAGAGACAGAGCATTATAAAACTTCACCCTACCAATCGCTGTGCAGACTAGTTCAAGGCACAGTGATTTTGGAGTGGGTGGAGTAAAAAGACTAAGGGCATGCACAATAAACCAAAGGTTGCGGAGCTATCGGGGCGGCGAGGCCGGAGAGTTCGTCGGTAATTTAAAATTAGGTCTCTCAACCTTTCCCAAAGATAAAAGTCCATATGCGTTAAATCTCGTGATCTCGCCGGCCAACAGTTGGGACCTTGGTTAGCTATCCAATTATTGCCAAAATTTGCCGTAAAAAAACTGGTAACAATTGCTGCGTTGTGAAGCGGTACCCCGTCTTGCTGAAAAAACATGCTCCTGAGTTCAGTTAGTAGTAGTTCATCAACACGTTTGGGAGGTGAGCGTGCCATTGTAAATAACCTGACCGATAACCCTACCCCCCGAAAATCCACACTAAACTCAAATATTCTATGATTTCTCTGCTCCACCATTGCATGAGGATTTTCTTGTGCCCAAGTATAACAGTTGTAACCGTTGAAAATAACAGCACTACTTACATAAGCTTCGTTTGTCCAAATACGGTTCAACACAAAATCACACACTTGGTTATAATTTTCTAAGAACCATTGACAAAAATCCATCCCGCATTCAAAATCTCCAGGTCTAAGATGATCAACTTTTCTAGTCCTGTATTTCTACCTAACAATAGTTCTTGGTATTCCTGTTGATATTATTAACTTATACGTTGAGGTTTTCTGATTATTTTCAACAGTTCCCCAAACTACTATTTCTTCTAACTCCGTATACCTACTTGATTAATGCCTTTTAGGTCTTTTCTTCCCAAATTGACCATTGTTAATTAGATTGTGTAGCAATCTTCATCTTCAATATCTTTGAAGGGTTATCTCCTCTTTGCATACCAGTATGGTACAAACTGCTTGCAGCCTTTGCATTCTCATTTGCTTGTATGAAACAGACAATCATGTCCCATCTAAGGCTAGATGCATTCTCGCAACAATTAGAACCGAAGACCGGTTTCACTCTCAGTTCTTTAGTACGGCATACTAATTGTAGCAAAAATGCACCCAAAGTAATATGGCTATAGTATAGCCAGCCTTAAATCACTAAGTGAGTGGTGGACGTGCCGCCACCTAGTTGCGGAACCAAGTAGTATGTTGTCATGCCAGCTCCAAATAACACAAAGTGTTAAAAAAAATAGAGACTGTATACAACTAACTAACAATTTAGAAAATTGTCAGCCCTGGCCCATTTCTACCCGAATATAGGGACAAAGTATATAAGGCTAGATGCATTCTCGCAACAATTAGAACCGTAGACCGGTTTCGCTCTCATTAGAGCTCTTCAGTACGGCATACTAATTGTAGCAAAAATGCACCAAAAGTAATACGGCTATAGTATAGACAGCCTTAAATCACGGTTCTAATTGTTGCGAGAATGCATTTAGCCTTACATACTTTGTCCCTATATTCGGGTAGCAATGGGCCAGGGCTGACAATTTCCTAAATTGTTAGTTAGTTGTATACAGTCTCTATTTTTTTAACACTTTGTGTTATTTGGAGCTGGCGTGACAGCATACTACTTGGTTCCGCCACTAGGTGGCGGCACGTCCACCACTCACTTAGTCATGTCCCATTTTTCATAATTTTTGAATTTCATGGCAAATTTAGTTTGAAAATTGAACAAAAACCTCGACAAGAAACTAAGAAACAAGCAGCGTCTTTCTCACCCGATTCAAAATTTGATGGCTAGCAATAAACAGAAGCACTCTATTTTGATTCCACGTCATCCAAAGACTACTTATCAAATGGCACCATTTACAAGTTATACGTACAAAAATGTAATGCTGTCTTTTTCAAAAAGCTGTGCAAAACATCAAGTGTGCAAAATTTTTGGAATGATACAATTTGGTCCGCTCCGTACATCTTTTGGAGAAAATGGTTTTGATATTTGAATCAGAAAACTAGAATCATGATTCGCGATTCATGTTAGAATTATTTAAATATCATTGGCAAAACAAAGCACATATAGTTGTCACAATTCCTAACTTTATTTCACTAATGGCTGTAAAATATTTTTTATATGTTACAAACGAAGAGACTCGCAGCTTTCTTTAATATTTCATTAAGGCATAATTATTTAATATCAGAGATATCAGGTCAACTATGTATTAATTTAAAGTAGTGGGAGATCCTATGCATGCATCCCAGTTCTCTGTTCAACTTTTGGGCTAAGCTATTCTAAAATGGAAACTGAATTTTTTAAATATTTATATTTACCTGGGAAGACGTCACTGGACTTGCCATGCTATGTTTATATGTCGCAGACTGTCCGCCATGCTTTTCAATATTAAAACTATCACTTTGAAAGTCTGACGTTACCTGAAACAATATTTAAAACTTTATTTATAATTATTTATTAATTATCAGAGTATACACTTAAAAGTTCAATGGCATCATAATTATTTTGTTTTTTGTCAGATTTACATCAAATTGGTCTTAAATAATAGAGGTCCTCAAGGCCTACTTAAGACCACAAAATCACTTTTCATCTCAAAATGCAAGGCCATCTATGATCCAAAATTGTGTAGTATAAAAGGCCAAAAATTAGTAAGGCATTTTTTATCTAAAAATCCTATCAACAAGATATGTTCTTATTCATCCAAAACCCAAAATCCAAGGTTTAGTTAAATAAAAGACGTTAATAGTAATTTCAATCAAAAAACTGATTTATTTCAACAAAATTATACTACAAACATGTGTCGACATTTTATAACAAACCCTTATGTGCACTGGTATATGGTTTAATCCATTTTCTATTATCTATTTCTTAAGAAGAAAAAAAAAAAAGAGAAACGAGAAGGAAATTAATAGTAATTTCAATCAAAAAACTGATTTATTTCAACAAATGTATACTACAAACATGTGTCGACATTTTCTAACAAACCGTCATCTGCACTGATACATTTTCTATTATCTATTTCTTAAGAAAAAATAAAAGAAACGTTCTCCATTACTATTTAAAATCAAAATAAGTGCAAAGTATCTTCCTGACATTGTTAAAGTGGGTATATAACAAATAAATGGTAACTAAATAAAGCAAACGACAAATTAAACTCGGAAACAGCATAGCATGTTCCTTAACAGGTTGACTTAAATAGCGGGCATATACTACTTATCTCTGGAAGAACTAACAAAAGTAGTAGAAGAGGTCAAGTTGGGGAAGGCTCTGGGACCGGACCACGTTCCACCTGAGGCAGTAAAGATCGCCGTTAAACAAGTGCCCCATATCTACCTGGGAGTTTTTAATAGCTTACTAAAAAAGCAGGAGTTTCCTGATATATGGAAGATCGCAAAGTTGGAAGGGAGGAAACATAGAAAATATCAGCACACCCTCCGCTCATAGGCCGATATGCATGCTGAGCATGGTTGGTAAGTTACTAGAAAGACTCGTCAAGAACAGACTGGAGATAGAAATAGAGCAGAACGGAGGCTTTTCTGACAACCAATATGGATTTAGAAAGGGACGTTCTGCAATCCATGCGATACACAGAGTGGTCAGTTCTGCGAAAAACTGTAAAAGTAGGTGGTTCATTTTGGTGACCTTGGACGTCAAGAATGCTTTCGACTCGGCCACATGGAGCCTGATAGTTAACAAATTAGTAAAGAGGGGTGTGTCTCAGTATCTGATTAATATGGTAGAGAGTTACCTGTCCGACAGGAAGATCTGTGTGACTAAAAACACAGAAATAGAAATGACTGCAGGTGTCTCGCTGGGCTCAGTTCTGGGACCTCTTCTGTGGAATATGCTCTACGATGATGTCCTAGGGTTGCCACTTCTGGAGGGTGCAACGACTGTTACTTATGCAGACGACCTGGTGTTGCTGGTGGAAGCAGATGACGACCAAGAAACGGAAGATAAGCTGAACGAGTCTTTAGCCATGATAAGTACATGGATGGACAAAAACAACTTGTCTTTGGCCCCACAAAAAACTGAGGCTGTTATTGTGACGGGACCGTGTAGAAGACAACATGTCCATTTTGAGATCCTCGGGAGAGAGATCGTGCCTCTTAAATATCTCCGATACCTTGGAGTGATCCTAGCCGAAAAGGTGGCTTTTGGAGAGCACATTAAACGCGTGGTGGAGAAAGCTAAAAAAAATAAGTGCTCCCAAGAGACAAGTAATGTGCGAGGTGGTTCAGTCCGTACTACTCTACGGTGCACCGGTCTGGATCAGGGTACTAGAGGCTCAAAGAAGCAGGGAAAAAATGTTGGGAATGCAGAGAAGAGCTCTACTCAGAATTGCTTCCGGGTACAGAACAGTGTCGGCGATGGCAGTGCAGGTCATCACGGATATACCACCTATTTTCTTGCTGGCTGACGAAAGACTACGCCTGTTTGGGTTGCCAAATGCACAGCTTTCCATCGTGAGAAGACAGCAAAGGGTCATAACTCTCGAAAAGTGGCAGAGAATTTGGGACGGTCACACCAGCACTGCAGCTCGGACCAACACGCTGATAAGAGACCTCTCATCCTGGATAGAGTGTCTACACAGGAGACTGGATTATTTCATCACCCAGGTCCTTACGGGACATGGGGTCTTTAGACAGTATCTAAGGAGGATGGGAAAAATCGAAAGTGAGGCCTGTATGTACTGTGGCTCCACCGACACAGCTGAGCACACGGTGCTCTATTGCAGCCAATGGAGAGAGTGGAGACAGGAATTGGTTGGACAAATTGGTATTACACTAAGTAGGGACAACGTGGTGGGACAAATATTGGAGAGTAGTGAGAAGTGGGGCAAAATATTCCTATTTGTCAGAAGGGTCCTTCTTAAGAAGAGAGCTGATGAGAGCGAGAGGGAGACAACACCATAGGCACCAAACTCCACATCCTGCACTGCAGAGAAGGGTGATGTAGGTAGACACGTTAAGAAGAAAAGACAGCCTTTAACCCATGATGTTATGTCATAATTGTGATAATTCCGGGGTTACGGGCGGTTTGTAAGGGCCACTTGAGCCACCTGCGGGTGGCCAACGTCCTATTAAAAAAAACTACTGCTAGTGAATTTTGCCATCTCGCTCTGACAGTCGTATACCCCTGCTGTATCACCGAGGAATATACTCATTCCCTATGTGCCAGCGGTTCCGCCTGGCATCACTCTGTATATATAGCATACAACAGTTGAGGCATAGAAGCCCAGCACAGCCTGGCGAATTTTTGAACATCATTCAAGCTACTCAAAATATCGACTTAAAAGCAATGTTACATTTTTTATGGTTTTTCAATCTTTCATTGTATACAAATGAGTGTGAGTAATAACAAATACAAAACATCAGATGAAATAAATTAACACAATTTATAAATAAAGTTTAATTTTCAACCCCAGTTGCAGTATCTTTTTAGAATGTGAATTCATTTTTATGATACTAACACCTCTGATGAATACAGAAAACTTACAATATATTTCATTATATTTCAGTTCAGCACTGCATAACATTACAAGTCATAACTTGTAACATATGACCGTTGGTGTGACCTCTCAGGCGTAGATGGCATACTTGGGTTGCCCATGCCCCAGCAGTCGTATACAGCCACTTATTTGTTTTGCGAAAATCTTGTTCATTATAAGAATATGAGGCTAATAACTCTCTGACCGATATTTATGAAACCTCTTATACCTACATACCTTTTCCAACTTGGCTTTAGGGAATTTTTTTCATAATTTTTCTGGCAGTCAACTTGTTGAGAAAACAATGGTGTTAAATTATTATTTCTGAACGTTTCTGAACGGTGTTAAATTAGTAGCCCACGCAGCCTGACATTCTGAATTTCGGTATGTTGCAAAATAAAAGCAACATAAACCGCAAGATACCGTAATATCTAGGTCTAGCTAAATTTCTTCTTCAGGAACAAAAATAATATACATTCACTCCACAAAATAATCTATTTAATGCAGTGCCTACCTACCTATTTTAAATAAAGTAGTGTTCCAAATAAGTACGATGCAAGTAAAAATAAAATTGAAGTCTATTCCCTTATCACGACAGTATCTAACTGCAAATAGTGAAAGATGTAAAAGATTTGTAAATGACTGTTTATATAATATACAAATGTATGAATCATGTAGCTTATGATTTATTATCCTGGTAGGTGCATCTCAGCATCATCAAGAAATTTTTTAATAGTGAAATAGAAATGTTTTAATAGTGCAATCTTCTTGCTGTTGCAAATATACTTAACACAAACACTATTATCTTGCAAACGCGAGTTAGGAATCACATTGGCAATATAGTGTAAACACTGGAAGGAACTTAAGTAAACAATGCTCACATTTGCGAGTGAAAATTCAAATATAAAGAATACTACTTACTTTTCTATTAAGAACCGCACGACGCATATTCAAATTGGGTTGGGCTGGCATTGTTGATACCAATTACCATTCTCAAAAGGCACTTATTTATGAAAAATTCAACGTTGGAGACATAACCTCGGAAATCAAACACTAAACAATAAATTACTTATTAACTAATTACTTAAAATCACTTTATCACTTTTATCTTATTTCAACACACAGATAAATAAAAAAGCAGCCAAATATCACGGGTAAACATTTACACATAAAACAAGCAATAAATAAAAGTAAGCTTTTCCAACGTCAATTACTTCTCGCCCACATTAATTTTAATTTGACGATTTTTGACTCATTTCATTTATTATTATTACCTAGAAAGAAAATCCCTGTATTTAACATTTCGTTAACTTGGGCTTCTTTTTTTGTGTTGGTAAGAAAATATGGCAAGTAGATACATATAAAACTTCATTACACTTATATGCTAAGTTGTTCATTATCCTTGTCATCTCAAGTTTCAATGCATATATATATATATATATATATATATATATATATATATATATATATATATATATATATATATATATATATATATATATATATATATATATATATATATATATATATATATATATAACAAAAAGATGAAATTGTTATTATGGGTTTTCCCCTCTTTTTAATTCTGTAAATTTTCTGGATCCGGTCAACTCTTCATTGTCCCACCCAGGAATCAAACACGGGAAATCTATTTACAAACTGGCTTCATGTAGCTTGTAGTCTTATGTGTCTTAGCAACCTGCACAACCAAAATGAAAATGACTAGTCTTTCTCTCGAAATCAGTGAACTAGTGAAATCTATACTAACTGGGAGCAACGCGCATGTAGACGAAAGCGAACATGGCCGGTCCGACTTGCCAGAAAGAATAGAAGGCCCAATTCGTTTATGCTATTCTTTTCCACGTACCGTGTAAGCGCGTGGCAGTGTACATTATAGAGTTATTATTTATTTAGAAACAATCGTGTTGTCTTTGTGTGAAATAAATTTAATGGGGCAGTACGGTTGTGCATTGAATTGTATCAATGAGGAGAGACGTGGTAGTGGTATAAGATTATGTCCAGTTAAAGACTGGACATACTGAAAATGTGGGTGCATCCTGTGCGTCTTGAGAATTTTAAACCAAATGCTCATACGGTAATATATTGTTACGTTCTACCGGGTTCTGGATTTGTTGACTAACAAAACACAGCTTTTCAAACTTTATTCAAATTTATTATAACCAACTGTTTTCCAACACCACTATCAACTAAAATATTTATCTCTATTACTAAATGTCTATAGTTTATCCTCGCCTATATTCTTTCCCACTACACTGATTCGCTTAATCCTCTATGATCACTTCTTCTGTACCAACACTAACTCAATACTGGACTAACTTACTCTATGTGCGCCGCTACCTTCTACTACCCATCGAGATTCTAGACCTTCTACACGCGACATTTCAGATCCTAGTGCACTAGTGAATGTAATGTGTTTGTAGATCTACTATTGGTGAATCAAATGGCGGATGTCAATTTGAAAGTATTTATTGTAAATGGTAATTGACATATGACTGTATCATATTTTAATTTGCCTTCCTTAAGACCAATTTAATATACTTATATGTCAATATTTTTTCGTTATCTATGAATCTATCAATAAGATTCTATAAGCCTATGGCCATATTAAAGGATAAAAAAATCTATAGTGGGTTGTCCTATTCTATATATTATCATGTATCAGTTATTTGTCAACGTGGTTATACTGCAAGTATGCTACTGTTACTGTTGTACTGGCAAATGTGGGCTTGTGTTCTGAAGATTGTGGAAAACATTATCTTGTATTTCCACTTTCCTTCAAAGGGATGCGCTGACACTACTTAGCAAGGAATAAGCTGTTGGAAAGTGAATAAAAACAAGTTTTTAGAATTTGTCTATCTGCCTTGAGTTCAGAGACTAAAGTTTATTAACCACATATCATTCGTTCGATATAAAGGTTTGTCAATATGTCAATCACTACATTCTCATCTCAATACATGAGAAATCGAGTTTTTTTACCTGTATGTCGATACCCATCGAGACACTTTGAAAATATAACTAAAAATTAAAGTTCAAACCTTTCTCCACCTATATTCTGAGACGTATGCTCCGTAAAAAGTAAGGATTAAATGAGAATATGTCGTATGTCACTATGGAAGTTAATTGCACTTGTTAATATTAAATCCATACGTAAACATTTAATATACTTTAATATGGAAGTTAATTGCACTTGTTAATATTAAATCCATACGTAAACATTTAATATACTTTATTATTTCACTAACTGTATAAACTATATGATACATTTAACTATAAAACAATCACAGACAGCACATAACAGATAACTGACCGAGCGTGGAGAGACGTATCTTCACTGTCGGTTGGTAGCGAGGAGAGAGAGAGAGAGATCCCTGGTGTCTCTTATATAGTAGTTCTTGACAGCTTGCTGTCGAATAACGTAACGCAACGTTTAGCTGTCAAGAGAAACATAGGGTAGTGCTGACGAAAACACTGCGGTCGGAACCACCGCCACAGTCACAGAGAAAATGTTATATTATTTTGCCACACAATTTAACAATTATGTCAAATGTGCACATTATTAAAACTGAAAATTAAAGTTCAAACCTTTCTTCAATTGTCAGACGCATTCGCCGTAAAACAATAGGAGATTCAGAATTCAGAATCTGTCCTATGCACAGAAACAGTGCACATGCGCTTTGATCATTTCTTTACTACCAATCACATAACTCCATATGATCTACATTCGCAAATGCACTAGGATCTGAAATGTCGCCTTCTACACTGTTCTACACCTGTCACTTCTGGTCCCTTCATAAAATAAAATTCCAGAGCGTTCGCTGTCACCAACACACTATAACCGGCCTCTGACCATAGAAGTAACACAGTTCATAAACTTAATTCTCATAGACGGATGTGACAATATCGAAAATCGTTTGAGATTTTTTTAACTTACAAATGTACGCAAAACCACCTGAAACTCTATTTCAGTTGCATAGATGTCGTGGAGGATGGAAAAATAATTTAAATGCACTTCAATTCAGGTGGGCTCTGCGTAAACTTTTGTTCCATAATAGTGTTCAAGCTAGTGTGGACGCTAATTGCTCTTTAAATGATAATATAGTTTATGTACCATAAAGAGAAATCCAAAACGTAAAATATTGGAACCAGAAAGTGAAGAGGAAGATAAAGAGGATATTTCTGATTTAATTTCACTTACTGATAGAACTAGCTTGTCTACTTTTCAAGAGAATATCTTGAGTTATATGGGGGAGGGGGTCATTGTGAGAACACTTTTCAAGAAAAACTCCTGCATACATTGCAAAGAAATGTTATTAAAAATAGACTCTGGCTATGATGCTAAAGTTGAATTCAATAATCACTTATCTTTTACGAGGTTTTTGTCCAATAATGGTAAATTGTATTTTCCTTCTGACGTGGTGGTTAAAACAATTAAATACGCAGAAAAAGCATTTAGGAGTCAAATTGTTCTCGATTGTATAGGTAAGAAAAACTTCAAAACAAATATTTTAACGTCTGTTATAGAGAATTTCATTTAAAGATTGAACTTATTTCATCCACCACACCCTATTGTAGGTGAAAATCTGCAGGAGATGGAAATTATAAAATTCTTAGGCACTACTTATGGCAAACATGAGAATCCTAACTCATGCTAAGAAGAAAAGTCTACAAATTTTGGGCGAAACGGCGACAATTCCCCACAAGCTGAATAAAAGTATTTTATTTCATCATGTTTGATACCATTTTTGTGAACTATACTTTCTGTACGTACAATATATAGTTAAAAGACACCCTGATTTAAATCAAAAATTTCTGCGATAATACAAGCTGAAAAAAAATCTCGTAATTTTTTTCAATAAGAACCACCCTTCATGTTTCCAAATACCGCTGACAATATTTATTATATAAGTTGTGAGCAGGTAGACGGATTGATCGCACCAGGTTATATTGTTGCCATAAGCACTACTGAGTGGGTGAAGGACGGCTAGTAGGTTTACGGCAGTAGCTCTATTCTAGTTTGACGGCTCGTCTAGTCAACGTTACGCGTTCCTTCCAGTTAGTATAGAGTTCAATGCTCGAAATTAACCTTTCCCCATCTTCATTAACTACTATAGTTACTGTAAGTGTTTGAACACTCTGAAGGAATTTCACCAGACTATCAGACCCAGATGGAATCGTAAACGGGTTATCTGTTATCTATCCAAGAACAAGATCTGACTATTTACAAAGTTGCTTAACTTCGCCTACCAGTTATCAATGTTGTCTCAACATGTAGATTTAGATGGCATTACACACATATCGAAATCCAAGCACCCTCGAGGCAATTAAAAACGTTTTGATATAAAGTGATAAGTGATGAGCATGGACTTGTTTACGTTTATTTTATACATATAATGTAAAATAGACTGTGGTATAACTGTATAAAAACATAAGCTCTTTACTAACTTTCACGAACGGAATATTTAAATAAGGTTATAGGTGAGCCTAAGTTAAATGTTGTATTTTGTTTCTTTTTTAAATTTCATTTACATCAGTCTATTTCCACGTCTATGGCCAATCACCGACGCTAAGAAGAAGTTTCACCGCGCTATAACTTAAGTTCCCCAAAGATTTTGATTAACAAGCAGAATATTTTCATCGTTTGCAATAATTAAAATATGAATAAAGATAAGTAGTATTACTGTCAAAATGAATATAAACAAATTATACATCTCACTAATAAACATTTTAACTTGGACCTGAGGAAGAGGTCAATCATATCATACGTATGGTATGGTATTGTTATGTATAGGGCGGAAAACTTTGACTAAGCAATTTTGAAATAAGGACATGAAGAAAAATGTTAAAGAGACAAGCTACGCCGATAAAAAGGCGAATAAATTGTACTAGAACAGCTGAGAGAAAAAGATGCTTGCTTAAAGAAATGAAAGGAGGAATGTAAATTTTATCGGATATATCCTGAGACATAAGAACTTTCTGAGAACATTATTTCAAGGACACATATAAAAGAGGTAAAGCGATAGGATATCTTACTGGAAAACTTGACACAAATGATGAAAGCGCAGAAGTTACAATGAAATGAAAAAAGCTGCTGGAGACAGAGCCATTGTTGCGACGACAAGGGGTTATCGCCCATACGTTGTGATGAAAATAGTTTTTAAATTGACGATACGGTTTTAGTTTCGGATTTAAAGAAACAATATGGAATTTAGGACAAATCTCCTCTAGTTTTAGTTTAACGCTACTTATTACGCGGGATATTATTAATGTATAACTTCGGTTGTTAGATAAACACCGTTATATACACAAAATCTACCATGTTAAAGCTCAAAACGCTTACTGTTGCGCATAGAATAAACTACCTCTTCTTCTCGACAGTCAAGCGTGCATTGACTAACTACTTATTAGATTTATATTTCGAAATTATAAAATAACATAGACCCTTGTATTTCTCTATGTAAAATTTTTACTTTTTTACCGTTGTAAGAAATCTCTAGAAAACACAATGACGTATATGTCATTGAGAAAACGAAAACACATAAAATGTTTGGTTAACTAAGTTAACTGTCATCTGTCACAACTAATTCTCCCTTATTTATTATTTATTATTTTTACCAAGAATGTTTACATTTCTTTAAAAAATATTTTAATTGAACAAATAAGTAGTAAGTTTAATTTAATTTTTGAATTTGTTAATAATGTTTAGCAAGAGATAACTATTAGTGTGTACAGACATCTCTTCAGTTTAGTTTGGTCCATTAATTGAAAATGGTATTAGTTTCATTAATTTGGTCTAAATAATATCTTATGTTTGTCTGTGTCTATTTGTGGTGTTCATTTTGGTGATAGAGATTTTATTCTGTTGGCTTACTTTCCTAAAATCTTTTAAGGGGAACGAAAGTGTAGATATTGCTATCTGCAAACATTAAACTTGTTTTCCTATCCTGAAAGAAAAATTAATCTTTTGGTACAAACGGTTTGTTTGTTTTCTTCATATGTGAAAAAACTCTCTGGGGATATTGTAATTTTAAGGAATGCCTAGGCAAGACACACTTTAAGAAAACAAGAGGTATACAAACATAGGTACCGTAATGTTGGGTGGCTTTGGGTTCATTTTTTTAACTACTAGTAGCTTGTAATTAGGATGGATAAAAATATCAATCTTGTACTCAATTCTTAGTCGATCTATATTATCATTATTTGTATTAGAAATACTATGTTTTAAACGTTTTGTATTTTTAATAGCCAAATTCAGCACTGCAAGTTGGGTGAATTTAGCCACGTTTTGAAAACCAGCTTTAAGTAAAGAAGGGCTTGTAATGCGCCTTTGGTCATTAAAAAGCGTCTTAAAAAATGTGGTGCTATAAAAATCATAAAAATGGAGCAACAAATACGCACTATATATGATAAGATGTATTTTTCAAATACTTTTACAACTGTCAAAACAAAAAATGATTTAAGATTAAGAACAAAACATTTTTACGAACTCAAAAGATTAAAAACTAAACATACCAATTTGGTGATAGAAGTAACTTAGAACAAAAAACAAATAAATAAAATAAAAAAAAACACTTCCGACACTGCTACCTAAAGGTACGTAGGTAAAAACTTAAATTTGAAAACAAAACAGGTAAAAACTAAAAATCACTGTATTTGGTCATCTCTGGGATGGTACAGAGATGCCTCTTACTCAACACGGGGGCCTGAATTTTGTTCTTTGATCTCAAAGACCTGATAACAAAAAATATTATCTTTCACATGCTATTCCCACTGGGGACCATGTTTCTCCATTTATTTAATTCTATACGTTTGCTTAACAGCTTCCAGAATCTGTCCTGGGAAAAATTTATGACCGTACGTGAAGATTATAAAGTCTCCCACACTATATTGATTTTTGCGATAGGTATGTTCATCATCTATGCCATCAGCATCGCTGTACCCTCGTCATCTGAATAAATAGAAATATATATATATATATATATATATATATATATATATATATATATATATATATATATATATATATATATATATATATATATATATATATATATATATATATATACACCTGTGCCGACTCGTTTAAAATAAATAAACAACCAAGTCATACCACCTTTGAAAAAAAAATGAGCGTTTGACTTTGACTGCTGTCTATCTGTCACAATATTACATCAATATTTATCTGCATAGATCATCAAAATAGACCCTAACTACTCAGTTCAACCAACAGATTCGAGATGGCGTCACCCGCCTCTGCAGATCCAAAGTTTTGGGGGGCTAAATTTTTTGCACATTCTTTCTCATATTTTAATTGTATGGGTTTAACAGAAGAACAGTCTTCTTGATCAAATTGCATGCAGAATCGGTTATTTACATTTAGATCTTCAATATTCTGATTACAGGCCTACCTAACAAAATACTTTTTTTTGGCTAGTCACCCAACTTAGGTTATAAACTTTTTTCTAAATTCGTATAAATAATTTTTATTGATGTAAATGTAACTTTACTTATTAGCAAATTTTAACATTTATTTACTGTTAATTATCAAATAATTGTAATTATCTTTGACTTAACACTTTCAACTTGTTAACTATTTTTGTTTTGTTGTAGGTATAAATCATCAGTATTCATATAAGCATTCCATTACAATGAATCATTATTCTGGTGTAGATATATTTGAAAAAATGTTTGCAGCCTTATAACTTTTCTTCTGAATTTTTATGTCCATGTGCTTTAAGAATGAAGGACCCTGGTTGATCATACGTCCAAGTAATTTTTTGTTTTATCTTTATTTAAAGTTCAGTTTTGTTACAAATAGCATGTAACCTTAGCTATAAAAATCATAAATCATATATTATTGACCCCCATTAAATACTATTCTTTTGGCCAGTAATTCATCTCAATAATTAGTAATGATTTATTTGACTTTGTTGATTGCTTTACATTTTTTTACATCATCTAGATTTTTTGATCTCAGTCCTGCTTGTGCAGCATGTGTTAAAGAATTTTATAAAAATGAAAGAATTGTGTGTAATAATGTAACCCCCATGTATTTTGAAAATTTAAGTTTTTCAGTTGATGATGTGCAATCTTTTACGTGCAAAGATTGTTATATAGATTCTATCGGTGAAAACACATTTAACTTTTCTAAAAATCACATAAAAACTGTCACATTAACCAAATCAAATGTAAGATTATTAAACAAATTTGCACTCAGCCAGTTTCTTTCATTAGAAGTACTGCAATTAAATGATAATGTAATAGAATCATTAGATCCACATGCATTTAATAATATGAAGAAACTAGCACATCTGGACTTGAGTAAAAATAAGTTGACACTTTTAAACGACAGTACTTTTCTTGAATTGGAAAACTTAAGTTTGCTAAATCTAAATGACAACAGAATCATTTATTTACATTCTGAGGTTTTTAAGGGGTTAGAAAATCTAAGGTTTTTATATGTGAGTAGAAACAATTTAAAGCAGTTAGAACGAAACTGCTTCAAGTATTTATTACATTTAAATGTTTTATACTTAGAAAATAATGACATATCAGAAATTTTTCCTGAAGTATTTGAAAATCAAAAGAATTTGAAGTACCTGTATTTAAGTAAAAATAGTATTAGTACCCTAGTTCCTTATAATTTTAAGCATTTAAGTAGCCTTATAGACTTACAACTCAGGGATAACTATCTGGAGGAGATAGGAGACAGTGCCTTTAATGGTTTAAAGAACCTTAAATATTTGTATTTAGGTAAAAATCGTTTGAGAACTGTGAAACTCTATGGTTTTGTTGGTTTGGAAGCTCTCCAAATTTTAGATCTCATGAAGAATGATTTTAGAACCTATGATTTTGAATATGTAAGTGGCATCAAGTATTTGCAAGTTTTATGGCTTGATGAAAATATGCTTGATGAACTTGTTATAAGTTATAAACCAAGTCCTCATTATAATTTAAAATTGTTAGGAATGGGTACAAATAATTTAAGTTCCTTTAATTATAAGCTTTTATTTAACAAATTTCCTAATATAAGTCATATGTTTATATTTGACAATCCTTGGAAATGCCAATTTTTAGTCAACATGTACAACTTTTTTAGAAATAAACCTGCGCGTTTATGTTCTTATGATAGCTGTGACAATAATTTAACAGAAATTTATATAGAACATATTTGTTCCTCGATTAATGTGAGTGAAGTCACCGAAGATGATTTAAACATTGAATTTGCTGTAGATAGTGTATCATTTTTAAAACCTAATGCATATTTGTGTTTTTCAGTATTGAATCTGTTTTACAGTATTTTTTAGTATTTATTAGTAAGGCTAAGTGTTCTAAAATGACAGTTTAATTTTTATTTAATTTTGAATTCCTCTCATATTTACACAACACTACTAAAATGTCCATGCGATAACATGTCTTATCCGTATCTAGATCATATATTCTTTAACTGTCAAAACCATCACAGGCTGAACCTTGAATATTAATATAGGTACAGACAATCTGCGCATGTCGCAAATGACGCCACATCACGAGAAATGTGAAACAGTGTTGCCAGATCTAAAATTTTAGCTCTAAATTAGATTACAAAGTGAAACGTAATGTAATGAGCCCAGATTTTTATTAAATCGTTATAAAAAAGACTTGGGTAAAGGTGCTTTTTATTTGGAATGGGGAAACGTGTTTTCAGCCATGAGGTGATGACCTACTGTATTCTGTAGTAGTTGTTATACATTTTGGGGGTAGATTGTACAAGATTAAAGTCAGGGAAATAAGTTTTGGCATGCCAGGGAAAAGTCAGGAAAATTGATATGCTATTTTTAGTGGGAACCCTGTGATGGCCGGGGCAGGTCAGCAAGTTGGGGGGGAAGGGTTCTGCTTAAACTGCACCTTTCACCTTATCCAGGTCAGATTTGATAAAACCTGTGCTATTTCCTACGGCGACACATTTGTTCACTTTCAAATATTAATATTATTATTAACTCCCACTTATCAATTTTGGCATTATATCTAATTTCTATATTCCGTGTGATGGGCGGGGAAGAAGAAACGAAAAATGCGAAAAAACAGCTTAGCCGGATCTCTATTAGCTGCCTTTATTCCACTTTGAAGCTACACCTCCTGAAAATCATGTTTACCCCTCACAGAAACCTTGTTCGCCGCAGGTTCAGTAACTTTATTGGGTTGTTCCCAAGAAAATTTTCTTGTGGTTTATGCATTGAGGATAATTGTATTCATGCAGTAGGGGAAGGAAAACCTCCAGGACGAAGCACCCACTTCCACCCCCGTCCCATGTTGGCTAAGCTCTTCTACAAACACGATAGGTAGGGTTCTGCCCTTCCTGCATGCCTACAACTACCCTCAATGCATAAACCACAAGAAAAAATTCTTGGGAACAAACCACACCACCAACATTAACAGTTTTATTTCTCCAGTATTAAAAAATTATGTTTGTTTTAAATACAGTAAATGGTCGATATGATATATATACTCTTGGGTAAATCCGAACGAGATTTCTTACTTCCTTCCGGAATATACTCCCAAAGGTATCCGGACAAGAGGCATTCATAATGTGCGAATTTTCAGAATTTGTAGAACATGCTTGAAGCAACGGGAATCGTGCATTGCTAAAAACAAAAGAAAAAGTGGAGTGGTTGAAGACGAAACGCTGGGGATATGAAGCATTGTAGGAAACCCGCACACAAGTAGGTACTCAAAAAATTAGAAACTTTCGTGGGACAGCTGTATATCGCTAAAAGTCGAACCCATACCTATTAAGTGTTTGAATCAATGAAAAGGCGTAAGTTATTAACGTGTAATAAAAATATTATAAATGTATTCACAGAAACTGACATTAATAACTGATAGAACAAACCTAATGTTTATAACAGTTAACCGTATACTGTAGGTACGTATAGTATAGAGTTCACTGGTTTATAAGCTGTAATAAGTAGAGGTAAAAAAATAGTTTCTAAATTGTCGGATTCTATAAAACCGGAGTAGAAATTAAGTTAGTATGGCTATTGAGAGGTAGATGTCTCTACTAATTTCTCCTAAAATTAAAATGGATGTCTGCCTAACGAAGTCATTTTAGAACGCCTTCCTTGTATTATACTTGTTTAGATATTAATATTTATTTTTGTATATCATTTTATTATTATACATTATGAAATTAATCATTTGTTACAAGTATTTCCCTATTTATTTACCCATCCTGACTCTCTGGAACATAATTTGTAGTTACAACGCACATGTATGTAGGTACATATTAAGTGTGTAAAGAACGGATGCTCTTGCTAAAGAGAACATACACAAATTAATGCATTTTTATGAATCAGTGTTTCAATCTTTTCACCATTATCAGTAACTTTAACGTATTTCTTGTACTTACTTATTGATAATGGACTAAATAATAATAAAAAAGTCTGGACGCAGCAAGTGCGTTATGATAGTGAATTTTCATTAAAATGTTTTAAATAGCAAATGTGTTTTCTTTAAAGAAAACATACATCAAATTTGGTTACCAGTATAACATATCTAGTAAAAATAATGTACCATATTTTATCAAAATAACTTTATTGTTTATAAATGTAAAAAAAATTCGAAAATAAACTTAAAATGTTCCCGAAAAAACTAGTTTCTTGGCCAACGAACCTTATAGGTTAATAGTAAATTGAGCTATTCAAATTTGAGGCATTCAATAAAAACTCGCTACCATAACGCACTTGCTGAGTCCCGAATTTATTTTCTTACAAACATGCATTATAATTTCGTGGTCTAAATTCCATACATGTAAGGCTGGATCAGAACTGACACTGATAGGGGGAATCCGTCTGTGTAATTAAAAGAAAACATTGTTTAATCTATTTCAACTGAGCAGATTTTCCTGGTTAACGAACTTATCCAAGCCACTTGCAAAAGGACAAAAGGAGGGTACTCACCAAAGTTGATCAAAATCGGCCCATTATTTTTTGAGTTATCGGTGTGATATATATATATATATATATATATATATATATATATATATATATATATATATATATATATATATATATATATATATATAAACTGAAACTATATATATATATATATAAACTGAAACCGACCCCGGATATGTGTTCTCAGGGGCCTAATTAGTGCTAATTTGAAGGAATTTTTTCAAAATTCAAAAGTCGAGACTCCTCATTAGTGAATTTTTTTAAAGAAAATTCACTAAAAATAGTATGAATTATTTATCTGAATTATACAATGTGTTATACAAATAAGCAGCTTCAAAATATCTACAACTTATCCAAATTTACTTCCGAATATAGGTACCTATTTATTAAATGCTAAAATTTCTATCACCAAAGTTTTTATATTATGACACTGGCATTAATATAGCCCATTTCTGTTTGTAATCTTCCCTAAGTCTTTTTGTTTTACCACTATGTCCCTGATCTACGGGGATGTATTGAAAAGTACTTAGCCTTAAATAGAAAATAATTAATTAAGTAATAATTTTTTCAAATGACATTTTATGTTTTTAACATAAGGTTCTTTAAGACTTTGACATTTACCGGAACTTTCATAAAGCAATTGTCAAAAAAATATTTATCTTGATCTTTAAACCTTTTCTCAACGGTACATATGACTTTGTTGCTTGTCGAAAATCTTTTACCTTTTAAATCTTTTTTGAGCTTTGGGAATAAATGATCGTCTCATGGTGCTAAATCCGGAGAACATGGCGGGTGGTCAGCCAATTCAAACCCAGTTTTATCAATTGTCTGCAGTGCAATTGACGATTTGTGAGCAGGGGCGGTACGTTGCAACAAGGGCACACCTTTGACAAGTTTTCGGCTGCTCTTTTCCACAATTTTCTTGTGTAATTCGGTTAGCAACTCGTTATAGTCTGATTCTATAACAGTTCGACCTTGCTCCAGAAAATATAGCAAAATTATCCCATCTTTGTCGCAAGAAACTGAAACAAGAGCCTTGCCAGCCGACTTTTGAATACAGAACTTTTTTGGTCGTGAAGAACCGGAATACTTCCACTTTTTTCGTTCTCTAGTCTCTGGATTATAATGATGGACCCCTGTTTCGTCCATAGTGACAAGGCGAATCAAAAAGTTTGTGGAATCCTCTTCAGAACGGTGAGAAAGGGACGGCTTATAAATTCGCAGCCTAGAGCATTAAGTAATTTTTTTTATATAATTCCCCGTAAGGGTAATACATTTTTCACAACTGGCATACAAGGCCTTAATACCATTATAAAGTATTTATTTTCTTCTCTTTAAAATGCTTTTTCACTGTCTCCTTCATCTCGTTCTCAACCTTGTAAATCCTTTTTCAAATTGGAGAAAAGAAAGATTTCGCTGGGAGCCAGATCTGGACTATAAGGTGGGTGGCCAATTTCCATAAGGCCTGTATCCTTCAGGTCTTGCTTTAAAACGTGCACCTCAAGAACAGGCGCGTGTCCTGCAGAAAATGCACGTAGCGCATCAGTTTACGTCGTCGCTTCTGATCTACTGCCTTTAATGGCTTTGTCAATAAATGAGCGTAGTACTGGCCATTCATCGCAGTATCTTTAGACAGATCTAGTTGCCAAACACGTGCGACATCCCAAAAAAACAGTTGCCAAAAGCTTGGAAACCGACGCTTCCAACTTGAATTTATTTGTTGACTTTTCGTCCTTTTTCACCCACTGCAACGACTTCTGTTTGGACTCTGGATCATATCAACAGATCCATGCCTCATCCACGGTGACTATTTGTTCTAAAATTCGCCAAGGTTGTCTTATAAATTTCGTGCAGCTTGATAGACAGTGTAGCCATACGCGATCCGGCCGTCATATTTTTTTCCAATTTAACATTGCGCTTATGGAAGAATAGTAAAAAATTGCGAATAATAATGAATTGGTGCATTTTAGAAGAAAACTGTCTAAAACCTTTCCTGCACACAATTATTTTTCTATCATTACTATAAAATAAATTTTCCAATCAATGGACCTATAGAAAATTGTTAATAACAATTAATTGGCCAATTTTAGAAACAAACTGTATTGATGTTTTTTTTAAAGAATCATTTTCCATCGTCATGGACTAGTTGTGATATTTCTTACCTAGGCAGGAAACTTTAAAATTACATACTTCAAACTGAATTCACTATTCATTTAATTTGTATTTCCGTATGATATGAGAAAAGCCCCAGAAACCCTAAATTAAGGCGGGTTTAAAATATTGGGGCAAGCCAAAGAGGTTGTATATGTTAGAGGGAACAAAGCCGAGTTTGCAGCCTGTCGATTTCCCACTCTTGTCACCGTCCAATCACAAACAAAATTTTGAATAACGCGCTAATGTGTTTTGTTTTGATTCGTTCCCCCAACCGCTCTTGAAGTTATTGTCAGCTGTCAACAAGTATTTGAAGTGTTTGTTGAATTGCGATTAGAGGTTATCTTGTGTGTTTTGCCGTTTTTTAGCAGTGTTTTAAGAGTGTAAAAGTTAAAAAATGCCAAGGTGTATTGTGAAGAACTGTACCTATGTACAATAAAAGTGCCAATTATGAAAAGGATAAAGCAACTGTGCATTTATTTCGGTAAGTTGTTTACATGTCTTCTGTTTCCTTGTTTGGCGCCAAATGTTTATTGGTTTTCACAGGTCCGTATTTACACATTGTATTGCTTTTGTTAAATCTTTAGCATTTATTATTGTTAATTGTGTTTTTTTTAAGAAATAAAATCTTAATAATGCATTATTTATTGAATATTTGTAATGAAATTAAGCATTTTGTTTGGCAATTATTATTTGAATTAGATGTATTTACCTATGTAGTTCCAGTAGAAGCAGAAAAAAAGTAGAATAGTTTCGTTTTATCTATTACTGCATCTTTCTAGAGGTTCAGTCACTGATAAAGTAGATAATTCGAGATATTATTTTCAGATTTCCCAAAGCTGGTGAAAGATACGAGGCTTGGAAACGAGCATTAAATTTAAGCGATGAAGATATTTTTATGAACTCAAATGTGTGCGATTTACATTTTACCGAGGAATCTTATGATTTAGAAAAATCACCTTTTGCAGTACACTTAAAAAAAAGTTCTATACCTGTATTGGTAAGTACTGAATCAAGGTTATTAATTTATGTAACTATTAGTGATATATATATATATATATATATATATATATATATATATATATATATATATATATATATATATATATATATATAGCCAAACAGCGGTTTTTCAATGGCACTGCTATCAGTGATGGCTATTTTTAAATAACAGGGACTTTAAACAGCTACTGCGATTGTGGTTTAGACATTTACAATGCTGCATGTGCATATGCTATTATTTTAAACACTTACAAGGTGTTAGTGTTAACCGCTTAATTGAAACCACAATATGATCTTCAGATAGCTTTTAAATTATATTAATTTTAAAACTACTCAGATTTTTACTATTAATAGAAGTTCTATAAAATTAGCATATTACAATAATATACGATGAGAGAAATCTACATATTATTTTAATTTTAATATAATGAAAAAGTTGGAAGGCATATATATGCTACAGTTCCGTGCTGCTTTAATTTTAGATTCAGCAGGTTTTTCCATGATATAATGACTTACAAGATATATATTGCGCATATGCCCCGTCCCCTCCTATGACATCACATGGTGAGTAACGTTATAGAAGGCCAACTACACACTTAACACAAAGTCATTCGCAATCAAAAAGTTTCTATACGTCAGCTTAATGTGGTTGAAGTTACAATCCACTTCGTCGCCTATATTGTCTTTTTCAGATAATATAGAACGCAGCACATAATTTAATCTTTTTCATTTTTATATTACATATATATATATATATATATATATATATATATATATATATATATATATATATATATATATATATGTATATATATATATATATATATATATATATATATATATATATATATATATATATATATATGCACAAGTGAAGTATAATAATTAAGGGGAGCCCTGAATTAGCATTGGTGATACACAAACTTAAAAAGTAGAGAAGACGTTCGTAGACATTTACAGGGGGCGTTAACATTCATAAACTTGATTTGATCATCATGTCACATAATCATAGTATAGTATTCTGATCTTAAAAAATTACTTCCAACTGTATGCACTCAAATATCAGTAAAATACCTAATTTGTTAAGGGGTTGTGATGAAACGTCAAACTCCACTGTACGACAGCATATTATTGCATTGGACTCACCACATGACGCCATGCGTGTGACGGTTCTAAAAATAGATAGTCTCATTATCATATCTCGCGTTATTTGTATCATGAGTTTTTCGTTTTCTACCTATAAGAAAAGGAGAAATGTTGTATTCTAATACTGGCGAGAAGGAAAGTATACAGATACTTCTACTCGCTCGCACAAACTGCGATTGCGTGTATTATGAATACAGCAATTGCTGTTTGTCATGGAGTTTTTAGTATAAGGTGAATTTCATAGAAATAATTACTCTAATGATTTGTGTAAATCTCGGTTTTCACAGTCGCTGTTGTTTTGTGTTTTAATAACAGCGATCTTTTAATAGAAGCGATTAAATCACCGGTAGCTATATATCGCTCATCTCTAGTAACTATGCTACTAATTACATTCACGTAATATATTGTTATGATATTTATCGTAATTTAATTAGCCCTGCAAATTTACATTAATGGTATTCGTTTCAAATTTATTTATGCAGGTAACAAACAAGCCATCAACACAAGTCGTTTTTGGCGAGCAGCCAATGACTGATATAACTGCTATCAATTTGCCATTTGCAGCTGACCCGTCAACTAGTACTTGGTCTGGTAGCAATGTACCTGTAATGGATTATTCTCGGCCATCAACAAGTGCTGGTTTTTATGAAGAGAAAACTGTTGTAGAGGTACTGCAAAGATCGTTTAGTAGTTTAGGATTTGCTGAAATGAAAACACCTTCAATGCCACCCACTTTGAAGGACATGGTGAGTTAAATTCAGTTTTTGCCGTTTATGAAATCAGTATAATTTTAAAAAACCTAATATGTTATTCCATCACATTTTATGTGGTGTTTAAGTTTGTATAGTCCATGATTAAATAAGTTAGAAACAACTGTTTTGCAATTTATCTCAACCACTATTAACCAAAATGTGTTGTTGGAAATTTTGTTTATATATTCATTTTACTTGAGAAAATAAATGGTTTATCATTGAACATTTTTTATAGGTTGTTACACCGCGCAAACGTAAACTGAAGAAGCAGTTATTCGATGCACGAAAAAAAATTAAATGGCTCAGCAGTAGTGTTCATCATTATAAGAAGAGAACAGCAACCCTTGCGAATATAATCAAACAACTAAAAGGTAAAGTAACCGACGAAACATTAGAAACATTAATGCAAATAGGACCTAATGAAGAATTTTTACAAAGACAATTAGGTCGTAAACATAGTATGAAAATCAACTTAAAGCTTTTTCTCTTACGCTGCATTATTACTCTCCCAAAGCTCACAGTTTTGTCAGAAACACATTTAACTCGGCTCTTCCTCATCCAAAAACTATATCTAGATGGTATCAAAGCGTTAATGGGGAAGCTGGTTTTACGTCAGAGGTGTTCAACTTATTAAAGTCAAAATCAGAAAGCACAGATGGAAAACTTATATGTTCTTTAGTCATAGATGAGATGGCAATTCGCCAACATATAGAATGGGATGGGGTAAAATATTATGGGTTTGTAGATTTTGGTACAAATCTTGAGACCGATTGTAACCCTGTAGCCAAAGAAGCTCTTGTTTTTATGCTTGTTAGCATTAATCAATCATGGAAGCTTCCTCTTGGATATTTTTTAATCGACTCTTTAAGGGGTACACAAAAACAAAATTTGGTATTACAGTGTTTAACGCTACTAAATGAGTCGGGCATATACGTGGTCTCAATAACTTTTGATGGGGCAACAAATAATCTAACATTAGCAAAAGAACTTGGCTGCGATTTGAATTGGAGGAACATTAACTCTACGTTTGTTGATCCTAGTTCAGGTAGGAAAATTGCAGTCTTTTTTGATTCATGTCATATGATCAAACTGATAAGAAACACATTAGACGATAAAAAATTAATAATTGATGAGAATGGGGAAAATATAAAGTGGGATTATTTAGTAAAATTAAATGAGTTTCAGGATCAGGAGGGCGTTCATTTAGCAAATAAATTAAGAAAATCGCATATATTTTATACAAACCAAAAAATGAAGGTTAAATTAGCCACACAACTTTTTAGCCACTCAGTGGCACATTCTTTGGAATATTGCAATGAAGTTTTACATCTTGGGGAGTTCAAAGAATGTGAGGGAACTGTGAAATTTATCCGACTTATAAACAATTTATTTGACATTCTTAATTCTAGAAATTTAAACAATTCAGATTTTAAGAAAGCAATAAATGCAGAAAATTTTGAAAACATTAATGTATTTTTAAGAGAGCTATCACAATATTTAACGTCACTTAGAATAATTGATGGACCGCTTCTGTGTGAGAGTGGTAGAAAAATGGGTATAATTGGCTTTTTATTTTGCATACAAAGTTTGCAATTTGTTTATAAAACTTTAATTGCCGACAATAATTTTTTGCTATATTTTCCCATTTACAAAATCAGTCAGGATCATATTGAGCTTTTTTTTGTGCAAATTAGATCCATGGGAGGCTATAACAATAAGCCATCAGCAAAGCAATTTAAAAGTGCATATAAAAGGATGATGGTGCATCTTGAATTAAAAGATTCATTTAAAAGAATTTGTATCTTTGGAAGCAATTCATATTCTGTCACCCATTGACGTAATAAATAAAACTTGTGGGCGAGAACGAATATCTGAAGAACCAGATGAAGACATGAGTCAAATAGAAAATTTTGACGACGACACATTTCTTCAAATATTAGATATCAATATATCAGAGTTTAAGAAAGAAGTCGTGACATATATATCTGGCTATGTAGTAAGGAAAATAACAAAAGCTCTGAGATGCGAAGAATGCGCGGGTGAACTTGTTGGGGAGAGGTCTGCGTTATTAACATCGTTTATAGATCAGAAAGACAAAGGTCAACTCCTCACATACCCATCTGACGATGTAATATCTATTTGCACTATTGCAGAAAAAGTTCTTCAAACATACTTAAATGAATCTGCGGTGATTATAAATGTAAAGGAAATAAACATGCGAATATTAAAAACTATAATAAACCAAAACAGCATATTTAAAAAACTTGAAGTTCACTTTCGAGAACAAAATCTTTTGACTTGCCATTATGGCCATCTAATTAAACTAATATCATCTATGTATGTTTCTATTAGAATACATCATTATAACAAAAATCTATTTGATAAAAGCAGAAGTTTAAGGGCTGTTTATAACAAACTTCTCCTATTTAAGGGCAAATAATTCAGTGTACATTTTAAGTACTCGTATGTCCTTCAAATAATGTTATCGGGAAGTTATTATGTCTTATAATATGACCAATAAATTTTAGCTTCCTCTCGATTTCTTTGAGCAAGCCTCTTTATTCTGTCACCTCTCCTAGCACACTTTGAAGCGTCTTTCTATCAACCTGCACTGTCTTTGACATTTTTCTTGTCTACATTTCAAATCTCTTCATATCCTGCTTAACTACACACCAAGTTTCCGCCCCATACATTACCATACTCCATACACGTACGACTTGCATTTGTTCCTCATGTACAGGTTAAAATGTTTATTAGTGAGAACAGTACTTTGGTTATTGAATGCTTGTTTTGCCATCGCGATCCTCTTCAGACCTTTCCTACACTTACCATCATCTGTGATAATACTTCCAATCAATTATTTGAAATAATCTAATAAATCAAGCGTCATGTTATAAGATTTAAAAGCTACTTTTGTATTTGTATAGGTATTCAAAATTTGTGAAATGCACACGTAAGGCAATCTACATCGATCAAACTTCTAGAAATTTTAACACCCGATACAAAGAACATATTTTTGCATTTAGAAATAACCATGCTGACAAATCTACATTTGCAAAACATATTATTGATACCCAACATAGACCCACAGTAAAGAACGGCATAAAACCACAACATTTTTGTCATGACAAGTGTAAACTAGACTTGTTTTAAGCTTTAGAAGTAAAAAAGCATATACACGACAATATTTAGGATTTCTGAGATATTCTTCTTCCTAATTAAATAAATCAGACAACATAAATCTAACTATTTTTTCCAAAAAGTTGTTATAAGACATGATGTGTGTCGATATTTTCATTGTATAGTCTGCTTTATTAATGTGTTTGTTTAGTTATTTTATTGTTGTAATTGTTATTATAGTTATTACTGTTATAGGTTTCTTCTATCTTTATGTTAAATATTGATATACATCACGTAGACATTTTAAAGGCGTCATCCGTCTTATTTGTTTTATTTTATTTTCACTTTTAAAGATTTTTTTGATTATAACATCATAAAATAGCCACAGATCTTTATTTGTAATTGTCATGATTTCGTATTACTTCAAATTTTTTCTGTCTGAGGATACTATCAAGCAGCAAAACCAGTAACAGAGACGTTGAAGAACATCTAGAATTCAGAATTGCCACTTGCTCCAGTTAGCTTACACGCTGGCTACGTCCTTCACCTACAAAAACGAAAACCAACAGTGAAGCCAGAGAAGTAGTCTCCAAGTCTGTATGAAGTATGGACCAGTTTCACGAAGTAAGGGCAACAGCAATCAATGAAATTAATCTCTATTTCTTTAAAAAAGACAAGGAATGTTAACATTAATTTGTAAACAGTACAATGTACTTTATGTTGTATTTTCTTCTGTTGTTGAAATAAAAACTATTATTATTTATCCAACCTTTTGAATATAAAACTTTATCCAATATATTCATCCAACAATTTATCCAACCAATAACCCAAAAAATATTTCACTGATTTGGAGAAAATTTTGGAATTACGCTTATTTTGCTAATGGCTTGGATGAGTTCGTTCATCAGATCTTAACACATAGTTTTTCCTAACAAAAAATTAAATATATTTTTTTAAACGCAATAGCTTTCAAATTGTTTAAGTGATTGGAACGAAAATTTACAACTTAAAAGAACATACAGAGATGTGGTTGTGTACCAATTTTCAAGTCTTTTGATCAAAGAAAAATGAAGTTATTCGAAATTAATAATAAAATAATCCTCGACATCACTTCAAATTCTGTAATGCAATATCTACAATGTTGGACAAAGGCAGAGCAATACAGCTACCTGTACTGTTATGCTATTTAAATAAATTGTAGATAAAATCTAAATAATGGAAGTCACAACCATTGCCAGATGTCAAGATGTTGCTGACCGGGGTTGCCCGATCTTCAGAAATTTCATGTAGTTAAACGTTTCATGTATAAACATATGAAATGTTTACAACTTATGATAATAAAGAAAACATTTTATAAAATTTAATTTTATCAGTCAGTTAAAAAATACTGTATTCAATACCTGCAAATTTCGAATTACCCATTTCTCATGATTTTTAACTTAGGTATCCCTCCGATCATAATTTAATCTATCCGACAACTTTGTTAGACTGCGTCTGTGCTGAAGCTCAGCTGTCATTTGTCATTGTGTGGTAGTCTTATTTATTGACAATATCAAATTGGAAATTTAGGACAGTAGAAACAGACACCATAAACAAAGAAGAAATTGGAAATTTAGCCTCTAGTGTAGGTTTTTGACATGATACCATTACTAGAGAGATACGATAATGTGGCAGCATAATAATATTATGCTAATGCTGTGGTACAGTCAGTTTGGCGTTTCATCACATCTCGTAACACACCAGCTGTTGTGTGCATACAGTTAGATGTAATTTTTTATTATCAGAATACTACTGTAACATGATGAAATCAAGTTTATAGCTGTTAACATACTGTAAATAATTTCACCACTTTTCAAGTTTGTGTTGCTGCAATGTTAATTAAGGGTTCCCTTAATTATACGCATATTGTGCTTATAAATGTAATATAAAAATAAAAAAGAAATGAAAATGCAAGTGAACCTATTTAATTTAGCTCTGTATTCTACATAATCTGAAAAAGACATTATAGGCGACGAAGTAGAATGTAATTTCGGTAAATTTGCAGTTGACTGCATGAGGGTTTTAGATATTTTTTTCCAGCAACATGCTTAGAACCTTCCTCGGCCACAAGACAAATTTTCTGGCAAACAACCCCCAAGAAAATTAAGGGACTTTGAAAACATGCGTTTTTCACATTTTACAGCAATACCTCCTTTAAACCCTGTCTACCCCATATTCGCCCAGGTCCAGCAACCTTCTTGGGGGTTGCTCACAAGAAATTTTTCTTGTGCTTTATGCTTTGAAGGTAGTTGTATGCATGCACAAGGGGAAGGAGAACCCCCCGAATTTTTGGGTGAGGAGCAGAAACCCTCTTCCTCCTGGGGGTTCTTCTCCTGCATGCATACAATCACCCTCAATGCATCAACCAAAGGATTTTTTTTTCCAGCTTTCTAGTGTATTTTTCTAGAGTATATTTCCTGTTTATCAATTGCTTTGTTTGAGTTTTGTATCCAAATTACTCTATAAATATATGTATTAGATCATGTTTTTGCTTGTCCTTCTTTACCTTGTTTTACTGTTCCTAATTAAATAAATTAATTTTCATAACTTTTATTATAAGGCTAAATCTTACAGCTTATATAAATATATTATTTAATATTGTTATGAAAATTCACTATCATAACGCACTTGCTGCGTTCCGAACCTTTTTAGGTTACCTATTTATACAAAAGCTTAAGAAATTCATGAATAAGCATTACATTTCAATGATTGAATAATTTCAGTTTTATTTCTAACCAAACTAAAAATTCCTAAATACGTCCCTGACGTTTCTCCCACTTAAGTCACCGAACTCCGCCCAGTTAGGAAAAGTGTACAGGCTTCTTGTATTGCAAAACTGCACCTTTGTTACCTCTATCCCTTACAACCTCTTTGGGGCAAGCGCACGGTGAGAGCGAATATTCAAAGTATTTAATCTCGCTGTGCCCCTGTCTATGTGTACTCATACTAGAAGTTTTCTGTTTTTCTTCAATGTTTCGATATTACAAGCAAATGTGAAAGGTACGCAATAAATCAAATGTGTGGGAGATTGTGCATTAATATATTGTACAACTTGTGAACTTTCAAAAGATAAGCGTTAACTTTAAATCACTGCCTTTAGTCTGTAACTTGTATTTAACCCTTTCAGTATATTTGACATCGACTTAAGTACCCATGGAGTACACATCTGTCATTTTTTGTGGAAAAAATAATTTATATACTTTATTTACTTTATTTGGCATCCTTTTAGGATAATTATTAAAAAATTATATTCTCATAACCTTTCCCCCTTCACATAAATTCCGTTCATTTAATACTTGATAAAATATGTCCCTGGAGGACAGATATACTACGAGGATACTTTTTTTGTGTTACAAGTGGAACTGAAAGGGTTAAACATTACCTACCAGTAAAATTTGAATAATTCTATATATCATTCAACATCCAAAGTAGAACTCATAGTTTATGATCTTAATACAAATAATTATCATTAACAAATTCAGGAGCAAATCCGTCGGCCCGATTGTGTCCCTGTGAATCCTTAAATTGAATATATATATATATATATATATATATATATATATATATATATATATATATATATATATATATATATATACGAAAAAGAAAGTGCGTTCTTAAAATTGATACAAATTAATATGTAAGTGTAGATACGAAATACAAAAACAAAATATTTATGAACAAAAAATAAGCATTGCCATGTAATGTAGATTTAAAAAAAATGTAACTAATGTCTGTGCTATTAGGACAGAAGTAGAAAATACTTGCCATATAAAGCGGATCCAGGACAAGAAAAAGATGCATGCAATGTAAAATATGCATGACCTCTGAACAATCACTCAACATTTTCTTAACAAAGAATAACTTCAAATTTATATTTTGCGTTTGAACAAAACAACTGGCGGGAATTAATTTCCAGTCTTGAAAAAAAACTGGACGCAGCAAGTGCATTATGGTAGTGAATTTTCATAAAAATGCTTTTATTGCAAATATGTGTGTTTTCTTCTTATTTAAGAAAGCAGGCATCAATTTTGGTTACCAGTATAACCTATATAGTAAAAGCAATGTGCCATGTTTCATAAAAATACCTTTATTGTGTGAAAATGTACAAAAATTTCCAAAAGTAAACTTAAAGTGTTCCCGGAAAAAGTCGTTTCTTGGTCAACCTTATAGGTTAATAGCAAATTGGGCTATTCAAATATGAAGCATTTGATCAAAATTCGCTACCATAACGCACTTGCTGCATCCAGAATTTCTTTTCTTACAAACATGCATTATATTTCGATGGAAAATGCAAAAATGCAGTAACATAAGGCGTGTTTGATTAAAATAAAAGAAAATTTGTATCACCAACGACTTATGGGCCATGCTGTGATTGTAGAAATATTTTTTAAGATGTAGCTCAAGACACCCTATAATTAATGTATACAAATTTTTTTCATATCTTGTATAATAATGGATATATTGAGCTTTGTTGATTTTTTACGAAAATTCGACAAAAATTATATACCACTAAACGATAAACTCTATGACTAAGACTACTGCCAAGCATCAGAGAAAGGGTCTATTTGAAATGAATTTTCTGGAAAGATTTTAGTAAAATGAAGGACAATGACCGTTGAAACTGAGACTTCAGGGATTGTAAAACATCCTTCTTGAGACATTTGATTTCCATAGCCCGTATTAGATTCAAGTGATTTGCCTAAATATTGCCGATTTAGACGTTTTAAATCGCAACGTTTTGAGGAAAACCCCAATTTATTTTTCTTTAAATGCCTATAACTTTTTTGGTCTTTTGACCTACATAGCTAAATTTTGGTAAGTAACTTACCTATAAGGATGTAAACCCGCGTACCAAATTTGGTTGCCCTTACTTTGTTAATTTCGGAGATATAATTTTTTTTCGAAAGAAAACACAAAATTTTCCGGGAAAACCTGGTTAGATTTTCCTGACTAACGAACCTATCCAAGCCATTTGCAAAAAGAATTTATTCACCAAATTTAATCAAAATCGGTCCATTATTTTTTGAGTTATCGGTGTGATACATTTATATATATAATTGAAACTGACCCCGGATATGTGTTCTGGGGGACCTAATTAGCGCTCATTTGAAGACATTTTTCAAAATTCAAAAGTCGGGATCTCCCCATTAGTGAATTTTTTTTAAAGAAAATTCACTAAAAGGTGAATGTTTGTTCGTTGCAGTAAAATAAGGAATTTGTTTTGAAACATACCCAGCTACCCTATACAATAAATTTTATTTTGATTTTATTACGATTTACAATTCACTCGCCTTTTTCACAGATACAGCGTTAATAGGAGAAACAAATGTCTTCAAATAAAGTCCTAATTCATCACTAAACACGCTAAAATAACGTAAAAACCACTCAGAAACTATGTCACTTACTACTTCGTACACTTAAATAATGAATGTAAACAAACACAGTTTGGGGAATTCAATTGTACCACGTGACTTTCCAATCAATAGAAAATGATACCAACGAATGGCCACACTGTCTCTTATTAAGCCAGTGTAGTGGAGAATAGCGCCGAAGCGTCATCTACAGCTTTGTGACGGTTCCAGGCTTCCTCAGCAGCTTCCACGTAAACATTGCAGCGAGAAGGAGCTGTGGGAAGAAAACTAGCGAACAACTAGTCCCCTGGTTAATACCACGACGGGCGTTGAATCACATCACTCGCTAGCCATATCACGTTAGTTCTGCCGGTACTTGCGGTAATATGTACAGGATGAGTTTTGCCACGCGCGTCGGTTGATTATGACTACATCGCTGAACGTTTCAAAATATTTTTTCAGCCACCTCTATTCACATAGACACCAGCCATAATCAAAAAATACTTCCATATATACACGATGGCCCGTCTTTGTCTGGCAGCACTTCACTTTCTCATTGTAAATGGAACACGCTATATATTATTGCATTTTCAGATTGCTTCCCTAATTTTAATGTGACTTTATGTACTGTTCTCATGTCTTATCTTCAGCTGTTTTCCGGTTATAGCAATTTGCAGGGCAAAAATGCAATATAAAATACTATAACTCAGTGGTCATAAGAGCTACAAATATAAAATTCCCATGAACTCTTTACCAACTGGATGCACTAGTAGATGTTGGTATATTTTCCAAACTATACCTATACAGGTACTCACAATGTTCAGGAATATTTTGGAATATTCAATGATACCTACATTAAATGCAAAATTTTGCAGAAATTGTATTTATCAGCGAATTTTTGCGGAAAAAACTTTGTAACGGTTTTTTAGCACATTTTTGTGAATTTTTTTGTTAAATTTTCGCGAAAAACACATTTTTTAACGAATTGGCTTAGAAATCTTTTGAGTTCACGATTTTGACATTTTCAAAAACCTTTTTCAGATGAGTGTAAATTAAGACCCCTAGTACCTATCCTAGGCCAGTTTCAATTTTTATATGCTTTATATGGAGGGGTTTTAGTTCACACTGATATATAATGTTCGAAAAAATCACCAGATCATCTATATGAAAATTCGGTACCATAACGCACTTGCCGCATCCAGACTTTTTAATGTTGGATTTACTCACTATTTCTTTGCATTCCTACCCATTTCTTGCTTTCCTACATTGTGGTTTGATCATGTTTTTAATTTGCTTATCTTGACTCTATCCCTATTCGTTCCCAACCTTTCTACGTTGTTGTATTAAGTTTAGTATTTCTGATGTCATCCGCCGTTTCTTTGGTTTTAGTTTCTTTTAGCCCTGCAATGTTTTTCCACCTTCTTTTAAACCCCTTTACTGCACCGTTAAGATTTGTACTTTATTGCCTTTTTAGTTAATTTTTTACTGTCCAGGTCACCAAACACAGAACATCTTGTTATGCCCGCTCTTGTGTCCCGAGGACTTCCAAGTTGTGGAATTCCTTGCCGGCACATGTTTTTACTTCACCTCCAAACCTTCAGGTCCAGAATTAACAAGTCGCCTCTTTCCTTCTTGTCTACCCCACGGTACGATAGTATTTAGGCTGTAAGCCCTCGTGGTGTGTTGTTAAAATAAATAAAAAATAAAAAAATTGTATTAAGAAAATTTACTTATGAAGACGTAACGATGCTGGGAATTTTTTCAAATAAGCGCGAATTACAGCCCCTAGAATCCATATCTAATGTCCGCTTGAGTTTATATATATATATATATATATATATATATATATATATATATATATATATATATATATATATATATATATATATATATATGTATATGATGTCTTACGTAGACCTTCCTTTAGCCGTTTCTGGAGTACGGCTCACAATTGAATTATGAAAATTCACGCACGTGGATTTTTCGAAATTTCCACTTCACTGAAAATATCGACGTTAGTATGGGACTTCCGGTTATACCGGAAGTAGACGTCAACTTTCCTATTTCAAATAGAAGATGGTGTTTTTCATTATGGATCGAGATTGCTAGTCAAATTTTATGGTAGGTTTTAGTAACATGTTATGTCATTTTTCTCAACCATTTTCGAGATATTTCACTTTTTTCAAAAATTTCTTAAAAAACATTGTCACATTTACACACCTGTATCTCTTATTTTTCAACCTGAAGAGTTGGCATTTTAAAATGCAAATTCTAAAATGCCACAAAATTGGAATTTACTAAAACTAGTACAAGTTAGACAGGGTGTCCAAAATGGACCGGTCAATCGTGACAACTTTCAAACCTAATAACTCTCTTATTTTAAATAGAACACCCTATATTTTATAACGATGTACCTTTTATCGTTCTTTCGATTGGTATCAGCATTCCCTATAACCAGATCCCACCGCTTTGATTTAAACATTATTTGCGATAAGAAATAATTATTAGTCAGTTTATCAGGTTGCCTGAGATGAAAATTTTAAACGTCATCTTCCGACATAAGTAAAATATGCGACGACTTTTGAATATAACTTTTATTTACGAGGAGTATAATCGAATTATTAACAGAAGATGTGTGGTTGCAAAAAGATTTAGACATAAACACAGATCAACTCGTTACATGATCAAAATACTACTAAAAAATTTCTAAGAATGGAGTGTTTCGTCCAAAATTTCATAAGAGTAAAGCATTATTAGGGAACAAAGAGATTTGTGTGTTATCACTTCACAATAAATGTTCGAAATTTGCACCGTTCACTTCGAGGCATATTTGCGATAAGAAATAATTATCAGTCAGTTTATCAGGTTGCCTAGGAGATGAAAAATTTAAACGGCATCTTTCGACAGTAAATTTAATGGTTGTATTGTAAACTACGTTTGTCAATTGTGTTTTAATAAAAGAGAGTATTTTCCACAATAATGGCACACTTCAATTACTCAAACGATGACTTTTTGAATTTAATTATTATTTACTGGGAGTGTCATCGAATTGTTAGCAGAACATGTCGTGTGTTTGCAGATAGATTTCCAGATAGACATAGACCAACTTCTGACATGAGCAGAAGGCTATTGAAAATTGTTCTGAGAATGGAACGTTTCGTTCAGAAGGTAGTAAAAATAAACCGCCGTTTGACAATAAAGAGACACAAGTAAATGCTTTGGAATTTTTTACTGCTTATTCGCACGAGTCAATCAGAGACTGCAGTAGAAATTTGCATCTTTCAAGAGGTACTATTCATAGAATTCTAAAAATTAACAAATGGACACCATTTTCGTTCACTTTAATGCACCATTTAGAACCTGATGATTTTTCTCGGCCTGTAGAATTCTGCGAATGGTATCTTTTGAAAACTCAAGAAGATGAAAATTTCTCAAAAAAAATTATATGGTGCGATGAGTCAAAAATTTCAAAGAGGGGCGTGTGCAATCGTCACAACAGTCACTATTGGTCGGACGAAAAACCTCACATTACTAGAGAACGAAATTTCCAAAATTCAATGTATTTTGCGCAGAAAAATACAATAGAATTTTTGCCCTTAACATTTATGATGAGTCCTGGATATTGTCGCATTCTGCAGCAAGTAGTAATACCAGCGCTAAAGTCCTTGCATGAACACGAAGCTGCAGAAGTTTGGTATCAACAAGATGGAGCTCTACCTCATAACTCACAGTAAGCGACCTACTCCGGAAAACATTTGAAGGCAAATGGATAGCTAACGGTGGTCCTCATCGTTGGCCGGCCCGCTCACCAGACTTGACTCCACTAGATGTTAATATCTTGGCATGCATTAAGAACAAAGTTTACCAGGAACCACCTACTACAAAAGAAGATATGATAGCTAGAGTTTTAGAGGCCTTCAACGCAATGGAGCAAGATTACCTTTCTCGAGCCACGGGTACCATCGTTAATATAGCCATCAAATGCTTCGAAGTGAACGGTGCAAATTTCGAACATTTATTGTGAAGTGATAACACACAAATATTTTTGTTCGCTTCTAGAAAACAAATTAATATCTAGAAAACGTTTCAGAATTGGTCTTTAGAAACATGTGAATGTTTCACTAGCAAGTCACCCAAATGTTTCTCATTCATTGTGAAAACTAGCCATGTCCTACCTAAAATTTGTTTCATTGTAACGTTTCAGTAATGTTTCCAAACATACCTGCGCAGTGTTTTCAGAAAGTTGCAGGAATGTTTTTGATCAAAGTGATGATACCCGCTCTAGAATAGGGCTGGGAATCGAATACGAATAGTTCGAGTATTCGAATACGAATTATTTCAACGAGAGTGTATTAGAATATTCCAATATATTCGAATATTCGAATACTCCACGAATATTCGAATACTCCACGAATATTGGAATACTCGAATAATTCTGATAGTCGTGAAGCTTTCGGAACGAATATTCGAATAGACAAACGGATACATTCCCAGCACTACTCAAAAACACCGGCACCAATATTGTCAGTCAGCGTTGCCAGAGCTAGTACAATTGTACTAATTTAGTACATTTTCACTCTTTTTATACAAAAATACAATTTCACCATTTCTAGTACATTTTTCTTAGAATCATTTTAATATATAAGTCGCATAACGCATAACATTCGCAAGCATTATTAGATAAATATCACGTTGGAAATATTTATGCAGACTTGTTTCACAGCATAGATCTATGATGTGATAGCATGTTGCAAAGCTCAGAACTAGAACAATTTTCAAAATCTGTGAAAGTTTTTAGTTACTATAACTTTGAGTTCCCTAGAAATTCCTATGTTCTGTTACAACATGATATTTTACAGCTAAAATTTGTTGCGCCTTTTAAGTTACAAATGAAAATTATTCAAGTTTATTGCCTGTCATATTTTAGTACAAAAAAATCAAATTTAGTACATTTGCACTGGCATTTCAGTACAATTTGAAAACTTACTCTGGCAACGCTGTTGTCAGTTCTGTCCTGTCTATGTGTAATCGTGCGAATGCTTTTGTGTCTTGGATAAAATGGTTAATAACTCAGCAACGCATGATTTTTAAATATCAATTGTGCTATACTCTTGAACTCGGAAGGAAATATTGCATTCAAATGGGTAACAATATACAGAATGTTCTGTTAAAAAATATAAAATTTTAATCGATAACTGCGGCCAATGGAATGTCGTTATTGTCATCATAAATTACTAATATGTAATATGTACACCATCTACTATAAATTATAAATTATCCATATTTTTCTAACTAAGCACATTATCAGCTTAAAACGCAAATACACGGGATGCAGATTTATTTATTCATTTATATATGTACTTGCAAATAACGCAAATATGACTAAAAACCTAACTGCTGTTGTGATAAGCACAATGAAACCGACATTATAATCGTCATTAATTTTTCTAAAATAAACAACGAAACATTTCCGGAATTATTTGAAAGTTAAGAATTAAATAGCTAATTTTCTAGGAAACAGAGGCAGAATCAAAAAATGATAACGAGACACATTCATGGGCTTAGGGGAGTGTTTATTACTGTGCGAATATTCGAATACTCGACGAATATTCGAATACTCGACGAATATTCGAATACTCCACGAATATTCGAATACTCCACGAATATTCGAATACTCGAATAATTCGAATAGTCGTGAAGCTTTCGGAACGAATATTCGAATACACAAACGGATAAATTCCCAGCACTACTCTAGAATACCTTATTGATGTTTTAAAATGCAGATATGTATCACTTCTAAAACAATACAAAAACTAACGACACTAATATATTACAAATATGTTAGTAATACAACGCCAAATTTCAGAAAACTCAAGTCTTGACAATTGAGTTTTCAAGACTTGAATTATGTTTAATTTTTGCATACATTTAATAATTTCTAGTAGGTATAGGTACCTACTCAATAAATTAAAAATACTAAAAATATTTGTAACATATTTGAGAAATTAGTTCATATTGTATTATACAAAAAAGATATATGCACATATGTTTACTACTTATTTATATTCATATGTAGGTAAATAAAAGATAACTGTCAGAAAAATATGTAAATAAATTTATTCATATAAAAGAGAAAAAACTTAATTCAAAGTGAAACAAGGAATGAAAAGGAAAAGATAGACATATTTATCACGGAAATAAAACAAAATAACATAGAACATCTTGTTATGCCCGCTCTTTTGTCCCGAGGACTTCCAAGTTGTGGAATTCCTTGCCAGCACATGTTTTTCCTTCTCCTCCGAACCTCCAAACCTTCAAGTCCAGAATTAACAAGCTGCCTCTTTCCTCCTTGTCAACACCCACGGTACGATAGTATTTAGGCTGTAAGCCCTCGTGGTGTGTTGTTGACATAAAAAAAAAACATATTGCAATACAACAGAATAAAAGAGATAGTCACTATATTATTCATAAATATAAAAATTCAATAAAATGATCGACATTTATTTAATTTTTTTCAAATGGAAAAGAGCCATAATAATTAATCAACGAGACTTTCTAAAAAACTAATTAAAATGAATATTCTGAATAACAAAAATATCAATTTTATTTTAATCTCTTTCTTGAGACTCTAAGATTTGATTATGCCTTAGCCAATCAGAAACAACTTCCTGAAAAAGGTGGTCTGTGATGGTAAATATTCTTTCTGCGGACAGCCTCTAAAAAAATCAATGGCTGTAAAATCCACTGCAATACCCAAATGACATAATCATATAGTTATTCATTTGCAAGCATATTCTTTCATGTTGAAAACACCACCCTCAAAAACAACCATATTAAATATTTGATATAGGAGTGAAGTTGGTGCTTAATGTAGCCCCAAGATCACTCTGTTCATAAGCATATCTATACCACCATCGGGTATATTCGGATACGCGGATTTGTAGTGGAAAATAAGGTTTTATATCAGCTACTTGAAGTAAAAACCAGATAGGATAGTGCGGTTTGTTTATTTATTGTGAATTGACAGTTGTTTTGAGGTTAAGTAAATTACCTTTAAAATTGGAAACTAAAGAATAAGAACATGTTTTGTTTATTTATTACGATTTGACAGTTCTGTTTTGAGGTTAAATAGTAAATGATTGCCATTAAAATAGATATAACAACTTGTAGCGATATTATGCTTTTAAAATTGGAATCTAAAGAATATTAACGTGTTTTGTTTATTTATCATGGTTTGACAGTTCTGTTTTGACGTTTAATAGTATATGATTTTATGGAAATAAAAGAATAAGAATATAAACGTTAATATTTGTTGAAGAATTGTTCAAGTGGGTAAGTTATTTCAACAATGAATTGACTTTCCGGGTATCAATTAAGTTTTTCTCTGATAAGCTTTTGTAACTTTAATGAAATTTGTAATACAAGTTTCTTTAAAGAGACTTACAGTACCTAGATTCACCGAATTTTAATTTTCTAGTGTCATAGAAAATTGAGTTTTGGGCATTCAAAGTGTTTTTATTAAAAGGAGCTAGAACACAAGATTTGAATATTTTCAATAGCAATAGATAAATTCCTCAAATGAGCTGGTATTAAGGCCACTAAACCCGATCTTAACGTCTGTTTAAATTAAAAGTATTACTTTTAGTAATATGCCAGTGTAAATTCTTATGAAAATTCACTATTAAAACGTCTTTGCTGCGTCCCGAATTCTTTTCATTATACTGGAAACTTTTTCTGTTCCTCTGCACCTATTGGTTGGTTCGCCTTATAAATAGTTTCCCTTTATTTTAGTGAATTTTTATTTAAAAAAATTCACTAATAGAGAGCTATATCCTAGAACCCATATCCGGGGTCAGTTTCGATTTTTATATGTTTATATATATATATATATATATATATATATATATATATATATATATATATATATATATATATATATATATCCAACCGATAACTCAAAAAATAATTAACCGATTTTGATAAAACTGGGCAAGTGCCTTTCTTTTATTAATAGCTTGGATAAGTTCGTTAGCCAGAAAAATCGGACAGGGTTTTCCGAAAAAATTTTGAGTTTCCTTCCGAAAGTTACAAAGATATTTCGATAAAATTTGGTGTACATATTGCTTTGGGAAAGACCTAACTATGTGCCAATTCAGCTTTCTAGGGTTACAGAATATTGAGCTATTCAAATTTGAAAGATTTATGTTTAATTTCACCGCTTTCGTTGTCAACAACTTATACGAGATCTAGTATCTTGTTGCCGTGGTAACGGAACATTTGATATTATTGCGCAGGTCTGTTAGACGCTGTAACTGACATTTACCGTATGATATGAGATCGTTTATATGTTTATTTGTTTGAGTCGACGACTTATTTGTGTCATTTGGGAAATTTTTATATACAAGTGCAAATTATTCCTTTATTAATGTTAGTGGGCGGATTAAACAGTGTTTGTTATGTTTTATCAACATATATAAAGGATCGAAGTTTTACAAAAGGGCTGATATTATACAGGGTGACGCGTTTCTACGGTAAAGCTGAATATAATTATTATTATACAAGAGACGAGAAAAAATTGTATAAGTTAATTATAGGGTGTTTTGAGCTGCATCTTATAAAATTATTTTGACAATCACCGGCTGGCCCACAAGTCGATTGTTGGTGATGCCTAAAATTTTTTTTTCTAACAGCCTTATTTTATTGCATTTTTAATCGAAATATGTTTGTAAGAAAAATCAAGACGCAGTAAGTGCGTTTTGGTAGCAAATTTTCATTAAATGCTTCAAATTTCAATAACTCAATAACCTAAGATTTGTTGGTTAGAAAACCAACGTTTAAGGTATATTGTCGGAAAATTTTTGTACATTTTCAAACAATAAGTTATTTTGATAAAATATGGCACATTGTTTCTACTATATAGGTTATAGCGGTAACCAAATTGATGACTGCTTGCATTAAAAAGACATATTTGATATTCAAAGCATTTTTATAAAATTCACTGCCATAACGCACTTGCTGCGTCCAGAGTTATTACAAATAATGTTTTATACAAACCAAATTTTGTTAATAAAAATATTATAAGTAGCAGAGGGTAGAAAGTGACATATCTTGGAGGCTTTATAACATGAAAGCTATTCATTTGCATGAAAATAAACTCTTAAACGACTGAAGAGTTTAACAAAGACCATGAAGGAATCAAAGTTATGGGTATGCAACCTCCTGTTGAGTCTACTAATATTAAGAATGACTGGCATTACGTAGTATCTATAGCGCGTTGACCACAAAACAGATCACAGCGTGGCTCTCACATCATCTTCCAATAAACCAATTATAACATTGCTGTGTTAATTGTAAGTTTGTTAGTTACTCATCTGTCTAACTAGTGAATTAGCCTCTTATAACAGAAGTAACTATGAAATAATGCTGTATCCCTTAGGTTGCATTATTGGCTCAGCAGGAGTATAATGATATATTACTCTTGCATTTTTCACTGAATATAATACAATGGAAGGGTGTAACAGTTTCCAAATTAAACACTGTTTCAATTTAGTTACTATAAAATTGAATGCTGAAATTTATAATTGCCAAACAAAAGGTAAAAGAAGCTGATACTTAATGAATTTTTCAACAGATCCACTAGAAGCCATTAAAAGGTAAACGCTTGGTGCTAAATAGATATAGGGGGCACCCGGGCAGTGGAGTCACTTTCATTTAGAACTCTGTCAAATCTGTTTTTCCAACATCAGAGCGAACAATTTTACTATACCCTCTAATCACATATTGTAAATTATTATCTCTATTCAAATTGACATAAAATAATTAGTATCGAAAGTTATTTGAGGTTTAATACAACATCACATTTGATTCATCTTGCCCAGGACAAATGGGATCGCATTGTTGAGCAAAAAGAATTACCAAGGGCAAGAAAAAACATATAATAGAAGTCTGGATGCAGCAAATGCGGTATGGTAGTGAATTTTCATAAAAATGTTTTTAACTTCAAATATGCCTTTCTTTAAAAGAAAGCATGCATCAAATTTAATTACCAGTATAACCTATATAGTAGGAATAAGGTACCATATTTCATCAAGATAACTTTATTGTTTGAAAATGTACACAAATTTTCCGAAAATAAACTTAAAATGTTCCTGAAAAAACTGGTTTCCTGGCCAACGAAGTTTAGCTTACCTAATATCAAATTGAGCTATTGAAATTTGAAGCATTTAATGAAAGCTTGCTACCATAACGCACTTGCTGCGTCGCGAATTTCTTTTCTTACAAACACGCATTATATTTTGATGGACAATACAAAAATGCAATAATATAAGGCGTGTTCGATTAAATAAAATAATTGTATCACCAACGACTTATTATGATTGTAAAAACAACTTTATAAGATGCTGTTCAAGACACCCTATAATTAACGTATACAATTTTTTCTTGTATCTTGTATAATAACAGATATATCGAGCTTTACCGTAGAAATGCGTCACCCTGTATATATATATATATATATATATATATATATATATATATATATATATATATATATATATATATATATAGGGTGACGCAGTTTCACATTTTCGTGTGAAAACAGATAAACACTGAAAGTAACCGCGGATATGGTTAGGGGGTGGGGTGGGTGGTAGTTGGGGTGCTAGATCGCGCTCCTTTGAAGAAACCTTTCAAAATTTAAAAGTGGCGGTGTACTCATTAGCGATTTTTTTACGGAAATTCGCTAAAAACTCTAGACCATTAAACGGTAAACTCTATAACTGAAACTGCTGTCAAAGCATAAGAGAAAGCGTCTATTTGAAATGAATTTTCTGGAAATATTTCAGTAAAATGAAGGACAACGACGGTTGAAGCTGAAACTTAAGGGTTTGCAAAACATACTTCTAGCTAAATTTTTTCCACGTAACCGGTATTCGTTACAAGTTCTTTGCCTAAATGTTTCCAATTTTGACGTTTCAAATCACGACTTTGACGTTTTAACAGGAAAATCCCAATTTTTGTATCTTTAAATGCATATAACTTGTTTGTTTTTCAACTCACAGATCTAAATTTTTGTACATAATTTACTTTTTACGATATAAACTCTCTCCACACTGTGTCGTAGGCCGCCGACAAGTCGATAAGCACGGCTGAGGTTTTAAGTTTTCTTTGAAATCCCTGCACAGCTTCGTTTAGGCCGAAAGCCTGCCTGTTCGGCCGGAATCGCCTCAAGTATTCTTGCGTTAATTCTGTTATAAATAAGCCGTTCTAGTAGCTTATAGGTCACAGACAGCAGAGCTATTGGTCTGTAACTCTTGGGGCTGTCAGCTGGTTTGCCTGGTTTTAATATAGCGATTATCTTCCTTCGTTTAAATTCTTTGGGGATATTGCCAGTTTGTATAATATCTGTGAAGAAGTGAACCATCCAGACTCTTGAGTACTGGCCACAGTTTATTAAGGGTTCAGGGTGGATATTGTCAAACCCTGGAGCTTTTCCTGGCTTGACGTCTTTAGGAGCATTCGAAACGTCTTCGCAAATGTAAGGGCGAGAGTGTTCTGTTTCTGTGGCTTGAGCTTTTAAGGTTTTAAGTTCCCGTTTGACCTCAACTGTATGTTCTTTATCCTTTGGTGCTCTGGATGCCACTACTATGCGTGAAGCAACGGCGTTTGGGATGACAGTTCTATTTTATTTTTGTGTGGGGGCTCCGCTTCCTAGTTTCCTTATTAGTGCCCACGCTTGCCTGCTCGTTGTCTGGAAGTTGAAGTTTTCAACAGTTTCTGTCCACTTTTTACGTCTCGCCGCATCCAGGCTATGAAGTAGCTCGACTGCTATTTCTTGATCACCAGTTTCAAGAAAGTTCCGGTAGAATTCGTCACTGTCTTGGGACCATCCGGGAATGCATTCTTTGCGGTAACCTCTTGGTATACACTTTTTGGCACTGCTTATCACGGCGCCCGCAAATCTGTTGTAGTTTCCGCCGGTAGGGGTATCCAACCCAAACATTTGTCTAGTTCCGTGGAGAACTTGGTCCAATCGGCCTTTTTGAAATTCCACCTTGGGCGATGGATAGAGGTAATTAGGGGAATTTGTGTTCCTACCTGTACTATGACTGGGCGATGCTGGCTGTGCGGGAAATCGGGGAGAACGCTTCGTGAGGCCTCTATGGGCTGGCCTCTGTTGTCAGTCGAGACAAAACATAGATCAGGATTGTATTCACGTTTCCACGCTGCTGATTTAAATATGAATCGGTCTTTAGCATCAAACACAAGGGTGAGGTGTTCATCCTCTGGCCATTTTACTATTGTGTTGCCATTTGGCTCACAGCCTCTATACTTCCATTGCTCGTGCTGACTATTGTAATCCCCCCACGTATATAGCAGGATGGGGGTGTGTTTGGATGACTTGGGCTGGCCAGGGTACGGATGGTGGCTTGTAGGTGTTGGTAACGGTGATGCTGCCTATTTTTGTGACAACGTTATGGATTTCGTTGTCAGTGGAGACAAGAGAAGCGTTTTATATATCTTGTTTAACGTACGTTGCTACGCCATTGGATGGTACGTAACTCCTAACAGGCCATAGCCCGGTATTTTTTCCCTATTTCGTAGCTGCTCTTCTGTTTCACAATGGGTTTTCTGTACAGCGACTAGGCCGATGTTGTGATTTTTTAGGAGTTTTGATAGATACCGGCTTTTTGAGTAACTTATACTCTCTATATTAAAGTGACAAATTCCAACAGAGGGTCCGAGTTTTCTAGTCAGCGGGTCCTGAGAACGGCCGTTAGCTTTGTCTGGTAGTATATCTGCACTTGAAGGTAATGCAGAATGTAAAATGCAAATGCAGAATGTAAAGTGTAAAAATGTGTCTTATGGTCAGAAGATTCTAAGATTATCTGACTGCTGGTTTTGCTAGCTCATTTAGCGTTACCCAGGGTGCACGTGTAGTACCTATTCTACTACGGACGCGAACTAGCTTTACACCCCGTTCGTGACTTGGAAGAAACGAGACGATGGGTGTGGCGAGGTATAATTATCGTTACAAGGATGCGACCGCTTCAGAATTAATACCTTCTTCTTTATGCCAACAATTAATTGTTGGGCGAGTTGAGGAGGCACAAATCTTCGTATGACGCAATAACCGCCAATTTTGCAATTTTATGCAAACTGGATAGAATATCTGAAGCGGAAGTTAGAATTAACTCCAAAAACTATATCCGATTGTCCTTGCGGATGATCTACAAGAATAATGTGTTCTTTTAACACAATTCTTGACGTCTCACGAAAACAAAATGAGTTTAAGACAATTTAATCTATTTATTAAGCAAAAGTATTTGAAAAAAGCATTTGAATATACGGAAAGAGCATCACGTATGTTCCTGTGAACTGCAGTGACAAATTGCAGTGCACAACGTTCGTTTCCCGTACTCAAAAGAGTTAAAAATTACTACGTTCCCGTACAAGCGAAAAACGTTTGAATAGTTTAACCATATAGAAAGCTGACTTAACAAAATTCATTAACTATGACAGCGTCATTGATGAATTTGTCACGCAATTTGTGCATCGCAAAAATGTAAATATTTAGTAAATTGTGTTAATTTCTTTGTGTAGCCTTTTTAGCGAATTTTCATTAAGAAAATTCACAAATAGAGAGGTATCGGTGGTGAGATTTTCGGAAAATTTCTTCAAAGGAGCGAAAATTAGGACCCCTGAAACCCATTTCCATGGTCAGTTAAAAAGTTGTATGTATATATATATATATATATATATATATATATATATATATATATATATATATATATATATATATATATATATATATATATATATATATATATATTAGCATGCGACTGCGAGCGGCTTGATAGCTGGTTGACGTTAGATGACACCGCTGATTTTTAAGAGTAGCGGCGTTGCCATTTGCCACAACTATCATCTGAATCTGAAGATATGAGACAAATGTATACTAATAAATACCAAGTTTAAATGAAAGTGATTGAACTTGTTTAAAAGCAATCTAGAACTACGTTTTATTATGTACAAATATTAGGCCTTCCAATCTCCACGGTATTTAAAATTAAACGCCATCTCCCTTTCCTAGTTTAATCTGACAACACGTAGCTATTGTCTGCGCATCGCATAACCTCGAAATCGACTCCGCTAATACTTGCTAATAATTGCTAATACCTTATAATCTTCTAATATAAAACAACTACCTATACTCTAAGGTTAATACAAATAGTAGGTAAATAATAACCCAACTTTTAATTTTAACGTATCTTTAACAAATGCCCTCGGCTATCGGATGCAATAGTATATTAAGATTCTAACATACAATAAAACAAATAAGAATGTGATAGGTAGTAAACTGCATGTAGATACTGTATTTATTAATCAGTAAACTCTACACAGAATTCACTGGTAGGTATAACCAAAGTGAACAAAATTATCTCAAGGAGAAATATACCTACCTCAAACTAATACAGTAAGTACTTATAATACCTGGGTACTTATTGTTTACTTTTAGTTTTAACTCTACATGTAGTGTATGGAAATTTTGAATTAAATGAAATTACGTAATATAAAGTAGGTACATAGTTTAAATTATATAAACAGATGTTCAGGTTAAATTATTAAAATTTTAATTTCAAAATTTTGTATTGTTTATATTTATTCCATTTTAAAAAGGTATGGATACAGCAATAGTAAATAAGTGTTGAAAAGAGTTTAAGTGCGTCATGGTAGCGAATTTGTATAAAAATATTTCAAATGGTGATAACTCAATTTCCCATTAAACTGGAATCTTCAGTTTTAATACATAGTAAAACCTATATAAAAGCAGCGTGGGCACTCAATTTAAAAAAATGAGCTTACGAGACGTTATTGAACATATTTCCTGATGGACACAATGCTGATATGGTAAATCATAACTTGTGGTATCAACAAGATGGTGCTCCACGCATTATTACGCTAATGTTCGACAGTATCTCGACCAACAATTTCCCAACAGATGGATTCTCAGGCGGGGTGCAATCGAGTGTCCAGCAAGATCCCCTGACCCAACTTCCTTAGATTTTTTTCTGTGGTGTCATTTGAAGCATGTGGTATTCAAAACTAAACCAGATACTATCGACGAATTAAAAACAATCATTAGGACTGAATGTACCAATATTTATCCAGAGATTATAAATAGAGTCCAACAAAAATTTGTTGACTGGTTGGGATATTGTCATACACGAGAAGGCGGGCATTTCGAACATTTGATTAGATAAGTCTGATTTATGTAATTCTTTTTAGGCTGCACTTGTGTTAGGTGTTACTAATAATAAAAATGTTATTACTCATTTTATTTTATTCATACAAAAAAAAATGGTGTTGCTGAATAGATAATTTGATTAGCTTTAAAAAGATGTATCACACCACCCACCATCCAAATTCAAAATTTCGAAAGGGTAGCTATTCCTTGAAGAGGTATAACGATAGAAGTGAGATTTTTATATCAAAAAGTTAGTTTTTGAAAATAAAAATCGACCTGTTTTTCAATTTTCCGTAATAATGGTCACTTGCAGTTTTATTGAATTTATGCGTAACTTTATAGACACAGTGTATAATAAATAAAGCTATCGGTAATAAAATTTTCTCGGAGTCGCGAAATGTAGATTATTAAAAGTCGGAGTTTCCGAGTCTTCGAAATCTATCAAAATAGATACAAATGAACTATTATTGGATCAATTAAACTCAACATGGCTTTAATTCAAGTTTGTTTTAATGTGGTATCTTTAATATGAAATTAAACGTTAACTCTTATTAAAAGCGTTTAAAAATGTGGTTTTGTTTACAAAGATAGCTCCTTCGTTTTTTGCTTGTACCTTAAATTATTACACTGAAATTTTTACATGGTAATATCAGCTACAAATAGGTATTATATGCCATTTCGGTATACGAAAATTTTGTACTCATGTAAATATGCTGCTAACTAGATCAGATAAGATCCTACGTTCGTATGTGCCTCGGTAACATAATACTGCAAAGGTATTTCTTGTCAGAAACGAAACTCTCTTTCTACATTTCTACAAATTATATCAGCATATTGTACAGGGTTATTCATTATAAATTACCCACCCCTTATCATCGGTATTATTGTCTATAGAGAAAAATTTAAAAAACGTTGTGTGGTTATAACTGAATTTTGTTAAAATGCTATCAAAAGTACAGTGGCGTGTAGATTTCAGGGGATAAAAAATATTAAAAAAAAATGGGATGCCCTGTATATTATTAAATCTTTGGAATGATCCTTTTTCCTGAGTTCAAAAATATACCATATATTACCCCTCTCATACACTTTTTGAGTTATTAAACGTCGAATATGTAAAAATAATATAATAATAATAATAATAATAATAATAATAATAATAATAATAATAATAATAATAATAATAATAATAATAATATATAGATTTATTCAATTCAATTCAATTACATACAAATGGTATAAATATTTACAACTGTAGACTAAAAATAAACAAAAATGAAAATTTGAATAAACCTAGAAAACCCCAGATAAGTCTTAGACTTGTACGTGGGTGTGAGAAATACGTAAATTACACAACTGCCTGGCATAATAATCGATTTCTACACATCTATATATGGCAACATAGCAAACGTAAAAGCGACTAAAAATACGCACATATTAACTGCAGATATACACATATAACAATTAAAACAATAAACAACTAGAACAATAAAGAACCTACACAATAACCAATTTTCATTTACTGAAGCACACCATCAAACAAGGACAAAAAGCACAACGGCTTGTCAACATCCCTGCTTTGAGAGCCAGCAACAGCATTCGTACCTTAACTTAAGGCAACTACTCCCGTCTCGACATAGGTAACAATTTCAGCCATAAAAATAACCATCAAACAATATCCAAAATGGCGTGTCATACACAGCAAAAAAAAACAGCATCAGCAAAGCAACACATTCCAATCCAGCAACCAAATCAGAAACTATAGGTATTCTTCAGATCAATCATTTGATGAATACTCATTCAGTATCCATTTCTTCACTTGTTTCCTGAACAATGCAATGGAGTTAGCAGACCTTATATCGCCCGCAAGCAAGTTGAATAACAAATTGACAAACCTTGGAATTTCTACGGAATTTCCTGCTTTTCTAGTATTGTACCGATGTTGGCAGTGATTGCAGCAACTAATAACTCTCTTCTGGTGCACGAGGTGTTGAAGGCAATATAGTTGTCTAACATCCATAAGGTGACTCTTTGTATAAACTATCCGTTGGAAACACATAGGCTCTGCCCAACATTATCTTGATTATCCATTTTTGAACTACCTCCAGTTTCCTCAAATAATTATTTGTCACCCCGCCCCACGACACAATTCCGTATGTAAGATGACTTTGAAGAAATATATATATATATATATATATATATATATATATATATATATATATATATATATATATATATATATATATATATATATATATTAATAAGATGGTCTGCCCTGAGGAACACCACAATCAATGCTTTTATAAGAACTGTATGCACCCCCTATCGACACAAATTGTTTTCTGTTTGAAATACAACTGCTTATAAGCTTCAATGTTTTACCCCTAAATCCAATCTCCTCCAAACGCTGCAAAAGTCCAGCATGATCGATGGTATCGAATGCTTTAGACAAATCAAGAAATATACAAAGCGATGACTGCTTAGGATCCAGCGCCTCGTACACTTTAGAAGTCACGTCCAGGATAGCGTCCTGAATAGTTACTCTAAATATGGAGATGTTCTTTTTGTGTATGTTGTGGCCTCGAGCTGAACGCATTCAGTCATATGAAAAAGTTAACATTGTTAAAGTAAGCTTTGAAAATGACAGCTATTTTGTTTGATAAGTGACATTTCTTTAATGAAATAATCACAATCGTTTACAGTGAGGAAGGAAAAGTACAAATATTTATACAAAATAGATAACAAAAATTGATTTTGGAAAGATGTTCGATGTGTCCACCATTATTGTCACACTAAAAAAATAATTTTTATGTGGGAGATGTTCAAAATCCATGCCGTAAAAGTCTTCACGCAACATAATCGTAAATAAAAACGCTAATCAACATCTGAGGTGTGACCGATTTAGTCGCGATTGTTTTCTTCTTAAGTCAATTAAATTGCGTGATTTGGTTTCGCATAAGACTTTTCACATTTATTGTGTATTATCCGAAGGCTGTATCTGACTGCTTTTGGGGGAAATGTATCCGTTATCCGTATCCGACAATTAATAACGTATCCATATCTAGAACTTTTCATCTTTCCACTGATACAACTCATTATTCCCGCACTAGGTATCTCCCATGTATCACAGACCGTAAAGGAAAAGGGGAAACTCCCAGTTTTGTTTGCGAAGTTGGGCCTGGAAACGTTCAAAGAAACTGAGCTTCTTTACCTCGAAGAATATTCTGTTGTGACAAAGCCACTGGCGGACACACTTGATTTCCTGTAATAAGAAAACAACATTTAGTGATATAAAAATAAGCCTGTGGCTAGTGGAACTTGTTTTCCAAAGCCATCTCCTACACACACATACACACCAACATGTTTTCAGTCTGCTACTTCCGAGTGTGGCGTCTATTCTAAGCAAGTACGAAAAAATGGCAAGTCAATCAAGGATGAAACACGGCGGAGAACATTCGATCAAGATGTGTATTCACAGTTTGAAGACCCGTTTTTCAGGTAGCTTGAATCTTATTCGAGAAGAGCCCCTAGCTGCTGTAGTTCTTCTTACGGAATCCAAGCGATGGTACAAAGTGTTTAAGGACCCTAAAACAATTGGCAACATCAAAAGAACGATCATAACGCGTGGAAGAAAAAATACGGCGTGAGAATCGTCATCAGATGGTCCAGATGAAGATGGCCAACAACAAGGGAAGAGGTTCAACGGTTATTTTTTATTTAGACGGAAATATCAATGATACCAGTAACACAACAGTAACTATCGGACAGAACACTAACAAAACTAAGGATTTTGATGTGAACAGCCCCACTACAACAAGGAGAGGTTCAACGATTTTAGTGAATTTTCTTAAAAAAAATTCACTAATGAGGAGATCCCGACTTTTGAATTTTGAGAAAATTTCTTCAAATGAGTGCTATTTAGGACCCCCGGAACCCAAATCCGAGGTCAGTTTCAGACTTTATATGTTTATACATATATATATATATATATATATATATATATATATATATATATATATATATATATATATATATATATATATATATATATATATATATATATATATATATATATATATATATATATATATATATATATATATATATATATATATATATATATATATATATATATATATATATATATATATATATATGTGTGTGTGTGTGTGTGTGTGTGTGTGTGTGTGTGTGTGTCACACCTATAACTTAAAAAATAATAGACCGATTTTGATAAAACTTGGTGAGTACCTTCCTTTCGCAAGTGGCTTGGATGAGTTCGTTAGCCAGGAAAATCCGCCGAGGTTTTCCCGGAAAATTTTGTGTTTTCTTTCAAAAAAAAATCGAAAAAAAATTATATCTGCAAAATTAACAAAGTAAGGGCAACCAAATTTCACACGCGAGTTTATATGATTATAGGCAAGTTACCTACCAAAATTTAGCTCCGTGGGTTAAAGGACAAAAAAGTTACAGGCATTCAAAGAAAAATAAATTTGGACTTCGCTCAAAACGGCAAAATCGCGATTTTAAACGTCAAAATTGGTGAGTACCTTCTTTTCGCAAGTGGCTTGGATAAGTTTGTTATCCAGGAAAATCCGCCGAGGTTTTCCCGGAAAATTGTGTGTTTTCTTTCGAAAAAAATTTATATCTCCAAAATTAACAAAGTCAGGGCAACTAAATTTCATACGCGGATTTAGATCATTATAGGTAAGATACATACCAAAATTTAGTTCTGTAGATTAAAGGACAAAAAAGTTACAGGCATTTAAAGAAAAATAAATTTGGGTTTTCCTCAAAACGTCTAAATCGCAACTTTAAACGTCAAAATTGGTAATATTTAGGCAATGAACCTGAAACTAATATGAGCTATGGAAGGAAAATATCTCAAGAAGAATGTTTTACAAAGCCTGAAGTCTTAGTTTCAATCGTCATTGTCCTTCATTTTACTAAAATATTCCCAGATAATTCATTTCAAATAGACCCTTTCTCTGATGATTTGGCAGTAGTGTTGGTTATAGAGTTTATCGGTTAATGGTATATCATTTTTGTCGAATTTTCGTAAACAATCTTTAAAGTTCAATATATCCGTTATTAGACACGATACGAAAAAAAGTTGTATACATTAATTGTAGGGTGTCTTAAGCTACATCTTAAAAAATATTTCCACAATTACAGGGTGGCCCATAAGTCGTTGGTGATTCAAATTTTCTTTTTTTAGTGAATTTTTTTAATCGAACACGCCCTATGTTATTACATTTTTGCATTTTCCATCGAAATATAATACATCTTTGTAAGAAAAGAAATTCGGGACGCAGCAAGTGCGTTATGGTAGCGAATTTTCATTAAATGCTTCAAATTTTGAATCAATTTGCTATTAACCTCTAAGGTTGACCAGCAAATCAGTTTTTTCGGGAACAATTTAAGTTTACTTTCGGAAATTTTTGTGAATTTTCAAACAATAAAGTTATTTTAATGAAACATGGCACATTGTTTCTAATATATAGATTATACTGCTAACCAAATTTGGTGCCTGCTTTCTTAAAAAAACATATTTGCTATTAAAAACATTTTTATGAAAATTCACTACCATAACGCACTTGCTGCGTCCAGAGTTTTTTATTTAGACGGAAATATCAATGATCCCATTACCATCACAACAGTAACTATCGGACAGAACGCTAACGCGCAGAAGTGAACAGCCCCACTACCAATAAATATAATACTCCAAAAATTGAGCCTTAGCTCTTGAGATACCTCGAGAATAAGTACCCGGTACTTAAGAAACTCTCCAGAAGCACGTGCCTGCTATCATCTATATCAGCTGAAGGCTATTCTCATTCGCCACGATGATAGATTCGCCCCGGCGTGGCGCCTTATCTGATGACAATTTTGACACTCTGGTGCTGACAAAAGAAAATTAAAACTAATAATAATCATAATAAATTTTGATATGTATGTAATTAAATATTCCAATTTTACCCACTCGACAAAATAAAGTTTTCTTGACCACCCTAAGCCATACTTCTACTTTCTATTTAAAATTCTTGAAGAAGGGTTTTCAATAGAAAAAGTATCACTATCCGTTGCCCGGAAAAAGTTTTGTATTTAGCATACAGTTTGCCACTAAAAGTATCCGTATCTTGTATCCGTTATCTGGACGCCATTGCGAGTATCCGTATCCGATATCCGGATACATTTTACCAGTAGCCGAACCCAGTTCTGATGTCGCCATGAGAAGTATAATAGCGTAAGATCGGGTGATTGTGCTGGCCACTCTAACGATCCTTGGCTCCCTATCAACCTATTTAGAAATATTACGTCGAGGTACTGCCGGACATTGATTTGGGAATATGTTGGTGCTCCATCCTGCCTGAACCATATAACATTCGCTGGAACTTGTGGGTTTGCTTCTTATTAATTGAGTATGGTCTAACCGTATATTAAAAATAGTTGCAATAATGTAAAACTTGTTGTATGATGCTATTTTTGTTATATAGAACCTGCTTATATTGGAGTTAATATTATTAATCTGTTGTTTTATTATTATGATTGTTATTATTGTTACAAGTTGATATTATTTTCATGTTTATTATGTTAATATTGACATACATTACATAGACATTTTAAAGATGCCACCTGTCATTTTTATCTTATTTTTAAATTGTTCGATGAAAATATCTTACAACATATCTATGCGTGTAGAGTAAAAAATGTCAATACTCTTTTCATACCCTTAACACATAGGTTTTATATGCAGTAAGGACAGGAGTAAAATTTAAGTAAATTTATTCGCAGGGTAAGAACATAAAACGTACGTAAATATATGTCTAAATAATCTTGAGGAAACATGAAAATTAAGCTGGTACAATAGTTCCGGACAATCAACTGCGTTCTTAATCAGCTTGTATGCAACAATATACCATATACCAACCTACGGGTGGAGAAGCTGGAGAGTCCACACGCGCGTAACAAAACATCATTTGGGCATCCTTGCGATGGCCAACCACCATCTCTGGAAAAACAAATGTTTTCATGTACCGACGTTTCACTCGCTCAACAGCTGCGTGCACACTGCAGAAGGGATTCCAGACAACACTTGCATATGCCAGTTTTGATATAACAAACTCCATGTATAGCGTGCTGACTGTCTCTAAATTATCAAAATCTCTAAGGTTTCGTATCAGGAAGCCAAGGCTCTTTAACGCAGGTGGAACGATGGATTCAACGTGGTCGTTAAATCACAAGTGCTCATCAAAAATAACCCCCATATCCTTCATTGTACGTTGCGTCTCCACCGTCATGTTTTTTATTTCATAGGGAAAAATAATCTTATTAATTTTTCTTGTATTACACTACACTTAGCAGGATTCAGGTCGAGATCACATCAATCTGCAATCCTGCGTAAACAGAAGTGTAGATGGCAACAATCGATATCCGAGTTCACTCTGCAAAAAAACCTTTATATCGTCTGCATAAAGAAAATATTCAGTGTTTACTCCTTGCATGATGGCATTAGTAGTAGTAGTAGCAGTGGTGGGGAGGCCAACGCCAAGCAAGTAGGCTACCATAGGCCCTTTTTGCCAACCCCAGCAACCCAGCAACCATGCTCTACTCCTCCTCGGTGCCGTCGCCAAACCGCCTCGACCTCGAGATGAAGGCCGTGACGGTCTTCAATTTGACGGTACTTACCTGATTCCTCCGGAGAGTCCTCGATCCGAACAATTCTCCTCGAAGACTCCCAAAAGCCTCGCATTCGCACAGGTAGTGGTAGGACGTTTCCTCATCCTCGCCACATTCCTGGCAAATGGGATCCCTCTCTACGCCTATCAATGTGAGGTGTCTTCTAAGGGCGCAGTGGCCTGTGAGCATCCCAAGGATGCTGCGAAGCGTAGGTCGTCTTTTTCCGAGTAGCCAGACAGCCTTATCTTTGTCCGGTCTCTCCACGAAGTCCCTCGCCTGCCTGCAGCCACCAACCGACCCCCAGTGCCTCTTCATTGCTTCCTCGGTCCACCTGTCTAAGGCGACGGAGACCGACTTCCTACTTATACCTATGGCCGGCTCCGGGCCACAGAACGGCCGCCGGGAACCAAGCCTTGCGAGATTATTCACGACCTCATTCCCCGCCACGCCACAGTGTCCCGGAACCCACACTAGTTGTACCTCCTTTGTCCTGGCTAACCCTCTGAGGGCGTCAGTGCACTCCTGAACTAGTGTCGACCTGATTCTGGCCGCGCAGACTGCCCGGAGGACTGCCTGGCTGTCCGAGCAGATGTACACACATTTCTCGGGACTCCTCTTCACATCCTGTCTGTTGGCCACAGACAGGATAGCGTACACCTCTGTTTCTAATGATGACATTAATAAAAATACTAAAAAAGTGGTCCTAGTATGGAACCCTGAGGTACCCCAGAAATTTGTTTGAATCTGATGACCTGTGTATTCTACAAATTAATGCCTTCCTCAAAGATAAGATTCAATTAATAGTATTAGACTGTCAGATATTCCAAAGTGACACAGTTTGCTTAGTAGTATCTATTCTATGGTCCAATCGATCAAACGCATTTGAAAAATCAGTGTAAACCACATCAACTTATGTGTTGTTATCAAGAGCGTCAAGCGCAATAGGTGAAACCATTTGCAGCGAAGACAAGAAGTACTTGTGAAGCGGAAGAAGAAGTCTCCACATCTATATTTGTTATAGTATTTTTTATACGACCTAGTCTAAACATCAAAGTAAAATAAACGAAAGTTACGTATCATAATAATCTTTTTTGGTGTGATTTCTAAGTACGTGACTGAAAGGGTTAATTTTGCTCTGACTGGGACACAAACTCACATCGGAAACAGACATGTCAAAGTTGACAACCCGACGGTAGCTGGTTTGTATACGGAGCCATATCGGCTCCTTATTTTTCTTTCTTTTATCTTTTTTGTTCCACTTGCAAATATTTGTATATAAATACAGCTTATCAAACATAATTAAAATGCCCAAAATTTAGCAAAATATCTTGTTCATAATTCTTCACGGTCTTATAAATGTAAGCCACTCCGTGTAAATAAATATTAACGTGTAAACAGGGAACGCGCAGTTCTGAATTGCCTTTCACATTTTCTGTATCATTCATTGTGTTGATATGTATGCATACTTCATATCACGTACGTTTTTATTCCGGCCTTTTATTTGTCCGCATAGAATCACGAAATATAACATCATAGAGTGCCGCGGCTCACAGACTTTTATACCACCTCCGCATTTTTTTAAATGCAGCTATTTAGATACACTGCCCGATTAAATCTGCTGCTTTTCATCAGCCGTCTTCTTCATGTGAGATTCTTTTATTCTCATTGTCCTTTCCATATCTTATGGTCATAATTTAAAAAAGACCTGAAGTAGAGTAGATCGATTTCGCTATTTCAAACATTTGAATAAAAAATATGTTAGAACCGTGCATTTGTTTTGTATGTATATATTTTTAGCAGAAACAATAAAACAGGCAGAAGACTTGAGTGATTTTTTGATTTACAACTTTTGTTTCTAAAGTAGCAGGTGATCCAGAACTATGGCCGTATTTAATTGTGAATTATAAAAGCTATATCAATATTTGCCTAGTGCTAACTAGAGCTTGTGAAGTAAACTTGTAAATGAAAAATTACCGAATACTATAAAATACCTTAATACAAAACAGCACATATTGAGTGATCCCACTTTTTAAATATAGACGCTTCCGAAAGGTATTTTAATAATGATAAATTCTTCTATATAAATAAGTTAAGTTAACTGGTTTTTCTCCTAAATATCCGTAGTTCGTATAAGTGCTCGCCAATTCTTTACGGACTATCCAACAATGATCCTGAGCTGCCATCTACTACAGCACACCAGTTCTCCACTCGTTTTGCTGCATGTGTTTTGTATTAGCCCTTCGCTATGTTTCAACCTTGGTCTGTTTACCCAGTGATCGATGTGCTGACTGCGAATCCACCGGTTGATTTCTCTTCGGACTTCCCATTTTAGTATAGGTTCCCTCGATCCCGCAGTGGCTTGACACCCAGGTCAGCATTACGATGTCCCCCCCCCCACCCCCCCCCGTGCTCTCAGTTTTTTGCGACGTTCGCACACCAGTGCTGAGAACACCTGGTTGCTTGCAATACCTTTGAGGGCTGTCTTAATGTCTGACATAATAAAGATCCGTTTATTTGCATAGGCCCTTTTGTTATTTTCTTTAGCGTACTCTATTAGTGCATACACCTACGCCTTAAAAACAGCGGCGCGCCTGCCCAGAGCACAGGATATGTCCGTACCCAGTTTCACGTTATGTACACCCGCCCTGGTACATGACTCAGTTTCTGATCCGTCCGCGTTTCAAATCAGGCTTCCAGGTAGAAATTGTAATTGATTTTCTGTCGCCCTTTTGATACCTCATTATTACCTCAAAGGGGGGTTCCAGACTCAGTCGGCGAGTGATGTAGCCGGAATTAATATCAAATATGGGTTCTCCCGCTGCACGTACCAGGCTTTTATGCCCGGCTCTGACAGTTGACCTGACCGTTTGATTCCATGGAGATCCAGCCTCGCCTCTCGCATAATCACAATGTGAAGTGGTGGGAGTTCTAAGACTATCTCCATGGCCGCTCTGGGGTTGGCTCTCATTGCCCCTGTGATTCCTAAATGAGCAAGTCTTTGTATCTTGCTTAGTTTTAGTTTGGCTGCCTTTTATCTCACTTTTGGTCGCCCTGTTAAGACGGCGTATGTTATTGCTGGTTTTATCACCCTGGTATATACCCAGTGTACCATGAAGGGTCTTAGACCTCAGCTTTTATCGTACATTTCTCTGACCTTCATAGGCGTTATAACCGATTTTTTGACAATATTTTCTATATATTGGTTCCAGGTAGGCTGAGGGTCCAGGATGACTCCCAAATATTTTATTTCCCAGCACGGAGGATTGCTTACCCTGCAGAAACAGAGGACCAATTCCCTCTGTTTTTTTTCTGGCAAACGGTACTATCATGGACTTTTCAGGACTCTTAAGGCCTTCCATGGTGGACTATCTTTTTAGCAGGGTTAGAGCGCGTTTCATGCGTTCTTTAATAGTAAATTTGCCTCTGGCGGGAATAACCAAATCGCCTACATAACCTAGGAGATTGAATACCTTGTTATTAAGCCTTCTCAGCAGCTCGTCCGCGACCAGACTCCACAACAAGGAGGACAATACGCCCCCGCCCCTGGCGGGAGCCCCCGCCACCCAGACAACACCCTAGTTTTCAGCATACAATCCATCCATATGTACAAGGTCTCTTCTGTACCGAGGTTCCTTGTGGTCCTGTTGATTGATCCAAATGGTGTATTATCCAAGGCATTCTCTGTGTCCAAAATTGTTCCTAGAAGGATCTCGTTACATTCTGATGCACTATTCACTGTGTTTACAAGACGGTGGTGAGCGGTTTGTGTTGACATGCCTACTCTGAACGCGAACTGGTCTCTATAAAGCGTGGTTTCCGCTACTATCAGAGTTCCGATGTGCTTGTCGAGCAGTTTTTATAGAGTCTGAAGCATGCAAGACATAAGACTGATTGTTGAAAAAGATTTTGCTTGCGAGCAGTCCTCTCGCCCGGTCTTTGGTAAGAACACCACCTTGGTTTCTTTCGGCAAGAAGCCCAGTGCCAAGATAGCTCTTAGTATTGTGCACATGCTTATGAGCCAAAGGTCAGGTCCCTTCCACAACGTGGCTGGTATGTCTCCTGGGTTTGGAGACTTATATAGCTTGAATGAGTTTATTACTCATTTGATTTTCGACACTTACCACTTTTCTGACATTTATCCAGCCTCTTCTTGCAGCGGTTCGGCATAGTGCCTAAAGTCCTGCTCGTTGCCAGTCTAAGGTTTGTTCTGTTATTATTTTTGAATCAGGGAAGTGAGCCTGAAAAAGTTCAGTTGTTGTCTCCTTCCCCGTCTCAGTGTGTCTTCTAGAGCTTGTCTTTAGGGTACTTATGGTAAGTGTAGGCTCTTTGGAGAGATACTTGTAGAGTCTGGCACATTCTGAAGTTCTTTTGATTTGCTCTCAGTGCCTCCCCACGTGTTCCTCTTGGGCCGTCTTAGCTCTTTATTGTATTCAGTTAGGGCCTTTGAATAGCCATTTCAGACAAAGTTTCTATCTATGCTTTAGACATTTTTCTAACCTTTCCCCTTGATTTTTTCAAGATTCGAATTCCGCCACGTAACCCTTTTTGTTTTCCCTTCCACGAGAGGGCAGTTTTCATTATATGTAAAGATGATCAAGTCTGTGAACTGCTCCTCGACCATCTTGAGTTCATATGTGTTGGCTACTGTGGATTTTAACCCCTGAAGTTTGTGATCTAGGTCTTCTTCTTAAGCTTCCTAGTTTGTCCTTCTGAGGTCTAAGACCAGCTCAGAGAGGATAGGAACCTCGCATAAAGCAACCGGGTAAAAGCTGGTTTGAGCCCGATGTTCAGTACACATAGAGACTGCGAGAGGACAGCCAATCGATCCTTTTGGCTCGAAGAGTTTTCACCAAGATGTGTCAGAAAAGTTATCACAGCGATAAGTGGCTTGTAGCGGCCAAACGTTCATAGCGACGTCGCTTTCTGATCCTTCGATGTCGGCTCGTCCTATCATTGTTCTTTGGTGTGTTTTTAGGCTGCTATATCAAATCGGATGTATCTGTGGTTTGAGCAACTCTATTCCTTAGATATATGCCAGCTTTAAACCGAATTGCTTACACAATTTGTCGCAATTGTTAGGTTGATTACTTCCTGGCTTTGCTTACTTACAAAGGTGGGTTCGTTCCCCTTGTTTATTATATCTAAATTATTTGCTGCAATGAACTGTAAAATATAGTCGCCTCTTGTTTTAGTGTTTGAACTTCCCCATACAACATTATGTACACTTATGTGCTGCCTGTAATATAAGAAAAACTTTACGTAAGGTGACCGCTTGCTGCTTCATCCTCCTTATCCTCCTTTATTCTTAAAAACGCAATGCCTAATTATTTCTCTTAAATGTAGATTAAATTTTTTCTACCCAAAGAGGTTTAAAATCACATGTGAATCACTCTGTATATGGGTCGAATTTCAAAAAGTCTTTGTTTCTTTGGAGTCGGGTGAAAAAAGTGCGAGTTTCAGAATGCACGATTGTGCGTCTGGAAAGAACTTTTTTATAAATGAACTCCTATTGACATTTATGGTAGATACATGAATTTCTTTAAGACTATTAAGTACCTGATCTGATACCTCATTAGTTAGAACATATTATAACTTATAACTATGTATACCCAAATTGAGAGTCCAAATAATGGATGAAGGCTGCAGATATCACTTCCCTCTTACTAACTGGATTGAAAAGTGATACAGCTATTAAGAGCGATCATTCATTAAGAAGGTAAATATTGTTCAAGTGATTGCTCATTCTTCATTATTAATTGATCTCCGTGACATTTTTAAATAAATTGTTGAGTCCCACATTTTCTGAAGAACGTCAATTAAAAATTAAGTGGTGGTATTTATTTTTATCGTTGGACAAGTTTGCTTATTTCTTTGACATAGGACAAAGAATTTTATTAAACTTAAGTTTCTGAGCAGAATTAATTTTCACTTATCCTTCTGGATTGTGGCCATACTCACCTGAGAAATGTGACTGTAATCTGATGTTGAAAAGAATCAGCTTAACAAGGGTTTCTATCTTAAGTTATTTATTGTTGTCTCTGACGCAACCTACAGGTAGTAGCTGTAGTCATGGTAGGCGTTCATATTTTTTGTTTGGGAAGTGATGGCCTGACAAGACATGAGACATCATGACAGATTCCAGCTCGTTTTTTCTTCTAAATAGTAACAAGTTTTGTTTAGACGAATGTTCTTGTGATATCACTATCGCTTTCCTGATAAAATGCTGTTTTACACTTTTATTTATCTATACACTTGGTATTTACTCTCTGCATTTAAGATAAAAAAATAAATGGTTACATAGTTTTACCTAATTAAACAATATCAAGAAATAAATCTATCAAAATTAAAACTACTCAACAGGTAGCCCCACTCTAATTTTTAAACATCTGGTCATCAATAATGTAAGATTTTACCCATCTAAACTGTTATTTTTCCACTGAGAAAAATGATAAAGAGATGTCAATTCTCTTTTCATTGTGTTCCAGTTTTTAGAAAAATAACTGACTATGGCATTTTTACGATACAAACTCATCATTACAGTCTAAAGGAAATGTCGCCTTGTCCCAACAACAACTCTCTCTCCCTCTCTCTACAGTAGCTATTTATATTTCATTGTATAGCTTCCCCACTTCTTTAATTGAGCTATGTTTTAAGAACTTTCACCCGCTTGGTCTACCTCTTTTATTTTTAGCAAGTATGTGCATCCGAAATTTGAAATAGAGGACAACGTTGGATGGGTCGATGGTATGGTATATATTACATGGTATACACATCTCCGATGGCTTTCAATACTCTCTTTGATGCCCTACGTGTTTGTGAATTGATGTAGTCCACCCAAGTATTATTTCTTGGTGACTTTAATGTTCCCGAATACGTTACTTACCTAAATGAAGATTGAATTTCGAATATAGTGAAGATATTGTTATCCTTTCAGAATTTTTTCCACTTGAGACAACTTAATTACATCAAAAATTCTAATAGAAGGCTTCTGGACCTTGTACTAACTAACGTTGACGGGCATATCTGTGATGCCTCTGACTTCTTATTGGTAGAAATTCGCCATCCAGCACATGAGGTCATACTTACTTTAACCAACACCAATAAATCACTTATCCGGAATACTCGATCACCATTCCGCTATTGTTATCGGACAGCCAATATTCATGGTCTATATACTCACCTGTTCTTCGTTGACTTGTCCTTCGTGGAACACTTCGCCTAATGGATAAATGTTATAATGCATTGTATGCTAAAGTATTTACTATTGTTGATATGTCTGTGCCCAGAGTTGAGTCTCGCTCCTGGCATAACTATCCCCCAAGGTTTGCTTCCGAACAACTCAATAACCTCAACCTTAAAATCAACGCCTGGAACCGGTACAAAACTTTTATTAATACTGCTGTATTTAAAAAGTATTTAAAACTTCAGCGGCTCAGGTGTGTTGTCAAAGTAGCTTCAGAAGCCAAAGAAAAACTGTACCCCAGCAGGTTAAGCATAATGTTTCGTCTGATCCTTCCAGCTCTTGGAAGCTGATTAATCTCGAAAGGAATCACTCAATACGTCAAACCTAGTTGTCATATGAAGGCGGCACTCTGATCCAATTTCCGTGACCAATGCATTCACAGATTTTTTCGGAAATGTTTCATAAACCAGAAAAATGGTGATACTGGTATAGAGCGCTTCCTAACAACTACAGGCCTATTTCTCTCCTTTCAGTCGTCTCTAAAGTGATGGAAAAGTATATAAACACCGAATTAATTAATATTTCTTGAAAAACACAGTCTAATCCACGACATGCAGTATGGATTCCGTCAGCGCATATCGACTGCCGACCTCCTTTCCTTTGTCATCCATTCTTGGAACAAGTCTATGGAACTACACGGTGAATCCCAGATTGTTGCTCTAGACATATCCAAAGCATTCGACCAGGTCTGGCACGCAGCGCTGCTTAATAAACTTCCGGCCTATGGCTTACCACCAAATCTTTGTACCTGGACAGCAAATTTCCTCTCCAACAGGAGCATTTCTGTTGTTGTGGATGGTCATTCCTCTAAACTGTATCCAATTAATGCAGGAGTTCCTCAAGGTTCAGCTTTAGCCCCTACTTTGTTTCTTCTCCACGTCAATGACCTCTCTAGCACATCCAACCCAGTTTACAGTTACGCGGACGACAGCACACTCCACTCAAATATACAATATTCTAAGCCTGTCTCTTTAGCCCAATCAGATGAGGATCGCAGACTCATGGAGGGTTCTGTCTCCGTGGATCTCCAAAAAATATTAGAACTGCTCCTCGACCATCTTCAGTTTATATGTGTTGGCTACTGTGGATTTTAACCCCTGAAGTTTGTGATCTAGGTCTTCTTCTTAAGCTTCCTAGTTTGTCCTTCTGAGGTCTAAGACCAGCTCAGAGATGATAGGAACCTCGCATAAAGCAACCGGGTAAAATCTGGTTTGAACCCGATGTTCAGTTCAGTTCATCCAACCCAGTTCACAGCTACGCGGACGACAGCACCCGCCACTCAAATATACAATATTCTAAGCCTGTCTCTTTAGCCCAATTAGACGAGGATCGCAGAATGGAGGGTTCTGTCTCCGTGGATCTCCAAAAAATATTAGACTGAGGAAGTAGAAATCTTGTACAAATCAACCCCACCAAATCTCAGTCTTGCTTTCTTTCTCATAAGAGATACACCAGCCCTAGACCCATCACAATGAACAACCAAGTTATTCAAAGTAATGAGTCCTTTTCTCTTGTTGGCATTTCTGTGGATCGAAATCTTAATTGGCACCAACATGTCACATCAATTGCAGAAGCGGCTGCTAAGAAATTAGGTTTCCTCTTCCGGGCTCGCAAATACTTTTCACCAGCTAATCCTCATACCTTATATACTTCACAAATAAGGCCAAACCTCGAATACTGCTCCCATATCTGAGGTGCAGCTGCCGCTTCTACACTCGCTACCCCGGACTCCATTCAGAAGAGAGCTACACGTCTCATCGGTGACCCTACACTCACCCAAATGCTGCCATCCCTTGCCCACCGACGTGCCGTTGGTGACCTCTCTCTTTTATAGATATCTGCACGGGCACTGCTCAGAGGAGCTTTCCTCCATAGTTCCCCCACCTTCTGCCCCCAACAGATCTACCAGGGGAACAAAGCGAATGCACCCTTTTACTGTCCAGGTCACCAGACATAGAACATCTTGTTATGCCCGCTCTTTTGTCCCGAGGACTTCCAAGTTGTGGAATTCCTTGCCGGCACATGTTTTTCCTTCTCCGAACCTCCAAACCTTCAAGTCCAGAATTAACAAGTTGCCTCTTTCCTCCTTGTCAACACCCACGGTACGATAGTACTTAGGCAGTAAGCCCTCGTGGTGTTGAAATTTAAAAAAAATAATAAAAAAAGAGTCTGAACTAGTAGCTTATAATAATAATTCAATCATAGGTATTTGAAAGGTCATGAATGAAAAAATCTCGGGACGCAGCAAGTGCGTTATGGTAGTGAATTTTCATAGAAATGATCTGGCACAAAATATTTTATTATAACTTTTTTTTCTTGTAACATAGAAATCTAAATTTTGGTGTATAGTTTACTTTTTATATCTTAAACCTACCTAGCAAATTTGGTTATCATAGATTTTTTATTTTTTAACATAAAATTTTTTTTCAAATGAAAACTCAAAATTTTTTCAGTAAACCTCGTCCGATTCTTCTGATTAACGAACTTATCAAAGCTATTTACAAAAGGAAGGTACATGCCAAATTTTATCAAAATCAGCCCTTTATTCTTTGAGATAAAAAATTTTTTCGAATGAAAACTCAAAATTTTTCCGGAAAACCTCGTCCGATTTTCCTAACTAACAAACTTGTCAAAGCCATTTATAAGAAGAATGTACATGCCAAATTTTATTTAAATCAGCTTATTACTTTTTGAGATAAGAATTTTTTTCGAATGAAAACTCAAAATTTTCCCGGAAAACCTTTTCTGATTTTCCTGGCTAACGAACTTATCCAAGCCATTTACAAAAGAAAGGTACATGCCAAATTTTATCAAAATCGGCCCATTATTTTTTGAGTTATCGGTGTGATACATACATATATATATATATACATACATATATATATATATATATATATATATATATATATATATATATATATATATATATATATATATATATATATATATATATATATATATAAACATATAAAAATTGAAACTGACCCCGGATATGGGTTCTAGGGGTCCTAGTTCGCGCTCATTTGCAAAAAATTTTTCTAAATTCAAAAGTCGGGATCTCCCCATTAGTGAATTTTTTCTAAGAAAATTCACTAAAAGTCCTGAGTGTTATTAAGAAAATCTGGCCGAAATATACATCAAGCCCTGATGAGATTCCGAGTTTCTTCGTACGGGACTGTGCTTAGTTTAAATGTATCCTTTAGTGTACATTTTTAACACCTCGCTAAAAAAATCAAACTTTTCCATCGTCTGGAAAACATGACGTTTTATTCCAGTCCCTAAGAAGTTGATAAGTCTCAGGTTGGGCACCATAGACAAATCATCATCATGAAAAACTTTTCAAGGCTGCTTGAATTTGTTCTGAATGATTGCATCATGTTTTCGGCATGGTTTTATAAGGGGTCGCTCTACATCTACTATTTTAGTCTGAATTAGAGACTACATAGGTGCAGCAATGAACAGATGATCTCAAATCGACGTTATGCACTTGAATTTCTCCAAGGCTTTTGATAGACTGAACCACAATTATTTTCTTCAAAAGCTTGGTAGTTCAGGGTTCTCTCCTAATCTGTTTTTTTAACTTGTAGCTTATTGGTAGAGTCTCTTGTCTTTTATCGCGGATTTCAGCTGGGGAGATTGTGGTTGGGCCAGGTGTGCCACAGGGATCTATTTTGGGATCTCTGTTTTTCAATATATTTATCAATAACATTACTAACATCCTTGAGGTTGCCCACCTGCTTTACACCGATGACTTGAAGAGTTTTCATACCATTGACAACCGTGATGAGTGTGATAAACTTCAGGAAACCGTAGGTAGAATATATTTCTGGACCCACCAAAATGAGTTACCGCTGAATGTAAATAAATGAGAGGTTATGACTTATACGCTTAATGAGCAACTAATCAGTTTTCCGTATGATATGTGTGATATGATACTTAATAGACCTAACAATATTACCGACTTGGATATTATTTTTGATTGCAGGCTTTTGTTTGTGAATCATATCGAGAATGCCATCTCTAAAGCTTCTAAGACCTTGGGTTATGTCATCAGAAATTCACAATAATTTTCCTTAAAACTGTGCCTACGTTAGACCGCATTTGGAGTAGGCTGCAGTAGCTTGGGCTATCTATTATAACGTTCATAGGAATGCACTTTAGGATATTCAGCATCGGATTGCTGGGATGCTGGCGTATAGAGCTGATAATATTCTATCCGGCTGTTGGAACACCGCAGAATTGTCTGTTGTTGCGCTTCTCTTTGGAGTTGCTACAAGGCAGGCGAAACTACATTGCTTTATTATTTTCATTCAATCCCTTACATAATAAAATAGAATATTCACAAATTTTACGTTAGTTATGTTTCCATACGCCCAGATGGAACTCCAGGGCTACGGTCCTATTTCATATCGCCTGTCCTAGGACAAATGTAAGACTAAATCCACCGGTACAAAAAGTGTGATCTATATATAACTATGTACACAGCCGCATTGACATCTTCGAGTGTAACAAGTCCACTCTCAAATCTGTTGCTTGGCTGATTGACTTGTCATCTAGTTGTACTTCTTTTCTTTCTTTGAACAACTTTATTTTAATTTCTATATACGTTCAATTAACTTAACGATCTTTAAATGTTGCTGTAACATTTTACTATGTTTGTTCAAACTTTTTATTTGGTTTTTTTCCCGCTGGGTCTTGTATTTACGAAATAAATTAATATGTTTTCAATTTCTGTTCAATTCCGACGGCAAAACTTGCAGTTCTGCCGCTCACCTCACTCGGTCTGTTAAACCACTGGTTTAGAAGAAGATTCATGTCGATTTTATTTTTAATTAAGATATTTGATGTAGCATCCGCGAACACCGATAACTCAAAAATTAATGGGCCCATTTTTATCAAATTAGGTGAGTACCTTCCTTTTACAAGTATGTTGGATAAGCTCGTTAGCCAAGAAAATCGGCCAAGGTTTTCCCCGGAAAATTTTTTCTTTTCATTTAGAACATTCTCATATCCCGGAAATAACAAAGTAAGGGCAACCAAATTTGGTACGCGTGTTTGTGTTATAAAAACTAAACCATGCACAAAAATGTAGGTCTGTAAGTTGAAATATAAAAAGTTATAGGCATTTAAAGAAAGCAAATTTGGGGTTTTCCTCAAAACGTCAAAATCGCGATTTGAAACGTTAAAATTGGCAACATTTAGGCAAAGAACCTGAAAAGAATATCGTTTATGTAAATAAAATGTCGCAAGAAGAGTGTTCTACAAACTCTGGAGTTTCAGCTTCAACCGTCATTGTTCTTCATTTTACTAAAATATTTCCAGAAAATTCATTTCAAATAGACCCCTTTTCTGATGCTTTGGCAGTACCTTTAGTTTATGGTTTAACGGTCTATAATGTTTGGCAAATTTTCGTATAAAAAATTCGTTAGTGAAGAAACCGCGACTAAAAAGATTTCTTCGAATGAGTGCAAACTAGGTCCCCTATAATCCTTAACCGGGTTTAGTTTCAGTTTTTATGTGCTTACATATATACAGGGTGATGCATTTTTACTGAGAACTTGTATCTAATACGGTAAAATTATGTGAATCAGTTTGTACACCGAAAAAAATGATGATATCAGTCATATATAATTATCGTCAAAATGGTTAGAACAATACTTATACCCAACACTTTACTAAAAACACGGTCTTAAGATGATGTTCTTATTGCAATTATATCATGTAAATTATTAGAAGACAAATAATGACATTTAATTGTTATAATTATTTTCATAAATTAAGTTGAAGTTATCGATCCCCTTAGAGGTCATATTATAATATGAGTAAAACGGGACATATGTTGATTTAACATTTTTGTCCTAAAAGAAAACAGCAAACGAGTTTGTAAGATATATTTTCTAGCACCCTGTATAAATAACAAAATGTCGAAGATGGCCAGACAGGTGCATCTGTTTCCTTCCGGTCATTATCATTTGAAGCATCTACGATGGCTATCTACGTCGTAAGATTAATTAGATTAATGGCAACGAAGAAGTCGTTACAAAACGTCCCTTAAACAAAATTACGCCGCTGTGAGCAATTGTAATTGGTCCTATCAAACATGACGCACTATTTTGGTAATAGAATATTCTTAAAAATAATAATTAGCAATGGTGTATTTTAAAACGTCTTACATCAAAGCGGATGCATTTTAAAACTGCAAACATAGCATTTAGCATAAATTTTAAATGTTTTGTCACTGTTTTTAGGTATTTGTCACAGAGTATTTGTGTTTTAGTGAATTTTCTTCATATATATATATATATATATATATATATATATATATATATATATATATATATATATATATATATATATATATATATATATATATATATATATATATATATATATAGTCATATGTGTCATAGGTAACCAGCGATACTTTCAGTTATTAAAAAGTCACTTCACAAATTTTTCACTTCATGTCATCTGGACCGTAGTACCTAATTATTGACAAACGATTTAATCGGCCTTCGAAATTGTAGTGGCAGAGATTTCTCGATCGCTAGTTCGGGTAGTATGTTTTAGGCGTGTTATTTGTATTGTTTGATTATCGTTGAATTATGATTTATGCCTAAGGTATGTATCAATCTACGCATGACATCTGACCACTCACTATGTGTTTGTCAGTCATTGGACTTTAACCACTTAAGTCACTTTAAATCATCAATCAAACACCTACAAATTTGTTAAACCAAACTTCATGTGTATGTCATACCAGTTACTTCAATTCAAAAATATTTTTGTATATTCTTGATGGAAAAAACAGGTTGATTTTTATTGTCAAAAACTAACTTTTTGAAATAAAATCTCACCCCTATCGCAATACCTCTTCAAAAGGTAGCTACTCCTTCGAAATTTTGAAACTGTATGGTGAATAGCTAATCTAATTCTTTATTAAACAACACCAATTTTTGTTGTTGTATCTGTTTAATCCTAAATATCCAGATATGTCTATCAATCAATCAACAGTGCGTCGAATCGATAAGAAATTTCGAGAAACGTTTAGCGTGGAAGATGTACCAAACAGCTCGCCGGTCTCTAAGTGAAGAAATGAAATTAAACGTCTTATTGGCAGTTGAAGAGAATTCCCACAGTAGTGTTCGGAAGATTGGCCGAGACAATGTAGACGGCACATAAAGTATTAGAACTTGAAAAGCTTCCTCCTTATAAAATACAGCTTTTGCAGGAGTTATCCAATGACGATCCAGACCGAAGGATGCCGTTTTCTGTAACATTAATGGAGAAATGTAATGACAATTCTTTGCAAGTACCGAACATTCTGTTTTCAGATGAATCTAGTTTTAAACTATATGGGGAAGGTGACCGTTAAAACTGCAGATATTGGCCAAGGGAAAATCCAAGATGGATGCGACAGAATCACACACAATATGCACAAAAGGTAATTGTTTGGTCGGAAATTGTGGAGTAGCATAATTGGTTCCTACTTTTTTGATGGAACTATAAATGGACCACGATATCTACAATTTTTACAGCAATATCTCATTACGACGTTACGGAACTTATTTCCTGATGGATAAAATGCTGGTATGGTAAATCATAACTTGTGGTATCAACAAGATGGTGCCCCCGCGCGTTATGACGTTAATGTTCGACAGTTCCTGGGTCAACAATTCCCCAACAGATGGATTGGCAGGTGTGGTGCAACCGAGTGGCCATCAAGGTCACCTGACCTAACTCCCTTAAATTTTTTCTCTGGGGTCATTTGAAGAATATGGTATTTAAAAGTAAACCAGATACTATCGAAGAATTAAAAACAAGAATTAGAAATGAATGTACCAACATTTCTCCAGGGATTATAAATAGAGTCCAACAAGAATTTGTTGTCCGTTTGGGATATTGTCAAGCACAAGAAGACGGGCACTTCGAACATTTTATTAGATAAGACTATGTAATTTTTTAGTGGCTCCACTAGTATTAGGTGTTACTGATAATAAAAATATTATACTCACTTTATTTTATTCATACAAAAAAGTTGATGTTGCTGAATAGAGAATTGGATTTGCTTTAAAAAGGTGTATCACACTACCCACCACTCAATTTCAAAATTTCGAAAGGATAGCTACTCCTTGCAGGTGTATAACGACAGCGGTGAGATTTTTATATAAAAAAGTTAGTTGTTCAAAATAAAAATCGACCTGTCTTTGAATTTTCGTTAATAATGGTAACTTTCAATTTTATTGAATTTGTGCGTTACGTTATAGTGGATATATATATATATATATATATATATATATATATATATATATATATATATATATATATATATATATATATATATATATATAGAGCTGTGTGTGTAAACATGTAAAAATTAAAACTGACCTTTTATATTGATTCTAGGTTCCCTAATTCGAGCTTATTGAATATTAAATAAACTTTCCGCTAGTCGTATTATCGTTACGCCTCTATTAGTTATTTTTTAAATGAAAATTCACTTAAAAGACATCAATATGTGATTTTGCAATTAATTTCGTGCGGATGACTTGAGTACAAAGAAAATTAATACTTAACCTCTCCATAATTAACCCAAACTTGAGTTTCATTAGCAAATATTAACCCCATATTTCTTTCTTTCTTCGCTTGTGAACAACGATGTGTGTACTAAATTTGATGTCGATGGCTGAATTAGAAAATGAATTAATATTTCACTCCTATATGATCAACCCTTACTTGGTTATGCGAGAATGTTAGGACCGTCGTAATATTTGTGTTTATGTCCTCAACAAATCTCATGAAACGATATATTACTCGTTCTTCAATGCTAAATTGCAAATTTCAATCAATCAACCCCTTCTCCTCGAGTGATTTCGCTCAAAAACAATCCGAACTGTTCGTTGGTGAACTGCTAACTGTGTACAAAATTTGAAATCGATAGCTCAATTCCTGCGAAAGTTACCCCCAGAACTAACAGACAGACCGACCTACGGATTGATGGACCACCACTTTTCAAGTTTTTACACGCTCTTAGACTTTTTACGACGTTTGAAAAAAAATTTTTTTTCGAATTTTCGTTATCGTTACCATACATACGATTAAGACGACTTGAAAGTAACATTTAGTATGAAACCTATTAAATATTACAGACAAAGATAAAGTTTTTCTGACGCAAAAAGTTAAATAACTTGGTACTGAAAAAATCAAGTTGAAAATTTTATAGTTTTCCTTCTACAAACGACAAAATTGGTGATTTTTTAACAAATTTTTTAAAAAGCAATTTTCAGAGAATGCAAGTTACGATGAACAAATATTACAATACGTGTGTTTTGCAAGATCTTAAATTTCAGCTGAAGTAACAGCTATTGTTCTTTATTTGACTAAAATACTCGAAGGAAATTAATTTGCAAAAAAATTTCGGGACGCAGCAAGTTGCGTTATAGTAGTGAATTTTTATAAGAATTCTACACTATTATTATACGACATATTTCGAAAATCAATACTTCAAACTTAGACAGACCTACAAAATCGATTTTAGAGGTCCTAGTAGGCGCACATTTAAAGACTTCTTTCGAAAGTGATACCATCGGCATCTATTATCAAAAAATCTTGTGTTCTAACTGCTTTTCAGAAAAATGACCAAAACTCAATTCTCTGTGAAGCTAAAAAATTAAATTTTGTTATATCTGTGAGAGTCTCTTTAAAAGAAATTTGTGTTACAAGTTTCATTAAAGTTACAAAAGATATCCAGAAGGAAACGTAACTCATATTTAGAAAAGTAAAGTATCTGCCAGATTATAAACGCAGCAGCTATTTTTCCCTATTAATCGCCAGAATGAATTCGTTTTAGTCAACCTATAGTATAGCCAATAGAGGAGCCCGTTACTCTGTTCCATAATGCACTAAACTACAGGAGTTTTTTTTTTTTTTGATAGATAGGTTCAGAATGCCGTACTGAATGTAAAAACACAAAATCCTTACAAATTAGGAGGGCGGAAGTGCCGCCTTTTGAGAAAAAACGTTTCGGCCTATATCTGTGTAACCGTGCACTTTAGGCCAAAAATTGTAATGACCTTTATTGTAGATAATTGTATTTCTCATATTTTTTGTTAATTTTTTGTTTCTATCACTCACCGTTTACAACTTTACGACTATTAGGAATCATTTATTGGCTTTTTTACCTACGTCTTTGTTAGAAATTGTTTAAACAATAAAATGCTTATAATTTAACTTTTCAATCAACAAATTTCCTACAACATTTATCTAAACTTTTTTTTCTCAAATTAATATTTTCAAAGTTAAATGTTGCACCTTTCAATCAACAAATTTCCTACAACTCTTACTTAAAAAAAAATTTATCTCCAATTAATAATTGCAAAGTTATAACGCGTTAAATGTTACACTAATAAATAATTTGTCTTCTTACCTGAAAAAAACAGCAAGTACCCGTTGAATTTCTTAAATTATTTATATAATATTTTATACAATAAATAGTACTCTAGTACTCTACTTCGAAATGCCCCTCGATTTTTATCAAATAATCAATTATATACTGATGGCACAAGGTAATAAACGACAAAGAAAACGGGAAATTAATTTAATAAGACAAGTGCTGGTCCAAGTCATAATTTTGATAGGTTTTTCCAAATAGAGTAATCAAAACTTATAAAGATGGCATTGACTACTAAAATTTTGACATACCAAATAGTTCATTTTGCTTACTTAATAAATCTCTTTATCCTCAACAACCCCATTCTGTGCATTTACTTCCAATGCTCAGAAACCATTTAGTAATACTTTCTGCTATGTGAAAACTAGAACCTGTGATGAGCACTAATGAGTGCACTTGGAGAACCCAAATCACCACAACACATTTTTCAGAGACCTTACGATGACCTTTACGAAGAATTAAAATCAATCCAAATATAGTTTTTATGTAGTATTTTGATTCGAGAAAAAAAGTTTTCAGTAAAAGTTGTAGGAAATTTGTCGATTGAAAAGTCAAGCTATAAGTATTTTATTACTTAAACAATTATTAACAACGATATAGGTAAAAAAAGTCAATAAATGAATCCTAATAGTCCTATAAGTTGTAAACAGTGAGTGATACGAAAAAAATATTTAATAAAAAAGATGAGAACTGCAATTATCTACAATAAAGGTCATTACAATTTTTGGCCTAAAGTGCACGGTAACGGAGATATAGGCCGAAAAGGTTTTTCTCAAAATGGCGGCACTTCCGCCCTCCTAATTTGTAAGGATTTTATGTTTTTACATCCAGTAAGTCATTCTGAACCTATGTATTCAAACAAAAAACTCCTGTAGTTTAATGCAGAAACAAATTCTCTATTGCCTGTATTACTAATGAAACCGTTTTTTTACTATCAATAACAAAATGTCCGCTGAAAATTATAATTTTCAAACTCAACGGTGACAAAGTTATTCAGGCGTTTTAAACAAAAATAAGGCCTTGTTTAAAAGGTATGCAATCTGCACACTATTACTTCTCCAATTGTCGAAATTTAAAAAAAAACATACATTTATCGAGCTGGAATCGATCACGCAACATTCTGCGTAGAAGACAAGTACGCTACCACTGAGCTATCTAAGGATATGTTAACTAACGTTTTGTTTACATGATACTAGACACCGACTTCATGCCCGGGATATTATATTAAAAGTATACGTAACAATTAATTACAGAATAGTAGAATTGCCATTGAAAAACATTCATAGACTATTTTGGCATTGACTACTAAAATTTTGACATACCAAATAGTTCATTTTGCTACCTTAATAAATCTCTTTATCGTCAACAATCCCATTCTGTGCATTTATTTCCAATGCTCAGAAACCATTTAGTAATACTTTCTGCTATGTGAAAACTGGAACCTGTGATGAGCACTAATGAGTGCACTTGGAGAACCCAAATCACCACAACACATATTTCAGAGACCTTACGATGACCTTTACGAAGAATTAAAATCAATCCAAATATAGTTTTTATGTAGTATATAAGTTGAATTATTTATCCTTTGTTAGAGTTAACATTGTGAGCCAAACACCCGGGTTAGTTTTTTTTAAACATGAGCGGATGTTATGGTGTTTGTTTCGCCAGATGTTACTTGTAGGCTTGCTCCAATATCCACATAGTAAATTTCTAGATCAAAAGGAACGTGCAGATTCCTTAAATAACTCGGTACCTTTCCTTTTAAGCCTATTATTCTTACATTAGGTAAGGGCTCATAAATTTGTCAACCAGAAGATTAAAGCAGGTCTTCGACCTTGTAGTTTCACTACACAATAAACGAACGATGGGTCTCCGACGACAATTTTACTTCCGACTAGTTAGTTCGTTTACCTAGACGCGATATAAATACACTGTAGCTTGTAGTTTAATTTTAGAATTTTTCTTCATCTGAAGACGTTGACATGGTCAACGAAACGATCGTAAGGTCTCTGAAATATGTGTTGTGGTGATTTGGGTTCTCCAAGTGTACTTATTAACACTTTCTGCATTGAATCATTCTTTTTTGTCCTTGTTATTTGAGATAACCCAAATGCCAATTTAGAGAAAATTTTAAATATACATTGACCGTTGGAGACCTTTCAGGTCCATTCGAGAACCTTCTATAAGAAGGGTCTGGTTCAATATATATATATATATATATATATATATATATATATATATATATATATATATATATATATATATATATATATATATATATATGGCCAGATGTTGGTGACTCAGTTTTCATGCCCAGACTGGTATCAACCGTCTAGGCACAGGATTTTTGAAATTTACGCGTTGTAACTTTGAAAATATTGATTCGAGAAAAAAAAGTTTTCAGTAAAAGTTGTAGGAAATTTGTCGATTGAAAAGTCAAGCTATGAGTATTTTATTACTTAAACAATTATTAACAACGATATAGGTAAAAAAAGTCAATAAATGAATCCTAATAGTCCTATAAGTTGTAAACAGTGAGTGATACGAAAAAAATATTTAATAAAAAAGATGAGAACTGCAATTATCTACAATAAAGGTCATTACAATTTTTGGCCTAAAGTGCACGGTAACGGAGATATAGGCCGAAAAGGTTTTTCTCAAAATGGCGGCACTTCCGCCCTCCTAATTTGTAAGGATTTTATGTTTTTACATCCAGTAAGTCATTCTGAACCTATGTATTCAAACAAAAAACTCCTGTAGTTTAATGCAGAAACAAATTCTCTATTGCCTGTATTACTAATGAAACCGTTTTTTTTACTATCAATAACAAAATGTCCGCTGAAAATTATAATTTTCAGACTCAAAGGTGACAAAGTTATTCAGGCGTTTTAAACAAAAATAAGGCCTTGTTTAAAAGGTATGAAATCTGCACACTATTACTTCTCCAATTGTCGAAATTAAAAAAAAACATACATTTATCGAGCTGGAATCGATCACGCAACATTCTGCGTAGAAGACAAGTACGCTACCACTGAGCTATCTAAGGATACGTTAACTAACGTTTTGTTTACATGATACTTGCCACCGGCTTCATGCCCGGGATATTATATTAAAAGTATATGTAACAATTAATTACAGAATGAGTAGAATTGCCATTGAAAAACATTCAGCGACTATTTAGGTCTTATATGACGTCTTATGTTTAAGGCTAAAGATAAAAGAAACTATTTGAGAATCATTTTTTAGAGACTTGACTTGATTTCGTTTACATTTCGACTGTATTATCCCACACTTTCAGTCATAAACCACAGCATAATACATCTATGCTATGCTAAAACTGTATTTGGGGCCATTCATCAAGCTACAAATATAGTGTCTTTTAAAAATTTATCGAATCCCCCAGTTAAATAACAAGCACTTGGAAAATTTGTAATTTCATGTCGTTTGTCATTTGCGATATTTCTGGCCCAGATTTAACGATTATTGGTTGGGGCAGTATGTTTTATGCCTGTTATTTATTTAGTTTGGTTACCGTTGATGTATGGTTTATACCTGTTGTATGAATCAATCTACGCCTGGAAATTAGCTACTCTGTCTGTCAGGCATTAGACTTTAACCAGTAACTCGTTTCAGCGCATGGCTTTCAGATTTTATTTTAATTTAGTAAAAAAAAACGCTAAATATTGTGGACCAAATTACTTAAAATTCACAACATAGGTTTATTTACACAATTTCTAGCCATATGTAAAGTCTTATTCCCGTTACTCTGATACTTACAAAAATATAGCATTTTCAAAAATATTTTTATATATTTTTGGGAGAAAATTGTCCGTACTATAGCTGATATACGAACTCTTCCGCGGTCTTAATACAATGGAGATATGTTTGTTGAAGTTTCGTTCAAATCAGTTATCGCTCGGACACACACACACACACACACTTTAAATGACCCCATAGAAATAAGTCTAAAGGAGTTAAATCCGGTGATCTAGGGGGCCACTAAATAGCACCTCTACGCCCAATCCATTGTTCTGAAAACTCTCTGCTCAAAAACTCCATAACACGTTGTGGAAAATGCGGAGGAGCTCCATCTTGTTGAAACACTAATTGATTTTCTTGATAGTGATCATCATTTTCATCAATGTCAATTAGTATAGGGTAAACTATATCTTCTAGTAACTCCAAATAAGTTTCACCACTCAAATTGCCATCAAGAAAAATTGATCCGATTAAACGGTCTCCAAAAAATGCCAGTCCAGACATTCAATTTCTGTGGAATTTGAGTGTGGACTTCGTGAAAATTTCTTGAATTATTATCTGCCCAATAACGACAATTATGACGATTGACAGTAGAGTTTAATAAAAACGTAGACTCGTCTGAAAAACAGATATTGAACAGAAGGTTCCCGTTATTAGCTATTCGTGCAGTCATAACTTCACAAAACTCCAGGCGCCGATCAAAATCATCTTCATTCAGTTGTTCTACAAGATGAATTTTATACGGGTGAAATTTATGATGCTTCAATATTTGCTGAATAATTCTTCTTTTGATGTTTGAAACAGTGGTCAATTTTCTCGTGCTCAAAGTTGGGTCTGCAGTAATTTGTCCTAAAACTTCAATCTCAGTGGTCTCATTTCTAACCGGAAATTCACGTTCAGGATCCGGTTTTTTGTTGGCTACTGAACCACTTTGTCGAAACTTTGCAACAAACTCCAAAATGTATTTTCTGTTAACATGACTGTTCGGATGTCGTTCATTAAACAAATTTGCAGTACGGTTGGCACAGTCATCATCTTTGAAAAGAGTAACTATTTCAACTCTTTCTTCTACAGAATACACCATTGTGAAATTAATTTTCGGTAGTACTATCAAGTATCAAACCGACCGATAAGCTGAAATAATAAACCGCATTTCTCTCATTCCGATAAAAAATGTTCTGATAGTCAATTTTTTGTTTACAAACCAACAAAACATTGACTATCAGCACATTTCTTATCGGAATGAGTGAAATGCGTTTTTGCATCTTCAACTGTGAATAATTTTTAAACGAGTTGATAAAACTTTCAAAAAAATTTGTGTGCTGAATTCAGAAAAATAATGAGCTTTCAAATGATGTAACACTCGACCCATGTTCGTTCTTCAAAATATAAGTGTTGTTACCACCACCCTTAAGGGGTTAATGTGACAAAGTTGAGTTTTATGTCAAAACATGTCCCCCTCAATATTAAAATTGACGTGTTTCAGCGTTTCTTAAAAAAAATTCCTCTGGACGCAAATCGGTCTGTTTCGTTTTCAATGCGCCACCCTATATATATATATATATATATATATATATATATATATATATATATATATATATATATATATACGTATACAAATTTTAACGGACCTTGGTTTTGGATCATAGGGACCCAAATTCGCGTTCATCTGAAGAAATTCGTTCAAAACCTTTTTATCGTCACCTCTGTAGTAGCGAATTTTTCTTAATGAAAATTCGCTAATACCCTTGCTGTTTTGGCAGCAGTTTAAATATATCAGATCTGTGATTAAAAAGTGTTAACATGTACTGCTGCTCTGTGGACCATTACTTTTAGATCAGTCTGTATAAATAGTTTAAAACAAGCCTAAAAACAACGACAGACTGAACAGAAAGCTGGATATAAATAAAATCGCTGCTAACCTCAAGCACAGAATTCCCTTTAAATGTTCTAAATACATAAAATTGTGCAGATATTTGTGTGCCTTAATAAATTAGATATTTGAATAATGATTATAAGTGAAAGGGCAGACGTGAATAATGGATGAAGCACTATTGAAACTCTTATGCGACATTTTGTATGTTTTTATGTTGTGTACCTGTTGGGCACTGAGAAGTGGCCGCTGACACATTGAAATAGTATTGTTTCTAGTTGTAGTTAATGGGGTTTATCTGAGAATCGCAGCGGACACGGGCTTCTTCCTAGAACTGCAGCTTCGTTGACAATTTATTTTATAGAGGTGGGTGTGTGGGACGCACAGGTACATGGAATAAAACCAGATACCAGAAACATATTGAGAAACAGGGACTGGATTTTTTCTTATTGTCCTTCTTCTCCTCATTGGTACATACATAATAAGAGTTTTTCTTAAAACTTTCGATACACGCAACAAGATACAGTAGTCCAGCGTTACATTTTAATTGAAGACTTTTTCAGCTTTTATCGTGTCAAATTATGTATAATAGAGTCACATAAAATTATTTTAACACCTGCAACGTTTTGATAGTTAAGTTGTTGATCAAATAAATTACGTAAATTGTAGAAAAAATATAAACATTCACTCGTTTAAATTGCTCTCTCAACTGTAAACTCAATTTAATATTAAATAATAATCATTTATTTACAACAACATTGCCTACAGCATAAGAAATATAATACATTTAGAACATTGTGAAATGTACGACAGGGTCGCCATCTCGGTGTGAAAGAGGTAGTATGTTGTCACGACAGCTCCAAATAACACAACATGTTATAAAAATAGAGTCTGTGTACAACTAACTAACAATTTGGTAAATTGACAGCCTTGGCTACTACCTGGTTCAGCACCGAGATGGCGACCCTGTCGCATATCTTACAATGTTTTGAGAGGCTAACTACCATAGCCATATTACTTTATAGTTGTGTTCTCGCTGGAATTAGTATACCGTACTGATGAGCTCTAATTAGAGCGAAACCGTCTGCGTTTCTAATAATGGTGAGAATACATCTAGCCTTGTATACATTGTCCCTATATTAGGGAAGAAATGGGCAGGTGCTGACAATTTACAAAATTGTTAGTTGGTTGTACACAGTCTCTATTTTATAACATTTTGTGGTATTTAGAGCTGTCGTGAAAACATACTACCCGGTATCAGGAAATAAATGGTCCAAGGCTGGCAATTTACAAAATTGTTAGTTAGTTGTACATTGTACACAGTCTCTATCTATAGAATTTTGTGTAAACTAGAGCTGTCGTGACAACATATTACCCGGTCCCGCACCGAGATGGCCACCCTATCGTACATCTCACAATGTTTTAGGAGGCTTGCTACCATAGCTATATTACTTTATAGGTGTGTTCTCGCTCTAATAGAGCGAAACTGGTCTGCGGTAATAATTATAGTGGGAATACATCTAGCCTTACATAAAACATTTAACTTAGAACAAATAACATAATAATGGAATGTCAAAAATCCTATAAACTTGTACATTTATACATACAAATACTAAAAAAATAATTGATCTACATCTATGCACATGATCATGCAGAACAGGGTCATACCCAATATGAAAAAGTCTGGACGCAGCAAGTGCGTTATGGTAGTGAATTTTCATAGGAATGATCTGGCACCAAACATTGTTTTAAATTGAATGCTTAAGTTTTTTCTTGTAACATAGAGATCTAAATTTTGGCATGTGGTTTACTTTCTATAACGTTAACCTGCGTACCAAATGTGGTTAGCACACCTTTGTTAGTTTCGAAGATACAACTTTTTTTAAAAGGAAAGCCAAAATTTTTCCGGAGAACCTGGTCCGATTTTCCTGGCTAACAAACTAATCCAAGCCATTTACAAAATGAAGGCGCCTGCCAAATTTCATATATATATATATATATATATATATATATATATATATATATATATATATATATATATATATATAAGAATATATCAAAGATTGAAATTGACTAAGAGGCAAATACACTAGGATTACTATAAGCAGATGCGAAATACAACAATGGTAATTAGATCAGAGAAAAAAGCACCTCTCGCTTATAAGTTTTCTCGCAGTAACACTAGCCAGAAGCGTCAGGAACTAAAAAAAAATTAAGTATTGGTAAGAATTGGTCAATCCCTCAGTCATTTGCAGATGCTGATCTGTTAAATGATTTTTTCTCAATTTTTTTCTCATCCCAATGATACCTACTGATGGCACTAGGATTATTGATTATTATACCTCTAACTCAATTAATACACCAGGCGAAATATTTGAGTTGAGCACTTGTCACTGAGGAAGTTATTAGTAGCATAATTTTAAACACCAAATCTAAAGCATTTGGGTATGATGGTTTGAATATAGTACTCGTGAAGCTCTGTTGTCCTCATTTGGTGCCGTATATAACACACATAGTTAATTATTGTCTGATACACTCTGTCTTTCCAGTGGCTTGGAAGCAGCCGGATGTTACTCCTGTACCAAAGCAGAGTGAGCCAACGAAGAGATTTCATCTACGTTCAGTGAGCGTTTTACCGGTTCTGTCTTAGGTTCTTGAGAATGTGATGATGGTTCAAATAAGTCAGTTTATACATATTCATAAGCTTATACCACCCTTGCAGTCTGGCTTTAGACCTGTATATGGTTGCACCACTGCTTTAGCTAAGGTGACGGGTGCTATATTTGGATAAGGCAGATGCGCGGTCCTTGTTCTTTGGATTATTCAAAGCCCTTTGGCATGATACATCATAATATACTTTTATCTATTCTGGGGCATTTCAACTTTACGGGCAATTCTGTTTCTTTAGTTAAGTATTTTTAACAGGTCGATTTCAGAGGGTTTTATGTCACGGAGTTGCTCCGAGGCTACTTCCCGTCACAAGAGGAGCACCCCAGGGTAGCATTTTGGGGCCAGTAGTATACATTGTCTATAGTTATAGTTTTTGCAAACATATCAGATGTAGTAACTATCATCTCTATGCCTATGTCACCCAATTATACGGACTGCTTTTTTCCGCCGGCTGAGGTCTACAGCGCTTGTGCTCTACTCAATCAGAATCTCGAGTCTTTTCTCCATATCGCCGAAACAACTTCTGCAAATAAATCTAACAAAGTCAGCTGTCATTGTGTTTGGCAATTAGACTATAAGAACTCTAATTTAGTTCAGTTTCAGTTCAAATAACTGTTGGCAACACTTTTATTGCGTATAAAAATAATACAAGAAATTTGGGTCTGTAGGTGAATTAGGATTGAGGTTTCGGCAGCATGTAAAAAACATTCTGCAGATCATATTGTTCCTTAAGGATGATATATCCTGACAGAAATTGCATGGAGCGGAGTATTAAGCTAGAACTTTGCGATGCATTGGTGTTGTCCCGTCTTAATTATTGTGATGTGGTGTATGAGCCGTGTGTGGATAAGGGTGATGCGAGAAGAATTCAAAAAGTACAGAATTCGTGCTTGAGTCAAATTAGGCGTCTTCATAGAGCTTCTCATAAGCTAAAAGAAATAAAATGGCTAAATATGTTTCACAGAAGCGAATTTCATGTGCCTTGTTTTGTATAAAATTGTATAAATAAAAACACCACCTAACCTACATGAAGAAATAAGATACAGAACAGATATGTACAATCTTAACTTCCGAAGGAAGGATATTTTAACCATTCCAAAACATAAAAAACAGTTATTTCAACGTTCTTTTACATATAATTGTGCACATATAATAAAAAAGTCCGAACGCAGCAAGTGTGTTATGGTAGTGAATTTTCATAGAAATGATCTGACACCAAATATTTTTTATAACTTTTTTTTCTGAAACAGAAATCTAAATTTTGGTATATGGTTTCCTTTTAATGTCATAAACTTAGGTACCAAGTGATTACCATAGCTTTTTTATTTTTGGAGATAATTTTTTTTTCCTAATGAAAACCCACTATCTTCCGGGAAAACCTGGTTTGATTTTCTTGGCTAACAAACTTATCCAATCCAGTTACAAAAGGAAGGTACGTGCCAAATTTTATCAAAACATATAAAAATGTGACCTGACCCCGGATATGGGTTCTAGGGGACCTATTGCGCGCTAATTTGAAAAAAATATTACAAAATTCAATAGTCGGGATCGCCCCATTAGTTAAGAAAATTCACTAATAAGTGTGCCAGTGTTGTTGATGTGTCACATTGAGTTGAAGGATTCAAACGTAAATAGAGGTTATTACTTTATCAATTCCAGTGAGCACATTAGGATTTAAAAGTCTGGACGCAGCAACTGCGTTATGGTTGTGAATTTTCATAAAAATTCTTTTAATAGCAAATACGTGTGTTCTCTTTTAAGTAAGCAGGCATCAAATTGGTTACCAATATAACCTATATAGTAAAAACAATGCGCCATGTTTCATCAAATAACTTTAGTGTTTGAAAATGTACAGAAATTTCCGAAAGTAAGCTTAAAGTGTTCCCGAAAATACTCGTTTCTTGGTCAACCTTATACGTTAATAGCAAATTGAGCTATTAAAATTTGAAGCATTTAATCAAAATTCGCTACCATAACACACTTGCTGCGTTCAGAATTTCTTTTCTTACAAACATGCATTATATTTCGATGGAAAATGCAATAACATAAGGCGTGTTCGACAAAAAAAAAATTGTGTCACCAAAGACTTATGGGCCACCCTGTGATTGTAGAAATATTTTTTAAGATGTAGCTCCAGACACCCTATAATTAATGTATACAATTTTTTTTCATATCTTGTATAATAACGGATATATTGACTTTATTGATTTTTTTACGAAAATTCGACAAAAATTATATACCACTAAACGATAAACTCTATAGCTAAGATTACTGCCAAAGCATCAGAGAAAGGGTCTATTTGATATGAATTTTCTGGAAACATTTTAGTAAAATGAAGGACGATGACGGTTGAAGATAAGACTTCAGGGTTGGCAAAACATTATTCTTGAGACAATTTCTTTCCATAGGCCGTATTAGTTTCAAGTTCTTTGCCTAAATGTTGCCAATTTTGACGTTTTAAATCGCGACTTTCACCTTTTGAGGAAAATCCCAATTTATTTTTCTTTAAATGCCTCTAACTTTTTTGTCTTTTAACTTCCATAGCTAAATTTTGGCAGGTAATTCACCTATAATGACATAAACCCGCTTACCAAATTCGTTGCCCTTACTTTGCTATTTCCGGAGATATACATTTTTTTTCGAAAGAAAACACCAAATTTTTCGGGAAAACCTGGGCCGATTTTCCTGGATAACAAACTTATTCAAGCCACTTGCAAAAGGAAGGCACCTACCAAATTTCATTAAAATCGGTCTATTATTTTTTGAGTTATCGTTCGGATATATATATATATATATATATATATATATATATATATATATATATATATATATATATATATATATATATATATATATATAAGAGAAGGTTAAGGGCAAGGCCGCAAGGGGACAACCGCATACACGTGTTTCAAGCTTATTAGCTATCATCAGTGCGGTATAGCAAGATGATGATGGGAACACCCTGGATGAAGAAGCAAAAATACACAGAGTTACAACAGGCAACCAGTGCACATTTGCAGCATCATTCGGAAGACCCTCAAATCCAGGGCAACAACCAAAATCGCCACGGAGGTAAAGAAATCACCTGCGTGAACATCCGGAGCCCAGGAGTCATACTATTTATAACAGGATTTTTAACACGGCATTTTTGTATACTATACAAGGAGAAGGTTAAGGGCAATACCGCAAGGAGACAACAGCATACACTGTTTCAAGCTTATTAGATATCATACTACTGAAGAGAAAATACACTTTCGAAAATTGGAATCGAAAGCACAGTCGGGTCCCTTCTAGTTCAAGGTTACATTTTTCTAGGCAATACGTGAATATCAAGGAAAACATTTGTTTTAGTTTAACACCCTGCATCCCTTTTAATTTTGACCTACCTTTGGAGTGAGATAAGTTTGGCGAAATAATATAATATAGTAATATTTTGATACTAATAATAATTTCCTTCTGCACTGTGTACCATTACTTTTGTGTCACCTGTATAGTGTTTAATTGCACATTATAAGGATCACGCTTATTAAGAGAGATAGAGAGACACTGCAAAAATGTGCAGTATCTTTGCCTGATTCCAAATGTGCCTATAAATCGCAACAATTCTGATTACATCCGGAGACATTTGAGGGAAAATAATGTTTTAAATGCCTTTTTTTGCGACGCAGTTCACTTAGTTTCATACCTTTTTCCCGGAAAACGCATTTTTACATAAAAAGATATGAAACTTCGAGTGATTCCATTTTATCTAAAAATTTCAGTCAGGCGATATATAGAGTCAAAGTTTTATTAAAATTCGCTACCACAACGCACTTGTTGCATCAAGGTTTTTTTTATTGTATATAATTGTATAAATATGTGTTAGATGAATTACTATAACATCTTAATTGATTATATGTTTGCAAATTTTAATTGTTACTTAGAAATTCATGTAATGCATGCATTTATTGTTAAATGATTATAGTTTGGGCGTGTGAATTTAATTTAAGCCACATAAAATTCATTGCTTGTATTGTTGTCTGCTTGCCGTTATTTATATGCTAACAGGAAACCGCAAAATATGTGAGTAATTTTGCGGCCAAAAACAAACTACATCCCACATTTATAAACTGTATAAAGTTTGTTGTGATCAATGCATCTTGGTGTTTAGTTATAAAAAAAATTATACTCGTACTCTCAAAGAATTTTAATAAAACTCTGGACGCAGCAAGTGCGTTATGTGGTAGTGAATTTTCATAAAAATGTTTTCTTTTTAAGAAAGCAGGCATCAATTTTGGTTACCAGTATAACCTATATAGTAAAAACAATATGCCATGTTTTATAAAAATAACTTTATTGTGTGAAAATGTACAAAAATTTCCAAAAGTAAACTTAAAGTGTTCCCGGAAAAAGTCGTTTATTGGTCAACCTTATAGGTTAATAGCAAATTGGGCTATTCAAATATGAAGTATTTGATCAAAATTCGCTACCATAACGCACTTGCTGCATCCAGAATTTCTTTTCTTACAAACATGCATTATATTTCGATGGAAAATGAAAAAATGCAATAACATAAGGTGTGTTTGATTAAAAAAAAAGAAAATTTGTATCACCAACGACCATCCTGTGATTGTAGAAATATTTTTTTAAGATATAGCTCAAGACACCCTATAATTAATATATACACATTTTTTCATATCTTGTATAATAACGGATATATTGAGCTTTATTGATTTTTTACGAAAATTCGACAAAAATTATAGACCAATAAACAATAAACTCTATAGCTACTACTACTGCCAAGCATCAGAGAAAGGGAAACATTTTAGTAAAATGAAGGACAATGACGATTGAAACTAAGACTTCAGGGTTTGTAAAACATCCTTCTTGAGACATTTGATTTCCATAGCCCAGATTAGATTCATATTATTTGCCTAAATGTTGCCGAGTTTGACGTTTTAAATCGCAACTTTGACGTTTTGAGGAAAACCCCAATTTATTTTTCTTTAAATTCCTATAACTTTTTTGTCTTTTGAACTGCATAGCTAAATTTCGGTAGGTAACTTACCTATAAGGATATAAACTCGCGTACCAAATTATTTATATATATATATATATATATATATATATATATATATATATATATATATATATATATATATATATATATATATATATATATATATATATATATATATATATATAAACAAATAAAAATTGAAACTGACCCCGGATATGTGTTCTGGGGGGCCTAATTAGCGCCCATTTGAAGAATTTTTTTCAAAATTCAAAAGTCGGGATCTCCTCATTAGTGAATTTTTTTTAAGAAAATTCACTAAAAAAAGTATAGAAGTCGTTTAAAATATAAAATAGAAATCACTAAAATGAAGAGAAGTATACAGGCTAGGCTAAATAAGTTAAATCCCTCTTTGATTATTTCGTTTAAATAATTATTAACTACAGCAACACTAATTACTAAATACAGTAAGTGAAGATTCAAACCTGTGATGAGCACTGATAAGTACACTTGGAGAACCCAATTCAACACATCTTCTTGAAGAAGATTTGTTGTGGTGAACTGGGTTATTCAAGTGTACTTACTAAATACAGAGTTATAGACTTTTTTCTCTGGCTTTACAATTGCTTTTTTTTTCTTTAACCGGTTTCGCAGCTGTACGGCATCATTAGACAGAAGAAAGACAACAATTCTCGGGAATATTAGCGGTCAACGGGATTTTCGAATTTTTTAAAACATGGTTGAAACTATTCCAGTATGCATAAGCAAAAAGAAAAATGTTGTAATGTTGTGGAAACGACTCGCCCAAAAGTTACCGGACTCTTGGTGCTGAGGGGAAGGAAATAAAGAAGGAATATCAAAAAGAGCCAAGTTGGACTTTATTAAAAAATTTAAAAAACTTTATTAAACTTCTATAAGCAGCGTTTGTCACATTTTGAATCAACATGTTCTCTTAATAATCTTCATCCCACTCCAGCACGCCTATTTGCTCCAGGTCCCTTAGCTTGTTTAGGGGTTGAAGGTACAACATTTTCTTGTCGTTAATGCACAAAACACTCTACTAAGCAGGCGTCGACGACCTGACCTGACCTAACCCGACTGGCCCTGACCTGATCTGACCTGAACAAAAAAAAAACGTTGGAGACAACCAAAGAAAAAACAAAAACATGTATTTTGCAAAAAAATGTAAAAAAATATTAGCTTAAATTTACCGTATGTGACCAGCGACGAACTGATAATATCAATAATTTGGAAACAACAAATTCCCACAATGTAAAAATGAATTTCTACCACATAAAAATAGTATCAAAGTGCATATAATGTAGTAAACTTCATCTGTCGGCAGTCGATCTATTTAAAACTAGTTGGCCCCTAATATGCAGTATCACCCAATTGTCTTCTGTTTAATGATGATGTAAAGCAGCGGAATCGGTTGCAGAGAAGACAATAAGCTGATGTGAAGCTAGAGAAAAAGTATCTACGTCTGTATTTGGTATAGTACGGTTTCAGCAAGTAAGGCCAACAACGATTAATAAACAATATCTACTTTTACCAAACCAAGGGCTACCTTTCTTTACTGCACAGTACTCTACTTGGTTATTGGTACCACCCCAGAGTATTATTGCACAACAATATATACAGTGTGGAACAGCAAAATGGAATAGATTTAGTATCTCAATTATTATGCATATTTATAAAAATCCCGAAACACGTCAATAATGACATCCTACAACGTGAAAACTTCACCTCCATGTTCAACACAATTCTGACGATTTTAACCCCCCATTTTATGAGAAGGAAGTAGAGGTTTGTGACACTTCATTTTAAAGATCTCTTCATTCTCTATTTAAAAATGCTATGGTTTCAAAATTTATTGCAAAAATTACCAAAAAAAAAAGCAATTCATCTGGTTGACAAAACTCGCTACAACACACTAAAAAATTAATAACAATCGCGTTTCATGTTTGATAATGACAACAAATAGAAAACACAATAATCTTAATGTAGGAGATGTTCAAAATCTATGTCTTGAATCAACATCTGAGGCCTGACCAACCTTATCGCAATCGTTATTTTTCTTCGTTAAAACGCATGGTTTACTTTTGTATAACATACTTTTCACATACCTCCATTAGAAGAAATGCAATAGCCTAATGTAGATTGCGATACATGCTAGTTTATATATATATATATATATATATATATATATATATATATATATATATATATATATATATATATATATATATATATATATATATATATAAAATAGTGATAGGTTTAGTTCGGTTCCGGTTATACTGGAAGTTAACATCAACCTCCTTATTTCAAATATAGCATCCTATATATTATTACATTTTTAGATTCCCTGTCAAATCTTAATACGACTTTGTGTACCATAGTTGGTAATTGTCTCTAATAGTTTCCAAAATATGGCGACCCGACGACAAAAATTGATATCTGAACAGGTTAAATAAAACTGTTTTTGGTAACTGAGTTTCATGTATCCAGCTACAATTTTTTTACATCTTAATGCTGAGATTTTGTTTGATCATATGCAGTTGACAGTTCCTGAGAAATTTGTACAGAATGCTCCTAAAAGATTATTACTTTTAGAAACTCCAAACAACCGCAACTTGACTTTTTCAAATGAAACACGCTGTATATTATTGCACATTTGAATTCTGCGTTTAATTTTTGTCGGAAATATATTATATTGTTTTATATTATTTTTGCGTCATTAACAAAATATTTCATTATTTTTTGAAGTTGAATGACTTTTTCAGATCTGACGTTGCTTTTTATTATTTTACAAAATAAATCGACGGGGAAAAATGCATCTACTCTGGGAAAAATACTTTTACTTTAATAGTTATATATATATATATATATATATATATATATATATATATATATATATATATATATATATATATATATATATATATATATATATATATATATATATATCATATCACAGCGAACACTCTGGAATGACATTTCTAGAATAGACCAGAAGTGACAGGAGTATAATAGTGTAGAACGTCTAGAATCTCTATAGACAGTATAAATAGACGAGCGGTGCGTAGAGTAAGTTAGTTCAGTATTAAGTCGGTGTGGTGAAGAAGTGACCATAGAGTATTAATCGAGTCAGCAGTAAGTGTTGGTGTTTAAGAACGATCATAGAAGGCGAATAGTGGAATATAATTCTATGGACATTTAATAATACAGAGAAACATTTTAGTGGATACTGGATACTGGTGTTGGAAAATAGTTGGTTATAAGAAAATAGTAGTTTGAAAAGCTGTGTTTTGTTAGTCAACTAATTCCAGAACCCCGTAGAACGTAACAATATATATATATATATATATATATATATATATATATATATATATATATATATATATATATATATATATATATATATAGGCTGTCCTACAAACTTGTACTGTTATCCATATATCAGGAAGTACTCTGATTTGAAATCTGAAATTTTCTAGAGGTATGTTTTCTATAATTATCTGTTGAAAGAAAATAGCTATAGCTTTATATCGCTTTCGGTTATACTATGACCTCATGTACCATAGTTGGTACTCATCTCTAATAGTTTCAAAAATATGGCGACCTGAAGACAAAAATTGATATCTGAAGAGATTTAATAAAACTGTTTTTGTTCACTGAGTTTTATATCTTTACCTAAAATTTTCTTACATCTCAATGCTGAAATATTGCCAGATCACATGCAGCTGACAGTTCCTGAGAAATGTATACAGAGTGCTCCTAAAACATTATTTTCTGGAAACTTCAAACAATCGTAACTTGACTTTTTCAAATGAAACACCCTGTATATTTTGCATATTTGAATTCTGCGTTTAGTTTTTGACGAAAATATATGACATTGTTGTATATTATTTTTGCGTCTTAACCAAAATATTTCATTATTTTGTGAATTTGAGTAACGTTTTGGATTGTGTCATAGATTTGATACTACAAAACAAATTTTGGCTGAGAAAATGTACAAACTTTATAGAACATGAATTTCATTAGATTATTTTGTCAACAATTCCGGAAAATTGTATAAGGGAAAATAACTATTGTATTATTATGTGTCCAAAGCTACCGTTTTGTCTTTAGCAAGGTTGCTATGAAACAAACATCAGTGGTCAGATTTGACAGATTCTAACTGTCTAACTGACATTACTATTCTTTGCTCCTCCAAGATGAGTGAAAATCGTTATGGGTTTGTCATTTGGAAGATATGGTAATAACGACCTGCTAAATTTAATTATTATTTATGGTGAATATCACAGAATTGCTGACAGGGCATGTACCATATTTACATAACGTTTTCCAACTTGACCTAGACCCACGACGAAGATAGTTAAACAAGTACTTATAAAGGAATTAGGAACCCTCCCTGGCAAAATTCAAGAACACCATCCTCAATTGGACAACCAAGATTTAGCTTTGTCATAACATAGTTGGCAATAATATAAAACAATGTCGTTACTCAAACCAAAAATAATGAATTTAAAACAGGGAAGTAATGATTTTTTAAATTTCATTATAAAACAATCCACTATTTTTTGGGGATAAATTCAAATTAGATAAATAATCTTGTGAATTCAATGTATTGCATCAACTTTCTAATTCACATTAGGCTAATATGAATTTGTTTTCCAAAAAAGTGGGGTATTGTTTTTAGTTTCAACTGTTAATGAAATAAGTTATTCTTTTTTTAGAGTTAGAATCCGCCAAAACTCAGAGGTTGATGTAGGCGTTCCATGGCAATCTTGTTAAGGAGAATAGTTTGACAGCTTTGGACACATAATTCTAGAAAAGGTTTTTTATTTTGCCATTATGTACTTTTCGGGATATTTTTAATTTTACCATTGGTAAAAACATGTTAAATTATGTTCTGGGGTGTGATGGGCGTGCTTATTAACGTTCCGAAATTTATCTCAAATTGGGAGATATCGAGCGCTTAAGCACACGTATAAGTGCACTAAGTGACTAAGTGTTATAAACATTGCGGAGTAGAGATATTGATAGTTAGTACAGACTTTTAATTGAGAATTGTACATAAACAATACAATAAAGAAGAGCCTAACCCCTGAGAAGTGGATTCGGGTGACAGCTCTTATCACGGTGATAGTGAGCGCGCGCTTTCAACTACCGACCACCGGCTGCGGTAAAGACAGGACCGTACTAGGTATATAAAAGTAAGTATGAGTATTTGTAAAATATTAGACTGTAAATACTGTAAAATGTCAGCGTCTGGTAGCGGTATAGATACTGACGCAGAAAATAAGCGTAAAATACAAGACAGCGAAGAACATTTTGGAATAAGTAAACTTACAAAGAGATCTCCATTGAAGTCTAGCAAAGATAGGATGGGGATACACAGAAATACATGATGGAAACGATGAGAGAGCTCATCAACAAAAACACAGAAATGATGAAGGAAATAAAACAGATTAGAATTGAACAGAAGGAATGCCACGAAGAACCAAAACAGTTTAACAAGAGAATGCAGTTATGAAGAAATAAATAGAAGTTTTAAACGAGAAAGTGCAAAATGTGGAGAAATAATATAAAAGGATAAACTTGATATTATCTGGACTTGCCATAGCTAAGGATGATGTAAATATTAAGGAAAATGTGAAGAACTTAATAAAGCAAGTGCTAAATTTAGAAGTGAAGTTATTAAGTGTAGGAAAGATAGGTACTGAAACATTTATGATGGAAACAGAGAGTATGATTGACAAAATAACGATATTAAAAATAATAAGTTAAGTAAATACAAAGATAGCATATACATTGACACATACTTAACTAAAAGAGGAAAGGAAATTCAATTTAAAATGATAAGTTTCGCTAGGGAAGAAAGGAGCAGAGGAAAGCAGACAAAAATAGGCTACACGAAAGTAGTTATAGACGAAAAGGAATGAAAATGGGACCAAGAACTGAACAAACTTAGCAACGTAACCAGAGATGGATCAAAAAACTAGCTTATGAAACAATAAATAATGAAGGGAATATGACGACGCATGGAAAGGAAAATTATATGATTTTTGGAGTTGAAAAATGTAATAAGAATGTGAAAAGCTGCCAGATAAGCAGCTGGAAAATGGAACATGGAATGTTAGAGGCTTAACAGAAAAAGAAGAGGAGCTTATAAACGAATTTGAAAAGGCAGAAATAGACATTTTACGAGTCACGGAGACAAAAAAGAAAGGAAGAGGGGAAGAAGATACTGGACCTACTTATTTATAGTGGAGTTGATGAAGAAAGCCGAGCCAAGAAAGGAGTTGCTTGTTTAATAATTAATAATAAAAAGAAGTTTAGCACCAAATGGGTAGGTATCACAGAAAAAAATTCACAAATAGATATGCAGTTGAGAACAAAAGTGACAGTAATAGTGGTATATGGACCAAATAAAGACGAGAAGTCAGCGAAAAAAGATGAATTCTGTGTAAAAATTAAATGAAACAATAGACCATTTTAATGGAAAATGATAATAATGAGTGATATGAATGGAAGGGTCGGTAAAAAAGGCGAGGAAACAGGCAAAATCATAGGTACACAAAGAGAAAATATTAGAAACAATAATGGTAAGAGACTGATAGGCTTCAGCATGGAAAATAACTTACTAGTGACAAATACTTTTTTCAGCAGAAATAGATACATAAATATACGCGAGAAGTAAAAACTAGAAGAGACCAGTCTATTATAGACTATGTGTTGATAAATAGAGAATACAGGAAATATGTAAAAGATGCAAGAGTCAGGAAGGGGGCTGAAATAAATAGCAATCACTTTCTTCTCCTGTCAGAAATAAAGATGAGAGTAAAGACAGACAAGTACATCAGCAAGACAACTACGGAAAACCAACCATTTAAGATAAAAGAGATAAGAAAATTTCAGATTTCAAATCAGAGTACTTCTTGATATATGGATAACAGTACAAGTTTGTAGGACATCCTATATATATATATATATATATATATATATATATATATATATATATATATATATATATATATATATATATATATATATATATATATACAATTCCAGATTAATCAAGTGTCGTGTGTAATGTCTTAAAATTTAAAATGTCACTTTTGCATTTGTACTAACATTCAAAATTTCTAAAATATTTTTCGAAGTATTTACAAAATAAGTAAATAAGTGTGTGTGTGTGTTTTGTTTCTTTAACGTCGGCCTATTTCCGCGACTATGGCAAATCACCGACGCCAGGGAGCAGTTTCACCTCACTATCCTGGAAATGTTGCCGAACCCCTGCCTTTCTGTAAGGAGGGTAGGGATCTTTAACGTGCCCAACATCGCATGGGCACGGGACCGACGGCTCTACGCCCCCTCCGAAGGGCGGAACGTGCAGACATTCGACTTGCTCAAATACAATGCCAGAGCCTCGGTTGATGTTAATGTTACAGTTTGTACTGAAAAAGTGAAAGGAGTATCATGGGATCGAACCCAGTACCCTTCGGTTCAGAGACACACGTTCTTACCCCGGACTACCGAGGTTCTAAATAAATAAGTGGTCTAAACATATTTATTGTCTTTTTGTCTCTAATATTTGGATAAATTAAATTTAGTGCTAATTTGTACTGGTTTCTGTCTATTATGTTGGCTGCTATTGAATTTGTTGTATTGATTCTAGACATAAGTATTGAAATGTTGAAACTGGAGGACGTATCATTGAATGTTTGACAGTTTCAGCGAAAATAGGTATACGAATTGTATGGTATACTTGTGTCTATCTAAATAGGTTTCCCGTATATTGAAAAGTCAAGGAAATTAATTATCTTCTTACTTTATAATGGCCAAATCCAAAATTTTTTCCTATTTTTAGCTTCTTCTAATGTAAACTTTATATTTGTATAAAGGCTATCAACAACATTTAGAAATTAATTTAGTTATGTATGGCTATCTCGAATACATGTTATAAAATTGATATTTGTGCTTGTATCAAAACCACAGCATAAGTAAACAGTCTTTATGCTGTGTCAAAACATCATTTGGAATTAGTTTCCTCTTCAAACGTTCGGTCAATTTATTTTAGATAAAAACTGTTATTAACTCTTTTACTCAATTGTATAGTTCCTCAGTAGTCTTGCCTGTCATCAAGATTCCACGAGAGCATAGTGTACTAGTGTCCGATTTACTATATAAATTGTTACTTTTACCATGCAGAGTTTCTTAACCAGTATTCAGTAAAACAATCATATGTGAAGCTTGAGATAACAAAATTTGTTTGTCTAAGAATTTCATTATATATGTTACCTAATCAGGGTTCCCACAAAAAAACGGCATATCAATTTCCCTAGCTTTTGTTCGAATTCCCTGACATGCCAAAACCCATTTTCCCGACTTTGATATTCTATAATCTACCCCCAAAATGTGTAACACACTACTACATAACACAGAAGGTCTTCGCCTGATGGCGGAAAACACACTTCCTCAAAATTACATTTATAAAACACAAATTTCCTTACCTATAAACGAAAACGTTCCTTACACAAATATGCACCTATCATGGTGTTTTAATTATTTATCATAAAACGGAAACTATTAATTTTTCCCTGACACGGACAAAAATTCCCCGACTCTTGGTCAATTTTCACAATTTTTCTCAATTTTTCCCTGATTTCCCCGACAAAGTTTTTCCCTCTACAAATTCCTTGACTTTTCCTGGTTTTCCCTGTTTTCCAGATCAGCAGGCACTCTGCTAAGACAGGAGACAACGGACTACCTACATCGAGGCTCTGATTTTCCATATGAATTCCATTATTTAATTTAAAACAGTTGTCTTATACTTCTATTAAAAGAATCATTAATTCTAGCTCTTTAGACACTGATGTTCTTTTGTAGTAAAATATTTTAATAAAGGTAGGCATTTTCTAGGGAGCTTTTTGGAATATGTTGTACAAACATCAAACGAAATTAACTAACTATATTTAGAGGATAATTGTTACTTAAATGCTGGGCTAATTCATACGAATCTCTAACTAAATATTGTGGCAAGTAATTGTATTCTTTTCTAAGTAAAACCAATCTGCTAGCTATCTTATCATCTCTGAAGTCTCAAGTGTCAAGTTTGCGCTTGTCATTACAAAAATATAATGGCTTTATTATTAAGCATCCTCTGACGATGCTAATTAATGAAAAGATTATCAGGTCTTGACAATGTGTTATGGTGAGTTCGGTTCTACAAAGTGTATTTAGCTAACTACTAGTCTCACAGGAATGTCTAATTTATGGATTTTAAGGTAAATATACATTTTTGGAGGTTGTGGATGTTTGTTTAAAATATATTAGTGAATTTTCTTAAAAAAAATCCCGACTTTTGAATTTAAAAAAAATTTCTTGAAATGAGCGCTAATTAGGCCCCCTAGAACACATATCCGGGGTCAGTTTCGATTTTTATATGTTTATATATATATATATATATATATATATATATATATATATATATATATATATATATATATATATATATATATATATATATATATATATATATATATATATATATATATATATATGTATGTATCACACCGATAACTCAAAAAATAATGGGCCGATTTTGACAAAATTTGGTGAATACCTTCCTTTTGTAAGTAGCTTGGATAAGTTCGTTATCCAGGAAAATTGGCCGAGGTTTTCCCGGAAAATTTTGTGTTTTCTTTAGAAAAAAAAATCATATCTCCGGAAATAACAAAGTAAGGGCAACCAAATTTGGTATATCAATATAGGTAAATTACCTACCAAAATTTAGCGCTGTAAGTCAAAAGACAAAAAATTTATGGGCATTTAAAGAAACATAAATTGGGGTTTTCCTCAAAACGTCAAAGTGACAGTTTAAAACATCAAAATTCGCATTATTTGGGCAAAGAACTTGAATCTAATACGGGCTATGAAAAGAAAATATCTCAAGAAGAATGTTTTACAAACCCTGAAGTGTTAGTTTCAACCGTGAATGTCCTTCATTTTACTAAAATGTTTCTAGAAAATTCATTTCAAATAGACCCTTTCTCTGATGCTTGGCAGTAGTTTTAGCTATAGAGTTTATCGTTTAATGGTATATAATTTTTGTCGAATTTTCGTAAAAATCAATAAAGCTCAATATATCCGTTATTATACAAGATATGAAAAAATTTTGTATATATTAACTATAGGGTGTATTGAGCTACATCTTAAAAATATTTCTACAATCACAGGTGGCCCATAAGTCGTTGGTGATACAAATTTTCTTTTTTGTTTAATCAAACACGCCTTATGTTACATTTTTGCATTTTCCATCGAAATATAAGGCATGTTTGTAAGAAAAGAAATTCTGGATGCAGCAAGTGCGTTATGGTAGCGAATTTTGATCAAATGCTTCATATTTGAATAGCCCAATTTGCTATTAACCCATAAGGTTGACCAAGAAACGAGTTTTTCCGGGAACACCTTAAGTTTACTTTTGGAAATTTTTGTACATTTTCACGCAATAAAGTTATTTTTATGAAACATGGCACATTGTTTTTACTATTTAGGTTATACTGGTAACCAAAATTGATGCCTGCTTTCTTAAAAAGAAAACACATATTTTCAATAAAAACATTTTTATGAAAATTCACTACCATAACGCACTTGCTGCGTCCAGAGTTTTTTTTGTCTTGTCTAGTAAATAAAGTATATTTGTACTTCTCATCTTTAAGTTTGATCTCAAACATATTTGCTCGGTCTCTTCTAATTTCTGCAAAATTTTTCATGTAATAAAATCATTATCTTTTACGTTTATACGTACTATTTACAGAAACGGTTATGATTCCCTTGTCAGATTTGGTAAAAACAAAATCGTTCTGTGATATTTTTACTGAATAGATTTGACAATTTTATTTTCACTAATTTTGCGCTTGTCATATGCTTTAAATACCCTTAAAACTTTACACACTTTTAGTTTTCCGTAACGCCGGTAGCCGTGATAGCTATTTCAGATTCAAAAACAAATATCTCTTTAATTTTGTTTATAAATCTGAGCTGTGGGTTGTCTTAATTAACATTTATTTGCAAAAGAACCTTTCTCAGATGCAAAAAGTGCAAGATTGAAACCTGTAATGAGCCCTGATAAGTACAATTTGGCGAACCCAATTAATCACAACACAGTTTCCAGATCCGACGATCAGGGAGTTGAATAAACTATTTATTCATCTCCCTGATGACGCTAACTTTGCTAGCGAAACGGTCGGCGGATCTGAAAACTGTATTGTGATGCATTGGGTTCTCCAAATTTTTACTTAAAAAGTGTATGGTTTAAATTTTCAAATTTTGTGAAAGTTATGTTTGGGGGGAGGGGGGTGTCGATTCCTGCTTAGATGAATGTTGCGGCGCTCTAGGTTTTCCTTTTATTTTTTAACGTCGGACTATTTCCACGACTATGGACAATCACCGACGGCAGGGAGCAGTTTCACCTCACCATCCTGGAAATTTTGCGGAACCCTTGCCTGCCTGTAAGAAGGGTATGGATATTTAATGTGTCTATCATCGCACGGTACACGGGATCAACTGCTTTACGCCCCCTCCGAAGGTCTGAACGTGTAGACATTCAACTTGCTCAAACACAATGCCACAACCTCGGTGGATGTTAATTTTACAGTATTTACTGAAAAAGTTAAAGTGGAACCCTAATTAGTTTGTACATTTCATTTCCTAAAGTAACATATGCTATTGATTATCTAATTACCAAGCTCTATGGGATCTTTGGTCAATAGCCGAACTCCATGGCACTTATTTCCAATCACTTGTTAAAACGCAGGTTACTTGATAAGAACATTGTGAGATATACTACAGAGTCGCCATCTCGGTGCGGAACCAGGTAGTGTGGTATGTAATTAGTGTATCGCACTGACGAGCTCTAATGAGAGTGAAACCGGTCTGCGTTTCTAATTATGGTGAGAATACATCTAGCCTTACATACTTTGATAATGCTAACTTTAGTTATTATATCTTATCTCTTATGTTCTCAGACAAAAGTTTGTAAGCATTTAATTCATTTACAAAACTAATTTTTATTGCTTCTTAAAACGGATCTTTACAGCATAAATAAAATACATATTATTTTATTAAAGACGAGACACGGGGTTACAACCGGCACCATTTTTTTACTAAATGAGATAAAACTCTGAGCTCCCTGATAAAAATTCTCACTTAACGACTGTGAGAACAGTGGGGAGCTACAATAAATCAAAACCATAAGCATCCTCTGCATTTTAATAATATGTTTATAGTATATGTAATATTTACTTAGGTAACGATTAAAAAGTAGGCATTTGATTGCAAAAAAATAGTCAAGCTAGCATTCTAAAAATTGGCGCCTATAAAATTCAAATTTTTGAACCTAACTAATATATTTTTAGTTTTTGAGAACCTTCAGCGTTAGCTAAAGTAATTGAACATCTTTATTGCATTAAATAGAATATCTTATATTTTATATAATTTTAACGAATTTCCATTAAGAAAATTTCGCTTATATATATATATATATATATATATATATATATATATATATATATATATATATATATATATATATATATATATATATATATATATACACACATATATATATATATATATATATATATATATATATATATATATATATATATATATATATATATATATATATATATATATATATATATAGTAGAATCCGGATTTAACGAGGAGTCAAGGCACCAGCAATAATATCTTGTAAAAACCGGATCTCGTTATATGAGAACTAAGAAGTAACTACAAAAAAAAACTGTAGGTATGTACATACCTATATGTAAGTATACAAACCTGATTATTCCCCTGTAACCCTTTCCATCAATATTGAAATTCAACTGTGACTGCCTAGTTTTAATAAACAATTTTATTCGCATAAAAAACACATCACTGTATATACTGTACATTATTACCTAATCTAACTTTATACACATCATAAAAAGTAGTTTGTGGTTTTCATTTATACTGGCGGTTTTTCGTTTTCCTTCTTTTCCAAAAAGTTTTGAATGGAAGTTAATAAACTTAGCTCATTCTCTGAGTTTGAGGCCATCTCTCAAAATATTCTAAGCTTTTTGGCGGAATCTATGGCCTCTTGCAGTGAAACATTGGTGCATTCTGGGCTTTTAGATTAGCTGTCCGAATTGGGATCTTCAATCACTTCTTGAGTAGTGTTCAAATTTTAGCTTCAATTATCTCGGAATCCGTTGGAATACTTGAAGTTGCCACAGAATTATCTATGTTCCGGTGATCCATCGCATCCGACACTTTGCCAATTTCATAACCCTAGCACATTCGCGCAGAGGAATGTCATCGTCTTCAATGGTGATATCTTCCTCAGCAATAACATCTTTCGAAACGCTTAAATCAACGTTTTGATTTCTATGCTCAAAATGAAAACCAGCACGCCTGAAACAATTTTGCGCCGTTTTTGTGAGGCATTTTTCCATGCACGATCAAGGAGACAAATAGCTTCGAGGACATATACCGAAAGTTGACACTGAATCTTGTCCATGTTGTCAATCATTTTTGTGACGAGTTATCTTCTGTAATTACATTTCAGAGCGTTGACAACTCTGTGATTTAAAGGCTGCAGTACAGATGTGGTATTATGTGGCAGAAAAACTAGTTTGATGTTCTTTAAACTGATCAATTATTGTGGATGTGCCACACAATTAACCACCACAAGAAATTTTTTTCTAATTTTCTTTCTAGTTCTCTATTACATTCTTCTATTTGTGTTTTAAAAATATCAATCGTCACCCATGCCTTTTTATTAGCAACATATTTCAACGACAAACTAGTAGAGTCAGTCGCTCTTTGGAAAACTTCCCACAAACACATTTTTCCTTTTTGAATTTTTGAGTTTTGTCCGGCAACATTTTGTAAAAAGTCCTGTCTGGTCTTCACTAAAGACATCACATGCCTGATATTTCTCGGAAGTTATTTTGGAGCCAATCAGATGTGACTTCCTTATTTACAAATTTCGCTTCCTCAGAAACTTGTCCTCAATTAATTGAATATCTGTTTAAAACGATAAATCCAGCTTGTAGAACACTGGAAATTCCCTCTATATCGCATTTCTATACCAAGAGAAACAGCTTTCTCCTGGAGTAATAGACCACTTATAGCAATGTTTGCGTGCCTCTGATATTTGAGCCGATCAAACAATGCTTTGTCCAAGTTCTCCATGTCGGTTGTTTTTAGACTTTTTCTCTTGTTGTCAATAGTGTTGGAACCACTAACCTGGACAATAACATTCTCACACTTTAAAATTGTTGATAATGTAGACAATGCAATACCGTACTGCCTACAAACATCACTTTTTTTCGTTCCCGTTTTCACTTGTTTTAATACCGACATTTTTTCTTCAATGGTAATGCGTTTTCTTTTAATACCGAACGCGGACATTGTGTAAACAAGATTCTATTCACTTGCCTCAAACACGCGGTTGTCGAAAACTGATCGGAATAAGGCGCAAGCTTCAGGATTTAAACAGAAAAGCAAAAAGCCACACAAATGTACACTTGTAACGAACTAACGCACGTTGACTTCAAGTGGTAAGGGGGACTCTATCAATGTCGGAGTGGAAGAACCCATAAATATTTTCTCTTGTGTTGTGTATAGTAAAATTTATTACCCCTTAGTGTCATATCTCATTCAAAAAATATGTGCATCTAGTCCTAGAGTGTCTGAATGGTCATATTTTTAGGTAGAGAGGCAACGAAATATACAGAAAGAGGAAGCCCTCTTGTTTGCTTTCGCACATCTGTGTACCCCAATAAAAATTGGACGGGTCAGCACAATAATTACCTCGCTACAACCGAAATCGCCTGAAAAGCGGTCTCGTTATATCAGAAATATTTTAATATTGTCTCTTACACAAATACATTCAAACCACTAAAATTTGCTCGTTAAATGAGAAGTTCGTTAAATATGCTATTCGTAAAACCCGGACCCTAATATATATTCCATGTTTTAGACTTGATAATGGGATAAGTCATTCCAAAAGCTCGGCAATTTAATAGAGTTTTTATTTGACACACACATATATATATATATATATATATATATATATATATATATATATATATATATATATATATATATATAATTTCTTGTTGAATTCTAATAAAAACTTGATCAATTTTCAACTAAATCAACCTATTTGTCAGTGTTCTTCTGGAAAAGAAAGGAAATTTTAAATGGTGAGAGTTGATCCAGCCGTTTTAGAACAGGCAAAAACTATTATCAGGAATACATTTTTCTCGTAAAATGAATAATAAGAAAGGATTTCCTCTTGGCAACCCCATCCGTGGACATTATATATGTATATATGGATATATATATATATATATATATATATATATATATATATATATATATATATATATATATATATATATATATAAAGGAAATCCTTTCTTATTATTCATTTTACGAGAAAAATGTATTCCTTATAATAGTTTTTGCCTGTTCTAAAACGGCTGGATCAACTCTCACCGTTTCAAATTTCCTTTCTTTTTGTTGTTCGGTGGTTAGCTTAACCTTGAATATCACTCCGTGGCACTACATAAGTGCCACGTGGCCCCTTATGAGCAATTTAATTGTTAGCGCCACGTGGCACAAATGTTATGCCTGAAAAAACAATAGCACTTTGCAACAAAAAAAAAACAGAAAACAAAAAATGTTCCAAATATATTTCAACAAATAAATTTCCCAGCAGGAATTATATTTAAAAAAATTGGTCCGTGGGACCGAAAATTCTGATTACATGGTGGCGCTTAACGTGTTAATCTTTGCATTACTAATTATTATGCCTGTAAAGCTTACACCGTTGATTTTCTTTTTTCTATTAAATGTTATTCAAACACTTTTTTGTTCATTTATAATCAGCTTATTTTTAACAGTCCAATCTAGAATTATGGTTATGTCTCGTTTCATGTTTTCTTTCAATTTATACTCATCTATATAACGATACAAAAACACGGTGTAATCTGCATACAGGATCACTTTACCTTTAGGTCCACTATCTACAATATCATTTATATACACACTAAACAAGACAGACCCAAGAAGGGAACCCTGAGGGACATGCGGCACCTCCTTAACGTTACTGACTATTTTGCATGTATATTATTGTATATTGTAAGATAAATTTTAAGAAGTGTTAATCCTTTTCCTACTACACCATATTTTCCAAGTTTTTCTAAAAGTATTTTGTGATTTACCATATCAAATGCTTTTCTTAAGTCAACAAAGACGCCACCAACTTAACTACGTCGGTTTTGTTCTTCATTGATATATTCGAACAGTTCTGTGACTGCTGTTTGGGTATTTTTTCCTCTTTGGAAGCCATGCTGTTCTGTGGAAATTATCTTATTATCAGTTAGGTATTTACAAAACTTGTGTGATTTATTTTTTAAATATTTTGGAAAATACAGGAAGCACGAAAAAATATCTTTGCTGCCTACGTGGATTACCAAAAGGTATTTGATTCGGGCTACATGTGAATGAGACCTCCCAGGCAGATGTCGACAAATTGGCATTGAACTACTAGTTGGTGTCCGGACAGATGTTCCCAGAGACAGAGGGGTTTTTGCTGGACATACAAGAGCAGGTCATCCCAACAAGAAACAACCTGAAGTATATAGTTGGAGATAACTGTCCAAGATGACAAATGTAGGTTTGGGTGTCAGTCATCAGAGACTATCCTGGACGTCACCGGAGGATGTCCAGCGTTTGCTGCAACAGAGTATAAAGAGACGTACGAGGCAGTTTCGAAAATACTTCATCAAGAACTGGCTATGAAACTGCCACTTTTAAATCTTAGTAGAACCATTTATGGGACCAGAACCGGCTCTGGGCGTGTCAAAGAGCAATGCCAGGGGAGCCATTAAGTCCGGGGTCAGAAACCAACACAAGGTGTACTGGGCGGCCTGTCCAGGGCTCAGACATGGGAAGTCAATAATTGACGGACCCAGTTCAAAGAGAGCTGTGGAGCTACTAAATCTTAGCAGAGGACAGCTCAGAAACACAACAGGTCTCTTGACGGGACACATGGCCATCAAGAAACACCTGCATAAAATGGGGCGGTTCGAAGGGGACCTCGCATGCAGACTCTGCGGCGAGGGGGAGGAATCAGCCCAGCACATCTTGTGTGAGTGTATAGCTCTCGACCGCAAAAGACAACTGATCTACGGTCAGTCTAGACTGGAGACAGAGCAATATAAAACTTCACCCTACCAATCGCTGTGCAGACTAGTTCAAGACACAGTGATTTTGGAATGGGTGGAGTAAGACTAAGGGTAAGCACAATCAACCAAGGGTTGCGGTGCTATCGGGGCGGCAAGGCCGCGGACGAGCCCCGAGGGATAAAAAAAAGTACCCTACTATAGATACACTCCTGAGCCTGTTATAGAGAACTTAGGTTACAGGTTGTACGGGGATCGGACCGTGCTCACAGACCAAAGAGTTGCACACAATAGGCCAGATATAATAATAGTGGAGAAATCCTTCAACCAAGTGACGCTGATTGATGTGGTCATATCGAATACTAATAATCTGGAGATAAACTAGAACGAGAAGATCATTAAGTAGAGAGACCTCGAGATACAAGTAAGGAGACAGTGGAGGGCAGATAGTGTCTTAGTGATTCCAATAGACATGTGGTCAACTGGTGTGGTTCGTAAGAATCTCTGAGAGAACATTAAGAGACTGGGTCTTAGATAGCATCTTGATAAGGTTATGCAGAAGGCGGTAATACTTGCAACTGCCCACACCGTGCGGAGATTCCTGTTTAGGGCCTGATAACTTGGAAAGGGCCCCATCTGATCTCAGTTCCTTTGGTATCTAAGATACTTAGGATGAGTGAATGTTTCCCTTTGAGGGAGTGTGAAAGTCCTTCAGACTAAAGTCAATAATAATAATAATAATAATAATAATAATAATAATAATAATAATAATAATAATAATAATAATAATAATAATAATAATAATAATAATAATAATAATAATAATAATAATAATAATAATAATAATAAAATCCGCTGAAGCCAAATTTGGAATGGTCTATTTTTTTATCACCATGAAAAACGCATCTCTACCAATTTTCAAGACTGTACGCCAAATACTTCTCTAAAAATCAAAATTTCTTTTAGTTTTGAGTTTTGGACTGAAGTAAGTTTGGCTAAATCGTAATACCGTGTTGTCAAGAATTTACTGCTGCTCCGTATACTATTACTTCTGGACCAGCTTCTATAGTGCATTGCCAAACATTGTTACATATCATTTAGAGTAAAATAATTTAAAAACGTATCGACTATTATTTTATAAACACAACAGGTTTTGGACGTGATATACAAATAATATCAAAAATCTGTGTATCTATCTACTTGCTTCCTCCACATAGTAAAATTTTAGAAAATGAAATTGTTGGACAGGATTTATATTTGTCTGTTATTCCTGATAACCGTTTATTGTTTAGCTCATATGCAAATTGTATTGAGAGTCATTCAGTCATAAATTTTATATGACGAACAATATCCAATGGTATTTTTGAGCAATTAATATACCAACAGTGATAAAGTTTGTTTGAATCGTGTTCAGTCAGCCTTGAGCTGATGCCTTTGTTTCACATTATATACGTGAGGGTGCAAGCTGGATTCAACGTTCATAACGATTATAAAAAACAATTAAAAACTTGCATTGACACAGGTACTAGTTAATACTGTTTTGATTTCCGTGACTATTGTTTGTTCCAAAGCGCAACTTCTCATGTAAAAAATCCTATACCTAGCTGCTATTGTTCCGAGTGGAGGATACAAAGTATATTTAGAGAAGCCAGCCATGCACTTTATCACTTGTTTAGTAATAAGTGATTTCAGAAAATAAATCAATATAGGTGAAACACAATTTTGCCGATAAGGTAGAATTCGAAATAAATAGAAATTTGGTGCCAGCATCAGAAATAGACAAATTTAAGTTCATTTATACCGGCTTGTGGATAAGTAACGCAATTTGGCCATAACTGTTAAACCGAGAAACGCATCGGACACAAAACATGTAGCGTTGCGTAACAGATTATTTGCGACTATTTGTTGGCATTACCGACATTTTTTTTAACCGCCCTTTTTTGGAGGATGGCAATCTTTTAATTTATTAAATAGTAAGATGGGTAATGCGACACATTTTTGGAAAGCGTATTCAGCGTACTTTTTGGCGGTATTTAATATTTTTAAGTTACCTTTGGCGAAAACGAAAACAATTAGCTTTCCAATAAATTTATTTGGGAAAATGATAACTTCTTACTTTATTGGAGACGATGCTCAAATTGAGCCTAGTGAACTTCCTGGCCATAGTAAAGCCTTTTGTCGAACTGATGAATCCATAAGTACACTTGGAGAACCCCAATCACCACAACATATATTTTTTAAAACCTGACGATCATTTCACTAACAAAGTTAGCGTCATCAGAGGATGAAAAATTACTTACTACTAAAAATCACATTTTATACTGAGTCTTAGGTAAAGAACGATACCGAGAGGGAGACTAAATCGCAGGCAAATTTTCTGTGTATTGTATTTTAATTGCCGGACGAGGTTTTGAAATTCCTTTATAACTTCACTTGACAAGTTCCGGAATGTTTATCTGTATCAAAAAAGAGCGCAAACAGAGGACAAACCAGTGGCGAAGCTAAGTTTAATATTTATTATTATTATTACTATTATTATCATCGACTTTAGCCTGAAGGGCTTTCACACTCCCTTAAAGGGGAACATTCACTCATCCCAGGTATCTCAGATACCAAAGGGACTGAGCTCAGATGGAGCCCTTTCAAAGTTATCGGGCCCTGAACGACAACACGACACAGCTTCATTTCCCAGGAATCTCGGTGTGGGCAGTTGCAAGTAGTACCGCTCTTCTGCATAACCTTATAAAGATGCTCTCCAAGGCCCAGTATCTTAATGTTCTCTCGAAGATTCTTAGGAACCACACCAGTTGACAACATGACTATTGGAATCACTCTGACACTATCTGCCCTTCACTGTCTCTTTACTTGTATCTCGAAGTCTCTGTACTCGATGATCCTCTCGCTGTACTTTATATCTAGATTATTAATATTTGAAATGACCACATCAATTATCGTCACTTGGTTGCAGGACTTCTCCACTATTATTATATCTGGCCTGTTGTATGCAACTCGTTGATCTGTGAGCACGGTCCGATCCCAGTACAACCTGCATCCCGAGTCCTCTAGAACAGGCCCAGGAGTGTATCTATAATAGGCCTCCTTACTAAGATTTAAAAGTGACAGTTTCAGAGCCAGTTCTTGATGAAGTATCTTGGCAAATGCGTCGTGCCTCTCTTTATACTCTCTTGTAGCAAACGCTTGACATCATCCTGTGACGTGCTGGATAGTCTCTGATGACTGACACCAAAATCTACAGTTGTCCCCTTGGACCGAATTATCTCCAATTATATACTTTAAGTAGTTTCTTGTTGGGATGACCTGATCTTGTATGGCCAGCAAAAACCCCTCTCTCTGGAAACATCTGTCCGGGCACCAACCAGTAGTTCGACGCCAGTTTGTCGACATATGCCTGGGAGGTCTCACTCAGATGTCGCCCACGTAGAGGCTTCTGCATCCAATATTGCAACTTGTCCTGATTAGTCCGATGGTGATTTTGTATTTCACTTTTTTTTAATTGTAGCGGTGTTGAATCATCTGCCTCGCATATGGCACGGTGTAGTTTAGAAGTAAGCGCCGCTGATAGAAGTATGTACGCAGGTTCACTATCTGCTGGTCCAAATGTTTACCAATATCCAACACTCCCCTTCCACCTTGGTGTCTAGGTAGGGTTACTCGCTCGATATCACTACGAGGATGATGCTTTTTGGATATTGTTAAGAGTGTTCGCACGTTCCGTTGTAGATTTTCGATGTCCGTTTTACCCCAGTTCTCAATCCCAAATGAGTAGCTAAGTGCAGAACATGCATATGTATTGAGAGCTTTAGTCAGGTTCTTGCTGTTAAGATACGATCGCACCACCTGCTTTACTCGTTTCGTAAACCCATTTCTCAGATCGTTCTTCATTACCGAGTGGTTTATTTTCCTCGCTTGCTGTATTTTCAGGTAGTTATAACACTCCTCCACATCCATCGAGGCAATGTGCGCGGCCGTTCTGCATTTCATATACACCTGGTCGTATTTTCCCTCTGACTACACATAAGGTGCGACATTTATCAAGCCCAAACTGCATGTCAATATCTTTGGAAAACCCTTCCACGATTTTAAAGGAGTTGTTCCAGGTGGGTCTTTGTGGAGGCCATCAGCTTAAGATCATCCATATACAGCAAATGATTTAGCCTCATTTGCTCCCTGCTATTGCTTTTTATACCATATCTGGTGGAGTCCAGGAGGTTTGATAGTGGATTCAATGCAAGACAGAACCACAATGGGCTTAGCGAGTCGCCTTGAAATATGTCTCTTCTGATTGGTATCGTGCTGGTTACGATGTTATCACCCGTTTGTACCCGTAACTGAATCTTTGTTCTCCAGATAGTCATTGTGTGTTCAAGGAACCTTAGGATGTACGTATCCATCTTATAGATCTTCAGCACACTTATAAGGCATTCGTGTGGAACTGGATCATATGCCTTTTTGTAATCCACGTAGGCAGCATATATATTTCTTCGTCCATTGTAAACTTGATTGCACACAACCGAATCAATTATTAGCTGTTATTTGCATCCCATAGATCCTTTGGAACACCCTTTTTGCTGGCTCGCAATTATGTTGTTTCGTTTACAGTGTGCATATATGCGTTTCTCAAGACAGGATGTGATCAACTTATATAGAGTCGGAAGACAAGTTATTGGTCGGTATCTGCTGGGGTTCGCAGAAAAATGCTGGTCCTTCGGCAGAAGATACATATCTCCTTGTGCGAAAAACAATGGCATCTTCTTTGGGTTAAGCATAATTTAGTAACACGGCCAATAGATGATGTGTACACCCAAATTTCTTCAGCCAAAAGTTTTGGACTCCATCAACCCCGGGTGCCTTCCAATTATGAAGCTCTTTAATAACCTCGGAGACTTCATGTGTGGTAAACGGGTCATGATCCATCTGGTCATAACTGTGACAAGCTCTGTGTTCTTCGTTAACCCAGCTACCGCCAATATTGCAGTAGGCCTGTTGTGGCTAGTTGACTTTGCCAGAACTCTTCAATTTGTTCCTTTTTTGGAAAAGCATAGGTGGTTGCATTCCTAGCTGACGGTAGAAAGTCCTTTCAGAGCGTTCAAACATTGTATTGTCGCACTTCCTATTATTGCTCGCTTTATATCTCAACCGTTCTGCATATACAGAAAGCTTCTGTTTAAAGGTGTCCAGACATTATTGTGCAGTGTGGTTGACTGGATCTTGTGCTGAGTGTTGTCGAACTCGGCCTATTATCTCCTCTGCTTATTTCTGCAATTTTCTTGTCTGTACTCCCCCAATGTATTGCGTCAGTTGTCCAATTTCTTTTAGAAGTTTTTCCACTCTACTTGTACAACCTTTTTTCCCACGGGGGCAGTCTTTGACGCGAGTCTCTGTGATTGGGCCTTCGATCAGAAATTTTAATGCCTAAGGTTTTAATTGCTGCAGTTGCTGCACAGTAAATCAGTGAATACATGTGCTCCAATGTGTTGATCTCTAGAAGGTGCGATGGCAAAATGACTCTGTTCAAAAGTTCCAATATAATTGCCTGCCTTTTAGTTGATCTTAGCCTAGGTAATGGTGGTCTAGTAAGAGGATTTGTTCCTTCATACTCCGCGGCTGCACGACTCATTTCTGTGGACAATTTGTGGCTGAGTTCCTCATTTTCTTGCGTACCCTCGATGTGCTCTTCTTGCTCAGTATGTAGGGGTTGCAGATTACTACCATCAAACAAGGTCTCGTTATTTTCCGTAACAGCTATGTTAGTACATTCATATTCAACTTCCTGTCTGATGTATTCAGTCTCGTTTGTGGAATAAGGTTATTCCTAAGTATGACGCGATACTGATCGGCTACTTTCTGTTGAGTCTCCTGTATGTGTGGGTACATTCTGAGAAATTCGGTGTGAAGTTGCTGCTTATATCCGGTAGTCTGTTGTCCGAGTTATGTGTTACTTTGTAGTAAATGCGTATAATGGTTTCATTCATATCCATAGTCCATTTCATGCGCCGTCTTGGTAATCCCATCTGGCTGAGGGCTGGCTGATTTTCCTGCGCAGCATCCTTAGTGGGTGAAGCTCTTGGTCTTACTAGGCTCCCCTGCTGTTGATTTTGGGCTGTAATTTCTTGCATGACAGGGGCCCTCCTCATCAGCACCCCGCCACCGACGTCCCGCATTCTGTCATGTCCAGCTCCGGCTCCAGGCATGCCCTGGCGAACCCCTGGCAGCGGCATTTTTCCGAAGCTTTGATTTTGCTCAATTTCTATGAATGTGCCCCCAATTAACCCTGGTGGCCCAGGTAGGGATGAAGGAAGGAGTAAGGTAATAGGGTTAAGGACAAAAGGACAAATAGGACAGCGGACAGCTGGCGTCGCAGACTGTACCGTCTACGGTCGTTACGAGTAGCGGTGAGCATACTGCTGGAAGCAGTACACCCACCGGCCAGGCAGATCTGTGACCCTAGCCAGGGGCCCTTACAGGGTACTACCGTCTGGGCCAGACGGACCCAGGTTTTCTAACGTGGTTGTTACTGCACCCCCTCCTCCTTTCTCACCCGGGCTTGGCACCGGCGATGGCGGAGTTTTATTATTGTTTTATTCTATATTATACCGGCTTTTACGGTGTTCTTGAGCCAAGCGCACAGAGTGGCGTTCCGTGCTTTGTAACCTGCGTCTTTCGGTGCGTTCCGTGTCGCGCGGTTACGTTCCGTTGGCGTTCGCGTCATCGTTACGGTCGCCGTATTAAGCTCCTGCGTGATCCGATTCGAGGACACCGCCAGGCGGGGAGATTGACTGGGGCGGTACATCTGTCAAAGAATAACGCAGGTGTCCTAAGGCCAACTCAGCGAGGACAGAAACCTCACGTAGAGCAAAAGGGCAAAAGCTGGCTTGATCCCGATGTTCAGTATGCATAGGGACTACGAAAGCACGGCCTATCGATCGTTTTGACTTGAAGAGAGGTGTCAGAAAATCTTATTATTATTATTATTATTATTATTATTATTATTATTATTATTATTATTATTATTATTATTATTATTATTAAAAATTTACTGGCGATGCTAACTAACAAAAAAGTGTGGGTAATTTTCAAACTTTAATGGTGCCTCCAGCAGTGCTCCTATCCGCTAGACCCAAATTGAAGATTTTGAAGACAATAGGTCAAACATCTTTCTAGGTAATAAGGAAAATCGATTCTTCAATTTCTCATTTTAACACCGTGTATCTCTTTTGATTTGACTTTCGTCTAATGTCTTTTTAGCTAAATTGTAATATTTAGATGCCAAGAATCTATTACTTCTCTTGTAACCATTACTTTTAAATCATTCTGTATTATTATGGTCGTTGATGACGTCTTTGCGGTAGCTGACTACTGTGCCTAGCAGACTCGAACAACGTTTGTAATACAATGTACAGAATTTCGCAACTTACAAGTATACAGCAAATATATAAAACTAAAAACGATTTGGACCAAGTGCGTAAATAGATTACCTTTTTAAAAGTCTGGACGCATCAAGTGCGTTATGGAAGTGAATTTCCATAAAAATGTTTTTAATAGCAAATATGTCTCTAATGTAAGCAGACAAAAATCTGGTTACGCGCATAGCCTAGATAGTAGAAACAATGTACCATATTTTATTAAAATAACTTCTTGTTCGAAAATGTAGAAACATTTTTCTAAAATAAATTTAAAATGGTTCCAAGAAAACTGGTTACCTAGTCAACAAACCTTAGGTTAATAGCAAATTGAGTTATTGAAATTTGAAAGATTTAATGAAAATTCGCTACCAAAGCGTACTTACTGCATCTCGATTTGATTTCTTACAAACATGCATTATATTTCAATAAAAAATGCAAAAATGCAATAATATAAGGGTGTTCGAAGACACCCTATTAATTAACGTATACAATTTTTTTTAGTATCTTGTATAATGACAATTATATTGAGCTTTATCGTAGAAATAAAAGACGACATATTCCAACAAGTAGAAAGCCTAGTAAGGGGTGTCAGCGACGACATACATGACAACCTGACGAGTATACAAGAAGAAGTTCCATAGAAAATGCAATCACTAGAAAAGGGGTGTGATACCCTAGCCAAGGGAAACGTCATACTTGAAGATAGCCCTATCGTAGGAATTAAGGTTCCCACATTTGATGGCTCAGTCCCATAAGGTATTTCTCTACGCAAGTTTGAAACCGCTGCTGCAGCAAATGATGGGGGTGAGAGAGAAAGCGACTTCGCTAATTGTAGCTCTCAGAGGAGATACCCTAAATGTGCTCCAAGGTATTTCCAGAAAAGAACAGGACAATTTCGACAGCATTAGGTATTATCTAGAAATTAGATTTGGCGACCAGCATTTACAATAGCTGTACCAAACTCAGTTGAAAATTCGCTGTCAGAAATCGGACGAAACTTTGCAACAATTTGAAGCCAACGTTGCCAGACTAACACTACAACAGCTCCGGTCGAATTTTTGAACCAGCTGTCGCTTCAAACATTCATTGACGGCATCAGGAATACCGACACTCGACAGACGCTGAGGATGGCGAGACATAGAAACTTAAGCGATGCTTTGGCACATTCTTTGGAGTTTGAAGCGGCAAAGCAAGCATCAGAAAGTCATGGAAGAGTTCGCAGTCTCCAAGTACGAGAAGAAATCAAAACAGATCCATCCGAAGTGGTTCAGCTACTAAAGAATACAGTAGACCAGACAAAGCCTACATTTCATATGAAGCCAATAAGAGCTTACCGTGCAAATGTCTTGCGTTTTGGAACTGCGGCAAGATGAGACATATACGAGGCGAATTTTGTGCTCTAAGATTCCGCGCAAGGAAGAAAGTGAAGCAGTAATAAGACCCAGATGGTCGTCGACACAGGCGCACCTAAGACAATTATTCGCCGCGACATGTTTCAAGATGGCGTGTAAGAGAGCCAAATAGTGTGTGCAGAGTAAATTCAGCCAGTGGTTGTCGGATCCAGGTATTTGGCAACACCGACGTCGAGCTGCGAGCCGCATATTGGGACATGGAAGGCAAAGCAGAGAGCCATAGTCGCTGCCATATCAGATCCGATTATAATTGGCTTGGACATACTTCAAGGTCAGTGCGCTAAACTTGATATTGGCACTAACATCCTGGCCACCGGCGCTGAAAAAAATATAATAATGTTGCATGGCAGTAATCCGGTAGTGTTAATATTAACGTCTGCCCTGAAACTGTCTTTCCAGTGAAGAGAGCTGTGAGAGGAAGAGACGACCCAGTTACCCGGTCAGAAGCAAGTAGACAAGAGATTATGGGAGAAGTACAAGACGAAGGGTGTAAACACAATGTAATTGTGAAGCCAACCCCGAAAAAGGTCAGTAAACACACTTGTTAGAACAGAGCTGATGTCACCAGGGAGAATAGGGCTGCAGAGATATTTGTGCAAATGGACACATCAGAACAAGAGCAATTGTGCGGAAGAACCAGTGCAATATAAGAACTTCGCTTAAAGAGAGCTCCCACATATTGACGAGAAGCAAAGTCATCCATTTTGCTGTCCGAATGAACATACGAGTAGAAAGCGACTGAATGAAGACCCATTATGACGTGCGAGCTAATTCAGCTGGTTCTAAAGAAGAAGGTCCGGTGTGGTTCTACAATCCAGTACGACGCAAGGGACTGTCACTGAAACTACATAAATTATGGCAGGATCCGTATAAGGTGGTCAAAAGGATCAATGATGTTGTCTCTCGCATTCAGACGAGCGCGAAGAGCAAGATGAAGGTGGTCCATATGCACAGGTTTACGCCATACCAAGAAATATCAGAATTGGCGATCAAATGTAAGAGGGGGCAGTGTCACACCCGTCTATGAGACTTATGTTCATGAACTTTGTTACTTCTATGATTTGAGGCCGGTTGTAGAGTGTGTTGGTAACAGCGAACACTGCGGAATTATATTTATAGAAAGGACCAGAAGTGACGGGTGTAGAACAGTGTAGAAGCACTAGAATCTCTATGGACAGTATAAATAGACGAACAGCACATAGAGTGAGTTAGTTCAGTATTGAGATAGTGTTGGTGCAGAATAGGTGATCATAGAGTATTAAGCGAATCGGTGTAGTCAATTAATATAGGCGATAATAAACTATAGACATTTAGTAATAAAGAGGCATATTTTAGTTGATGGTGGTGTTGGAAAATAGTTGGTTATGATAAATTAGTAGTTTGGAAAGCTGTGTTTTGTTAGTCAACAAATCCAGAACCCCGAAGAACGTAACAGAATATATATATATATATATATATATATATATATATATATATATATATATATATATATATATATATATATATATAAAGAGTTACGTACTTTTGCAAGTGGCTTGGATAAGTCCGTTAGCCAGCAAAACCTGTTTTTTCCAGAACATTTTGTGTTTTCTTTGGGAAAAAATTATATATCCAGAAAAAACAAAGCAAGGACAACCAAATTTGGTACGCGGGTTTATATTATTAAAATTAAATTACGCAGCAAAATCTAGCTCTATAAGTTAAATGACAAAAAAGTTGTAGGCATTCCAAAAAAGGGGTTTTCCTCAAAGCGTAAGTCGCGTTTTAAAACTTTAAAATTGTCATTATTTAGGCAAAGAACCTCAAACTAATACGGGTTGTGTAAAGAAAATGTCTCAAGAAAAATGTTTTACACACCTTAAATTCTTATATTCAACGGTCATTGTGCTTCATTTTACTAAAATCTTTCCAGAAAATTCATTTCCAATAGACCCTTTCACTGATGCTTTGGCAGTAGTTTTAGCTATAGAGTTTATCGTTTAATGGCATATAATTTTTGTTGAATTTTCGTGAAAAATCAATAAAGCTCAATATATCCGTTACTACACAAGACACGAAACAAATTGTATACATTAATAATAGGGTGTCTTGAGCTACATCTTAAAAAATTATTTCTACAATCACAGGCTGACCCATAAGTCGTTGGTGATACAAATTTCCTTTTTTTTAAAATCAAAAACGCCTAATGTTATTGCATTTTTGCATTTGACATCGAAATAGAATGTATGTTTGTAAGAAAATAAATTGGGGACGCAGCAATTGCGTTATGGTAACAAATTTTCATTAAATGCTTCAAATTTGAATAGCTCAATTTGGCATTAACCTACGAGGTTAGGAAACCAGTTTTTTCGGGAACATTTTAAGTTAACTTTCGAAAATTTTATGTACATTTTGAAACAATAAAGTTATGTTGATGAAACATCGCACATTGTTTCTACTATGTAGGTTATAGTGCTAACCAAATTTAGTGCTGCTTTCTTTAAAAACAAACACATATTTGCTTTCAAAAACATTTAAATGTAAATTCACTAACATAACGCACTTACTGCGTCCAGTGCTGTGTTTGCTTCGTTATTGGTCTGTTTCAAAACTCAGGTATCTATATATACAAACATTTTTTAACTCAACACCCTAAGGAATGTATGTATATTAAAAGTTACACTATTAAAGTTTCAGCATGTATTTAGGCTATAATTATGTAAAATTGATGATTTAGTTAACAATTTATGCTTCAAGGTGACGACTTCCATTTGTTAGAAGTAACTGCCTTAAAAACTGTGCTGTCTCAGGTGGAGCTTCCCTACGGAGGAACTCTACATGGGGCACAGCCACCGAGAGTACTAATCGACAAATTGTAATTTATAGGAGGCATCCGACCATATTTTAAACCTGATTCTTTCAAATAAATTCGCTCGCATATGTGTGGGCCTATCTTTTAGTTTTAAACTTGAAAGACATTTAGGTGAACTTGTCGCATAGCAGTAGACTATACAACGGTAGTCCATTATTTAACAACTTGTCAGACTAAATGAACAATGAATAGAAAACCTTACATGTTAAATATTTCATTAATTTTACGATTATTCTGTTGTATACCTGAGCTTACAAAACTTATAAACACAGTTTCGTTACATGATGATAAATTAGAAAAGCATACGAATCATAACTTTCCCGTTTTTGTCGGATAAGCACCCGATGTAATAACTTTTGTCCCTCTAGTAAAATATACTAACTTTATAATATAGGGATAGTGAGAAAACAAGTATCTACATATTATATATGTATGTATTTTTGTTTCTGTAACGTCAGTTGATTTGCGGGACCATGGCCGGTCAACAACGCCAGGGAGCAGTTTCACCTCACTATCCTGGATTTTCTCTTTCTGTAAGGAGGGTATGTATCTTTCTTTAACGTGCCCCCAACATCGGATGGCACACGGGACCGAAGGCTTATATCATCTAATTATATAAATACAGGATCTTGTTTACCTTTTTGTGGTTTTAGCGATTTTTTATTAAATTCGCTAATGAGGAGATCTGTGTTTATATATATATATATATATATATATATATATATATATATATATATATATATATATATATATATATATATATATATATATATATATATCCGACCGATAACTCAAAAAATAATGGACCAATCTTGATCAAATTTGGTGAGTACCTTCCTTTTGCAAGTGGATTGGATAAGTTCGTTAGCCAGGAAAATCGGACCATGTTTCCCCGAAAAATTTTGTGTTTTCTTTCTAAAAAAAATCATATCTCCGGAAATAACAAAGTAAGGGCAACCAAATTTGGTACACGTGTTGTTTGTATCATAAAAAGTGAAGTCTGTACCAAAATTTAGGTCTCTAGCTTTAAAGACAAGGAAGTTATGGGCAGTTAAAGTAACAAATTTTGGAGTTTTCCTCAAAACGTCAAAGTCGCAATTTGAAAGTGAATCTTTAAAAAAAATCATTAATGAGGAGATCCGTGTTTATATATATATATATATATATATATATATATATATATATATATATATATATATATATATATATATATATATATATATATATATATATATATATATATATATATATATATATATATATATATATATATATATATATATATATATATATATATATATATCGTACCGATAAGTCAAAAAATAATGGTCCGATCTTGATAAAATTCGGTGAGTACCTTCCTTTTGCAAGTGGCTTGGACAACTTCGTTACCCAAGAAAATCGGACCCGGTTTTCCCGGAAAATTTTGTGTTTTCTTTCTAAAAAATTTTATATCTCCGGAAAGAACAAAGCAAGGGCAACCAAATTTAATATGCTTGTTTGTATTAAAAAGGGTGAATCCTGCACCAAAATTTAGGTCTCTAACCTTAAAGACAAAGAAGTTATGAGCAGTTAAAGAAAAAAAAATCAAAGTCGCGATTTCAAACGTCAAAATTGGCAATGTTTAGGCAAAGAACGTGAAAAAATACGGATTGTGAAAAGAAAATGTTGCAAGAAGAGTGTTCTGCAAACCCTTAAGTTTCAGATTCAACCGTCATTGCCCTTCATTTTACTAACATATTTACAGAAAATTCATTTCAAATAGAGCCTTTCTCTGATGCTTTGGCTGTCGGTTTATTTAAGTTGATGCTTTCGCTGTGGGTTTAGTGAAGTTTATGGTTTAATGGTCTATAATTTTTAACTAATTTTCGTAGAACAAATTCGTTAATGCTTTTGCATTTTTTATCGCAATATGATGCGTTTGTAAGAAAAAAATCTGGACGTAATAAGTGCGTATTGGTAGCGAATTTTCGGTAAATTTGCAGTTTAGCTCCCGAACGCTTTTAAAAAAACTGTTTTCAGAAACCTGCCTAGCCACCCCCCCGTGGATACACAAACCCCAAGAAAAATTTCTTGTTCACACATCCCAAGGAAGTTACGGGACCAGGAGTGAGTAGAGGTGCTGGGCAGGGTAGGTAGTAAAAAGAAAATATAAGCCGAAAATTCGAATAAAACGGACTTGAAAGCTGTTTTTTCACATCTTGAAGCCATATCCTTCTTAAACCCTGCCTACCCCGCACAGCACCTTTATACCCCCAGGTGCCGTAACTTCCTTGGCGGATAGGAACAAGACATTTTTCTTGTGGTTTATGCAGCGAGGGTGGTTGTATGCACGCGAGGGGGAAGGAAAATCCCCACGACGAAGCAGCCACCCCCCAACCCTGCAGCAAGTCGAACCGGGAGTTCATACACCCCAAGGATGTTACGTGACCTGGGGCAAATAGGGGTGCTGTGCGGGGTAGGCAGGGTTTAATGGGGATATGGCTTCAAATAGACAGCTTTCAAGCAGTTTTCTTAACATTTTCTGCTTATATTTCCGTTTTACTATCTACCCCGCCCAGCAGTAACTTCTTTGGGGGGTGTGAACAAGACATTTTTCTTGTAGTTTGTGCATCCAGTTGGTGTCCTACTAATGTTTCTGAAAACAATTTTTTGAAAAGCGTTCGGGAGCTAATCTGCAAATTTACCGAATTTTCATTAAATTCTTCAAAGTTCAATAACTCAATTTGCTATTAACGTAAGCTTTGTTGGTTAGGAAATCAACATTTAAGTTTATTTTCGATTTTTGTGTGTGTATATTTTCAAACCATAAGTAATTTTGATAAAATAAAGTACATTGTTTCTACTACATAGGCTATACCGGTAATCAGATTGATGCCTGCTCGCAATTGTTATTAAAAACATTTTAATAGAAATTCACTTCCATAATACACTTGCTGCATCCAGACTTTTGAAAAATGTTCATATATTTTCAAACAATAAAGTTATTTAGATAAAATATGGTACATTGTTTCTACTATATAGGCAACCAAGTTTGATACCTGCTTTCATCAAAGAAAGATATTTGCTATTAAAAATATTAAAAAAAAATTCGCTACCATAACGCACTTGCTGCGTCGAGACTTTTTTGTTTATCTACAAACGTCTACAAATGAGATTAACTTATAAATAGGTATCTAACAAAATAATAGGAGAATTACGACTTAACAAAAACCTGTTTTATAAATTTAGTTTAATATTTTGAAAATGCATTTACATCTAGCGGTTTGATAAATATATATTACACCCACACATATACACACACACGTATATCTACATATACATATACATACAGTGTGTATCTCAATTATTGTGAGAGTCTCGGTGGTTCAGTGATAAGAACGGGTGCCTTTGAACCGAAGGGTACCGGGTTCGATCCCAGGGTACTCCTTTCATTTTTCAGTACATACTGTAACATTAACCTCAACTGAAATTGTGGCACTGTATTTGAGCAAGTTGAGTGTCCCGTGTCCATGCGCTGCTGGGCACATTAAAGATCTCTACCCTCCTTAAAGAAAGGCAGGAGTTCGAGGTGAAACTGCTCCCTGGCGTCGGTGATTAGCCTCAGTCGCGGAAATAGACCAGAGTTAGAGAAACTCAATTATTGTGAATTTTTAAACAAATACAGAAACACGTCGATGTTAGTTAAAAAAATGACATCCTGCAACGTGAAAACTTCACCCCTACATTCAACCCCTTTCGAATGACAGTTGCAACCGCCAAAGTTTTAAAGAGGAAGTAGGAACTTGTGATACCCCATTTTAAAGATCTCTTAATTCTCTATTCAGCAATGGTTTTAAAATTTATTGAAAAAATTAACAGTAAAAAAAAAAGAAATGCGTCTGATCGACGAACTTCGCTACAACACACTAAAGAATTAATAACTAATCGCGTTTTATTCTTGATAATGAGGAAAAGTAAAAAACACATCAATCTTAATGTAGGGGATGCTTAAAATATATGCCTTCAACGTCTTGGCAGCATCCTAATCGTAAATAAAAATGTCTTCTAACGTTGATCAACATCTGAGGTATGACCGACCTAACCTCAATCGTTATTCTTCTTAAGTCAGTTAAATGGCATGGTTTAGTTGTGTATACTATACTTTTCACATATCCCCTAAGAAGAAGTCTAATATCGTAAGATTGGGTGATCATGCTGACCATTCTAATTATTCTCGCCTTCCTTCCCGCCGATTTGGACATTTTAAGTGGAGATACTGCCGGAAATTGATTTGGTAATCTGCTGGTGCTCCATCCTGCTAGAACCAAATCACATTCGCGGGAACTTATGGGTTTGCTCGGTCAGGATATAAGTTTTCCAAAGTTGCCATGACATTATTTGGTAGCAGTGCTAAATAGTTATCTCTATTCAAATTGCCATCAGTGAAAAAGGAACCGATGATATGGTTTCCAACTATTCCTGCACAAACATGAACCTTTTCAGGGTGTTGCGTATGTTCTTCTTTCATCCAGTGTCGATTTTCTTTAGTAGTAGTAGCCAGTAGGGCCATTTTGACTATTAGCATGGCCCTGGAGTGTAAAACTGCACTCATCAGAAAACACAACACGTTCTAGTTGGAAAACATTATTATCTAAGATTTCCATTCCATTTGTTCACAAAAAGACGTTCTTCTGTCAAAATCGTCTTCCAGGAGCTCTTGAGTTTGTATCAGTTTATAGAGATGCATTTTCTTTTCTTTAATATTTGACTAGTCGATGAATGGCTAACATCCAATGTTGTGGCTGCTTGTCGAATCAAAGTGTATGAGATTTCCTCAAACTAAGGCACTACTTTCAATTTGGTATCATTACTCAGTAGATTAGAAGGTTTTTTATCCGCCTTACATGTTCAAGCTCGCGAAATTGCTTTTGAATTTTACTGATTATCCCTCTCGAATTTTCAGTCAAAAGTAGGTGCGTCACTTTTTATAGAACTGAGTATATGTATATAAGTTATATATGAGTATATTTTATTTTAGTTTTCTTTTTAAGAGAGGGTTTATTTTACGCCCACGACACCGTAAACGTGTGGAGGTATGGCAAGGGGGTTGGAAAATCAAATACATTTGGGTCAAACATCCTAAAAAGTCTTTTTTTCTTTTTTTTTCCAATGTCTCTCTATTTCCGCGGCTATGGCCAACCATAGACACCAAGCAGCAGTTTTGCCACTGTCCTGGAAATTTTGCATAATGCTTTATTTTTTTGCAGAGGGCGGGGGGCAGGAATGTGCCTGCAACAATGCATGGTACACGGGACTGACGGCTCAACGCCCCCTCCAAACGGCTGAACGTGCAGTCATTCAACTTGCACAAACACAATGTAACAACCTCGGTTAATGTTAATTTACCCTATGCACTGAAAAATAATTTGACGTTTCTACTGGGAATTGAACTCATGAATCTTGGATCGAGAGGCATACGTTCTTACCCCTAGACCATCGAAGCTGCTGTCTCGAAACATTCAAAAACCTTAATTTGCGAAGGAAAAAAATCTTGTCGGTCCGTCGGTCTGTGTGTATGTCGTTCTGTCTGTTAGATAACTTTCGAAGGGATTGATATATCGACTTCAAATTTTGTATGTAGCTCTAGCAGTCCACCAACCAACCAACCAACGGTTCGGATTGTTTTTAAGCGAAATATCTCCAGGAGAAGGGGGCTGATGTATTGAAATTTGCCCTGTAACATTAAAAATCGAGTAATATGTCGTTTCATGAGATATTTTGAGAACATAAATGCAAATATGACGACGGATGTAACATTTTCTCATGAAATTCAAGTAGAAGTTGATCATGTGGGAATGAAATAACAAATTATTTTGCAATTGATCAATTGAAATCAAATTTGCTACACAGGTGGCCGTTCAAAAGCGGATAGTCTGAATTGTTTGTAAGTAAAATCGATTTGGAAAAAAAAGGAGATCTGTATATATATATATATATATATATATATATATATATATATATATATATATATATATATATATATATATATATATATATATATATATATATAACCGATAACTCAAAAACTAATGGGCCGATTTTGATTAAATTTGCTACGTACCTTCCTTTTGTAAGTGGCTTGGATAAGTTCGTTAGCCAGGAAAAGCGGACCAGTTTTTCAAGGAAAAGTGTGGGTTTTCTTCCGGAAAATTTTTGTATCTCAGAAAAGAACGGAGCCATGACAACAACAAATTTGGCATATACGTTTCCACTATCTAACTCTTCCTACGTACTAAAACTCAGATCTCTAAGTTAAAATAACAAAAAGTGATAGGCATTTAAAGAAAAAAATGTTGAGTGCCACTGGTGATCAGAGAAAAGCACAAGAACAAAATATTCCGTGTGATTAACAAAACCAATTGAATTTTACATACAACGGTTAAGTTGCCTTGACGCAAGAAAGGTCAAGAAGTCGCAGAAAAAATATTTTAAAAATTTTATAATTTTTCTTCTTAAAACGTCACGCTTTAAAACGTCGAAATTTGCAATTTTTAGACAACTAATCTGAAACAAATACGGATTTTGCAAAAGAAATGTTGTAATAAGTGTGTTTTACACAGCCTTAGGTAAAAAAAAGGTAAAGGTAAGATGCTTACTGGCAATTAGGCCATTGCTGACCCTTTTTGCTCATCTAAACTAACCTACCCTCCACCTTGAGCTCGATCTCAACGACGACAGTGATTTTGAAAAATCATCCGCTGCCGGTGAGGATCGAACCGTCGACCTCCGAGTCCGTATTGGAAAGTCTGAATCGACTTTCCCGCACGGCCACGGAGGCGCTGCTACACAGCCTTAAGTTTCAGCTTCAAACATCATTGTCCTTCGTTTTCGTAAAATATTTTCGGAAAATCCATTTCAAATAGACCCTCTTTCGGGTGTTTTGGCAGTAGTTTCAGCTATAGAGTTTATGATTTAATAGTCTATATTTTAGCAAATTTTCATAGTAAAAATTCGTTATTGAGAAGACCGCGACTTATGAATTTTAGAAGAATTTAAAAAGATATTTTCAAATGAGCGCGAACTAGAACCCCTAAAACCCATATACTAAGTCAGTTTCAGTTTTTGTCTGTTACACATATACAGGGTGCCGCATTTCAACGGTAAAGCTCAATATATCCGTTATGATACAAGATACGAGAAAAAATTATATACGTTAATTATAGTGTGTCTCGAGCTGCATCTTATAAACCTGTTTTGACAATCACAGGATGGCCCATAAGTCGTTGGTGATACATACTTTCATTTTTTAATAGAACACCCCTTATGTTATTGCATTTGTGTATCTTCCATCGAATTATAATGCATTTTTGTAGGGAAAAAATTGGATATCGTTCATCGTTTTTGAGTTCTCAATTGTTTTGCAACTTTTCACGTTTTTGGGACATATCACAAACACATATCACAAATTGTGATACGGAGTTTTTACCACTAGATAGCGCAGCGCCATGGAAATGACGCATTCAGAGAGCTTCTTTTTTTGTATTACTCGTCCAAAAAATTGAGTTGCCGTATACAGGTACTCTCAAATAGTGGCTGAATTTGAAAAGTTTTCGCAGAAATGTTTTTAGTGTTTCCGTCGAAAACATTTTTTGTAAGATTTTTGTGATATGTTGGTAATTAATGACAAATGTTTTTTTGTGAAAACTATAATTTAGTGTAACATTACTAAACGCAATTTCTTTAAAAAAATGGTGTTTTTTTTTCAATTTAGGTCCTAAAGCTCTTTGTGAATAATTATATCTCGGCAGGTGTCTAAATAGCTTGTGGAGGTTCGTTGGCCAGGAAAATCGGACCAGTTTATTTATGGGACGTTTAAAGTTTATTTTCTGAAAATGTTTGTATGTCTTGAAACAACAAAGCTATTTTAGTGAAATATGGTACATTGTTACATTGTTCGGTTATCCTGCCAACCAAATGTTCTTCCTTTAAAAACAAGAGATATTTTTCATTAACTACATGTTTACGAATATTCTCCACCATAACGCACTTGCTGCGTCCAGTCTTTTTTAAAATTTGATGTAACATTCGGTTGCCGCGATCAAATTGAACTCTGCTAAAAGGGTTTTCAAACAAGAGCCTTTCACTATTATCCCTTTGTTCTGTTAAATTTTTTTTTTATGTCAACAACACACCACGAGGGCTTACAGCCTAAATACTATCGTACCGTGGGTGTTGACAAGGAGGAAAGAGGCAACTTGTTAATTCTGGACTTGAATGTTTGGAGGTTCGGAGGAGAAGGAAAAACATGTGCCGGCAAGGAATTCCACAACTTGGAAGTCCTCGGGACAAAAGAGCGGGCATAACAAGATGTTCTATGTCTGGTGACCTGGACAGTAAAAGGGTGCATTCGCTCTGTTCCCCTGGTAGATCTGCTGGGGGCAGCAGGTGGGGAATTATGGAGGAAAGCTCCTCTGAGCAGTGCCCGTGCAGATATCTATAAAAGAGAGAGAGGTCACCAACGGCACGTCGGTGGGCAAGGGATGGAAGCCTTTGGGTGAGGGTAGGGTCACCGATGAGACGTATAGCTCTCTTTTGAATGGAGTCCAGGATAGCGAGTGTAGAAGCGGCTGCTGCACCCCAGATGTGGGAGCAGTATTCGAGGTTTGGCCTTATTTGTGAAGTGTATAAGGTATAGAGATTAGTTGGTGAAAAGTATTTGCGAGCCCGGAAGAGGAAACCCAATTTCTTAGCAGCCGCTTCTGCAATTGATGTAACATGTTGGTGCCAATTAAGATTTCGATCCACAGAAATGCCAACAAGAGAAAAGGACTCATTACTTTGAATAACTTGGTTGTTCATTGTGATGGGTCTAGGGCTGCTGTATCTCTTGTGAGAAAGAAAGCAAGACTTAGTTTTGGTGGGGTTGAATTGTACAAGATTTCTACTTCCCCAGTCTAATATTTTTTGGAGGTCTACGGAGACAGAACCCTCCATGAGTCTGCGATCCTCATCTAATTGGGCTAAAGAGACAGGCTTAGAATATTGTATGTTTGAGTGGAGGTTAAATAAATATTAGGTAATTCGCCTAAATTTTGTTTAATAAAACATGAATAATTTTCTAAACAAACAAGAAGTTTCCGTTTCAAAAAAATTCTTCAATTCCAGCTAAAAATATGTTGAAATAGGACGCAAAGCTATAAGACGGTGTTTGAATTTTATATTTATCCTTTTTATTTACTGGATGATTACAAAAAAAAGTTCTGGACGCAGCAAGTGCGTTATGGTAGTGAACTTTCATAAAAAAGTTTTTAATAACAAATATGTGTGTGTTTTTTTTCAGAAAGCAGGCATCAAATTTGATTACCAGTATAACATATATAGTAAAAACAATGTGCCATGTTTCATCAAAATAAGTTTATTGTTTGAAAACGTATCAAAATTTCCGAAAGTAAACTTAAAGTGTAACCGAAAAAATCCGTTTCTTGGTCAACCTTATAGGTTAATAGCAAATTGAGCTTTTCAAATATGAAGCATTTAATCAAAATTCGCTATCATAAAGCACTTGCTGCGTCCAGAATTTCTTTACTTACTAACATGCATTATATTTCGATGGAAAATGCAAAAACATAAGGCGTTTTGGACAAAAAAAATTAGATGTATCATCAACGACTTATGGGCCATCCTGTGATTGTAGAAATATTTTTTGAGATGTAGCTCAAGACACCCTATAATTAATGTATATAGCAAGAACATGCATATGTTCAAGTCTAGCGCCTCCTGGCTACGTAGCAGTAGTTGTAGGCGCTACAACAGTTGTGAGAATGAAGAAGTGAGATGATGACTTTACCTGTTGACTGCAAACTAATATTGTTGTTATTGTTGTTAATAGTGAATGTAATTAAACAAACACTATATTGTTAAACCTAGGGCCTTATGCAAACAACCCCCTCTACATGTATACAAATTTTTTTCATATCTTGTATAATAATGGATATATTGAACTTTATGATTTTTTACGAAAATTCGACAAAAATTATATACCATTAAACGATAAACTCTATAGCTAAGACTACTGCCAAGCATCAGAGAAAGGGTCTATTTGAAATAAATTTTCTGGAAACATTTTAGTAAAATGAAGGACAATGACGGTTGAAACTAAGACTTCAGGGTTTGTAAAACATTCTTCTTGAGACATTTTCTTTCCATAGCCCGTATTTGATTCAAGTTATTTGCCTAAATGTTGCGAATTTTGACGTTTTAAATTGTCACTTTGACGTTTTGAGGAAAGCCCCAATTTATTTTTCTTTAAATGTTCATAACATTTTTGTCTTTTGACATACAGCGCTAAATTTTGGTAGGTAATTTACCTATAGCGATATAAATTTGGTTGCCCTTACTTTGTTATTTCCGGAGATATGATTTTTTTTTCTAAAGAAAACACAACTTTTTCCGGGAAAACCTCGGCCGATTTTTCTGGCTAACGAACTTATCCAAGCCACTTACAAAAGGAAGGTATTCACCAAATTTTGTCAAAATCGGCCCATTATTTTTTGAGATATCGTTGTGATATATATACACACACACACACACACATATATATATATATATATATATATATATATATATATATATATATATATATATATATATATATATATATATATATATATATATATATATATATATATATATATATATATATATATATATATATATATATATATATACATATATATATATATATATATATATATATATATATATATATATATATATATATATAAATCGAAACTGACCTCGGATATGTGTTCTAGGGAGCCTAATTAGTGCTCATTGGAAGACATTTTTTCAAAATTCAAAAGTCGGGATCTCCTCATTAGTGAATTTTTTTTAAGAAAATTCACTAAAAAGAGCTTTTTCTGTTTTCGGGTATTACTTTTTACTCGCCAACCTACTTTGCAATGGGGCTGATATCGAAGCCAAAGCCTCAGACAGGACGCTCAGTTAACATAATCGATGCCGAATGAACGATCATTATACCCGGCAGCAAAAGTGATCCAAATCCTAACCGTTTAAAAAATCTTGCTTGACAGCAGAATTGATTGGTAATCAAGTTGATTCTGAAAGAATCATTAATTGTGGCCATTAAAAATTGTTTCTCGCCTGCATACGTTAATAATTGTTGTTAAAAGAACTCACTTAAAAACGGCTTGTTTCCAACGAAAAAAAAACCATCCTGTAAATAGAAAGGATAAACGAAAAATTCAAACACTATCATGTAGCCAGGGTTCTCTTTTAAATGTTTTTAGATGAAATTCAAGAAATAATTTTGCTTTCAAACGGGAGTTTCTTGGCGGTTTTGGAAAATTTTCAATGTCATATTCAACGCCCTGTATAAAATTTATGTAAACCACCAGATATTTTACAGAACAAGGCGCTAATAGTGAAAGGATTGTGCTTGCAAACGCTTTCAACACAGTTCAATCGGATCGCGGCAATCGAATGTTACATCAAATTTAAGAAGGTCAACATTTTCTCGTGCGACGTTTTAAGGGTTGAGTTGTTAGTATTATTTTTAGTGAATTTTCTTAAAAAAAATTCACTAATGAGGAGATCTCGACTTTTGAATTTTGAAAAAATTTCTTCAAATGAGCGCTAATTAGGCCCCCCAGAACACATATCCGGGTCAGTTTCAATTTATATATATATATATATATATATATATATATATATATATATATATATATATATATATATATATATATATATATATATATATATATATATATATATATATATATATATATATATATATATATATATATATATATATATATATATATATATATGTATCACACCGATAACTCAAAAAATTATGGGCCGATTTTGATTAAATTTGGTGAGTACCTTCCTTTTATAAATGGCTTGGACAAGTTCGTTAGCCAGGAAAATCGGCCCAGGTTTTCCCGGAAAATTTTGAGTTTTCTTTCGAAAAAAATTGTAAAAAATTTATATCTCCAAAATTAACAAAGTAAGGGCAACCAAATTTGGTGCGCGGGTTTATATAATTATAAGTAGGCTACATACCAAAATTTAGCTCTGTAGATCAAAAAGACAAAAAAGTTATAGGCATTTAAATAAAAATTTATTGGGATTTTCCTCAAAATGTCAAAGTTGCGATTTAAAACGTCAAAAATTGGCAACATTTAGGCAAATAACTTGAATCTAGTACGGGCTGTGGAAAGAAAATGTCTCAAGAAGAATGTTTTACAAACCCTGAAGTTTTAGTTTCAACCGTCATTGTCCTTCATTTTACTAAAATGTTTCCAGAAAATTCATTTCAAATAGACCCTTTCTCTGATGCTTGGCAGTAGCCTTAGCTTTAGAGTTTATCGTTTAATGGTATATAATTTTTGTCGAATTTTCGTAAAAAATCAATAAAGCTCAATATATCCGTTATTATACAAGATATGAAGAAAATTTTTATATATTAATTATAGGGTGTCTTGAGCTACATCTTAAAAAATATTTCTACAATCACAGGGTGGCCCATAAGTCGTTGGTGATACAAATTTTCTTCTTTTTTTTTAATCAAACACGCCTTATGTTATTGCATTTTTGAATGTTTGTAAGAAAAGAAATTCGGGACGCAGCAAGTGCGTTATGGTAGCGAATTTTCATTAAATGCTTCAAATTTGAATAGCTCAATTTGCTATTAACCTATAAGGTTGACCAAGAAACGAGTTTTTCCGGGAACACTTTAAGTTTACTTTTGGAAATTTTTGTACATTTTCACACAATAAAGTTATTTTTATGAAACATGGCACATTGTTTTTACTATATAGGTTATACTGGTAACCAAAATTGATGCCTGCTTTCTTAAAAAGGAAACACACATATTTGCAATTAAAAACATTTTTATGGAAATTCACTACCATAACGCACTTGCTGCGTCCAGAGTTTTTTTTATAATCAAGCCATCGACTCCAAATTAATTTTATGAAAAAGTCTAGTTATTATTTTTTTATAATCAAGCCATCGACTCCAAATTAATTTTATGAAAAAGTCTTACCTACTAAGTTATGATTCAGTTTGCAGCACCTTTTTATAGTCAATACTGAAATAAAAGAAAACCGAATGAGTTTACAAAGAAAAACATTTTTGTGTGACCTAATTTTGGAATAACCTTGCTTTGATTAGAAAATAGTTTATTCAAAAGACACTCTTTGCGAAAATCTTTTAATGCGTTTTATGCAACAAGAAGTAACAATGGATTTTTATTAAGTTACTTTCTGATATAAATTTATACTATACATATAGGTATCCCGTTATGTAAAATTCTATTAGCACAAGCAATTAAAAGCAATGGAAACGTTTAAGTATTTTATTTATATGAATTTCACATGTAGGTGGTAGTCTATGTGGTGGTTTTGTTGCGTGGAGAAACGTTTGTTTGCGGTGGCGATCGCTAATTTGCGTGTTCTATAATGTAGCCACATTTAATGTCACAAACCAAAGGCTCACGAATATGTTGTTATGCACGCTAAATTAACAAGTTTCCTTACAGAAATAATTTTTAAAGAAAATTGTGTATATAAAATATCGGGCGACACAAAAATTGAGCGATTTATGTTATTATCGTACCTAGACAATATTTTAGAAAATATTTAGTAGCGAGTTGTGCACGGTATATTAAACAATCAGATCATGTGTGTGTGTCTGTGTGTGTGTGTGTGTTGCGTAACAGGATGGTTTTAAATTCAAATTTATCAACCACAGACTTTTATTCTACGATTTCGTTCAATCAGATCATGTTGAGCTGTTTAGTTTGTCAAAGTTTTCTTCAATTTATACAGCTGAAGCTGTTGCCGTACAAAAAGCTTTAGTACTAGTAGTACAGCTACACCAACAAGCGGATCCTCATAGCCACAGACAGCCAGGCAGCCCTTAAGGCACTAAGTAGCCCACGGGTAAATTCCTGGCTGGTGAGTGAGTGCCGAGACGAGACGAGCGACCTGGCTGGGCAGAATGAGGTGACCCTCATCTGGGTGCCGGGTCACTCGGGGGTTAAAGGCAATGAAGAAGCTGACAGTCTCGCAAAGAGAGGGTCAGCAGAACCATTTATGGGACCAGAACCGGCTCTGGGCGTGTCAAAGAGCACTGCCAGGGGAGCCATTAAGTTCTGGGTCAGAAACCAACACAAGGTGTACTGGGAGGACTGTCCAGGGCTCAGACATGGGAAGTCAATAATTGACGGACCCAGTTCAAAGAGAGCTGTGGAGCTGCTAAACCTTAGCAGAGGACAGCTCAGAAACACAACAGGTGTCTTGACAGGACACATGGCCGTCAAGAAACACCTGCATAAAATGGGGCGGTTCGAAGGGGACCTCGCATGCAGACTCTGCGGCGAGGGGGAGGAATCAGCCCAGCACATCTTGTGTGAGTGTATAGCTCTGGACCGGAAAAGACAACTGATCTACGGTCACTCTAGATCGGAGACAGAGCAATATAAAACTTCACCCTACCAATCGCTGTGCAGACTAGTTCAAGGCACAGTGATCTTGGAATGGGTGGAGTAAGACTAAGGGTATGCACAATCAACCAAGGGTTGCGGTGCTATCGGGGCGGCAAGGCCGCGGACGAGCCCTGAGGGAACAAAAAAAAACTAGTAGTACAGGCAATAGAGGAGTCCGTTACTCTTGTCCATAATGCACTAAACTACAGGAGTTATTTTTTTTTGATAGATAGGTTCAGAATGACGTACTGAATGTAAAAATATAAAATCCTTACAAATTAGGAGGGCAGAAGTGCCGCCATTTTGAGAAAAACCGTTTCGGCCTATATCTCCGTAAACGTGCACTTTAGGCCAAAAATGGTGATGACCATTATTGCAGATAATTGCATATCTCATCTTTTTTGTTAAATAAATTTTTTTGTATCACTCACCGTTTAGAACTTATACGACTATTAGCATTCATTTATTGATTTTTTCCCTATATATTGGTTAATAATTGTTTAAGAAATAAAATGCTTATAACTTAACTTTTCAATCGATAAATTTTCTACAACTTTTACTAACAACTTTTTTTTTCTCAAATCAATATTTTCAAAGTTATAACGCGTTAAATGTTGCACTTTTCAATCGACAATTTTTTCTGGAAATATTTTAGTAAAATCAAAAATGAAGGACAATGACGGTTGAAGCTATGACTTCAGGCTTTGTAAAACATTCGTCTTGAGACATTTTGTTTCCATAGCTTATATTAGTTTCAGGTCCTTTGCGTAAATATTGCCAATTTTGACGTTTTAAATCGTGACTTTGACGTTTTGGGGAAAACCCCAATTTATTTTTCTTTAAATGCCAATAACTTTTTTATCTTTCAACCTACAAAACTAAATTTTGGTAGGTAATTCACCCATTATGATATAAACCGGCGTACCAAATTGGTTGCCCTTACTTTGTTATTTCCAGAGATATGATTTTTTTTCGAAAGAAAACATAAAATTTTCCGGGAAAACCTGGGCCGATTTTGCAGGCTAACGAACTTACCAAGCCACTTGCAAAAGGAAGGTATTCAACAAATTTAATCAAAATTGGCTCATTATTTTTTGAGTTATCGTTGTGATATATATATATATATATATATATATATATATATATATATATATATATATACATATATATATATATATATATATATATATATATATATATATATATATATATATATATATATATAAACAAATAAAAATTGAAACTTACCCCGGATATGTGTTCTAGGGGGCATAATTAACGCACATTTGAAAAAAATAATTCAAAATTCAAAAGTGGGGTCTCTTAAGTGAATTTTTTTTAAAAGAAAATTCACTAATAATAATGTGACAAAAGAAAGTTTTAAGTGAGAGTTCTAGAAAATTTGTCGATTAAAAAGTTAAGTTATAAGCATTTTATTTTTAAACCATTATTAACAAAGATATAGGTAAAAAGTCAATAAATGAATGCTAATAAGTTGTAAACGGTGAGTGATATAAAAAAAAATTAACAAAAAAGATGAGAAATGCAATTATCTACAATAAAGGTCATTACTATTTTTGGCCTAACGTGCACGGTTACGGAGATATAGGCCGAAACGGTTTTCTCAAAATGGCGGCACTTCCGCCCTCCTAATTTGTAAGGATTTTGTGTTTTGACATTCAGTACGTCATTCAGAACCTATCTATCAAAAAAATAACTCCTGTAGTTTAATCCAGAAACTAATTCTCTATTGCCTGTACTATAGTCTGTAACCAAGATACGAGCAGCTTTGTAGTCTTGACCGACTGTCAGTGTTAAAACCTGCCAGATCTTCAAAATGCTGTATGTCGGTCCAAGGTCATATGTGATATTGCTTATCACTTGGTAGTCTTATAACAACAGAATAAAAGTGTTACTTTCATATGGGTAAAAGGCCATTCAATGCTTGGGGGCAATAAGAAGGCTGACTATTTTGCTAAAAAGCAACAAAAACAGGTTGTAAAGATGACTTTTACAGTAACGACGATCTTATTCAGCAAGTAGATCATGTTTGTAATGTAAGATTGCAGGATCATTGGAATAAGGTGAAAAGTAGCTTTGGTTGTATAATTCCTAACCTAAGAAAACAGCCGCTTCCTAGATACTTGTCTACGACACTTAACAGAATCATCATAGGTCATGGTACCTTTAAGTCTCATTAATACAAAATAAATGTTGAAGACAATCCATACTGTTCAAGTAACAACAGCAGTCCAGCTGATTTAAATTATTTGATTTTCTTCTGTAGTACGCAGCACGAACCAAAAATTCTTGTGCAATTTGATAGAATGCAGTGTTGATTTCCCACTCGATGTGACATCACGTATGTATAAAGCTGCTCGTAATAAAAACGTTATGGTGGCTTTTATGTGCTTTGTGAAAAACTCTAAGTTGTATAGACTTGTATTATAGTTCTCAGGTATAAAGATCGTTAGCATTTTAACAATTGAACTGTCTCAGTAAGTATTGTATCAGTAGGTTAAGTTTGTTTAGATATAAAAAAAATAATATCCCCTTTGTCTTCACTTGTGTATCTATTTTAACCGTAGTCTTCCCAGTGTGTTAGAAAGTCACCATGACAAAGTCCATTGATGTGAATAGTGTCCCAGTATTCTTTTTGTAGTATGTGGCATATATATATATATATATATATATATATATATATATATATATATATATATATATATATATATATATATATATAATGAGAAAGGTTTAAGGGCAAAGCCGCAAGGAGACAACCGCAGACACGTGTTTCAGGTTGTCTCCTTGCGGCTTTGCCCTTAAACCTTTCTCCTTGTATAGTACATAAATGCCGTGTTATCAATCCTGTTTTAGTTAATATATATATATATATATATATATATATATATATATATATATATATATATATATATATATATATATATATATATATATATATAAACATATATAAATTGAAACTGACTCTGCACAGGGACATGGGTTCTAGGGGTATGGGCATTTCTGGAAAATTTTCAATACATTTCTTCATAGTTGCATCTCGAAAAAGTAACCCTTTTTTATAGAATCTGCCAGCAACTCTCACTAATAAATGGTGACACCGACTATAAGTATATTTACAGCAATGAATTGGGAAACGGACTATAAGAAAATATTAGCTAAAGGACTTGAAATGTTATGTTTACTGAAATATTTCCAACTTGCCTGTTGTTATCAGCCTTATCTTTATCACCATATTTTTTATATCCTTACTTGCAAAGTTGTTACCTTGAAAGGAAAGAATGGTTTAAAAATTGATATATTGGAAAACAGATGATGAATTAAAGAAGTTGAAAAATATAGCTTGTAATTACCTGCAGGAGTTGCTAGATCTCATCAAGGTTCTTGTTAAATATTTGTACCGCAAGGGTTCCACAATGTACCACTTTTGTGGGAGTTATTAAATTCATCTTTAAAGAATTATAGCCCCTGGATATGTATACATAGGGTAAGTTTAATTTCCATAATAGCTCTGAATAAACTATGTTTATTTATACCATTCCAATGTTACTTTTTGACTCTTCTTACAGGGTTTCTGGCTAGACTGGATTTGTTCTGATAAATTGGATTTTTACCGTTATACTGTAATTTTTTACAAGCTGACTTTACTCTGTGCATTTTCTTAGATTGCTGTTTAATTAAACTCCAACAAAGACGTCTGAGCATAATGAATACAACAGTGGAGAGAAGGCAGATAAGTTTTACCACCACTTTTAATATTTATTAACCACCTTACGGTTAAAACAACCACTATTGCGACATTTGCTGTTAGTTAACGTAGTTTTATTTTGTATGTAAAAGCTCTGTGATCACAGGTCGGTACAATAGCTTGTTTCAAGAATTAGGTATAATTACAATACTTTCAAATAGCTTTGTTGCCGCTAGGTACACAAGCCATTATATCCATTTACTAACGCAGCCGTTGTATTTATGCCGTAATACACACACACACACACACACACACACACACACACACACACACACACACACACACATATATATATATATATATATATATATATATATATATATATATATATATATATATATATATATATATATATATATTATAATTTGCGTCCCATTGTTTTTTTCTGAACACTTCTTTCTAATTACCAATCAAACATATTAGACGTTGATACTCGACACACCAGGTGGTGTGCCAATTATATTATATAATTCATATAGCAGTGAAAGAAGCAGCTACAACAGAGTTCAGTAGGTGTAATAATTGATATATTTCTTTTTTTAATCGTTTTAAGGGGTTACATCAAGGCTGACCTTCCTTGAATATCCCCAAGTGCAGCGTAAGTTGCATAAAGGAGCTTATGGTGTCACAATTTATGAATTAGCTTGCATATACTGTAACAAAGTTTACATTGGTCAAATTTCTGGAAGCTTAGCAAACGACATAAAGAACACATTTCTACGTTTAGAAATAAACGCTCTGACAAATCTAGATTGGCAAAAGATATTATCGATACTTAACATAGACCCACAGTAAATGTTTGCAACAAGAGCAAACTTTATTTTTCAGAAGTTTGGGAATAAAAACCACCAAACAGCCAAACTGATTTGATGTGTTCACTTTTCTTAAGCCTTCGCTACCCGCACCCGGTCTCTGAGACCGACAGAGTATTTACCCTAATCGTTTTAAGCCGTCAAGAGTCGTATTTTTCCCTCCATCTGAGTACCGTCCTAGCTCTAGGCGCCCGACGTTAGTGTCATGTTACTACCGGATCGGTACGGTAGTACAGCCTTTAGCAGTGAAATCGGTCCGTGAGACCGAAGCGAGTAACGTTGGTAGTGTTTTTTTTCCGAAAGGTGGGTATTGTTCATGATGTTATGGAACTACTTTCTATGTATTCTGACAACATAATTACTTTTGACTTAGTTTTTGTATGTGTGTTAGCCACCGGCATTATGATATTGATATTTTTCTTTATTTTTCAACAATGGGGGACTATGAAAAGGAGCAGGCATGTCTCACGAATCTCATGCAGGAGGCGCTCATAGAATCTGATGTAGACATTGATGAAGGGCCCGACGACATGCCCTCAGAATCTGAGGGGGAGGAAGTTTCAAACGGGTTTGCAGCTAAATATGGCATTACATGGGGGAAAATGGTACCGTCAAAAAATGTGAGGACGAGGACTAAAAATATTGTAAGCAGGCTTCCACTTTCAATGACCCACAAGGTCATTGGAGAAGTTATTAGAATTGTGAAAATCTTTTATCAACGGTGAAATTTTGGACCCAATTGTGATGAATACTAATAGATTTATTGATTCAATAACGGAAAACTATTCAAGAGACAGAGATGCAAGAGAGACTAACAAAGCAGAAATTCAGACTCTATTTGGACTGCTGTACTATGCAGGTGTTTTGAAGGCTAATCGCTTGAATACCAAAGATCTTTGGGCCACTAATGGATCAGGCGTAGAAATTTTCCGTCTAGCAATGTCCTTGAACCGCTTTCGTTTCCTACTTACTGTCTTACGTTTCGACGATAAAGCCACTCGATCACAGAGGAAGGAAACTGATAAGTTAGCCCCAATTAGAGAATATTTTGATTCATTCGTCGAGGACTGCAAAAACTCTGGACGCAGCAAGTGCTTTATGGTAGTGAATTTTTATTAAATGCTTCAAATTTGAATAACTCAGTTTTCTATAAACTTATAAAGTTTAATTTTGGTAGGTAGTAAGGTATTTCCTAGGGCAAGATATTCACCAAATTTCATTAAAATAACTTTGTAATTTTTGGAGAAAATTTTTTTTTCAAAAAAATATTAAAATTTGAATAACTCAATTTTCTATAAACTTAGAAAGTTGAATTTTGGTATTTAGTAAGGCCTTTCCTAAATCAATATACACAGTAAATTTCATTGACAAAGCTTTGTTATTTTTGGAGAAAAAATTTTTTTTAGAAAGAAAACTCAAAATTTTTCCGCAAAACTCCGTCCCATTTTCCTGGATAATATATATATATATATATATATATATATATATATATATATATATATATATATATATATATATATATATATATATATAAACATATAAAAATTGAAACTGACCCCGGATATGTGTTCTAGGGGTCCTAGTTCGCGTTCATTTGATAAAATTTTTGCAAAGTCTCACCATCGATACCTCTCTATTAGTGAATTTTTTTAAATAAAAGTTCACTAAAAATGGTTATAGTATGTCGCAGTATGTGACGATTGACGAAAAATTGGAGGCTTTCCGCGGTCGATGTGTCTTTCGTCAGTATATTCCATCAAAGCTAAACAAGTATGGAATCAAAATATTTGCCCTTTCCGACGCACGAATGTATTACACAGCCAATCTAGAAATGTATGTGGGAAAGCAGCCGCCAGGTTCATTTCAACGAAGCAATTCTCCAGGAGATGTAGTTATGCGTCTTTGTGAATCTATATGTCGGGTCGCAATGTGACATTGGATAATTGGTTCACTAGCCTAAATTTGGTAAATCAGTTATTAGAAGAAAAAAAAAACCGTTGTTGGAACAATAAGAAAAAACAACCGGGAGTTACCAGTGGAATTTTCCAATCCTGTACAACGTCCTCCGAATACAAGCATGTTCGCTTTTACAAAAGAGTGCACCTTAGTATCCCACATCCTGAAAAAGAGGAAAAATGGTTTACTGCTCTCAAGTCTTCACGACGATGCAATAGACAATAGAACTGGAAAACCAGAGATCCTCAGTGAGTGGTGGACGTGCCGCCACCTAGTTGCGGAACCAAGTAGTATGTTGTCACGCCAGCTCTAAATAACACAAAGTGTTAAAAAAAGAGACTGTATAGAACTAACTAACAATTTAGAAAATTGTCAGCCCTGGCCCATTTCTACCCCAATATAGGGACAAAGTATGTAAGACTAGATGCATTCTCGCAACAATTAGAACCGTAGACCGGTTTCGCTCTCATTAGAGCTCTTCAGTACGACATACTAATTGTAGCAAAAATGCACTTTGTGTTATTTGGAGCTGGCGTGACAACATACTACTTGGTTCCACAACTAGGTGGCGGCACGTCCACCACTCACTGAGTATTTTAAGGCTGGATATACTATAGCCGTATTACTTTTGGTGCATTTTTGCTACAATTAGTATGCCGTACTGAAGAGCTCTAATGAGAGCGAAACCGGTCTACGGTTCTAATTGTTGCGAGAAAGCATCTAGTCTTACAAACCAGAGATCATCATCCTATACAACAGTATCAAAGGTGGAGTTGACCAACTATGCAGCAACTACAACTGTGCTCGAAATACACAGAGGTGGCCTCTGGTGGTGTTTTATTCAAGTTTAAACGTGGCTGGAATAAATTCATTTGTGAAACATTGCTCAAATAACCTTGATGTCAAAATTCGACGTAGAGAGTTCCTCAAGCAACTTTCTATGGAAATGGTTCATCCACATCTACTTGTACGCCTTTCGTTGTAGCAGATCTCCCGCCCGATGAAACTTAGCATTCAAGAGATTTGTGATGTAAGAGAAGCTCAAGGAGAAAATACACAGACACTACCCGACAAAGGACGATGCCACTACTGTGACAGCAAAAGGAATAGACAAACTCGATATCACTGCAGAAAATGTAAAGAAATTATGCGTCTAGAACATGTTAAAGTAGTGTGTGAAACATCTTTCGAAAAGTTTTCTGATTAATTCTTTTAATCTATTAAGTATTTCTTTTGGGATTATTGGTTCCATTTGAGGTTATTTTACATGCTTCAATCTTTTTTAAAATTCTTCTTTTGTGACATATAGTAGTTTATTTCATAAATAAATCATTTACATATGTGTTATTTTTTTCTTTGCATAACTCATTCAAAATCATCATAGGGATTAACATAAAAACCCGAAAAAATTGATAACGGTCTGTGAGACCGACGCGGGTAACCCATCCCAAATTTTCATGCGGGTACCGAAGGGTTAAAGATTCTTCTTTTTAATTGAATTTACAACACGTCGAATTGAATACGTTCATATATTGAAACTAATGTAGATAAAAAATGTTGTGGAAAATATATTGTCCACATTTAGTTACTAGATTGGTACTAGGAAATATGATAATGTTAGTGAAGAGAAATTAATTAATTTGATTTAAAGAGAACCATTCTAATTAAGCGTGGAATTTAGACACAAGAATTATAATGGAGTAAGATATTGACCTATATGATGGCATATACCGTTTCGTTTCTGTTTTACATTTATTAAAACAGATTAAGTGACAATCGAGAACTGGAAGACACAGTTGTATTTCAGAAGCTTCAGAAAAAGCAACAAGAGGATTGAATTCATTATTCAGCCATAATAAGTTCTACGAGTCCCAGAGATAAACAAACGAGCGAGTCCATCTCGTTACCAGTACTACAGCATCACGAATCAAGCCAGCGAGCTGATTGTAGATAACCAACCAGTGAACCAGTGAGCGAGAAAGTGGTGTTGTGTTTAACAATGTACCGAAGTGTCAAACTTGAATTCTCAGTTTAACTTTTAATTACCAATCCAACATAAGCACTGGGACCCACCTATTAAATTGGTTGAATGTTGAATGGTAAATGTGTTAGCTGTTTCGGAGAGGTAAAAGATACCTCTTTGCTTATTTTGTTATTTTATACACACACGTACAATAGTCTTTAGTATAAACAAACTTCTGGAATGTATTCATTATCTTATCATGGTTTGTTATTAATTCGTCGTTAAGTATACAGTGCTTGTATAAAGTATGGGATAGATTCCTTAAAAATTCAAGGAACAACTTCTGGGAAAAACTCTAGGACCGTTCAAATTCCATTTTTAGTTGCCCATATAATAAAAAAGTAATTCATACGTACAGGGTGGATCGTGTAAGTGTAAGAGGAATGGCGTCATCACAACTTTTTAATGGCACCTTCCATTAAGGGGGAGTAGATCACGACTTTTGAATTTTGATAAAATTTCGTCAAATGAGCGCGCACTAGGCCACCTAGAACACATATTCGTGGTCAGGTTCAATTATATATATATATATATATATATATATATATATATATATATATATATATATATATATATATATATATATATATATATATATATATATATATATATATAAATACACTGTGCCTATACAGTAACGCATAAATTAAATTAAATTTAAAGTGACCATTATTAAGTACAATTCAAAAACAAGAGGATTTTTATTTTCAAAAACTAACTTCTTGATATAAAAATCTCATCCCTATCGTTATACCTCTTCAGGGCGTAGCTACCCTTTCGAAATTTTGAAACTGGATAATGGATAGTGTGGTATACATCTTTTTAAAGATAATCCAATTCTTTATTCAGCAACACCATTTTTTTGTAGGAATAAAATAAAGTGAGTAATAATATTTTTATTGTCAGTAACACCTAACACAAGTGAACCATATAAAGAATTACATAGTTCAGCCTTAGCTACTCAAATGTTCAAAATGCCCGCCTTCTTGCGCCTGACAATAATCCAAACGGTCAACAAATTCTTGTTGGGCTCTATTTATAACCTCTGGAGAAATGTTGGTCCATTCAGTCCTAATTCTTGTTTTTAATTCGTCGATAGTATCTGGTTTAGTTTTAAATACCACATCCCTCAAGTGAACCCACGAAAAAAATCTAAGGGAGCTAGGTCAAGTGATCTTGGTGGTCGCTCGATTGCATCACGCCTGCCAATCTATCTGTTGGGAAATTAAGATACTGCCGAACATAATGCACAAAAGCACCATCTTGTTGACACCGTAAGTTATGATTTACCATACCAGCATTTTGTCCATCAGGAAATAAGTTCAATAACGTCGGAATGATATATTGCTGTAAAAATTGTAGATACCGGGGTCCATTTATAGTCCCATCAAACAAGTAGGGAAAATAATTCTACTCCTAACAATTCACGCCCAACCTTTTGTGGATATTGTGTGTGATTTTGTCGCATCCACCTTGAATTTTCATTTGCCCAGTACCTGCAGTAATGAGGGTTCACTTCTCCATGTAGTGTAAAAGTAAATTCTTTCGAAAACAGACTATTCGGTACTTGCAAAGAGTTATCATTACATTTATCCATTAATGTTTTTCAAAACTGCATGCTTCGGTCTGCACCGTCATCGGAGAACTTCTGCAAAAGCTGTATTTTATAAGGATGAAGCTTTTCAAGTTTTAATACTTTATGTACCAGCTGAAATGGAATATATTGTCTCGGCCAGTTTGCCGAACATTACTGTGGGGATTCCCTTCCACTGTCAATAGGACGCTTAATTTCACTTCCTCACTTATAGACCGGCGACCTATTTTTGACAAATCTTTCACGCTAGATGTTTCTCAATTTTTTTTATCTATTACTCACTGTTAATTGAGTGATAGACATATCCGGATATTTAGTAGTAAACAGAATAAATATTTCTGCCTGAATTTCGATCCTGTCACCATAATCAGTCATCATTAGAACTTCAATTCTTTGAGCTGTTGATAAACGCGTTTTACCAACAATTTAATAATTAATTTAAAAAGCAAAAGTTAAAGATTATACGTATTCACTTTGCACGACAACCAAAACGTAAATTTACTATACTATGAAAGCGCCTCCGTGGGCGTGCGGGAAAGTCGATTCAGACTTTCCAATACGGACTCGGGGGACGACGGTTTGAGACTCACCGGCGGCGGATGATTGTCAAATCACTGTCGTCGTTTTGATCGAGCTCAAGGTGGAGGATAGGTTAGTTTAGATAAGCAAAAAGGGTCAGCAATGGCCTAATTGCCAATAAGCATCTTACCTTTACCTTACCTTACTATACTATTACCTGTAGATTGTATCGCAAAAATTATCAAACTTATGCTTGATTAGTTTTTATGATGCATGTAACACAGTAGATAATTCTTATCATCAGCCAATTGTTACAGATACGACGTAGTACACAATAAAAGCTCTAGAGTTATTTTCGTACAAGAACCCCAACATTTTGAACATTGCTTACATACGTTGAGATAGTGAGTATCATATCATATCAGTATCATAAGACTGGACTATGTAATTCTTTACAGGCTTCACTTTTGTTAGGTGTTACTGATAGTAATAGTGTCACTACTCAGTTTATTTTATTCCTACAAAAATAATTGATGTTGCTGAATCGATAATGAGGAAGTTGGATATAATTTACTTTTGATGAAAAACGTATTTAAAGTACAGCAAAATACTCTAAAAATATATGCCTACAAGTAAACCCCTCTTAAAGTGAACCACTAATTAGTAATTAATTATTGAAATATTGAATATAATTTAAAAAGACAGGGTGGGCGAAAACGAGATCTGATTGGTGAAGAGGTTTGTGACGTTAGGATCCGGTACATCTGTGTGATACTCGGGAATCGCCATTTAACCTTGTCTGGTTTTCGTTTGTATTTGCGTCGAATTCTGAGCAGTTTTATCATAATTTTAAGTAGTTTTAGTGTTTAGTGTATAATATAGGTTCAAAGGTAGTAAGTTGTGTTTAATCTAGTTTAGTGCGTGACTGTGTGATGGCTACAGCAGATTCAGAATCACAATACGAGAATGCGACAGACATAACAGTGCCTGGACATAAATATTATACTGCTGTATAGTGCCCAAATGTACTTCCACAACAATAACTACCCCCCAACAAATTATTCTTTAATGTACCTAAGGATGAGAAAATCAGGAAGAAATGGTGTATATTTTTCTTGTATATTATTTGAATGGAGAACATTTTGAGGTTATGCTTTTATTTGCATTATATTTTATAAGAAATTACTACGTAAAATCCAATAAAGATATTTACAGGATAAAATAAGGTTCATATCAGACACATACCTACCAGCTTTCACTCTTTTTAGCTCAGCACCCATGATATTCGGGTTGTTTCCTAAAAACGCAAACATTGCTAGTACATCAATTTTTGGTAAATTATCAAATTGTCCTTGGACAAATCCAACTTCTGTAGCCATACTATAAGGCTGTACAGTTTTTAAAATAATATATATATATATATATATATATATATATATATATATATATATATATATATATATATATATATATATATATATAGAAGTATATAGATATTAAAAATAATATAGGTTGATAATAATAATTATCCGAGACACGTAAGTCGCATAAACACTAATGGTAAGGTGAGGCTATCTGTGTGACTAAGCGAGACTCGTTTTGGCCGATACCGGATCGTGACGTCACAGTAGGCCGTCTTTGTTTACGGCTGCGTTTTAGCGCGGAGACAATTATTTTGATTTTCTATATTTTTTTTACAGGAAAACTATTAGTTACAAATTTAAATTTTATATGGCAATTGATTTTATACAATGTGGGGAACCGAATGAGAGGAGAATAAAAAATGTGCAAATTCCTCATTGTATTAGCTTGAAAAATATGTATTACACTACCCACCATCTAATTTCAAAATTTCGAAGGGGTAGCTACCCTTTGAAGAAGTATGAAGATAGGGGTGAGATTGTTATGTCAAAAAATTAGTCTTTGACAATAAATATCGACCTGTTTTTCAATTTTCCTTAATAATAGTCGCTTTCAATTTTATTGAATTACGCGTTATTTTTGTATAAACAAACTTCTTATGCGATACTTTATAGACAGAGTATATATATATATATATATATATATATATATATATATATATATATATATATATATATATATATATATATATATATATATATATGTATCACACCGATAACTCAAAAAAGTGTGTGTGTGTTGTCTTCTTTCATGGCTGCGGTCGTCAGACCATTCGCACATTTTTGACTCAAAAAATAATGAATCGATTTTAATGAAATTTGGTAGGTACCTTCTTTTTGGATATGTTCGTTAGCCAGGAAAATGAGATTAGTTTTTCCGGGTTTTTTTCGTACAATTTTTGTAAGAAAATAAAGCATTGGACGATTAACAACCACGTTCACAGAAAACGTACATTCATCCGAAAAACATTAAAGAGAAAATTTGGATTATTATTAAGTACTTCACTTATATCCTCACAAAATTGCAAACACCTGTCAAGTCATCTTTATTAGTGAATTTTCTTAAAAAAAATTCACTAATGAGGAGATCCCGACTTTTGAATTTTGAAAAAATTTCTTCAAATGAGCGCTAATTAGGCCCCCCAGAACACATATCCGGGGTCAGTTTCAATTTTTATATGTTTATATATATATATATATATATATATATATATATATATATATATATATATATATATATATATATATATATATATATATATATATGTATCACACCGATAACTCAAAAAATAATGGGCCGATTTTGTTTAATTTGGTGAATACCTTCCTTTTGAAAATGGCTTGGATAAGTTCGTTAGTCAGGAAAATCGGCCCAGGTTTTCCCGGAAAATTTTGGGTTTTCCTTCAAAAAAAAATTTCTATCTCCGGAATTAACAAAGTAAGGGCAACCAAATTTAGTATGCTGGTTTATGTCATTATAGGTGAGGCGCCTACCAAAATTTAGCTCTGTAGGTCAAAAGACAAAAAAGTTATGGGTATTTAAAGAAAAATAAATTGGGGTTTTCCTCAAACGTCAAAGTGACAATTGAAAACGTCAAAATTCGCAACATTTAGGCAAAGAACTTGAATCTAATACGAGCTCTGCAAAGAAAATGTCTCAAGAAGAATGTTTTACAAACCCTGAAGTCTTAGTTTCAACCGTCATCGTCCTTCATTTTACTAAAATATTTCTAGAAAATTCATTTCAAATAGACCCTTTCTCTGAAGCTTGGCAGTAGCCTTAGCTATAGAATTTATCGTTTAATGGTATATAATTTTTGTAGAATTTTCGTAAAAAATCAATAAAGCTCAATATATCCGTTATTATACAAGATATGAAAAAATATTGTATACATTAATTGTACGGTGTCTTGAGCTACACCTTAAAAAATTATTGCTACCATCACAGGTGGCCCATAAGTCGTTGGTGATACAAATAAAAAAATTTAGTGGAAAACGCCTTATGTTTTTGCATTTTCCATCGAAATATAATGCATGTTTGTAAGTTAAGAAATTCTGGACGCAGCAAGTGCGTTATGGTGGCGAATTTTGATTAAATGCTTCATATTTGAAAAGCTCAATTTGCTATTAACCTATAAGGTTGACCAAGAAAGGGATTTTTTCGGTTACATTTTAAGTTTACTTTCTGAAATTTCTGTACGTTTTCAAACAATAAAGTTATTTTGATGAAACATGGCACATTGTTTTTACTATATAGGTTATACTGGTAACCAAATTTGATGCCTGCTTTCTGAAAAAAAAACACATATTTGCTATAAATTGTTTTTTTATATATCATAAACCTACCTACCAAATCTGGTTATCATAGCTTTTTAGTGAATTTTCTTTATACATCGTTGGTGATACCTACAAATTTTCTTTGAATTTTTTTTTCGAACGTCCCTTATATTATTGCATTTTTGCATTTTTCATCGAAATATGATGCGTGTTTGTAAGAAAAAACAATATAGACACAGCAAGTGCATTTTGGTCGCGAATTTTCGTTAAATGGTTCAAATTTCAATAACTCAATTTACAATTACCCCGAGGATCGTTGTCTAGGAAACCAGTTTTCTCCGAAACATTTTAAGTTAATTAAGTTTTCAAACAAGTTATTGTGATTATATATGGTACATTGTTTCTACTGCATAGGTTATACCAGTAACCAAATTGATGTCTGCTTGCATTAAATACATTATTGCTATTAAAAACAATTTGATGAAAATTCACTTCCATAACGCACTTGCTGCGTCTAGACTTTTTAATTCTTGAACAAGACCTAATTTTATACGGGTGATATTTATATATTTTTTAAATTCTTTGAATGATACGGCGGGATACTTTCGCAATTGTTGATAATTTCCGAGTACTTGAAGTAGAATCTTGATTAATTTTCCCCAAAATACAAACTTCAATTGCTTCATTTTCCACTATTATTAGATTTTCAGCTTGTATCACTCCGTTTCAATTAGCCACTGATCCTTTCTCGAAATATGGCCACTAACTCAATGACGTACTTTAGGTTAACTTGGTTATTCGGATTTTGCACATTAAACGCTTCTGCTGTTTCATCGGCGCTTTTACCTTTTTCTTAGTAAAGTGAAATAATTAATACCTTTTCAGCGAAAGAATAAGCCATTTTCTAAAAATGCAGGCTGCTAACACAGCAACAATGTGGTTTCGACAATTTTTCAATCTGGGTTTATTTTTGCAGTTTTTTTTTGCCGTTCTGGGAACTTCAATGCCTGAGTTTTGAGTTTTAGCAACCTAGACAGCTCAATTCTCAATTCAACAACTAATACAAGGTATTAAAATGCGTTTTCTCAAAAACAACTTGACCGATTTTCAAAAACTGATACTCTTAAAAAAGAGGACTTGACCGGCTTCAAAATGAGTGTAACTCAATATCCCTTTCCGTTTAAAATTTTAATGTTAAACACGCCATCGCTAGAGGGATGAACTGACAGGGTTGAAATTATTGGAAAAACGGTTTTTTCTCGAAATATCAATTGACGTGTACAAGCCACCTAAAAAACTCTGGACGCAGCAAGTGCGTTATGGAAGTGAATTTTCATTAGAATGTTTTTAATTACAAATATATCGATGTAATGCGAGCAGGCATCAATGCAGGTATCAATTTGGTTACCGGTATAACCTATATAGTAGAAACAATGTACCATATTTGATCAAAATAATTATTTGAAAATGTGCAAAAATTTTCCGAAAATAAACTTTAAATGTTTCCGAGAAAACTGGTCTCCTAGCCAATGAACTTTAGGTTAATAGCAAATTGAGTTATTGAAATTTGAACCATTTAATGAAAAATCGCAACCAAAACGCCCTTGCTGCGTTCATACAAAAAAATTTCCGACAATAAAGTTAAATGTTGGTTTCCTAACCAACAAAACTTATGTTAATAGCAAATTGAGTTATTGAAATTTGAAGGGTTTAATGAAAATTTGCGTCCAAAACGCACTTACTGCGTCCAGATGTTTTCTTACAAACATGCATCATATTTCGATAAAAAATGCTAAAATGCAGTAACGCATTTGTATTTTACGAAAATTAGCTAAACATTATACACCGTTAAACCATAAACTTCACTAAACCTACAGCGAAAGCATCAACTTAACTAAACCGACAGCCAAAGCATCAGAGAAAGGATCTATTTGTAATGAATTTTCTGTAAATATTTTAGTAAAATGAAGGGAAATGACGGTTGAATCTGAAACTTCAGGGTTCGCAGAACACTCTTCTTGCAACGTTTTCTTTTCACAATCCGTATTTGTTTCACGTTCGCAAAATTGCCAATTTTGACGTTTTAAATTGAGAGTTTGACGTTTTGAGGAAAACTCCAAAATTTGTTTCTTTAGCTGCCCGTAACTTTTTTGCCTTTAAACTTAGAGAGTTGGATTTTGGCACCTGGTTCAGTCTTTATAATATAAATACGCGCACCGAATTTGGTTTCCCTCGCTTTGTTATTTCCGGAGATATGAAATTTTTTAGAAATGAAACACAAAATTTTCAAGACACCCTATAATTAATGATACAATTTTTTTGCATAATAACGGATATATTGTGCTTTAATGATTTTTTTACGAAAATTCGACAAAAATTATATACCATTAACCGATAAACTCTATAGCCAACATTACTGCCAAAGTACCAGAGAAAGAGTCTATTTGAAATGAATTTTCTGGGAATATTTTAGTAAAATGAAGGACAATCACGATTGAAACTAAGACTTCAGGCTTTGTAAAACATTCTTCTTGAGACATTTTCCTTCCATATCTCATATTAGTTTGAGGTTCATTGCCTAAATATTACCAATTTTGACGTTTTAAATCGCGACTTTGACATTTTGAGGAAAACCCAAATTTATTTTTCTTTAAATGCCTGTAACTTCTATGTCCTTTAATCTACAGAGCTAAATTTTGATATGTAACTTACCTATAATGATGTAAACCTGCGTACCAAATTTGGTTGCCCTTACTTTGTTACTTTGTTAATTCCGGAGATATAAATTTTTTTCCAAAGAAAACACAAAATTTTGTTGTGCGGATTTTCCATATAAAGTCTGAAACCGACCTCGAATTTGGGTTCCAGGGGTCCTAAATAGCGCTCATTTGAAGACATTTTTTCAAAATTCAAAAGTCGAGATCTCCTCATTAGTGAATTTTTTTAAAGAAAATTCACTAAAATAGGAATTGGGTATATCTTGTTTTCTGTACCCGATGCCACTGTGTTTACATATTAACATATTTTTGTCGGGCATTAAATATGGATTCCAGGAGCTCTAATTCACACTCTTTAACGAAATGTATTGAAAGTTCGAAATCCGTAACTACCTATTAGCAGTTAATTCTTTTTATGAGATTTTACTATTGTTCTGAACTCAAAGGATTTAATTCATTAACATATATATATATATATATATATATATATATATATATATATATATATATATATATATATATATATATATATATATATATAATTAAAAACCGAGTGACTTGTTTCTAGTTATTTAAAAATTACGGTTAAGAGACCTTCATGGGGATTGGTACCAAACTTTGCTATCGTATAAGCAAATGTATAACGACGGTTAGTGGACTAAATCATATAGAAATAATTAACATATAATTATTTCCTTTCATTATTATAACGTTACCGCCTGTGTATGCAGTAAACAATGGCCTTAAAATCTGCTGGATATAACGGAGAATAAAGGAAACAAATTTGTTATTCACAGGTGAATTTTATTATTCAAAGCAGAGCTATTAATATTTAACGTAGTATTTGAAATTATACAACTTTCATCAACTAACGTTAAAATTGAAACAAATATGTAAAAAAGAGATTACATGTATTAATACGCATAAACTTTGCTGCGCAAGGTTCTCCAAATCTTCCCAGTTGGTGCTAACGTAACAAATGCAATTTCCAAGTTAAACCACAAAAACATTAATAAATCTAAGAGCAATTCTATGTATTTTTGATGTCACAATGCAACTAAAAGCACATAGCGTTGGAAAATGTTCAATGAAATCTTAAAGGAGGGATGCGAGGAAGAAGATATGGAAAGAAGTCAATAACACTAACTAGTTGCAAATAACAAGCTAAGAATTGTCAACCAAATAACTATGTCAGGTAATAGGATATATGAAAAACAATAGGATACAAAGCGGAATTACAAATGAAAATCTCAAATTCAGAAGACAAACTGTACACCAAAAAGTATGAGCTAGTAAAAACATGGTTATCAGAAAAAAAACATAAGCTTGGAATTTAGCAAATACTCTACCAGTGCTTAAGAAAGGTGATCCAAAAGGCTGCATAAACTATAGAGGTATGAGATGTAAGCTGTTAGAAGTAAGGTGCGGCCCCGGATCTTAGATTTTTTCGAGGCGGGACATAACTTAAAACTGCCTTAATCGTCCATCGCTCATTTCTACAAATTTTATCAGTTACGATTTTTGTTAACAAAAACGAGCATATTTAAGTAGGGTAAGATTTGGGGTGAATGGTTAAATCCATGTTATATTCTTCACTTGTAATTTTTTGTTGCATTGGAAAGATACATATCAAAGCAAAAGTTTATGTATACCTAAAAACTTAACCACTAACGCTATATTAGTCAATAAAATATTAGGAGTGAGTAACAACAATTAAAATGTTACTCTGCGAGCGTTTTGGTCGGCATCTAAGTCTATGGCATCGTTCGAATTAATTTGATGTGCGATTTAATTTTCGATTGCCAGAATCACAAGACTTCCCCGCTCATTGGTTATCGCAGATAGTTTTTGATAAGTTTCAGTTTGCTAAAATTTCGCTCACAGCTTGCGGATGTGGTGGAAGCGTAGGGTAAATTCGCAGCGCAACACAAATATTGGAAGAGCATTCTGCAAATCATGCGTGTAAATTTGGTGCAAGAGATAAAAACTGCTAGCCTTATTTATATTGCAGAAACAAAGTGGAGCTTGGTCTTAAGAAACGGCGAGTTCCTGGCAAAACTCAAATGTATAAAATTTTACTCACATTTTCGTGTTAGATCTACTCGACTATTTTGCAGTTCTTAAGTCGACATAATCAATATTTCCCGGCCATTGCGAAATGCAAAATTTACGTGTAGTGTGCTAGCGCAGTCGACCTTTCTCTTAATTTTTAATATGGTTTCATCAAATACAATCTTTTTTGCTTCAGAAAATAGCTGAAGATGTTGAAGCGTTTGTGGTTCGTCCTCGAACATTTCATCAATATGTTTTTTGCGTTTAGAATTTCGTTTATTTGTCAGAATAGGATCTACTCCAATTTTTCGGCTGTATTATGTTATTCTGTCTAACATATCATAGGTTTTGCTCACAGCTTTGGTCAGACATTCCAATAAAACGACGGAACGTCTCTGAATTATATATCTTCCTTTTTAATGTCAATATTTAATTGGTAAATTTCTTGAAGACTGGTAGCCCAAATTGTTAAGTTGATAATACATTCGAAATTTTTCACAGTATCTATCAGATGACCTGCTTCGTACTTTGATTCAGAAATAAGGGGAATATCTTGATTTTTTTCCAATGATTTGACTACTCCAGGTAAATTATTTAGAAGGTATTTTACAGCCACTTGTTTTACCGACCATCTTGTCTGGCTGCTTCCATATAGGTTTGTTCGTCCAATTTCCGGTCCGCCACTGATAATCAATCTTTTGATAAACTCTGTCGGTGTGCCACACTTGAAGTTGCTGCCCGGACTGGCACTCAGGCTTGCCCGCCTTAGATCCGGGACTGGCAGGGTGTAAGATATTTAGAAGCCTTTTAAATGAAAGGACAGTTTAGCTAAATTCAGAAAAAAAAAGGCTAATTAGAAACCAAGCTTTCATGCTCAAACTGATATTAACAGCTTACTACAAATTAAAAAAAAATCACTAGTACCAGCTTCTTTTCTGTTCATACTTTAAAGGAGCTTATGATTAAATCAAAAGAAATAAGCTTTGTGCAGCTGTGAAAGAAGAAAGAAATCAATTAACAGATGTTGCTTCAACAATGACTAACTGTCATTGAGACGGCATCATTTAATATTTTAAAGGTTATATGGACGCTCTCCTGGCGCAGATGGCTAGGTGTCAGCCTGCAAAGCGAGAGGTCCCGGGTTCGATTCCCGGGCGAGCCAAGTTAACTTTGTCTGGAAAATTTGTAAAAAATATTAAATGATGGGAAAGAATGTGCTAATGGCTTGAGATGCCGCAGCCAATAATATTAAATAAAAAAAAAATAAAAAAAAGGTTATATGATTTCTTTCGAAAAGAAAATCCAAACATTTTCTGTTCTATTAATTTACAAATAAAGTCCAATGTCTAGCAAATGAATGTATTTGTCAAAAAATAGCCTATAAAAGTATAACAATCCAATATGGCGTCTATAAGAGAAAATTGACTATTGCCTGCGCGAATATTGCAATTATTTTGAAAGATAAATACACCCAGCCAGTTCCTCGGTTTCGTTTATGCATTAAGAATTTTTTTTCAGTTAACATACTACCATGAGATTATACACTGTGCCTGTAAACTAACTCTTAAATTCAATAAAATTGAAAGTGACCATTATTAAGAAAAATTCAAAAACAGATCGTTTTTATTTTCAATGACTAACTTCTTGATATAAAAATCCCAACCCTATCGTTTTACCTCTTCAACGAGTAGCTGCCATTTCGAGGTTTTGAAATTGGATGGTGAGTTTTTCAAGCTAATCCAATTCTCTATTCAGCAACACCAATTTTTTTTTAGATAAAATAAAATGAGTAATAACATTTTTATTATCGGTAGCACCTACGTGAAGCCTGTAACGAATTACACTTCTGTCTTATCTAATCAAATGTTTGAAATGCCGGCCTTCTTGTCCCTGACAATATTCCAAACGGTCAACCAATTCTTGTTGGACTCGATTTATAATCTCTGGAGAAATGTTGGTACATTCAGTCCTAATTATTGTTTTTAATTCGTCGATAGTATCTGGTTTACTTTTGAATACTACATGCTTCGAATGACCCCACAGAAAAAATCTAAGGAAGTTGGGTCAGGGCATCTTGCTGGACACTCGATTGCACCACGTCTGACTATCCATTTGTTGGGAAATTGTTGATCCAGATCCTTTCTAACAGTAACGTTATAATACGCGGAGGCATCATCTTGTTGATACCACAAGTTATGATTTACCATACCTATGTGTCCAGCAGGAAATAAGTTTAATAACGTCGGAATGAGATATTGCTGTAAAAATTGTATATATCGTGGCCCATTTATAGTTCCATCAACAAAGTAGGGATCAATAATCCTACTCCTGACAGTTCCCGCTCAAACATTCACCTTTTGTGGATATTATGTGTGATTCTGTCGCATCCATCTTGGACTTTCCTTTGCCCAATATCTGCAGTGTTGACGGTTAACTGCTCCATGTAGTGTAAAAGTAGATTCGCTCGAAAACAGAATATTCGGTACTTGCAAAGAGTTATCATTACGTTTATCCATTAATGTTGCACAAAACTGCATCCTTCGGTCTGGATCGTCATCGGATAACTCCTACAAAAGCTGTATTTTATAACGATAAAGCTTTTCAAGTTTTAATACTTTATGTTGCGTCTGAAATGGAATTCCATTGTCTCGGCCGATTTTCCGAACACTACTGTGGGGATTTTCATCCACTGCCAATAAGACGTTTAATTTCACTTCTTCACTTATAGACCGGCGACCTTTTTTTGACAAATCTGCCACGCTAGACGTTTCTCGAAATTTATTATATAATCTACTGTTGATTGATTGATAAACATATCCCGATATTCAGTATAAAACAGAATATACACCTCTGCCTGAGTTCGGATCCTGTCACCATAACCAATCATCATTAGAACTTAAATTCTTTAAGCTATTGATAAGCGCATTTTACTAACAATTTAATAATTAATTTGACAAAGTAAAAGTTTAAAATTATACGTATTTACTTTGCACGACCACTATTATCCGTAGATAGTACCGGAAAAAAAAATATCAAACTTACGCTTCATTAGTTTTATGACACATGTCACACAACAGTTAATTCTCATGATATAATGACTTAGAAGAGATATTTTGATATTATATTGCGCATATGCCCCGCCCCCTCCTATGACGTCACGTGGCGAGTAACGTTATAGAAGTCCAACTACACACTTAAAACAAAGTAATTCTCAATCAAAAAGTTTCTATACGTCAGTTTAATGCGGTTGAAGTTACGCCTATATTGCCTTTTTCAGATAATATAGATCGTAGCACTAAATTGAATCTTTTTAGTGAATTTTCTTAAAAAAAAAATTCACTAATGAGAAGATCTCGACTTTTGAATTTTGAAAAAATTTCTTCAAATGAGCGCTATTTAGGACCCCTGGAACCCAAATCCGAGGTCGGTTTCAGACTTTATATGTTTATATATATATATATATATATATATATATATATATATATATATATATATATATATATATATATATATATATATATATATATATACGTTTATATATTTATGTGTCACACCTATAACTAAAAAAATAATAGACCGATTTTGATAAAATTTGGTGAGTACCTTCCTTTCGCGAGTGGCTTGGATAAGTTCGTTATCCAGGAAAATCTGCCGAGGTTTTCCCGGAAAATTTTTTGTTTTTTTCGAAAAAAATCGAAAAAATTTTATATCTCCAGAATTAACAAAGTAAGGGCAACTAAATTTGGTACACGGGTTTAGATCGTTATATGTAAGCTACCTACCAAAATTTAGCGATGTCGGTTAAAGGACAAAAAAGTTACAGGCATTTAAAGAAAAATAAATTTGGGTTTTCCTCAAAACGTCAAAGTCGCGGTTTTAAACGTCAAAGTTGTTAATATTTAGGCAATGAACCTGAAATTAATATGATCTATGGAAGGAAAATGTCTCAAGAATAATGTTTTACAAAGCCTGAGCTCTTAGTTTCAATTGTCATTGTCCTTCATTTTACTAAAATATTCCCAGAAAATTCATTTCAAATAGACCCTTTCTCCGATGCTTTAGCAGTAGTGTTGGCTATAGAGTTTATCGTTTAATGGTATATCATTTTTGTCGAATTATCGTAAAAAATCATTAAAGCGCAATATATCCGTTATTATTCAAGTTACGAAAAAAATTTGTATACATTAATTGTAGGGTGTCTTAAGCTACATCTTAAAAAATATTTCCACAATTACAGGGTGGCCCATAAGTCGTTGGTGATTCAAATTTTCTTTTTTTTAGTGAATTTTTTTAATCGAACACGCCCTATGTTATTGCATTTTTGTATTTTCCATCGAAATATAATACATCTTTGTAAGAAAAGAAATTCGGGACGCAGCAAGTGCGTTATGGTAGCGAATTTTCATTAAATGCTTCAAATTGTGAATCAATTTGCTATTAACCTATAAGGTTGACCAGAAGACCAGTTTTTTCGGGAACAATTTAAGTTTACTTTCGGAAATTTTTGTACATTTTCAAACAATAAAGTTATTTTGATGAAATATGGTACATAATTGTTTCTAATATATAAATTATACTGGTAACCAAATTTGGTGCCTGCTTTCTTAGAAAAACATATTTGCTATTAGAAACATTTTTATGAAAATTCACTACCATAACGCACTTGCTGCGTCCAGAGTTTTTCATTTTTATTACTTCCGACTGTATGCACTTAAATATTAGTAAAATATGTAATTTGTTAAGAGGTTGTGATGAAACGTCAAACCCCACTGCACGACAGCATATTATTGATGCATTGGACTCACCACTTGACACCATGCGCGTGACAAGTCTAAAAATAGGTAGTCGAATGATACAAATAACGATAGATATATCTTACTTTCTAAAGAATTTTTTTATTGAAATGCCACAATGTAACAACGGATTTTTATTTATAGTTGTCATGAATGCGTATTACATAAATTCAATTGTCTTTTGTCTGAAGACTCTACCTCTATATTAGTGAATTTGCTTTAAAATATCACTAATGGGGAGATCCCGACTTTTGAATTTTGAAAAAAATCTTCAAATGGGCGTACTAAGCTATATATATATATATATATATATATATATATATATATATATATATATATATATATATATATATATATATATATATATATATATATATATATATATATATATATATATATATATATATATATATATATATATATATATATATATATATATATATATATATATATAATATGTAATCGAATGTGGTGAGTACCGTCCGTTTGCAAGTGGCTTGGATAAGTTCGTTAGCCCGGAAAATCGGCCTGGTTTTCCCGGAAAATTTTGTGTTTTCTTTCCAAAAATTTTTATATCTCCGAAAAAAATAACAAAATTATGGCAACCAAATGGGTACGCGGGTTTATATCATTAAAAGTCTGGACGCAGCAAGTGCGTTATGATAGCGAATTTTCTTTAAAATGTTTTTAATAGCAAATGTCTTTGATGAAAGCAGGCATCAAACTTTGTTGCCTATATAGTAGAAACAATGTACCATATTTCATCGAAATAACTTTATTGTTTGAAAATATATAAACATTTTTCAAAAGTCTGGATGCAACAAGTGTGTTATGGTACTGAATTTCCATAAAAATGTTTTTAATAGCAAATGCGAGCAGGCATCAATCTCATTACCTGTATACCCTATCTAGTAGAACTAATGTACTATATTTTATCAAAATTACTTATGGTTTGAAAATATACAAAAATTTTCCGAAAATAAACTTAAATGTTGGTTTCCTAACCAACAAAGCTGACGTTAATAGCAAATTGAGTTATTGATATTTGAAGGATTTAATGAAAATTCGCTACCAAAACGCACTTACCCCGTTCAGTTTTTTTTTTCTTACAAACGCATTATATTTCGATAAAAAAATGCAAAAATGCAATAACGAATTTGTTCTAAATTTTCTGCAAATATTTTAGTAAAATGAAGGGCAATGATGGTTGAATCTGAAACTTAAGGGTTCGCAGAACACTCTTCTTGCAACTTTTTTTATTCCAATTTCCTATTTGTTTCACGTTCTTTGCCTAAACATTGCCAATTTTCAGGTTTAAAATTGCGAGGAAAACTCTAAAATTTGTTTCTTTAACTGCCGATAACTTCTTTGTCTTTAAAGTTAGAAAACTATATTTTGGTACTCGGTCAAATCTTTATAATAAAAATACTTCAACCAAATTTGGTTGCCCTAACTTTGTTAGTTCCGGAGATATGAATTTTTTTAGAAATAAAATACAAAATTTTTCAGGAAAACATGGTCTGATTTTCTTGGCTAACGAACTTGTCCAAGCCACTTGCAAAAGGAAGGTACTCGCCAAATTTGATCAAGATCAGTCCATTAGGTTTTGAGTTATCGGTCGGATATATATATACATATATATATATATATATATATATATATATATATATATATATATATATATATATATATATATATATATATATATATGTATATATATCCGACCGATAACTCAAAACAAATTTGATCAAGATCAGTCCATTAGGTTTTGAGTTATCGGTCGGATATATATACATATATATATATATATATATATATATATATATATATATATATATATATATATATATATATATATATATATATATATATATATATATATATATATATATATATATATATATATATATATATATATATATATATATATATATACAGATCTCCTCCTACGCTAAAAATTATTCAAAATAAGTTTTTGAACAGATCAATTCGCCCAGAAATAACGAAAATAAAAGGTGGTTGTCATTTATAATACTCACCCTATACATTGTTTCTACTATATAGGTTATACTGGTAACCAAATTGAATGCATTCTTTCATTAGAAAATACATATGTGCTACTAACAAAACATTTTTATGAAAATTAACTACCATAACGCACTTGCTGCGTCCAGAATTTTTTATTAATTATTCTCATGATCAAGTGTGTCAATACGATTGTGAACCCATATATTTTGAAGCAGTTTGTATGCCTATTTCCACAATTTTATGTAAAAGTAGTATCATTTATATTCATCGATTTAAAACCCAGTTAAAATATAGTAAAACGTTATATGTTTCAAAAAATAGCAGAGAACTGCTTGAACTCTTTGTATCTGTTATAATTATCCACTGTAGTAAACATGTGTTGAAAAAAGTCTAACGGATACAAATATGCTAATGAATGTATAAATTAATATGTAGCATAGCATGCATATGCATCTAAAATTTGACCAGCCAAGTAGTATTCCTCAAACAATAAGTAGTAGCTCCACTATTTCACTGAGCCAACGGAACCACATAATTTTCTTTCTCTCGCGCGAGTTGGTCAGGTTTAAAGATCGGTAGATAATCATTAAAATTAACACCGATAAAAGAAGTGACTCACATAGTACATCCTTGTTTTTCACCTTATATTTTAACAGAAACGTAAAGAAGAAAGGTATATATAAAGATTTTACACTAGTTTAAAATTTTCAGTACCACACGTAATTTTATATTTACGACGTCCCGCTTTGGTAGTCGTTATAGTTACTGACTGTAAACGCAAATACTGCTTCTTTTTGTCTTTGAATAAAGCGTCTGTGATATTACAATCACGAACATAAACGCAAATTTGGGTATTTTCTACAGCAATTCCATTTTAATTAGGTAGTGAAGAATATCGTTGAATTCTGAAAACAAAAATAGCTAAAAAATATCAATCAGAACAAGTACATCACCATCGAGGTATTATAACCTACCTACTTCAACTGTGATAACTTATTGGCGTTCTGGTTTTGACAAGAAAACCACTACTAGTGTAATGGAATTTGAATATTTAGTTCATTTCCATGATGTGCTAATGACATTTATGTTATGTTTGACAAATATGAAAATATTTTCCTGAAAATATTATATTTGTTAGTTTATCGCAAGGTTTATAGATTAGACAGGTTGTCTGGTAACTCCGGGAAGGGAGAGGCGCGAGAGGAGAGTAATACGTCATGTGAAGTCTAAATGCCAAAAGTTTAAGTTTGGCTTTGGTGCTTTAAATAATATTTATTAGAAATTTAGGTAACTTTTAATGTGTTTGCTAAAAGTTTTTCGAATACCATCAGTTACAGACATATTTTAATGTTTATTTTGTACGAAATAGCAGTTAAATCGAAACTATTATCTTAAAAACTGTATTTTATTTTTAAGGGGTTTTGTTGTAATGTTGTAAACATACGTGTACAGTGAATCAACCTTAGGACGATTGGACGTTATTTAATCAAGAATTAAATCGGTAATTCATCATATAGGTAAATATGTGTTTAATTTTAATTAATAAATTATACATACTTAAAAAAAGAAGCCAATAGATAACTTAACCTAAATATCTTTTTAGATGCCCAGTTTGTAACGTATCAACGTGCAAAAATTATGCTAAAACGGCAAATGAAAGTAAAGAGACGCTTTCCTTCTTTTCTTTTCCTAAAGGGCCTAAGATGAGGATTTTGAAGGTGAGTTGCGGGCTAGGATACTGAATACACAACCGACGCAGGTACAGACTTTGTGTTTGTTGGTTTTGATTATTTATGTATTTTGTGTAAGAGTATATAGTACCTACGTATTATTTGAAGTTTGCCTATTATACCTACTTGTAGTAATAAATTTATATTTTCAGCTGTTACCTCATTATATCTGTTGAACGGGCAAGAAAACATGAGAATGAAAGGTCCAAGAGAATGATGCATACAAATAGGAAAGCTATTGTGGAAAGTTTAATTAGCAGGAATGAAGAACCATCATTGAACATCACAGAACCAGCTGATGGAATTAAGCGTCAAGAAGAAATTTAGTAAAGAAACAGAGTATGATATCTTAAAAAGAAAATATCAAGAATTGCAAATTGAAAACCTGTGTTTCAAGAAAAAAATAGATTACTATGAAAATCACCAAAATTTTACTAAATTAAATCTAGAAAAAAGGCTAAAAGAATCTGGCAATAATTTTGAGGATAGAGTGAAATAGCCTTTAAAGATCTCTTAACTTCTAATCAAATATAAATTATATAATAGCACAATATAGTATTTTAATATCAAATATTTAGATATATAAGTTTTTTTGCTTACAAAGTGATTGCAAAAATTATAAAGCTACGATTTTATATGTGTACAAATAGATACCTACCTTAATATTTTATACTAAAATTATTTGGTTATTGTGCTAACCCTGTGTACTATTTTACTATGAGTTTTTTGCTTAGAAACTGATTGTAAAAATTATAAACCTACGACTTTGTATGTGTACAAATAAGTACCTACCGACCTAACTATGATGTGCTAAAATTATTTACTTATTATATGTAGTAGTTCAATGTATTATTATTTTACAATCCGTAACATGTATGGTTTTTGGCTTTGAAATTGATTGTAAAAATTATAAACCTATTATTTTGTATGTATATAAATAAATACCTCCTTAAATATTATATACAAACATTATTTACTTATTGTGGTATCTCAGTGTATTATTTTACAACTCCAAAGATGTAGGAGTTTTGTGGTTGTAAAATGATTGCAAAAATTATAAACCTACTATTTTGTGTGTGTAAAAATACATACCTACCCAAATATTATAAACTAAAAAATTTACTTATTGCAAAAGTTGCATGTTATTAAATGAAGCTTATCAAGTAAAATAGGAAAACAATTAAGATAAAGAAACCAAAAACCTAGATTGCAGTTCAGAAGACGAAAATTATGTACAATTTGGGGCATTATGAATTTATATTTCATAAATATTATTTAATTTTTAATCCTTTTCAAGATAAACCAATCAACGAAACCCACTACTTTGAAATCCAATAATATCTTAAAACTTCAATACTTTTTGTTACTATGTGAACAAAATCTTAATTTGAACTTATTATTAAACGTTTAATCCTGTTACAAGTTCAAAAAGAACATAACATTGTAAAGATGGACATATAAATGCCGGCTGGTTTCTATATTCAATGCACCATTAATCCACTAGATTGAAATTCGGACTTCATGTGACGTATTCCCGCGTCACTTTTTGATTGGTCGAAAGTTACCAGATACCCTATCTAATCCATAAACCTTGGTATATCGGGTGTTTCGCGTACGAGGCATATAATTGGGATCTTGATCTCAGACGATACTAGGACTGAAATGGCTCAGAAGTGCACGAGATGATGTTCAACAAGATGTCGCCTCGAATATAATATAATATGGTACAATTTGAAAAAATTTGGTTATGCCGACACCTCTGACATTTGTTGCACAATGCGATTTCCGGTGACAGATTAGATATAGGAAGAGAGGTTATTTGAGCAACTGTTCAGTTAACTGACTCCGTAGCTCTGAAGATAAGGAAGTTAGCTATTGTTCTCGATTGCCGAGAACACCCTGTTTATATAATTTTTTTCGACCCTGATTACTCTAAAAAGAATTGTTTTTTTTTTGGAACGTAATACCCACGCGAATATTGGTAATAAGTTTTTAGTGCAATATTTGAAAAAATTTTCGTAAAATAATGGCGGTAATCTTTAATTAACAAATATTTTCTAATGATTTTTCGTGAAAAAATTGTCTTGGTGAATTTTCGAAGCAACAATTTGTTAGTGAATGTCAATAAACTCTTATTATAGTAATTTTTTATTTTTATTTAAAGAAAAATTGGTGCCTTAACATTAGCCATTGGCACCTACAATATTTAATAGGGCAATAAATTATTTAACAAATATTTGTAAACCTTATTTCTAATTAACAGTAACTATAAAAAGTGAAAAATATCAAAAATAAATTAAAGCTTATTATAAAGTCCAGATGATTTCAAAAAACACGCTCTATGTTTAATTTTTTAAGCTGTAGAACTTCCGTTGTTATCGAACTAGGCATATTGCTAAATTTCTTTGCTTGTTCATAGACTTTGCAGTTGAATAAGAAATGTGACACTGATAGTTGTACACAGCACTGACTACATGTAGGGGGTGGTGTTCCTTCTAGAAGATGTTGGTGTGTCATCTTTGTGTGCCATCTTTGTGTGCCCTAATCTTAGTCTTCTGACAAGGACGCTGTCTTTACGTTTTATTTTAAATTGTAACTTACTTTTTGTAATTACTGGTTGAAACAAATGTAATTTGGTATTTTTTGTTGACCAAAAATCCTGCCACTTAATAAAAGTTAGACATCTGTAAGCAGCGATGAGATCATAACACATATTGGATTTCATTTTTGTTCCGCTTTTTATAGCTATTTTAGCCTCCGAATCTGCTATCTCATTGCCTTGAATACCGATATGCGATGGTACCCATAAAAATAAGACAGAAGTGTTGCTCCATTTTCAAATTTGATAACATATCTTTTATTTTGTGAACAAGGATGTTATCTGTTCTTGATTTCGTAAGTGCCTGGAGATCGAACAGTTCCCCGGTAAAAACTAGTAGATTTAGGTAATCTAAATTTGTGATATTTTCTGTCTTCTATGACTGAACATCCAACTCCGTCTTCATTTTTTGATGCCTCAGTATGTAAAATATCACAATCTGCATGTTTGGACAATTTGTCATAGAAAGCGTTTTGCAAAAGTTGTGACGGATTGGCATACTTGCTGAATTCTAAGAGATAGGTATTTACTACAACCTGTGTATCTGACCAAGGGGGAGGACCACTTAACTTGGTGTTTAGCAGAGGAGCTACGTCTCTATAGAAAATATGAGGTGCGAAGAAATCTTACATACCGAAGAGCACAACATCTTGGCTTAGCGTTAAATCTGTTAATTAGAGGTAACATTGTAAACGCCTGGTGTAAAGGATTTTTTGGATTCGACATAATCTTCACTGTATGTTCTTGCAGCAACACATTTCTTCTCAAAATATAATTTTTGTTATTTTTTAAATAAAAATTTAAGTGTGTATTTTATATAGACATGCCCTCGTATACGGAAAGACGCAGCAAGTGCGTTATGGTAGTAAATTCTCATTAAAAGGTTTTTAATGGCAAATATGCCTATCTGTAATGAAAACTATCAAATGTGGTAAACCTATAAAGTTAAACTCTGAACGCAGCAAGTGCGTTATCAGTGGATTTTTATAGACATATTTCTTTAATTAAATGCTTATTACTTTTTTTCTTATAACATGGATATTAAAATTTTGGTACGTAGTTTAATTTTTATAACGTAGACCTACGTACCAAATTTGGAAATTTGGTTACCATAGCTTTGTTATTTTCGGAGATATAATTTTTTTCCCAAATTTTCCCGGAAAATCTGGTTAGATTTTCCTGGCTAACGAACTTAGCCAAGCCACTCACAAAAGGAAGGTACCTGCCAAATTTCATCAATTGAAACTGACCCCGGATATGGGTTATAGGCCACCTAGTTCGCGCTCATTTGAAGAATTTTTTCAAAATTGAAAAGTCGGGATCTCCCCATTAGTAATTTTTTTCTACAAAAATTCACTAAAAACAATGTAGGTACCATTTTCCCTCAAAATAACTTTATTGTTTAAAAGTACAACAATTTTTCGAAATGTTCCCAAAAAACTGCTCCAATTTTCGTAGCCAACGAACCACTTCAAGATATTTACACATCTGCCAAGATATAATTATTTACTAAAAGGTCTTGGACAAAAATTTCAAAAAACATGTTTGCATGACATTTTTCAAACAACTTCTTTTAAGAAAATTCACAATTTTCTTCACACTAATTGTCTTAAGTAATGTTACACAATATTATATTTTTTACGAAAATTTCCTAAATGATTTTTTTCACGAAAATTCGATTTTTTTTACAATAACCTTTTAAACATTTACTATTAATTATCAACAACAAAGACAAAAATCTCCCAAAAATGTAGCATTTCACAGAAATTTGAACCAGTGGACGTAAAGAAAAATATAGGCGGAAAAATACTTATGTTCATGTCACAAGCTGCCACAAATAAAAACGTTATGCAAGTCTGTCACTTTGAAGTTTCATTTGACATTTGTGAAAACAATTTATCAACTACTTGTATGTTATGAAAATGTAAACATAGATAATCCTAACAAATTAATTATTTCTGATCGATTATTAGAATTGAATAAAAAAGTAAAAAAAAGTTTTTAAATTGATCTCTACATGAATGCGATTATAAATTTAAATACTTCCAAAATTAGAGTCTCTAGGTATAGGGAGTAATACACAAAAGTTTAGGCAGAACGCATGTCTTCACTACTCACAAAATATAGGCTCTTTGAAAAAATTTAGTTATGGCAGTTTGAATTTTCAAGATTTAGCCACTATTTGTACAGCGCCCTGTATATGACATCTAGATTTTTTCGCGAATAGTATAAAAGAAAATTTCTGTGAATGCATCATTTTCAGGGAACTCTATGCTCCCTATTTGTAAAAAAGCTGTATCACAATTTTTGTCATCTGCCAAAAACATAAAAAGTTGAAAACAGTTGAAATAACTCGAAAACCATGAACAATAGCAAGCATTCGTCGTCATTTATTTATGTAAACAGGTAAAAGCTGAGACAAACCCCGGTTGTGGGTTCTAAGGGGCCTAGTTCGCGCTCTTTAAAATAAATTTTTCCAAAATGCAAATATCGCGGTCTCCCCATTAAAATTACAGACTATTAAACCATAAACCTCACAACTGAAAATACTGCCAAGGCATCAGAGAATCCAGTCTATTTGAATTGAATTTTCTGCAATAAATGAAGAACAATAATGGTTGAATCCGAAATTCATGGCTTTGCAAAACACACTACTTACAACATTTCTTCTACATAACCCGTATTAGTTTCATATTTGAATGCAAATTTTGACGTTTCAAATAGCGACTTTGACGTTTTAAGGAGAAAAACTATAAAATTGGTAAACTGTTCAGTACTTCATACAGATTTGGTGACCACTTCTTTGGTTTCACTGGTGGATTTTGTTTCTGTAAGTGAAGGACATAGCCAGCGCGTAAGTTAACTGGAGCAAGTGACGCTTCTTAATTCTAGATGTTCTCGCATGTTCTTCAACGTTTCTGTAACCGGTTTCGCTGCTCAGACAGATAAAAATTTTTATCTGGCTGAGAACACTAACTTAGATAAGATATATTTTTATCTGCCTGAGGATGCTGTCAAGCAGCGAAGCCGGTTACAGAAACGTTGAAGAAGATCCTAGAGCCTCTAGAATTCAGAAGGGCCTTACGGAAACGAAACACGAAGCAAGAGAACTAGTCTCCAAGTCTGCATGTGATTATTCTGGTATTTCTTGACTTTTTGTGGCAAAGAAACTTAAGTTTTGTCTCTAATATACAATAGACTTTGTTAATTACACAAATTTTTTTGGTCTTGTGCGTTTCTCTGATCTCCAGTGACACCCAACTTTTTTTCATATAAACCTCGTACCAAATTTGGTTGCCTTAACTTTGTTATTTCCGGAGATACAAAACATTTCCCGAAAAAACTGGTCCGATTTTTCTGGCTAACGAACTTATCCAAGCCACTTGCAAAAGGAAAGTACTTGCCAAATTTGATCAAAATCGGCCTATTATGTTTTGAATTATCGGTGTGATGCTGAGTTCGGAAATTAGGAAAAGTTGTAGATGGCAACATTCTGATTTCCATAGCTTTTCAGTTTTCGTCAACTATTTACAACAACCCATTCCAACTGTTAACATGGTACTGATATCATTTACATTTCCGCAAAGAGTGGATGTGTTAATATCAGTGTTATTGGTGCACCGTCTTTTGTTTCACTCACTTTCCAAAGACTTATAATTTCTAATTTTCTTTCAGTCACACGTTCTCGCTGTAACGTTTTTATTGTGACTTTAAAAGTTGATTTACGGTAGTCAGTTAATGAAGTTCGGTGGGAGCTATTACGTGCTCTTTTAAGCCGCTGTGAATATCAATACTTATTAAATTCAGAGCACATCGTACTTAAATTTATAAAATGATATTCCCACTAAAAATTAAATTCATTTTTTCTTCTCATAAGAGCTGCATTTATGTTCGCTTATAAAAATATATGGGATGTATTCACTACGGTGTGTCGGTAAACTAAACATTCTAATAATATGTGTTTACCGTATTAAATTTTGTTTGGTTTTGTTTAAAAAATGTGTATAAACTCTGTTAGATTTACAAGGTTTAAGGTACCATTTAAAATAAAATGTTGTGAGTACAGTTTTTTATGAATAATATGATACCCGCAAGCTAAAAAAGTAGCAAAGTAACTGTTTGAAAACAAATTACTAAATCCGTAAATACAAGCACAAATATACAGGATTCCACAAAATGGTGGGAACACCCCATTTTGAAAACTATTTAATGACGTTTAGAGATTTTTATCATGTCATATTTGTCAAGTTATGACGCCGTAATGAATTTTTCCAAATTAAACACCCTATATTTAATTTTATTTGGTTTGATAGACAATTTTGACGAACCGTTTTGTCAGAAAATTATAAAAACCAAATCATAGGGTCCATTAAACATGACATATTTTTACTATCTTTGATTGTTGTTTTGAAAAAAAGAAATATTTTTTAGCAATAAACTTGCGATATATTCAGTGAAATAAATTGTGACAAAAATTTGTTATATCTCAAAGTATAATATCTCGTTAAGAAACTTATTTAAATGAATGAAAACGAGAAGTATACAGGTGTCCTGATTATACTTAAAAAAATTGGGGTGTTAGTTGCCCTTGAAAAAATAGTGGGGGTAGTTCGTATAACATTTTTCATTTTAAGGGCGTGATACTGAGATACAGGGTGTTATATTTGTTACGCTTAAAGCGATCTTCCTTAATTATCTTTAAAACACCTAAAGATAAGGTTTTCAAAATTGGTACAAGAGTTAATGTTAGCAGGATATAAATAAAAACGCGAAATCTGATTTATTATGTCAAGCGTTGACGCGGGTGGAGCACTCTGAGGGTTATAATTTAGAAAAAAAAATGTTAAAAGTCAAAATTTTAGAAAATTTTCAACGGTTTTAAAAAATTCAAAGACTAATGCAAAAATAAGGTATACTGGTAGAAATTCCATAGGATGTACAGTTTTCGAGAAAAATGGAGTTAAAGTTGTTTGTTCACTAAAGACGCACAAGTTTAAATTTAGATTTTTAAATTAAAAGTTTACGTTACTATGGAGACAGCAAAAGTTGTCAACAGCAGTTTAAATTGTCAAACAATTAACTCCATATAATTTTATTTAATAGAAAGAAATAAGGAACATTTTTACTTAAGTTTGCGGATGCAATGTATTAATATAAAATATTGAACGGAAATGGAAAAGAACATTTATTAAATTAAAAAATTATTAAACATTAGCATTTCTACTCCACTCATTCCAAAATCACTGTGCCTTGAACTAGTCTGTACAGAAATTGGTAAGGTGAAGTTTTATATTGCTCTGTCTCCGGTCTAGACTGACCGTAGATCAGTTGTCTTTTGCGGTCCAGAGCTTTACACTCGCAGTAATCAGCGCAGCATATCTTGTGCGAGTGGAAAGCTCTGGACCGCAAAATACAACTGATCTACGGACAGTCTAGGCCGGAGACAGAGCAATATAAAAGTTCACCCTGCCAATTACTGTGCAGACTAGTTCAAAGCACAGTGATTTTGGAATGGGTGGAGTAGAAAAGACAAAGGGTATGCACAATAAGCCAAAGGCTGCGGTGCTATCGGGGCGGCAAAGACGCGGACGAGCCCTAAGAGGAAAAATAGCAGATGCCCAAATTTACTTCTATACACAAAGCCGTGCGTCGCAGAAAAGATTGTCTGGCCCTAAACAAAACTCCAGTATTTTGTCTAACCAGACTTGACGCTTTCATAATTCGTGTCCATAGGTCCTGCCGAGTTTGTACTGGTGTCTCATAAATCTCAAAAAAAAAATCTAAAATATATGAGTCAGGTAATCTAACAGGCTAATTTAAAGGTGCATCTTGGCCACGACCAATCCAGCGCTCAGCAAACTGGTTATTAAGAAACTGCCGCACGGGTTGAGCATAATGTGGTGGTGTACCCTCGCGCATAAACCACATATCTCTCCTAACATTCAAAGGCAAATCTTCTAATAGACCAGGAAATGTATTTTCTAAAAAAAAAAAACAACAGATATTGAGCCCCATTTAAGCGTGGAGGTAGCTCACAAATGATCACGACGATTCCAGCCCACACATTGATGGAAAATTGCTATTGGGAATGCAACACAATGGTGTTGATTAGTGTCACTCCATTCATGGCTGTTATGTAAATTTAGTACTAAACATTTTTTGAGCTCTATCAGAATTTGTAGCATTCAACACCTGACATATGGATGCTAGAATACCATTTGGAGCTGGCGGTGTGCTTTTTGGAGCGGTGTTGTGTTAAATGGAAAAATGAATTTAGTTATTCCAGTAGGAATCAACGATGAATGCTGAAATTATTATTCCATCTGTTCAAAACTTTGAGGACCGTTTTATCTTGGTGCATGATAATGTCCTTCCACACAGAGCTAGAACCATCCAAGAAGTTTTGAGATAGAATAATATTGGACGAATGAATTGGCCTGCAAGATCCGCAGATATGAATGTTATTGAGGACTTGTGGATCATCATAGAGAGAAAATTGAATGAGGGCGAGAATGAATGTAATAGCTTGGATGAATTGGCGAATGCAGTTCGGGCAGAGTGGGAGGCTATTCCGCAGAATTTTGTTGCGACCTTTTTTTCCTCCCTCAGGGCTCGTCCGCGGCTTTGCCGCCCCGATAGCACTGCAACCTTTGGTTTATTGTGCATGCCCTTAGTCTTTTTACTACACCCATTCCAGAATCATTGTGTCTTGAACTAGTCTGCACAGCGAGTGGTAGGGTGAAGTTTTATAATGCTCTGTCTCCGGTCTAGACTGGCCGTAGATCAGCTGTCTTTTGCGGTCCAGAGCTTAACACTCGCACAAGATGTGCTGGGCTGATTCCTCCCCCTCGTGGCAGAGTCTGCATGCGAGGTCCCTCTCGAACTGCCCCATTTTATGCAGGTGTTTCTTGACGGCCATGTGTCTCGTCAAGAGACCTGTTATGTTTCTGAGCTGTCCTCTGCTAAGATTAGCAGCTCCGCAGCTCTCTTTGAACTGGGTTCGTCAGTTATTGACTTCCCATGTCTGGGCCCTAGACAGTCTGCCCAGTAAACCTTGTGTTGGTTTCTGACCCAGGACTTAATGGATCTCCTGGCAGTGCTTTTTGTCACGCCCAGAGCCGGTTCTGGTCCCATAAGTGGTTCTTCTGACCCTTTCTTAGCGAGAGTGTCAGCTTCTTCATTGCCTTTGACCCCCGAGTGACCCGGCACTCAGATGAAGGTGACCTCATTCTGCCCAGCCAGGTCACTCGTCTCGTCTCGGCACTCACTCACCAGCCAGGAATTTACCCGTGGGATACTTAGGGCCTTAAGGGCTGCCTGGCTGCCTGTGGCTATGAGGATCCGCTTGTTGTTGCGACCTTGGTAAGCAATATGCCAAAGAATGTAGAGGATGTGCAGCGTGTTAACGGTGGTCCCACTCGATATTAAGTTTCCCTTTGTTAATTACGCACCAAAATGTTATTATTAAATGTTGTTTTTATTATTAATTACTCCATAATAAACCGTACATAGTTGTTACAATTATTATTACGTTATGAGTCAAAATTGTACAGTATATCTATGATACAATAAGTTTAATATAATTGTGCTACATTTTTCGACATAATTTAAACAAGTTCATCCAAAAATAACTGGCATCGACATTTCCAAACTCTACAAACTGTAAATTTCAATACATCAAACCAAACATTTCTTTTTCACATTTCTTCTTCCATAATGCTTCAAACACTGCCTTCATTTTCCATAGATCTTAAGCGCTCTGTAATTATAAGTCAGTTACTTTTTACTCTCTACAGCCTATATAGTCCACAAAATTCTAAATTTAATACACACCCAGAATTACATCATTCTTTATTTATACATGGCCTACTTTAGTAAATATTGCTGATTTCATAGCCAAATAAAAGTATTGAATTTTTAGTCAGCCTGTATAATATAGAGACCTCATTTGGACAAAACATCGTATGTTAGGATAAAACTAAAGTAAATAAACTTTCAAACCACGTAATGCCCATCAAAATCCGTCAACGCGTCTCGAAATTACAGTTCTTTTAAAATATCACTACCAAGATTTTTACGATTTCTTTGTTTCGCCCTGTATAAAATATTAAAAGGTCTTAATAAAAAAACTGGCGAAAAAAACTGGATATATTAATATTAGCTTACTTATTATCCATAACGGGAGATGATACGTTTTTTTAAAGAAAATGGCGGACAATGAAACTTTTGTAATTTTTACACGGCTCTATTTCACACCCAGTAAAATTTTGTATGAATTTTTAGCTTTTCCAAAAAATTGTGTTCTCGTGCATAAGCCAGATCAAGTGGGCTTTTGTACATTGCAACCCACATAAAAAAGTCAACTTCTAAAAAAGTAACAGCTAATTGAAAATTGTGCTAAAGTTGCTTTTGACGATCTCGATCACTTAAGTTGGAAATAAAAACATGAAAATAAGTAATTACCATTATTTTAAAAGCAACGTTTATCATGGAAATAACCTGAAAATCAATGGTTTTAATTAAATTTAAGTTGGTGAATCGTTCGATTCTTATTGTTTAAGAAATAGTAAAGTAATTTTATAATAGTTTTTTTGTTGTAAGTTTAAGGTCGATCAATACTGTCTAAATATTAAACAGTTAATTTAAATCTGTTTAACACAAAACTTCGAAGCTCATTAGATGATCGTAGTGGCTTAAAAATCGTAAAAAGTTTTTCAAAGCTCTCTTTATGGTTACATAAATATACGCAGCAGCTAGTTTATACGAATATTTCTAAAGCCTATAATAAATATCGTTGGTATATAAACAGTGAATGACTACAACTATCTTAACCATGATCGAAGTTAAATTTATTAGTGATCATTATCCTACAAGGCACCCCTAGTGAGATATTCACCCTTGAAATTGCAAGTCAACTAAGAAAACCAACCGTATAGTTGGCACTCCCCACAGATTTAATGCCATTTTTGAGGTAGAACATGCTTTATAAGTTAAACACCATTATGCTAGTAGTGAAGATTATAACGAATATTTAAACCTCGTTTTCATTAGATTACATACCTAAAATGATAAGTAAATTCTCCACAAAATAAAATAGTACACTAATATTTAATAGAAACACACTTTGTAACTTTTATTAGTAACTCATATTTAAAAAAATCAAACCGCCTTTATTGTCACCTTTTTGTTACATTCCTATAATATTACCAATAATGATAATAATAATAATTGTTAATATAATAATTATAAGGTGAATAAGAGGCAAGGAGGAATAGCGGGTATGCAAGAGAAGGGGGCAGTACAAATACCTCGTATGTCTGCAGGAAAGAGAAATCGACTACCAAACGGACAAAAATCAGGTCTTTAGTAGCCATATGAAAAGACGTAACAGCATCACCAAAACACAACTCTCTGCCCGAAATACTGCAAAGGCTGTTAACACCAATGCCACCTCGATGCTCATGTATATATTTGGAGTTCTCAACTGGACTAATACATATCAACAGGACAAGTGTTTAGCAAACACCGAGCACATCAGCCTTACAGTGAGACTTTGTATAGCATTCCTGTAGCTATCTTTGATATTTGTGAAATATTGAGACGTTCTTTTTTTAACTTCGATTTATATGTTACTTCAAACGTATGCTATGGGGCGAGTTTTAGGTTTTGCTGTTTTGGTGATTAGTAAACACCGAGCACATCAGCCTTACAGTGCAGTTGAAAGGTTTAATCTGCCACGAAAGGAATGAGGAACAGGAATATATATATATATATATATATATATATATATATATATATATATATATATATATATATATATATATATATATATATATATATATATATCCCTTACCGTAAGGGCCAATGTGGTTCTGTAGCTTATATCAGGAAAATACATTCAGCTTTGTGAGACTTTCAGTTACACCTGAAGTAGCTATCAACTTCGTTATTTTAAATAGAATGTTATTCTTTTCAATATATTTTTGAATAGCCACTAAAAAATAAGTGAGACTTTGTATAGCATTCCTGTAGCTATCTTTGATATTTGTGAAATATTTAGACGTCCTTTTTTTAGCTTCAATTTATATGTTACTTCAAACGTATGCTATGGGCTGAGTTTTAAGTTTTGCTGTCTTAAATTCAAAATATCAATAGACGACATTTAACCAAAGAATCCTATTTCAAAGAAAATAGTATTTCTTTAGGGTTACAACATATCTAGCTCAAAAGTGGCATAACTTGTGTTTTTCAAATGGAACACCCTATATTTTAGTGAATTTTCATTAAGAAAATGGTAAGACTCTTGGAAAATTTCTTCAAATGAGTGCTAATTAGGACTCCTAGAACCCAAATCCAATGTCAGTTAAAACGTTTATATATATATATATATATATATATATATATATATATATATATATATATATATATATTGTTACAAAGCACTTAAATAGATGTAGGTGCAGTGTTGCCACATCTCCAGAACTTCCCCAACATCTGGGAATTTTTGCACAATCTGGAAACACCGCCTCCCCCTTGGGGGTGCCTGGGGTGACCCCCCACAGGCGAAGTCTCAACCCTCTAGGACCAAAAATAACGAAGTTACCAACTTGTACCCCGTCGGAACGGATAACTGAGGTCTGCGCATTCCGAACACCCTGTATATAGACCCTGTATACGCAGAGACCACTTACACCCTGTATACGCAGAGAGATCTTATAGTACGAGAAACACCTCTTGTGTAACATAGGAGTGATGACCACATTTGGATCATCTGTATATACATCCCCCTGTATACACACGGGGCCGATCTGTATTCACAGAACCTTCTAGCAAAAGAAGGTCCTGGAATATTCTAGACTGGAAGGCTCGCGAAACAAGGTAGAAGGTACGACGTGTATATAAAGACGAAAGCAAGCCAGGGCAGTTCAGTTCAGTTAGAGAATGTTGAGGTGACTCGAAGAAGCAATAACTAGTGTGAAGTGTTATAGAGTAGCGACTGTAGTTTCAGTGTATTAGTGACTTTTGCACAAATTAGTGATTGTAAGGCCAGATAAACTAAGTGTTTTGTGAGAGAGACATTCTAGAACTTTTATTGTATCCATATTTAGAGAGTAAATAAAGTTGTTTTGTTAAAATTAAAAGTCTCACTTATCCAGAACCCGAAGAAAACGCAACAATATATATATATATATATATATATATATATATATATATATATATATATATATATATATATATATATATATATTCTAATTCATTTTCACATAGTTAGGGCACCCCCTTAACTGTTTATGTGTCTCTGAAAATTACCCCTCTTTTCATCCTATAAGTTGAAATTGACATTTGACATATAAAGCTTAATGTCAGATGTAAATTTCAACTTATACGATGAAAAGAAGGGTAATTTTCAGAGACACCTAAACAGTTAAGCGGGTGCACTAACTATGTAAAAATGAATTAGAATAGTGGAATACACCCTTCTTTAGCTTGATATAAAACGAACGACCCCCGAAAATGTGTAAAATATGACAAAAACATGCCGCAAAGGTGAGTACAACTTACGTTTTCCTACAAAAATATTAAAATAATCCAAAAGTTGGATTCTGCCCTCATTTTTATTGTGATTTTCGTCATCTGCACCCTAAAACACGTCTATATACAAAATTTCATAAAAATCGAACACGCGCCCCGAAAGTAAACCTTTACCAAAAAAATTCACTAATAGAGAGGTATCTATATCGATGGTGAGACTTTGCAAACATTTTTTCAAATGAGCGCGAACTAAGCCCCCGAGAACCTATATCCGGGGTCAGTTTCAATATATATATATATATATATATATATATATATATATATATATATATATATATATATATATATATATATATATATATATATATGTGTGTGTGTGTATGTATGTATGTATGTATCCAACCAATAACTCAAAAAACAATTGAATGATTGGATGAAACTCGGCAAGTACCTTTCTTTCATTAATGGCTTGGATGAGTTAGTTAGCCAGGAAAATCAGACAAGGTTTTCCGGGACAATCTAGAGTTTTCTTTCGAAAAAAATTTTTTTCTTCGAAAATTACCTAGATATTTTAATGAAACTTGGTGGATATATTGCGTTGGGAAAGACCTTACTACGTACCAAAATTCAACTTTCGAAGTTTATAAAAAATCGAGTTATTCAAATTTGAGGCATTTAATGAAAATTCACTACCATAACGCGCTTGCTGCGCCCCGAACTTTTAATACTTATATTTGATAATTGGTACCACAGTTTTCTTGACCTAGATAAACTATCTGGAATCTATAATATATGTTTTTCAGAAAGCCGAGTCGCAACGGTATAGTGAATTATAAAACCAAAAGGTAAATCTCTATCCGTAAACAAAGCAGTTTCAAGTCGCTGAACTAAAAATATCTATTTATTTTGCAGTGATAGGTATTCCTAAATTGTATTCTTTATACTTATGGCAATTATAATAAAGCAGGAATGCTAATCATTTGTTTGAATAAAGATGTTTATTTTTTGATGAATTGGAAAAGCGTACATTTGGCACTCGCTATTCCCGAGTTATTACCTAATATATGTACACATACGTCTGAATCGTTTCGGCAGGTGAATCAACCCAACAGGTGCCACTCTAGAATACACCTGAAAATAATTAGCTGATAATTTCACCTGTCCATATCTCAGTTTATAACATATACATATACCACTCACCGTATTCTGGGTATTTACGTAGACTTTCAACTTACACACGAAGATCATTGCTTTGTTCATAATCGCAAAATTTTAGAGGTTGAAGAGCTATTACAAAAGCAGATTATGCATGCTTCACATTTCTTCTCGTCCATAGAGAATATACTTGGCCAAGGCACAAATGGAATAATATAAAAAGTCTGGACGCAGCAAGTGCGTTATGGTAGTGAATTTTCATAAAAATGTCTAATAGCAAATATGTGTGTTTTTTTAAGAAAGCAGGCATCAAATTTGGTTACCAGTATAACCTATATAGTAAAAACAATGTGCCATGTTTCATCAAAATAACTTTATTGTTTGAAAATGTACAAAAATTTCCGAAAGTAAACTTAAAGTGTTCCCGAAAAAACTCGTTTCTTGGTCAACCTTATAGATTAATAGCAAATTGAGCTATTTAAATATGAAGCATTTGATCAAAATTCGCTACCATAACGCACTTGCTGCGTCCATAAATTCTTTTCTTACAAACATGCATTCTATTTCGAAGGAAAATGCAATAACATAAGACGTGTTTGATTAAAAAAAAAGAGAATTTGTATCACCAACGATTTATGGGCCAGACTGTGATTGTAGAAATATTTTTTAAGATGAAGTTCAAGACACCATATAATTAATGTATACAAGTATTTTTCATATCTTGTATAATAACGGATATATTGAGCTTTATTGATTTTTTACGAAAATTCGACAAAAATTATATACCATTAAACGATAAACTCTATAGCTAAGGCTAAAAATAATAGACCGATCATGATCAAATTTGGTGAGTACCTTCCTTTTGCAAGTGGCTTGGATATGTTCGTTAGCCAGGAAAATCGGACGAGGTTTTCCCGGAAAATTTTGTGTTTTGTGAACCACGTACCAAAATTTAGGTCTCTAAGTTTAAGGACAAGTAAGTTACGGGCAGCTAAAGAAACAGATGTTGGACTTTTCCTCAAAACGTCAAACTCTTAATTTAAAACGTCAAAATTGGCAATGTTTAGGCAAAGAACGTGAAACAAATACGGATTGTGAAAAGAAAATGTTGCAAGAAGAGTGTTCTGCGAACCCTCAAGTTTTAGATTCAACCGTCATTGCCCTTCATTTTACTAAAATGTTTACAGAAAATTCATTTCAAATAGACCCTTTCTCTGATGCTTTGGCTGTCTGTTCAGTTAAGTTGATGCTTTCGCTGTAGGTTTTGTGAAGTTTATGGTTTAACGGTCTATAATTTTTAGCTAATTTTCGTAGAACAAATTCGTTACTGCATTTTAGCATTTTTTATCGAAATATGATGCATGTTTGTAAGAAAAAAATCTAGACGCAGTAAGTACGTTTTGGTAGCAAATTTTCATTAAATACTTCAAATTTCAATAACTCAATTTGCTATTAACGTAAGTTTTGTTGGTTAGGAAACCAACATTTAACTTTATTTTTGTATGAACGCAGCAAGGGCGTTTTGGTAGCGAATTTTCATTAAATGTTTCAAATTTCAATAACTCAATTTGCTATTAACCTAAGGTTCATTGGCTAGGAGACCAGTTTTCTCGGAAACATTAAAAGTTTTCTTTCGGAAAATTTTCAAATAATTATTTTGATAAAATATGGTACATTGTTCCTACTATATAGGTTATACCGGTAACCAAATTGATGCCTGCTCGCATTAGAGCGATATATTTGAATTGAAAGCATTTTAATGAAAATTCACTTCCATAACGCACTTGCTGCGTCCAGAGTTTTATTAATACCTTATCAGATTTTTTTTTGATTCTTCAGTGTTTATAAAATAGATTCCACTTGTTTATTTACTGTTTTGATGTGTGTTTGTGTGTAACACGATCGGTTTTATCTAAGTTTTGTTTTATATAATATGGTTGGTACATTTTGTTTTGTTGTGGCTATTTTTTGCCATGACAGAAAGTAAATTTGTTGATATATGTATGTGTATTTACTAATTTTTGCACTGTAAATGTTTTAAGCTTTAGTATAATTAAGCAAACGGGTATTAGGGATTTTAGCTGACTTTGTGCTCTGTATTGTGACGTATTCATTGCCATGTAATTGGATATTCTAAATAAATATTAAATAATAATAATAATAACTCATGGATATACCTACATTTTAACCATGTTGTCCCAGCGAATGCTTACCTAGGTTTCATTCCATCTACTATTTGCTGACTAGTTAGTGATTTACGGTTCTTAGTTCTAAAATTGGTGCACTGCACGTAATGTTGGATGCGTTTTTCAACACCTTAAACCTCCAGGCTTTTTATGAATTTTACTAGAAGTGCAGTAAAACAAATGTTCTGTAATGTAAGGTACGCGGCTAGACTTTGTGTAGTACACTTTGGAATACCTAATCTTATCGCACATAATTTTACCATAACGATCATTTTACCGACAAAGTTAGCTTTATCAAAGAATAAATGAGCTAATTTTTCTATCATCCTCTGGTGAACCTAACTTTGCCGGGTTAACATTATGTAGTTGATGGTAGATTTACAACATTGTTAAATTGTTAAGTACACTTGAAGAATTCAAATCATCACAACACATTTGAAAAAGACCTGACGATCGTTTCACTAACCAATTTACCATCATCAAAGGATGATAATTTTTTTATCGTTTGATGACGCTAAGTTAGTTGGTGAAACGATCGTCAGGTATTTTTAAATGTGCGATTTGGGCTCTCCAAGTGTACGTATTAGTGCTCATCGCAGGTTCAAATTTTAGTAAATTTTCTTAAAAAAATTTCACTAATGAGGAGATCCCGACTTTTGAATTTTGAAAAAATTTCTTCAAATGAGCGCTAATTAGGCCCCCCAGAACACATATCCGGGGTCAGTTTCAATTTTTATATGTTATAATATATATATATATATATATATATATATATATATATATATATATATATATATATATATATATATATATATATATATATATATGTATCACACCGATAACTCAAAAAATAATGAGCCGATTTTGATTAAATTTGGTGAATAAATTCCGTTTGCAAATCGCTTGGATAAGTTCGTTAGCCAGGAAAATCTGCCCAGGTTTTCCCGGAAAATTTTGTGTTTTCTTTAAAAACATATTATATCTCCGGAATTGACAAAGTAAGGGCAACCAAATTTGGTACGCTGGTTTATATCCATATAGGTAAGTTAAGTACCAAAATTTAGTTATGTAGGTCAAAAGACAAAAAAGTTATAGGCATTAAAAATAAATAAATTGGGGTTTGCCTCAAAACGTCAAAGTGGCGATTTAAAATGTCAAAATTGGCAACATTTAGGCAAATAACTTGAATCTAATACGGGCTGTGGAAATAAAATGTCTCAAGAATGATGTTTTACAAACCCTGAAGTCTTAGTTTCAACCGTCATTGTCCTTTATTTTACTAAAATATTTCCAGAAAATTCATTTCAAATAGACCATTTCTCTGATGCTTGGCAGTAGCCTTAGCTATAGAGTTTATCGTTTAATGGTATATAATTTTTGTCGAATTTTCGTAAAAAATCAATAAAGCTCAATATATCCGTTATTATACAAGATACGAAAATTTTTTGTATATATTGATTATAGGCTGTCTTGAGCTACATCTTAAAATAATATTTCTACAATCACAGGGTGGCCCATAAGTCGTTGCTGGTACAAATTTCCTCTTTTTAGTGAATTTTCTTTAAAAAAAATTCACTACTGAGGAGATCTCGACTTTTGAATTTTGAAAAAATTCCTTAAAATTAGCACTAATTAGGCCCCCGAGAACACACATCCGGGGTCGGTTTCAATTATATATATATATATATATATATATATATATATATATATATATATATATATATATATATATATATATATATATATATATATATAATAATGGGCCGATTTTGAACAAATTTGGTGAGTACCTTCCTTTTGCAAGTGGCTTGGATAGGTTCGTTAACCAGGAAAATCTGCTCAGTTGAAATAGATTAAACAATGTTTTCTTTTAATTACACAGACGGATTCCCTCTATCAGTGTCAGTTCTGAGCCAGCCTTACATGTTTGGAAATTTTTGTATATTTTCACACAATAAAGTTATTTTTATGAAACATGGTACATTGTTTTTACTATATAGGTTATACTGGTAACCAAAATTGATGCCTGCTTTCTTAAAAAGAAAACACACATATTTGCAATAAAAACATTTTTTTGAAAATTCACTACCATAACGCGCTTGCTGCGTCCAGAATTTTCTTTTTTAATCAAACACGCCTTATGTTATTGCATTTTTGCGTTTTCCATCGAAATATAATGCATGTTTGTAAGAAAAGAAATTCTGGACGCAGCAAGTGCGTTATGGTAGCGAATTTTGATCAAATGCTTCATATTTGAACAGCTCAATTTGCTATTAACCTACAAGGTTGACCAAAAAACGAGTTTTTTCGGGAGCACTTTAAGTTTACTTTTGGAAAATTTTGTACATTTTAACACAATAAAGTTATTTTGATGAAACATGGCACATTGTTTTTACTATATCGGTTATACTACTAACCAAATTTGATGCCTGCTTTCTTAAAAAAACACACACATATTTGCTATTAAAAACATTTTAATGAAAATTCACTACCATAACGCACTTGCTGCGTCCAGAGTTTTTACTTTTAGCATTGTTAAGTTGTGTTATTTATTTTTACATGTGTTATTTTTATGTAGATATACTGCAGTTGGTAGGGTGATTTTTAAAGATTTGTACAACGTAGTGTTTCATTTTTTCATCTGTGTTTCATCATTACAGTCTAACGCGGATGTCTCTCTGTGGCCGCACCACGACCCTCTGTCTTCATTAGTCCTTTGTATTTCATTGTAGTTTCGGTACTTCATCAATTGGGCAAGATTTCCCTTCGGTCTGACTTTTTTCTGTTTTCCAAGTATCTCCCTTAAATATTGTTGCCAAAAGGCTATTGTGAGTGAAGATGTGCCCAACAAATTTTGCTTTTCTCTCAGTATTTTCCAGTAACACCTTTCTTCCCTCGCGTCTTCCAGAACACTTGTATTCGTCATTCTGTAATAATCTAATTGTTCAAGTTATTGGCTTTATTTCCATTTTCTCACTTCTCTCCTTACTTATCTTCTTTAAATTTGCTTGTGTCATATTCATTTTCAGTTTGAGCCTTCTTAATACACCATCCAAAAAACAGTGCATTCTTTATAATCCTTTTTCCGTTTCTCCTATCAGCGCAGTTATCTGCGTGCCTTACGTAGTGAAACCGTTGTCTATTTATTTTACTGCTGTTGTCTTTTGCTTTAACCTATTTAGTGAATCATCTATAAATAAATTAAATTAACAGGCCGAGCGGTTTGGAGAGCAATCTTTAAAGTTCGGATTGGGAGGTCGGAAGTTCGAATCCCGTATTGTCGTCGATTTTACTTCCACATCGTTAATACGTGTGGAAGTATGGCATTGGCGACAAAAATGACAGCTTCTTACGCTTAAACGTCGTAAAAAGTGTTAAAACATATAGAAAAGATGATTGGGGAACGAATTTTTTTTGTATCGGTCGGTCTCTCTGTCTACAGGCTGACATACATGTCTGCCTGTAGCCACGATAACTTTAGAACGAATCGAGATATCGTCTCGAATTTGGTATCCAGTTAACACTCGACAAACGAACGGTTTGGATTGTTTTTGGGTAAAATCACTCCAGGGGGTAGGGGATGAATAGGGGATGATTCGGTGAAAATTGCCATTTTTTTATATTAAAACGCAAGTAATGTAACGTTTTAGGGTTTCTTTATTAGAAAACCTTAAATGTCATCGAACATGTGGTATTCTGTGTTAAAATAAATTAGAAGTTGCAATGTGTGGGGGTAGAATATCAGTAACCGAATTTTCGAACAATTTTTTGCTAAAACGGCGTAAAACATATAGAAAACTTGATTCTGGAACGATTTTTTTGTCTGTCGGTCGGTCGGACGGCCGCTCTGCACGTCTGTTAGTAGGCGCAATAACTTTCGAACGAATTGACATATTATCTTCAAATTTGGTACCCAGTTAGCACCCGACAAAGCAAGGCTTCTAATTGTTTTTGAGTAGGGTCGCTCAGGGGATAGGGGGTAGATAAGGGGTGATTTGGTGAAAATTCACATTTTTTCGTTAAAACTCGAGTAATATAACGTTTCAGAAGTTGATGGGCACAGAAATAGGAATATTTTCTTTGTGGTCAAGTCACGGACCATACATTAATTTCATCAGAATGTCTTTTTGAGGAGTGTAGATTATCACAGCTATGTGGAAGTTATGTTTCAATTTGCAGCACTATATTCACTGGAATATGTAAACGCCGGTTTGTGGTGAGTTATTGTTTGTGCTTTTTCTCTTTATATGTGTGTAAGCTCCCCTAGAACAAGGCTAAGACATTAGAACGCGGAGTTTTTTCTACTGTGGTGTTATTATTATTATTATACAGGGTGTCTCATTGAGACCGGTCGTTAGAAGTTTGTGGAGTTCTGGCCAAAATAAAAATTTGAAAATTTGGAATTAGGTATAATAGATTACATTCTCGTTAACTAAAATATTTTCAGATTCTAGAATTTCCCGTTATACCGAAATAGAGAACTCTGTAGATGTTTGCATTTTTAGATGGGTAAAAAATTTATATTTTCAGTTTTTTTTTTTTTGGAAATAACTCTAAAACGATGTGTTTTAGGTATAGGAACATGTAAAATTGTAGAAGTTTTTATCGCCAATTCGACTCTGTAACAAAAAATAGGTCATTACATTGAAAAAAAAAATCGTTTATTTAACTGTTGCTGAAAAGTATATATTTAGGAATTATTCTCAAGCAAAATTTTCATTTCAATAAATTCCCCCGATAATGGGATCTTCAAATACAATCCTATGTGGTCTTATTTCAATTTTTTGTAAATGTCAACCAGTTGTAAAAATTTCGGAAGAGAATTTTTTTTAAGAAATCCGTAATAGATAGACATGGTAGTTTAATTAGAAAGATTCAAAATTATGATTCCCATGTAAACGCAAAAATATACAAGTTTTCTATTGAATATAACAAAGCTGGTGGCGACTTCCGGTATAACCGGTAGTGCCAGAAATTTGGAAATATTTTAGTTAAACAAAATGTAATCCATTTTACCAAATTCGAAATTTTCAAATTTTTAATCTGATCGTAACCCCATAAACTTCTGACGCCCGGTCTCGCTGAGACACCTGTATAATATATGATTGACAATAGACATCCTTGTGGTACAGCTTTGTGTTTATGCATTTTATATCAATTTTTCACACCTATAACCTGTATTCAATGTCCTTTGACGTATAAATAAACGTTAGGTTGTAGTTAATTCCGTTTCTCAAAAGTCACTTATAAGTGCTAACTAGGTTTTGAGTTACACATCAGGTTACTGGATCGTTTTCTTCAGCCGCTTTAAACAAAAGGGCAATGCCCTTAATTAAATACGTCCTTATATTATCTGGACTAATCCGTATGAAAGTTAGTTAGATGTTTCCACCGTCCCAGTTTTGTTATAATGTACAAATTTTTTGGTCTTACTCAAAGAATATTCGGTGTAGACTTAAAGCATTGTCATTGGTGTCAAAATCGAAGGCTGAAAATTCTCAATTTTTATTAAATCAAAATCAGTGTGACAAGATGACTTAAATTGCTCCCGAGTCCTTACCTTTTATAGGAGATTTGTATTGTTACTTGAATGATTCGTCAATAAAAGATAACAACAAACAGCCCCTTACAATATAGAATTGATTAAAAATTATTATAACCTAATATATCTTTTACTCGAGTGTTAAGATGTTTTGAAGTTGAGGCAATTCTATAAACATAAACTATAACTTTCAGAAGTCAATTATTACCCACTAACTAAAGTAATATAGCTAGCAGAAGCGCGAGGTACATGGAAGCAATGAAAGCACTGCTTCCACTAAATAATTCTGGTAAAATTGTATTTTTTTTTAAATCATATTTTTCTCTCTATCAAGTTTGAATCTAGTCGCAGGTAGATATTTGGAATATTTATGTATTTTGGCAATGTCGAAAACGCCACACAGACGCGGCGACGCTGCATAATATGCGACAGATACAAATTCGATAATCGGGGGTGGGGGATCGCTTATTTCCTATACTGTCAGTGTTACCGTCTTCAGTAGATGGTGTACTAAATTAGTATAGTTTCAAAAAAAAAATAGCATGGGTGGTAGAATTTTAGTAGAATCAATAATTCTAGTAGATTACAGTAGATTTTCCTGGTGTCCCAGGTTTAAAACTATTTTATTCTATCTATGATAATGTAGACACCTACTGAAATAGCACCAAACTCAGTCAAATAACTATAGAGACAACGAGACAACTGAGGCAGTAAATTAGGTAAATTCAGTCCTCTCCGAGAGATTTTGAATTATAAATTATGAATTGGTAAATCACATAACAACCTGGTAAATGTCTAAATGTGTAATGTTATAGGTAATGCGTAAAAGCGACGTGTGATGCGATTGAGAACTGTTGAAAAAATGAAAAGAAAATACGAAAAAAGTTATTGTGCTGAGTGGGGACAGAATCCCGATTTTTTTTAATATCTTTGTTTGATGGTTATTTTAACAAATGATTCATTTGATGTAATATTTTAGTTTCCGTTTTATTTAATGACTAATGGGCAAGTTCACCAACAATGGAGCTACTGGCCAAGATCTATAAATAAGTTTTATAGATCTTGGCTGCTGTCAGCTGCTGACGCCTGGTGAACCCGCCCAATATCTTTGTTTTCTGCTTGTTATTTATGTAAATGTTTCATTTGATTTTATGTTTAATTTGAATAAATGGAATGTTTTCATTACTCGTCTTATTTTTGTTAGCTAAAAAGTAATACTGCCCCATCTGGCCATAGCGGTGTGAATTCACGACAAACATTAATAATTTATAGCTTTCCACTATACAGGAAGTAAGTGTTTCATAAAGTTACTAACCGACGCCAGGTAGCCGTAGGTTTTTAGTATAATTTAATTTTTAGTTAGTGCCTTACACCTCTTTATATACCACTGCAGTTCGTACAAAGGTTGTTGTCTTAACTCTGCAGTATATCGTCTCCAGTAAGCGGTTTAAAATCCGCTTACGCGTGACAGTATTGGTCGGTGCGTGATATTCAGAGTAAGGTGCAATGGAATTAATCCTCCCTGGCCCGTCCACGAGTGGTGCAGTATAAGTTTGTGAATGTGTTTGTGTTATATATAATTTAATAAACATTTTTCGATTTATCCTTTCGAGACAAAAACAAAAAATAATAAATGATAGTCGACCAACGTCTACAATAAAATTAACATAGAAAATCAGTTAACGGGTTATAAAACAATTTTTAAATTCTTCTGCTGGCCCTGTCTTTTGTTTTCATGGACGTCTGTACAAAAAGAGAAAATATCGTGGAATACGTGGGGGTTTTCGAACTTGCATAATTTGCAAAAAATTTTAAAAGACATAACAACAGCAAGTGCCAATTGGAGTCGGGTTTTAAGCGTTCAACACGTTTCGGTTTAGTGCGTTAATCAAATTTCTAACAATCTGAGAAATGTGGCCTCTATGATCCATTGCTTCCCGTATTTAAAAACCTACGACACACTGTTGGTGTAGGTTCAAAGCATTGTCATTGGTGTAAAAATCGCCAGCTGCAAATTTTCAGTTTTTATTTAATCAAAATCAGTATGACTTAAATTGCTCCCGAGTCCTTACTAGTGCTGGGAACTTATCCGTTTGTGTATTCGAATATTCGTTCCGAAAGCTTCACGACTTAGAATTATTCGAGTATTCGAATATTTGTGGAGTATTCGAATATTCGAATATTCGTGAAGTATTTGAATATTCGAATTATCGTCAAGTATTCGAATATTCGCAGAGTATTCGAATATTCGCACAGTAAAAAACACTCTGCTAAGCCCATGAATGTGTCTTGTTATCATTTTTTGAATCTGCCTCTGTTTTCTACAAAATTAGCTATTTAATTATTAACTTTCAAATAATTCCAGAAATTTTTCATTGTTTATTTTAGAAAAATTAATGACGATTATAATGTTGGTATATTATATTATAATGTAGGTTGCAAGACTAACTTGTAATCATTGCCGTGCTGTTAGTATATCTAAGAATCTCTTACATTTCTATTTTCGTATTTATGATCCTCTATATGTTAAAGGATAAATTCATGTTTGTTTTCATTGCATAATTCGAATGCGATATGGATAACCACCAGTCGATTTGTTACAACATACAATACAATAACTTTGTCATCATATTTTGATTACATTTTGGTGTTTATGAACTTCTATGCGCCTCCTATGAGTTAAAGGACAAATACAGCTTTTGACTTACTCAAGTGTTTTCAACTAACTTTAAACAAACTATATCTCAATCTGGAAACCCAATAATTTATGGCTTTCAATTTGATAAAAGCGCCCTACAATTCCAAATTTCAAAATGTGTTGCGACACCTTCCGCTTAGTAATCTGACATATGCTGTTTCTCTGCAGATTTTTATTGGCTCATGAAGGCGTGAAGAAACGGAAAGATTCATAGAAATACTCGACCAAATTATATGGTTCTTAGAAATATTTAGTTGAAACCAAGCAAAAAGAGCCTACAGTGGGAATACAGTGCAAAGCTAACAAATTATTCATAATCACTTATTTGACGGATCTACTTTTTCTCCTAGTGCTCCCTGCGGTGAGTGCTTCTAATAATCTTCTGGGGATCATTCCCAGCCATAATATATATATATATATATATATATATATATATATATATATATATATATATATATATATATATATATATATATATATATATATATATATATTCGAATATTCAAATATTCGAATACATTCTCGTTGAAATAATTCGTATTCGTATTCGTATACTCGAATATTCGAACTATTCGTATTCGATTCCCAGCCCTAGTCCTTACTGTTGCATCAGAATTTTATTTTACTTGGATAATTCGACCATTAAAGACAACAACAAACAACCCTTATAAAATTGGTTAAAAATTATAATAACTTAGTATATTTTTTACTCAAGAGTGTTAAGTATTTTTGAGGTTACAGCAATTTTGTAAACAAAAACTATAACTTTAAAAAATTATTACTTACTAGGCAGAGTAATTTAGCCACATGAACTAACTCTATGATACATGAGTTAGATCAGTATGCACATATTACTAAACTAAGGCAACTACCACATCGTAGACTCACAGGTTCCAATCTTCACTTAGTGTTCTCCAAGTGTACTTACCGTAGGCTGCTGTGTAAATTTCTCTTTGTTAGGGTCTTCTTTGATGATGAATTATTTTTTTAAGGTAATTAATGGGAGTGAAGGAAAGGAAATCAGATCCTGCAAAAGCAGGCATACAGCAAGAAAGTAATGGCACAAATACTTATATTTTATTTTAGTATATTGTATATCACACAGAAAGAATTTACATACATTTAGTAATATTTACAACTGTATTTTGCGTTCCAATTTATACTATTCATTTTTACTTACAGACATAGAAACATCAAATTAAATGAACAAAATTAAAAAAAAACATAATTAATTTGTACTGTTCATTTAAAACCAAGTTTAAATAGTCACAGAGAAAACATTTTCTTTTAATGAAAAATAATAGACATGACGAATGTTTTCATTGAACTCAAATCTGTTGTAAATATTTTACTTTTAAACAGAATTGTATGGCAAATTTATAAAATATTTTCTATATCTTTAATTTTAAATAATATGTCGGTACCTATTTATGACTAGATAAAAAATAAAGCAGAACGCATCCGTCATGTTGCTACATTTGCTATTGTTTATATATTTACTGAATTAAATAATGAATAAATAAAAAAGTACCAACAATCATATTCACAATAATTTAGTCATCAGAAAACTTATATAATAAATAAACGAATGATCATAGATCATATTTAAACTTAATTTATTTCTAATAATAACTCTAGAAATAGCAGTCCATATAATTTAATCCAACAAATTTTCCATTTTCTTTTCTCAACAGAAATTACAGGAAAACTGTATATGCATTGGATCAATGTATATATGTATTTTTGTATGTGTTTATAATATAGGTAGGTATACAATACCTAAATACGTTATATGTAGGAATTATTTACATTATGTGTAAATTGCACATTATTTTCTATACACAATCGATTTGATAAAAAAATCATAATGAAAATTAACATTACATATATACAAATAGTTATTTAAATTTTTGTACTTACACATCAAAACTGGTCACGAAAACTTACAAATCTACTATAATAACATTGTACAAAAGATCGTACCAGTTTTTTAAAACGATATTTCCATTTTTATTCTATACAGATACAAATTTAAATGGGTTATCTCACAGCTTATCACGTGTACTCCGACCTCCAGCCAGCCTGTAACAAGAGAGACTTTTTATAGTACATGAGACTTTTTATAGGACAAGGGAATTTTTATAGTACAATAGGCTTCTTATAGTACAAGGGAATTTTTATAATACAATGGATTTTTCATAGTACAAGAGCAGTGGCGGCTCCTCAATAAGTGCGCCCGTGCGCGCGCACTGCCGCGTGCCGCGGAAAAAATAATATTTTTGCTATGCTATATTTTAATAAATTTTTATTTACTTTTTAAGCTCCTGCATTCAACAAACAAAATTAGTATATCGAGGATCGCAGAGAGTCGGCAGCCTTTAATGCAGAATCAGAATAAGTATAGTTTTAATCGTTGCAGACGTTATATACATCCATATCCATATAAAGCAGGCGGACGGCGGTGTGTATTTTTCGGCGCTCTCACGCAATGCAATACTTCAGTGCGAAATGATCGCCGAATCTTGATGATCTTCGTCGAAAACGACCGAATAAGCAATCTGTTGTGCGCTATAAAATTACACACTTTCAGTTTGTAGTGGACTTTTGGCAACAGCTGTGTACTACCCAGTAATTTTCATCTTCGCGTCGGAATGATTTTTAATTAGATCATTTCGTTGTTGTTTACATGTGCTAACAAGACAATTATTATTATTATGATGGTTACTACTCCGGGTTGCTTAATAACTGGACAAAATAATTGTGATACAGTGGATATTTTAAATTTAAAGGTTAACTTTTTAAGGGACTTTTTAATTATTATCACGTATAACCAACTAGAGGAAAACTTGGTAAATAGTTAATAATTATTAAGTTTAGTAAGTAGGTTTCTTTATAATACGTGTTCGGAGAAAAATAGGCGAGCCCTTCATTTTTAGTGAACCTTTGTTTTAAAAAAATCACTAGTAAAGAGGTATCGGTGGAAAGACTTTCCAAAAATTTTTTCAAATGAGCGCGAACTAGGACCACTAGAACCCATATCCGGGGTCAGTTTCAATTTTTATACGTATATATATATATATATGTATATATATATATATATATATATATATATATATATATATATATATATATATATATATATATATATATATATATATATATATATATATATATATATATATATATCTGTGTGTGTGTGTGTGTGTGTGTGTGTGTGTGTGTGTGTGTGTGTATCCAACCGATAACTCAAAAAAATAAGCAACTGATTTTGATGAAACTCGGCAAGTGCTTTTCTTTTATTAATGGCTTGGATGAGTTCGTTAGTCAGGAAAATCGGATAACGTTTTCCTGGAAAATTTTGAGTTTTCTTTTGAAAAAAGTTTTTTTCTCAGAAAATTTACAAAGCTTTTTAGTTAAATTTGGTGGATATGTTGTCCTGGGTAAGACCCTACCATACACCAAAATTCAACTTTCTAAGTTCGTAGAAACTTGAGTTATTCGAATTTGAAGCATTTAATAAAAATGTGCTACCATAACGCACTTGCTGCGTCTCTAACTTTTTTTCTTGCGCACCCCCAATGCATTAAGGCACGAGCCGCTACTGTACAAGAGCCTTTATAGTACAAGAAACTCTTTATAGTACAAGAGACTTTTTATAGTACAAGAGACTATAGTACACGAGACTTTTTATAGTATAAGCGATTGTTATAGTACAACAGGGTTTTTATAGTACAAGAGATTTATTGAGAACAAGAGAGTTTTTATAGTACAAGAGACGTTTTATATCGGGGGAGACCGGGGTTAGTTGACTAGTTGAGTATAGTTCCGGCATCTCCAAAAAGAGAGCGCCACAATTATAATATTCAAGCGCCTGAATGTCGATTACTAACATTACTGATGTTGCTGTCGCAGAAGCGTCTATGCTGTGTCTGTGAGAACGAGGAATCTATAAACATTCCAAGTAACTATTTTTCTTCCGAGAATTTAACTATTTTAGTCGACTCAATAGTCTTTCATATATTGTCGCAAATATTACGAACAAATATGGTACATTGACTATTATTAAACGTGTATTATTTGTAGTTGTATTATAAAACCGTTGATGTGCGGTCCATGCAATATCATAATGGCGGAAGGGGACGCGCTGTCTTGACTAAACCAAGGTGGAGTTACTGGACTATATTGGTCTACTAACCCCCGAATGCATCCAAGTACTTCTAATGCCTTGTTATTCTTGTTAAATAGTGGTTTGTAAGAAAGCATTTCATATACCACACTTTTGTGGTTCATAGTAATATAATATAATTATTCTAAATACATTCAGTAAATAAGATTAGTTAATCGCCCATATTTGTTACAGGCACAAACACGAGTACCTACAAGCGAAAAACTCACAAAGATAACACACTAGCTGATACCATTCGACGAGCGGCTGGAGCAGTTTTAAACACAGGCAGGTCTGTTAATAGCGTCGCATAAGGTTTTTTTTGATTCCGCAAAGAGCTATGTTGTGAAAATAAAAGCACAGAATGAAAACAATTGTGAAATAAACTTAGAACGTGTTGGTTACTTTAACCGCCGAATCATTTTTTCTGAAGAAGAGGAGACTATTAAAACAGCCTTCAGATATTTATTATGGGTTAACCCCAAAAGAACTCAGAAAATTGGCATTTCAATATGCCACTGCTAATCACCTTCAGGTTCCGGCTACCTGGGCAAACAATAAAATGGCAGGTCCACATTAGTATACATCTTTCATTAAAAGAAATAGAATTTTATCCTTGATAACTCCACAAGCCACAAGCCTATCAAGAGCCACTTCCTTCAATAAAACCAATGTAGACATGTTTTTCCTAATTTGACGACCGTATATCAGCGGTTGCATTTAGAAGCTCCATATATCTGGAACGTCGACGAAACGGGAATAACAACGGTTCAAAAACCGGACAGGGTAGTAAGTAGCTCGACGTGGTTCTAAGCAGATAGAAAAAGTTACAACCGTCGAAAGGAGAACTCTTGTGACTCTCACTGTTGCAGTTTCCGCAAATGGCAATACGATTCTTCCATTTTTAGCTAATTAAAAAAAAATCGCTAATGAGGAGATCTGGGTTTATATATATATATATATATATATATATATATATATATATATATATATATATATATATATATATATATATATATATATGTGTGTGTGTGTGTGTGTGTGTGTTATTATTATTATTATTATTATTATTATTATTATTATTTATTAAATCCATAAGTTCTACATCAAAATCCATGTCACTAAATATACATACATATATACACATATATATACACACATATCACATACAATGTCATGGTCCATAAAATGCAATTTTGAAATTTTTTCTTAACTATAAGCCTGGTGCAAGATACAAACGCACATAATGACTACATATAGACACACATATATACACCACATGTAAGTATCATTAACTAGAGTCTTTACAAAGTTCTTTGAAAAATTACAGGCTCAAGGTTTCTAAAAAATTAAGTCCTTGGTTGTCGAGTTTGCAAATTATTTCACCAATACACCATCTATTTTGAAACGAAACTAGGCGGTTTTTCCCCATAAACCATGCATATTCGTTAAAAATGTGGGCCTTTAGCTTCTTTATGTAGGTTTCTTTAAATGCATGTTTTATCTGGTTCTTGAAGAAATTGATCAGGTTGCTGTATATTGTTGATTTGGCTAGGTTTACCATAAAGTTTGCGAGTTTTTCAGTAGATTCCACAAAACCACAGACTATTTCTTCATTTCTTATAGTATTGCGTAGGAGAATTTTTTTCAAAATTACTTTTACAAACTGCCATAATTCTAAACTTTCTGGGCATATCATCAACAAATGCCATGAAGTTCCTTGGACATTCGTACAGAATAGACATGAGTCGGTGTTTCTAATTCCTGCTCTGTTTAAGAATATGGCGTCTGCCAGGCGGTTTTTTGCGAAGCGCCATGATATCTCTGATACGTGACCTGGTGTAAGTTTATTGAAATACGTTGACCAGTTAATTATCCCATCTGTCCATTCACAATGCATTATTTCGTTTGAGTCCATTTTAAATGTTTTCATTGTAAATAGCTTCTGTAAATATTTTCTTGATTGTTTTGAGATGTTTCTTTCATAACCAGATTCATCCTTGAAATGCAGGCTGAACGAATGGTTGGTACCTGAGGACATACCGCCTATTTGAAAGTGCTTTTTTATTCTGCAAAAATGTCCCATAATTTCTTCTTTTATACGTGATGGATGTATACAACCTAAAATGGTGGATAATTTTTGCGCAGAAATCCATTGGTTATCTTGGATTAGATGTGAAAGATTAGTAATTCCTTTCTCACACCATTTAGAACTGAATAATGGCGGCACAAAACGGATGAATAACCTAGAATTGACCGTGGGTATATCTTTCAGGTCCTCAATTGTCTTCGGAAAATCGGGTATATAAATATTCTTCAGATCACAGGCTTCCTTCATCGATAAAATGAACTGGGAGACTGATATCGTGTACTGCTTACTATCTTCTAAGAAAAAATACTGCCAGGATACACCCAGTGTATTAGACTTTCTAATGAAGTACTCCATAAAAGCTTTCCATTTGGGGTTACCTAAAGTATGTTCTATAAATCGATTGAGGAGGTGCAGTCGAAACGTCTTAATTTTTGATTCTATATGTACCAACCCCATACCACCAGATTTAATTGGGAGATAAAGGTCTCTTTCAATAACCCAATGTTTTCCTGTCCACATAAAATCCACGAATTTTTTCTGAATGTGACCAATTTGTTGGCTTGTAATAGGTAGAACTTGCATCACATGCCATAGCTTTGGTGCTATATACTGGTTCACGACTATTTTTCTCCCTTTCAGGGAGAGTGATGCTCTCTTTGTTGACCATTTCTGGAGCGATGAATCTACTTTCTGCAATAGTTTTGAATAAGCATAATTCGCATCATCCGACATGTGTGTGTGTGTGTGTGTGTCTGTATCATTCGCATAACAAGCAATATTTATCGTATATTATTGATTTAAAATAAACATGTGTTACATTCTGAAAAAATAAAAAAGCTGAATATGTCGATATTGTCTACACTTGCCTTATAACAATAAGGAGGTTTGATAAAAAATGAACAAATATCTTAAATAATAAAATTGAAAGTAACCTTAGAGAAAACGAGAAAAGAATAGTCAGCGAATGATAATCGCCAAACAGGAAAAAAAGAAAATATCTTCTGGTTAGGCCAAAGATTGAACCTATATTTAAATTAGTTAAGGAAACAATACACGCACATTCCTCCTCCGACAATATTGCCTTTACTATGCAATTGATCAGCTAACAACACCAAAGCTCGAAGTTTGAGGACAATCTTCGGGTTATAAAATAAGTCTATTTGAAATAATCCTGGCACATACCACACCAGAACGCATGATCTAATTAAAACAAAAAGAATTTTGTTTACGTGAAGCGGCACAAAATTAACATTTGCTTCATAGTTTTGACACAGTTCAGACGTTTCTAAATTAAAATGGTATTAATGTCAAAAACTAAGCTAGAAACCACCATAATTCAAGTTATACTTATTTTCTCATACACACTCTAGATTGTATTATTTAAAATACAATCAAGAGCCTCAGTGGTTCGGAGGTAAGAACGTGTGCATCTGAACCGAAGGGTACTGGGTTCGATCCCAGGATACTCCTTTCACTTTTTCAGTACAAACTGTAACATTAATATCAACCGAGGTTCTGAAATTGTATTTGAGCAAGTTGAATGTCTGCACGTTCCACCCTTCGGAGGGGGCGTAAAGCCTTGGTCCCGTGTCCATGCGATGTTGGGCACGTTAAAGATCCCTACCCTTCTTACAGAAAGGCAGGGGTTCGGCAAAATTTCCAAGATGGTGAGGTAAAACTGCCCCCTGGCGTCGGTGATTGGCCATAGTTGCGGAAATAGGCCGACGTTAAATAAACAAAACACACACAAAATACAATCATTGCTTAAAATACTGCTGGCACAAGTGACTTCTGATGAAAATAGTTAAAGATAACTCACCATTCCATTTGACGTCAGTCCCAAACCAGCAGCACTCAACGAGCTCATGTGGTGGTGGTAGGAAGCTGTCGGGGGTGGTGCGGGAGGAGGAGGTCCTGAGACGAATCCCTGAGGATGTGTACTGTGTTGATACCAATGACTCATGGCGTGGTGTGGATGCAGAGCGGCATTGAGGTGCGGGTGACCTCCTCCCATGCTTCCCCCGAAGCCACCGCCACTGAAACCTTTACCGCTATCTAAGGGTTTCATCATATCACCCATCATCCCTCCAAGCGATAAGCACCCGCTGCTGCTCTTTTTCTTTTTACTCTTCGATGAAAGTTTTCTATTCCTCGTCTGGATGCCTTCTTTTTTCATCGTTAATGGCCTGTTTACCTGGAAGAAATAAAGTCGCTTTCAAAAACAGTGTCAAAATGTATTTTTTCGTAAAATAAAGCTTTACAGACTGAACCAAACTAACGCTTTTAGATCTAAATTAATTAAGTTGCAAAAATGCACCTTCTAAAGTTATTTTGTATTGTATTATTTTGTATTGTATTGTACATTTGTTGTTGGAAAAAGTTAATTGTAATGAGAAGTTTGAAAATAAAAAGGTTTCGGTGTAAACGGTTACAGAAATTTTCCAGATGGCCCATATTTAGAGATAAGTCAGCATGACTCCGAAAATGGACATAAAGATTAAGAAAAACAAGTTGAATGATTAAAAATAATCACTAACCTTGAGAGTATTATTATAAATATAGAAAAGAACTGAGAGAGAGGATCGCAATGGCAAACCAAGCTTTCGACAGGCAAAAGTATAATTAACTAATTGTTAATGTTTGATTTGTTATTTGAGTAAATATTTTGTCAAATACAGCATTAGGTCAATAGATGCCTCAGTTGTAAAATATTCAAAAACGAAGAATTCTTAAATATCAAATTACTCGTTTAAAAGATCTTCATCTAAAATAATATTACTTGGACAATGTATTGCAGTTAACTTTTTTCGCATTCTATAACCAACTAAGACACAGAAATTAAATTTGTAGCCCAAATCTGTACTCAAAATGGAATCTTGCACGTTACTCGGTTGAGATCTGAAATAAAAAGCGAGTGACATCTTCTAAGTAATCGAGCATAGGAAGTCATACCAGAAGACATTGAGAGCTGTAGCGAATTCTATAACCAGAACAACCAATAAAAAAAAATTTAGCCTTCAGGCCATCTTTAAAAATCAAATATAAGACAATTTTGAAAGGAAGTTTCCTTACATATATACTCCTTGAAAATTCTGGAGACGCTCTCGTATTTCTCAAACCATTTGACGAAAAAAAAATTTCTTGCAGGTGTGTTATATATATATATATATATATATATATATATATATATATATATATATATATATATATATATATATATATATATATATATATTTATACATATTGTATTGTATTGCCTCGTGCCGATAACTCAAAAAATAATAGGCGAATTTTGATGAAATTTGATACGTAGTTTCCTCTTGTAAGTGGCTTGTATGATTATAAGATTGTTAGCTAAAAAAATATGACTAGTTTTCCTTGCAAAATGTTTAGTTTTCTCTTGGAAAATAACCAAGATTAGGCAATCAGTTTGGTACCCATGTTTATGTTATAAAAACTATGTTATATGCCAAAATATAGATCTCTAAGTTAAAAGCAAAAAAGGTTATAAGCATTTAACCAGAAAAATTGTTGGTACGCATGTTTATGTTATAAAAACTATGTTATGTGCCAAAATATAGATCTATAAATTAAAAGCAAAAAGGTTATAAGCATTTAATGAAAAAAATTTTGGTTGTCGTTGGAGGTCAGAGCACTGCAAAAGGCCAAAATACAGCGTGTGGCTAACAAAATATGTTAAAAATAAAAGACAAATTTTAATATTTTTTTTTGGCGCATATATAATTTTTGTAAAAAAAATGCCTAATCATTTCTATAAAAATTTACTACCAGAACGCCCCAGCTGCGTCCAGACTTTTTTTTTCATCAAGCGGTTTCTGAACAACGCGACCCTCCTCGGATTTTTAAAACACAGTGTAGGTTATCCTGTAGGTATTCTGTTCATAAAATCCCATGATCCCACAATTTTGAAATATCTATGTAAGATTGAATATTTATTAGATTACTGCTATTGACTTATCTTAATCACTACATTTTTAACTCAAGCATAGAAATGTAAACATTGCAGTGATTTAAAGATTATATTATGTGATATACTTGATAAACAGTATAAAAACACCTGGCATAAGCTCATTTTTGTTAAATAAGTTAATTTTTAGTTTGTTACACTTTATGTAATTACAAGGATCGTTCCATAAATATTCCCTACAAGGTGAGGTTATCTCCGTTCAAGGTTTATATATTATGTAGGTTGAGGGACAACTCGGAGAGGGGAGAGACGAGAGAGGAGGGTAATACGTCATGTGTATTCCAGATGCGGATATTTCCTATAGTTTCAGATTGCGTTTTAAATAACAAACTAACTTTTAATCTGTTTGCTATTTCGAATACGATCAGTTACAGATTTATTTTAATGTTTATTTTGTATGAAATAGTATTTAAATCGAAACTATTGTCTTAAAAACAATATTTTATTTTTTGAGTTATTGTGTTGTAAACATAGCTGAAGAGTGAATCAACGGTATTACAAGTGGTACGTTGTTATTCAAGATAATTTTTATATTTAACAATTAAATCGGTGAATCGTCATAAAGGTAGATAAGTATAAGTTTACGGTACAAGAACTCAATAAATATAACTTCACGTAAATATATGTTTCGATGCCTCGTGGAGTGTATTACTGTGAAAATATAATTCTAAAAAGCCAATGGAAAGTCGAGATAAACTTTTCTTCTTTTGTTTTCCAAACGAAGTTAAAATAAAGGATTAGGTAGGTTTGCAGATGAACTCACTGAGCGTTTTTAGAAAACAATCTAGAAACATGCTTAGAACCCTTGGATGCATATACCACGAGAAAAATGTCGTGTAAACAACCCCCAATAATGTTACGGTACCAGGAGTAAATAAGGGTGCTTGGCGAGGAAGATGATAAAAGGAAGTATAAACAAAAATGCTGTCTTTATTCCATTTTGCAGCTGCACTTCCTTAAAATCCTGTTTGTCACGCACAGAACCTCTGTTCGCCACAGGTACCGTACCTTTCTTGGGGATTGTTCCCAAGAAATTTGTCTTGTGGTTTATGAATTGAGGGTGGTTGTAGGCATACAGAAGGCGAAGGAGAACTACCCCATGTTTTTATGGTGTCAAGAGGCATGACACAAGGGTGACGGTGGGTTGGATGCTTCGTCCTACCTCTTCTGCATGCATACAACCACCCTCAATGCGCAAAATTGCAAGAAAGATTTCTTGGGAACCACCCTCAAGAAGGTTACTGGACCTGGGGAGAACTTGAGGTTCTGTACTGGGTAAAAAGAATTTTAAGGAGGTAGCTTTAGAATGGAATAAAGGCAATGTGAATAGCTCTGGCTAAGCAGAATTTTTTTCGAATTTTTCGGTTCTTCTGCTCCGCCCATCATCCCTATTCACCCCTGGTCCCGTAATTTTCTTGGGGGTTGTTAACAATAAATTTTTCTTGTAGCTTATGCATCCAAATGGGCTTCTAAGCATGCTGCTAAAAAATTCTGTAAGTCCTCCGTGAGCTCATCTGCAAATTTACCAAGTATTATTATACCTATATTATTAAGTTAGTTATATCGCTGGCACAATTTGCTATTATTTTAAAATTAAATGTAAGTTATATGTGTGTTTTGCTTAGAAATTAATTGTAAAAATTATAAACCTACTCTTTTGTATGTGTACAAATACATACCTACCTAAATATTATAAACTTAAATAATTTACGTATGGCATGTTATTAAATGAGACGTATCCAGTAAAATAGATAAATAAACTATTAGCAAAGCAACTAAAAACCTAGGTTGTGGTTTAGAAGAAAAAAAATCTGTCCAATTTGAGACATTATGAATTTATCATTTCATAAATATTAATTAATCTTTTTAATCCTTTCCAAGATAAGCCAATTAATTAAATTCATTAATTTGAAATCGATTAATATCCTAAAACTTCTATGCTTTCTGTTACTACATGAAAAAAATCTTAATTTAAACTTGTTAATAAATGTTTAATCTTATTATAAGTTCAAAAAGAACATAAGTTTGAAAAGACGAACATCCAATCCCGGGTGATTTTAATATCCAATGCACTATTATTCCACTAGATTTAAATTGGGAATATATGTGACGTATTCCCGCTTCACTCTCTGATTGGTCGAGAGCTACCATGCAACCTCTTTAACCTATAAACCTTGACCATCGTTAATGTTTGTATCCTTTTAAAAGAGAAAATTAGTGAAGGTTATACCTGGACAGTTTCCCTGTTTTTTTTTGAGTATGACATTTAAAATTGCCACGTGACGTAAGACATAAAGGTGTTACAAAGTTGTTCTTTAAACGAAACACCATAGTATTTAGTGATGTCAGATAATAACGCGCTTAGTAAGTACACTTGGACAAACCGAAGTCACCACAACACATTTTTAAAGACCTGACGATCGTTTTACTAACAAAGTTAGCGTCATCAGCGGATGAAATATTCTATATTTCACTCTCTGCATTTAAAGAAGAAAAAAAAAAACAGTTGGGTGGTACTGGTGATCAGAGAAACGCACTAGAGCAAAATATTTTGCGTGAATAACAAAATCTATTCTGTATTACAGACAAAGATTAAGTTTTCTTGCCGCAATAAGGTCAAGAAATACTAGAAAAAGTACCCTGAAAATTTTATAGTTTTTCTTCTTACAGTCGCGATTTAAACAATCAAAATTGGCATTTTTTAGACAAATAATCTGAAACTAATACGGATTATGTAGAAGAAATGTCTCGAGAAGTGTGTTTTACAAAGCCTTAAGTTTTAGGCGTTATTGTCCTCCATTATGCTAAAATATTTCCAGAAAATTAATTTAAAATAGACCGCCTCTCTGATGCTTTGGTAATAGTTCCAGTTATAGAGTTTATGGTTTAATAGTCTTTAATTTTCAGCAAATTTTCGTAGCAAAAGTTCGTGATAGTGGACACCGGGGACACTTTCGGTTTTATCTGTTTACATGTATACAGGGTGGCGCATTTCGATGGTCAAGCTTAATATATCCGTTATTATACAAGATACGAAAGAAAATTATATACGTTAATTATAGGGTGTCTTGAGCTGCATCAACATTATTTTGACAATCATAGGTTAGCTTATAATTCGTTGGTTATAGAAGACTCCCTTTTTTAACACAACGCCCCATATATCAGGTATTGCATTTTTGCATTCGCCATCAACTTAAAATGCATCTTTTTGGAGAAAAAGTGATCCTTCATCGTTCGTCGTGGTTGAGTTATTTTAACTGTATTGCAACGTTTTACGTTTTTGGCACATATCAATAATTGTGATACGGATTTACTAATCTATAGCCGGGTCTTATGAAAATGACTCATTCGGAGACGTTTTCGTTTTACAGGCGCTCAAAAAGTGGCTAAATTCGTAAAAATTCAAACTTGTGTAACTCAATTTTACTTCCACATCGTCACGTGTGGAAGCATCGCATCGACGACAAAAATTTTAATTTTTTTTCCGTTAAACGTCGTAGAGTGTATCAAAACATATCGAAAACAGATTTGGGAACGAACATTTTTTTGTCTGTCAGTATGTATGTCTGTCTGCTTGTAGCCACGATAACTTTAGAACGAATTGAGATAGCGTCTTCAAAGTTGGTATGCCGTTAGCACTCGACAAACTAACGGTTCGGACTGTTTTTCGGTAAAATCGCTTTCTGGGGTAGGGGATGAATGGGGGATGATTTGGTGAAAATTGACATTTTTCGTTAAAACTCGAGTAATATAACGTCGTGTGGTTTATTTATTAGAAAACTTTTAATTTCATCAAACATCTAGTACTCTGTACTGAAATTAAAACAGGGGTTGAATGTGTGGGGGTAAAATATTGTTGACAAATATGTCGAATTTTGTTTCCTAAAACGGCGTAAAAAGTCTCTAAACATATAGAAAACTTGATTCTGGAACGCAAATACGGTTCGGTCGGTCTGTCGGCATGTAAGTACGTCTGTCTGTTAATAGGCGCAATAACTTTTGAACGAATTGAGATATCACCTTCAAATTTGGTATCCAGTTATCACCCGACAAAGGAGCGCTTCCAATCGTTTTTGGGTAAGATCGCTTCAGGGGGTGGGGATAAATAAGGGGTGATTTGGTGAAAATTGACATTATTACAATAAAACTCTAGTAATATAACGTTTCAAAAGTTTATGGGTACAGGAGTCGAAATATTTTCTTTGTGGTCAAGTCATGGGCCCTAAATTCATTCCATGAGAATGTCTTCCTTAAGAGAATAAATTATCACAGCTATGTGGAAGTTATAATTCAATTTGTAGCACTATTTTCAAATGGGACACCACATATTTTCTGTTTCATAAGTGAAGGCATGCCACCTGCTTTAACTTTTGTGTAAAACTTACTTTATCTAAGGACTCTAGTTTTGGAAATATTTACATTTATAATCGCATACCTTGCATCATGTAGGGATTAGTACATAAAAATTGTTCAGTTTTTTTATAGAATTCTTATAACCGATCAGATTATGTGAATATTTAGCGAGCTTTCGAAGAAAGATATTTAAATAAACTTTGGTACAAAAAAGGTCAAAAATAATGAATTTAATAGGATTATCTATGTTTACATTTTCATAATATATTAAGTAGTTGATAAATTCTTTTCAAACGGTTTCACAAATCTCAAACGAAATTTCTGACAGCTTGTTACTTGCAAATATGGATATTTTTCTGCTTATTCTTTTCTTTACGTCCACAGGTTGTTTACACTTCTGTGAAAAGTTAAACAAATAATTTTTTTTACATTTTCATTTCTTTTTTTCAATTTTAATTCCAGATTAGCCATGTATATAATTGGATTTTTTTGTATTAGTGAATTTTTATTTTTAAAAAATTCACGAATAGAGAGGTATCGATGGTGAGACTTTGCAAAAATTTTTTCAAATGAGCGCGAACTAAGACCCCTAGAACCCATATTCGGGGTCAGTTTCAATTTTAATATGTTTATATATATATATATATATATATATATATATATATATATATATATATATATATATATATATATATATATATATATATATATATATATATATGTATATATGTATAGGTATCCAACCGATAACTCAAAAAATAATTAACCGATTTCGATGATTCGATGAAACTCGGCAAGTGTCTTTCTTTTATCAATGGCTTGGACGAGTTCGTTAGTCAGGAAAATCCGACGAGGGTTTCAGAAAAAATTTTGAGTTTTCTTTCGAAAAAAAATTTTTTCTCCGTAAGTTAGAATGTTATTTTAATAAAATTTGACGTATATATTGCCTTATAAAAGACCTTACTACGTACCAAAATTCGACTTTCTAAGTTTATAAAAAATTTAGTTATTCAAATTAATTTTCTTTCAAAAAATTTTTTTCTACAAAAATTATTAAGTTATTTTAATGAAATTTGGTGGATACGTTGCCATAGACAAGACCTTACTACGTGCCAAAATTCATATTTCTAAGGTTATAGAAAATTGAGTTATTCAAATTTGAAGCATTTAATAAAAATTCACTACCATAACGCACTTGCTGCGCCCAGAATTTTTTGTTAGTAAATTTTCGTGTAAAAGATATTTAGTCAGTTTCCGCAGAATTTTTTAAATAATTTTGTATAAATAATTTTTTGTAATATTTGTTTAATTTTGCTAATTAGAATTAACGTTGAATAAGTTATCGTAAAAAAATGTTTTCGAATTTTCGTGAAAACGTTGTTTAGCTAATTTTCATAAAAAATATAATTGTCCTGTAACATCACAATTTTTGCAACAAAAACGGCGAACTTTCTTGAAGAAAACAGTTTGCGAATTTTCATGTAAAAAGGTTTTGTTTGAAATTTTTGTCAAAAAGCTTTTTGTGAAGAATTATATTTTGGAAGGTGTGTGAATAGAGCTTAAAGGGGTTCGTTGGCCGGGAAAATTAAAGCAGTTTTTTTAGGAACATTTAAAGCTTATTTTCGGAAAATTTTTGTACTTTTTTAAACAATAAAAAGTGATTTTAATGAAATATAGTATATTGTATAAAGGTTATGCTGGTAACCAAATCTGATACCTACCATTAAGAAAAAAAACTCGGGACGCAGCAAGTGCGTTATGGCAGTGAATTTTCTTAAATATGTTTTTATTGCAAATATGTCTGTTTTCTTTTTATTTAAAAAAGCAGGCATCAATTTTGGTTACCAGTATAACCTATATAGTAAAAATAATATGCCATGCTTCATAAAAATAACTTTATTGTGTAAAAATGTACAAAAATTTCCAAAAGTAAACTTAAAGTGTTCCTGCAAAAACTCGTTTCTTGGTCAACCTTATAGGTTAATAGCAAATTGGGCTATTCAAATATGAAGCATTTGATCAAAACTCGCTACCATAACGCACTTGCTGCATCCAGAATTTCTTTTCATTATATTTCGATGGAAAATGCAAAAATGCAATAACGTAAGGCGTGTTTGATTAAAAAAATAAGAAAATTTGTATCACCAATGACTTACGGGCCAGCCTATGATTGTAGAAATATTTTTTTAAGATGTAGCTCAAGACACCCTATAATAAATATATTAAAAAAAATTTCATATCTTGCATAATAACGGATATATTGAGCTTTATTGATTTTTTACGAAAATTCGACAAAAATTATATACCATTAAACGATAAACTCTATAGCTAAGGCTACTGCCAAGCATCAGAGAAAGGGTCTATTTTAAATGAATTTTCTGGAATCATTTTAGTAAAATGAAGGACAATGACGGTTGAAACTAAGACTTCAGGGTTTGTAAAACATCCTTCTTGAGACATTTTCTTTCCATAGCTCGTACTAGATTCAAGTTTTTTGCCTAAATGTTGCAAATTTTTGACGTTTTAAATCGCAACTTTGACATTTTGAGGAAAATCCCAATAATTTTTTATTTAAATGCCTATAACTTTTTTGTCTTTCGATCTACAGAGCTAAGTTTTGGTAGGTAGCTTACGTATAATGATATAAACCCGCGTATCAAATTTGGTTGCCCTTACTTTGTTAATTTTCGAGATATATTTTTTTTACAATTTTTTTCGAAAGAAAACTCAAAATTTTCCGGGAAAACCTTGACCGATTTTCCTGGCTAACGAACTTATCCAAGCCATTTGTAAAAGGAAGGTACTCACCAAATTTAATCAAAATCGGCCCATAATTCTTTGAGTTATCGGTGTGATACATATATATATATATAAATAAATATATATATATATATATATATATATATATATATATATATATATATATATATATATATATATATATATATATATATATATAAACATATAAAAATTGAAACTGACCCCGGATATGTGTTCTGGGGGGCCTAATTAGTGCTCATTTGAAGAAATTTTTTCAAAATTCAAAAGTCGGGATCTCCTCATTAGTGAATTTTTTTTAAGAAAATTCACTAACAGACATATTTGCCATTAAAAACATTTTAATGAAAATTCGCTACCATAACCCACTTGCTGCGACCAGACTTTTATTATCTGGGCTATAAACATAATCACAAAATGCACATATTATGCATTAAACCGTATACATCTTGTTAAATTTGCCATTATAAAATCAGTAAACGATAACAACTGTATTTTGTCAACTTCCACTTCTTTGTGTGCACCGCCCGCTTGCATATTGTGTCCCTTTTAGCAATACAATGCGTAACAATATCAGTTTCACAAAATTAAGCCCGAATAAATGTAGGATAGAAAAGGTTTCCTATATTCTAGTATCCGCCTAAAGTATCATTCTCTCAACATTCTATTCACATTCAAGTTCTTTTCAGGGATAATGATATACCGGCACTTTTGGAAAACGTTACTTGAAGATCGTATGCCTTTGTAGGCGTTTCATCACTGTGTCCCGAGAATTTTGCAAATAAGATATCGTTCTCATGTAACACGACTTTACGTGCCTCGTTTAAAAACAACGATCCAACTCTGCTGTTAAAAAATGTAATAATAAAATAACATATCTCGATAATTTTAATTGCCAATCAATATCATAAGATGACCCAAGGTGTTATTTCCGTACGTGCATCGGATAGAAATATTTTTGCGTATACATAAAAAATTCAATGTTTATCTTATCTTATCTGTGTTAGGAAATTGCTGAATAATTGCCACCGTTATTGTGTTGAATTTATCAACCACAGACTTATATCTTTGTATTATAAGTGAAATTTCATAGAAAAGATTCACTATGAGGATATCGCGAGGTTTCGGTTTTTACATATTTACATGATTCTTTAAAATCGCGAAAAATTTCAAGGAGCGATTTCTTGTCACAAGCTTAAGGGGGTCTTTTCATATTAAATTATTTCCAAAAGGAGTTACACCCCTTCGAAAGTGTAGGATAAAATGAGATTTTTATTTGATTTGAAGAACCATGAAAGAATAACATTTTTCATATAACTTTACCTTGCAAGAATATTGGAGTAGGAAAGGCTTTGATAAGGTAAAGTTATATGGAAAATTTTATTCTTTCATGTTTCTTTAAATATGAGAAATCTGGAGACATTTTCGACAAGGTATCGCTCCTTGAAATTTTTCGCAATATTAAAGAATCACCTGTATAATATACAGGCTGGCGCTTTTCTACGGTAACGCTTAATATATCCGTTATTGTAGAAGAAGAAAAAAATTATATACGTTAATCATAGGGCGTCTTGAGCTGCATCTTATAAAATTATTTTGACAATCATAAGTCGTTGGTGATTTATTTAATAGAACAACCCTTAAATTATTGAATTATTGCATTTCCCATCGAATTATAATGCATGCTTGTACGAAAACAAATTTGCTATCGTTCATCGTTTTTGAGTTATTTCAATTGTTTTGCAACTTTTCACCTTTTTGGCACATATCTAGAATTGTGATACGGCGTTTCACCAACAGATATCAAAGTCCCATGAAAATGATCCATTCAGGAAGGTTTTCGTTTATACAATTCGTCCGAAAAACAGACGAGATGAAATGCACAGGTCGTGTCTCAATCTGAAAAAGTACAAACTGCTGTAACAAAGTTGTGTGTGTGTGAAGGACATACCCTCTGCTTCAAATTTGGTATCAGACTCCCTATACCCAAAGACTCTACGTATTTACATTTATAATTGTATAATTTATCAGCTTTTTTTTTCAGATTATGGGATTATTTGTCGAATTTTCGACGAAACATTAAAATATTTAAATTAACTTTGGTATAAAAAAGTAAGAAATCATTAATTTAATAAGATTACATGTTTTCACTTTCAAAATATATGGGTAGATAAGTAGTTGATAAATGAAACTTCAAAGTGACAGATTCAAATAACGTCATTATTCCAATCAGCTTATGACATGAAAATATGAGCATTTTCCGCTTTTATTGTTATTGTAAAAAAATGTTTGTGAATTCACGTGCAAAAATTGGTTTCAAATTTTCGTGACAAAGTTGGTTTAGCAAATTTGCATGCATATTTTTTAGTGAGTTTTCTTTAAAAAAATTCACCAATGAGAGCGCGACTTTTGAACTTTAAAATTTTTTTTTCAAATGAGCGCGAACTAGGCCCCCTAGAACACATTTCCGAGGTCAGTTTCAATTTTTATATGTTTATATATATATATATATATATATATATATATATATATATATATATATATATATATATATATATATATATATATATATATATATATACAAGTTGTACCGATCTTATGACAAAGTTCGATAACTCCTTTTTATTATAGATATCAAAATGTTTCTAAGCAAATGTGGTACAGGAAGCTAAGATACACAATTGAAAATTATTTGGAATTATATAGGATGATTCATAATTCAGGTACGAATCAAACATATGTTTTTTTAAATTGGAACCCCTGTATATTATTATATTTTCGGATAACTATATATATTATTTCGGATATATATATATATATATATATATATATATATATATATATATATATATATATATATATATATATATATATATATAACTCAATAACTCAAAAATTAATGGGCCGATTTTGATTAATTAAATTTGGTGAGGATCTTCCTTTTGCAAGTGCTTGGCTAAGTTAGTTAGTAAATCGGCGGGGTTTTATTTTTATATCTCCAGAAATAACAAATTTATGGCAACCGAATTTGGTACGCGGCTTTATATCGCAAAAGAAAAGGCTATGCACCAAAATTTAGATTTGTATGTTAAAAGACAAAAAGTTATACTCGTTTTAAAAAAATGGGGTTTTCCTCAAAACGTCAAAGTCACGATTTGAAACGTCAAAATTGGCAACATTAAGGCAAAGAACCTGAAACGAATACGGGTTACGTAGAGAAAATGTCGCAAGAAGAGTTTCTTACGAACCCTGAAGCTTCAGCTTCAACCGTCATTGTCCTTCATTTTACTAAAATATTTCTTTCTCTGATTCTTCGGCAGTAGTTTTAGCTACAGAGTTTATCGTTTATAATTTTTAGCGCATTTTCGTAAATAAAAAAAAATCAATAAAGCCTAATATATCTGTTATTATACAAGATACGAGAAAAAATTGTACACGTTAATTATAGGATGTCTTAAAAAATATTTCTACAATCACAGGGTGGCCCCATGTCGTTGGTGATACATTTTTTCTAATTTTTTTAATCGAACACAGCTTATATTATCGCATTCTTGAATTTTCGATCGAAATATAATGTATGTTTGTAAGAAAAGAAATTTGGGACACAGCAAGTGCGTTATGGTAGCGAATTTTGATTAAATGCTGTAAATTTGAACAGCTCAATTTGCTATTAACCTATAAGGTTCGCTGGCCCGGAAACTAATTTTTTCGGGAACATTTTAAGTTTATTTTTGGAAAAGTTTTGTACATTTGCAAACAATAAAGCTATTCTGATGAAATATGGTACATTGTTTCTACTATATAGGTTAGACTGGTAACCAAATTTGATGCCCGCTTTCTTTAAAAAAAAAACACATATTTGTTATTAAAAACATTTTATTGAAAATTCACTACAATGACGCACTTTCTGTGTCCAGATTTTTTAAATTTCTGTCAAAAAGCTTTCTGTAAATAATTTTATCTTTGCAGGTGTAGTTTTTGTGTAAATTGCTTGGTTAAGTTGGTTTGTCATAATTGTCCGACTTTTTTCCGGAAAAGTTTAAGTTTATGTTCTAGATATTTTTGTGCTTTCTCAAACAATAAAGTTATTTTGCTGCAATACGGTACATCGTTTCTACCATTAAGGTTTTACTTTCCACTAAATGTGATGCCTTTTATAAAAAAAACACATATTTAACATTTCTATGAAAATTAGCTACCATAACGCACTTGCTGCGTCCAGGCTTTGTTTTGACTTGTTCTGCAGCTACGTTTAGTGAAGCATAATTATTCATATGTAGATATAATTTAAACTTGCCTACACATGCATCTATTTAACGCAAACATATAGAGACTCGGTGGTTCAGTGGTAAGAACGTGTGCCTCTAAACCGAAGGGTACCGGGTTCGCCCACAGCGTTCTCCTTTCACTTTTTCAGTACAAGTAACATCAACCTAGGTTCTGGCATTGATTTTGAGCAAGTTTAATGTCTGCACGTTCCGCCCTTCGGAGGGGATGTACATCCGTCGGTCCCGTGTCAATGCGATGTTGGGCATGTTAAAGATCCTTACTCTCTTTACAGAAAGGCGGGGGTTCGGCAAAATTTTCAGGTTAGTGAGGTGAAACTGCTCACTGGCGTCGGTGATTGGCCATAGTCGCGGAAATAGACCGACGTTAAAGATAGAACAACAACAACGTAAACATAATAGATACAATAATCTTATTCAAAAAATTTTTTTTCTACTGTATTAATTGTATCTACTTATGAACTATTTCCTTTTTTTTTCCTTTTTTTTTCGTTTTTTGTGTTTCTTTTTTCTTTAGTCCACATTTTTTATTGACATTTAGTAACCTTTAAGCTTTCTGTGAGTAATTATATCTTGGCTGGTGTAGTTCTGGTGTAAATTGCTTGGATAGATTCGTTGGCCAAGAAAGTCAGACCAGCTTTTCGGGAAAATTTTCAATTTATGTTCGGGAAATGTTTGTACTTTTCTAACAAAATATTCTTTTGATGAAATATCGTACATTAGTTTTTACTATGAAGGTTATATTAACTACTAAACTTGCGGTCTCTTAAAAATTACATATTAATTATTAAAACACTTTTATGAAAATTCGCTACCATAACGCACTTTCTGCGTTCAGACTTTTAGTGAATTTTCTTAAAAAAAATTCACTAATGAGGAGATCCCGACTTTTGAATTTTGACAAAATTTCTTCAAATGAGCGCTAATTAGGCCCCCCAGAAAACATATCCGGGGTCAGTTTCAATTTTTATATGTTATATATATATATATATATATATATATATATATATATATATATATATATATATATATATATATATATATATATATATATATATATATATATATATATGTATCACCCCGATAACTCAAAAAATAATGGGCCGATTTTGATCAAATTTGGTGAAAAAATTCCTTTTGCAAATGGCTTGGATGAGTTCGTTAGCCAGGAAAATCTGCCCAGGTTTTCCCGGAAAATTTTGTGTTTCCTTTTGAAAAAAATTTATATCTCCGGAATTAACAAAGTAAGGGCAACCAAATTTGGTACGCAGGTTTACATCCTTATAGGTAAGTTACCTATCAAAAGACAAAAAAGTTATAGGCATTTAAAGAAAAACAAATTGAGGTTTTCCTCAAAACGTCAAAGTGGCGATTTAAAATGTGAAAATTGGCAACATTTAGGCAAATAACTTAAATCTAATACGGGCTATAGAAATAAAATGTCTCAAGAAGGATGTTTTACAAACCCTAAAGTCTTAGTTTCAACCGTCATTGTCCTTCATTTAGTAAAATATTTCCGGAAAATTCATTTCAAATAGACCCTTTCTCTGATGCTTGGCAGTAGCCTTAGCTATAGAGTTTATCATTTAATGGTATATAATTTTTGTCGAATTTTCGTAAAAAAATCAATAAAGCTCAATATATCCGTTATTATATAAGATACGAAGAAAATTTGTATATATTAATTATAGGGTGTCTTGAGCTACATCTTAAAATAATATTTCTTTAATCACAGGGTGGCCCATAAGTCGTTGGTGATACAAATTTACTTTTTTTTTTAATCAAACACGCCTTATGTTATTGCATTTTTGCATTTTCCATCGAAATATACTGCATGTTTGTACGAAAAGAAATTCTGGACGCAGTAAGTGCGTTATGGTAGCGAATTTTGATCAAATGTTTCATATTTGAACAGCTCAATTTGCTATTAACCTATAAGGTTGACCAAGAAACGTGTTTTTTCGGGAACATTTTAAGTTAACTTTTGGAATTTTTTGTACATTTTCACACAATAAAGTTATTTTAATGGAACATGGCACATTGTTTTTACTATATAGGTTATATTGGTAACCAAATTTGATGCCTGCTTTCTTAAAAAAAACACACATTTTTGTTATTAAAAAGATTTTTATGAAAATTCACTACCATAACGCACTTGCTGCGTCCAGAATTTTTTTAATTTCAATAAACCCAGGTCATTGCTAATATACGAGTACAAAGAAACACAAGTTTTCTAATTTGTAGCTTCTTCTGTGGTACTCTCTTCGTGACTAAGTATTTTGTTATTAAGCTTTTTTACACCTTTCACGTTTTCTTCTTGTTTTGATGTTTGGTAAACACATTCGAAATGATTACAAGCTGATATCGTCGAAGAGCCTTCTCCTCTGAAATTAACGGATCCTTAACTATAGGTTCTCTGATTCAATTTATAATCTATTTTTTGCCTTGTAAGAACCTCTTCATTCAGATTATTAACCATCTGTCTGACCTTATATGCTGTTAAAGCTTTTTTTTATTACGTTTTTATAAAGTAACTGATTGGCGATTAATTGATCTATATCCATCAATAATCTATTTATACTGAGGCGTTTAAATAATACTGCCCATGAAATACGATCTTTTACCATAAATAAAATATTTTAATTTACTACAATTAATTTTTAAGTTTGCCCTTTATTGGTTTATTGAGTGAAGGAATTTTTCTTTTTCTTCACTTAATTATGTTTTAAAACATATACAAGTAGATATATATTGTGACTTATTGTCAGATTTGTGACGTAATTTTCTTGTTTGTTTTAGATTATATCGATTTACTTCTATTTGAAAAACACTTATATATTTCAAGTTACATCATCAATAAATAAATCTGTTTTAATATTTAACTGTATGTACGAAGGTCGCCCAAAAAGTACCCGTGCAACTTATCCACGCCACTTACAAAAGGAAGGCACCTTACCAACATTTTATCAAAATCGACCGATTATTTTTCGAGTTATGGGTACTATATATATATATATATATATATATATATATATATATATATATATATATATATATATATATATATATATATATATATATATATATATATACTCATTTGAAGAAATTTTTTCAAAATTCAAAAGATGGGACTTCCCCATTAGTGAATTTTTTCTAAGAAAATTCACTAAAAAGTTATGGGAATCTAAAGAAAATAAATGTGGGTCCCACTGATGACCAGAGAAACGCATAAAATCAATTTATTTTGTGTGGATAACCAAATCTATTGTGTATTACAGAGCAAGATTAAGTTTTTTAGCGCAGGAAGGTCAAGAAATGTCTGAAAAAGATTTAAAAAAATTCGCGATTTGAAACGTCAAAACTGGCAACATTTAGGCAAAAAACCTCGAAAGAATACGGGTTATGTAGAGAAGTGGTCGCAAGAAACATGTTTTAAAATGTCTTAGGTTTCAGCCTCAACCATCATTGCCCTTCATTTTACTAAAACATTAGCAGAACAATTATTTTAAGTAGACCCTTTCTCTGATACTTTGGCAGTAGTATTACTTATAGTTCGACCACCAACAGTCCCCAAACTCGCTTATTAAATGACGGATATCATTTTCAAAACTAAAAAGGTACGAACGATGCTTTCTCTTAATACCAGGAAAGCCTCTGGCCTTGACGAGATCCCAGCAATTGTTCTCAAAAAATGAACTTGCTCCTGTCCTGGTTCTGAAAAAAGGACCCAAAGCGCTTCCTAGCAACTACAGGACTATTTCTCTCCTTTCAGTCGTCTCTAAAGTTATGGAAAAGTATATAAACACCGAATTACTAAAATTTCTTGAAAAACAGTCTAATCCACGACAGGCAGTATGGATTCCGTCAGCGCAGATCAACTGCCGACCTCCTTTCCTTTGTCACCCATTCTTGGAACAAGTCTATGGAAGTACATGGTGAATCCCAGATTGTCGCTCTAGACATATCCAAAGCATTCGACCAGGTGTGGCACGCAGCGCTGCTTAATAAACTTCCGGCTTATGGCCTACCACCAAAACTCTGTACGTGGACAGCAAATTTCCTCTCCAACCGGAGCATTTATGTTGTCGTAGATGGCCAATCCTCTAAACTGTATCCAATTAATGCAGGAGTTCCTGAAGGTTTAGCTTTAGCTCCTACTTTTTTTATTCTCCACATCAATGCCCTCCCCTCTAGCACATCCAACCGAGTTCACAGTTACGCGGACGACAGCACCCTCCACTCAAATATACTATATTCTAAGCCTGTCTCTTTAGCCCAATTCGATGAGGATCGCAGACTCATGGAGGGTTCTGTCTCAGTGGATCTCCAAAAAATATTAGAATGGGGAAGTAGAAATCTTGTACAATTCAACCCCACCAAATCTCAGTCTTGCTTTCTATCTCATAAGAGATACACCAGCCCTAGATCCATCACGATGAACAACCAAGTTATTCAAAGTAATGAGCCCTGTTCACTTGTTGGCATTTCTGTGGACCGAAATATCAATTGGCACCAACATGTCACATCAATTGCAGAATCGGCGGCTAAGAAATTAGGTTTCCCCTTCCGGGCTCGCAAATACTTTTCACCAGCTAATCTCTATATTTTATATACTTCACAAATAAGGCCAAACCTCGAAGACTGCTCCCACATCTGGGGTGCCGCTTCTAAACTCGCTATCCTGGATTCCATTCAGAAGAGAGCTATACGTCTCAACGGTGACACTACCCTCACCCAAAGGCTGCCATCCCTTGCCCACCGACGTGCCGTTGATAACCTCTCTCTCTTTTATAGATATCTGTACGGGTGCTGCTCAGAGGAGCTTTCTACCGTAGTTCCTCCACCTGCTGCCCCCACTAAATTCACCAGGGGAACAGAGCGAATGTACTCTTTTACGGTCCAGGTCAGCAGACATAGAATATTTTGTTATGCCTGCTCTTTTTTCCCGAAGACTTCCAAGTTGTGGAATTCCTTGCCGGCACATGTTTTTTCCTCTCCTCCGAACCACCAAACCTTAAAGCCCAGAATTAACAAGTTGCCTCTTTCCTCCTTGTCGACACCCACGGTACGATAGTATTTAGGCTGTAGGCCCTCGTGGTGTGTTGTTGAAATATTATTATAGAGCGTATGGTTTAATAGTTTGTAATTTTTAGCTTAACTTCGTAGAAAAAAATCGCTATCGAGGAGACTACGACTTTTCAATTGTGAGAAGATTTTTTCAAATGAGCGCGAACTTGGCCTCCTAGAACCCACATACACAGGGTGACGTATTTCTAAGGTAAAGCTCAATGTATCCGTTATTATACACGAAACGAGAAAAAACTGTATACGTACGTTAATTATAGGAGGTCTTGATCTTAAAAAATTTTTTCAGTAATCACAGGGTATCTCATAAGTCGTTGGTAATCCATATTTTCTTTTATTTTTAATCAAACACCCCTTATTATATTGCATTTTTGTCTTTTCCATAGAATTATAATGCACGTTTGTATTTTTTAATCGAACATGCGTTATATAATTGCATTTTTGCATTTTTCATCGAAATATAATGCATGTTTGTAAAAGAAATTCTGGACGCAGCAAGTGCGTTATGGTAGCGAATTTCCATTAAGTTCTGAATAGCTCAATTGCTATTAACTAAGGTTCGTTGGCCAGGTAACCAGTTATTTCGATAACATAAAGTTGATTTTCAGAAAGTTTTTGAGCATTGTTTCTACTATATATTATACTGGTAACCAAATTTGATGCCTGGTTTCATAAAAAAACACATATTTGCTATTATAAACATTTTTATGAAAATTCACTACCACTTTCTTTGATTTTTCCACGAAGTTACAAAGGTTTCCCCACTAATTCGGGATTCGCAAGTGTATTTATTTAAATTTTCTTGTATTATGAGGAGCATCTGCAAACCGAGTCATATTCTTTGTTCGCGGCTTTCAGCCGAATTAATATCGAAGCACCTCCGTATCGTGTGATGTTGATCATGTACGTTGTATAACAGTATAATCACAAATAAAAAATAAACACAGGTACCTAGAAATTCGCCTCGAATCATTCAACTCCCATCTCTCCAATCCATTGCTAAAGAGAAGTTTCTGCTAGCCATGAGATTTGAGTTGATATTTTGTAGCTTATTACGATGAGCGATAGAGGTACTTGTAACAAATTGTTATTGTTGTTGGATAATGACGTTGTTTAAAGTAGGCGTGTGCATTTATATGATATACTGGCTGGGGACTAGCTTGAGGCATTCAGTGTACGCGTTCCGTAGCCGTAACATGTCATTATGATACACAATTCATACGGCAAAAGTTATTTTTTATAATACTTCCCACAACTACCAGTTTTATTGAGCATGGGGCAGGGGCATTCTGCTTCACACAATAACGCAATGAGCTATATTATATTGTTCCAAGATTTTATTTGGTCAGGCATGTCTTCCAAATCGTCATTACATATTTTAATGAGGTACCTACTCACATACCGTAGAGTTACCATTGCATACCAATAAAATTAAAAGCCTGGACGCAGCAAGTGCGTTATGGTAGTGAATTTTCATAGAAATGATCTGGCACAAAATATTTTATTATAACTTTTTTTTCTTGTAACATAGAAATCTAAATTTTGGTGTATGGTTTACTTTTTATACCGTAAACCTACCTACCAAATTTGGTTATCATAGATATCTTATTTTTTAGGATAAAATTTTTTTTCAAATTAAAACTCAAAATTTTTCCGGAAAACCTCGTCCGATTTTTTTGATTAACGAACTCGTCAAAGTCATTTACAAAAGGAAGGTACATGCCAAATTTTATCAAAATCGGCCTGTTATTATTTGAGATAAAAATTTTTTTCGAATGAAAACTCAAAATTTTCCCGGAAAACCTCGTCCGATTTTCTTGACTAACAAACTTGTCAAAGCCATTTACAAAAGAAAGGTACGTGCTAAATTTTATTAAAATCGGCTTATTACTTTTTGAGATAAGAATTTTTTTTGAATGAAAACTCAAAATTTTCCCGGAAAACCTCGTCCGATTTTCCTGGCTAACGAACTTATCCAAGCCATTTACAAAATAAAGGTACATGCCAAATTTTATCAAAATCGGCCGATTATTTTTTGAGTTATCGGTGTGATACATATATATATATATATATATATATATATATATATATATATATATATATATATATATATATATATATATATATATATATATATATATATATATATATATATATATATATATATATATATATATATATATATATATATATATATATATATATATATAAACATATAAAAATTGAAACTAACCCCGGATATGGGTTCTAGGGGTCCTAGATCGCGCTCATTTGAAGAAATTTTTTCAAAATTCAAAAGTCGAGATCTCCTCATTAGTGAATTTTTTCTAAGAAAATTCACTAAAATTAGACCAATTTATTTAAAATAATAGTATGTGTAAAACAAAACTGAAAATCCGATTCCATATATACCAAATTGTATTTTACATTATCTTAGATTATTTCCTTGTAGGTGGTTCAAAACGAACAAGACACGCGATAAAATATTTCTGCCACGTTACAAAAGCACTACAAAAAGAATGGCCACCGCATTTTTAACCCATCGTTGGTACGGTCGCATATGTCATACCACTTGTTCTTCTAAAATTGCCGTGCACATTCCTGCGTATGCGTTCACCGTTTTCCCTTCAGATGGTTCTACTAATTGCTGCATTCTGTAACGCCTGGAAAACTTTTATCCCCGTCCATTGGCGGATGTTTTTTAGCGACAATATTTTTTTCCTGCTTATTCCAGCTCTCCCTCCCTCAATTTTACCCTGAAAAATAAGCGTTGAAAGTGATGGCGTTCTCCACGCAGTATGTGTCCGAGATAACCTATTTTCCTTTCTTGATATTTTCGAAAAGTTTACGTCCTATTAGGCCGGCACTTCGGAGAACTCATTTCTCACGTGATCGACCTAAGAGGGTGTTTTGGGCCGATCACGTGAGAACGAGAAAGAAATCACATTCGCCGTACGATCCACATTTCAAACGCTTCAATTTTGTTGATGATCGGTGCCTTCAACCTCCATGCCTCAACACCGTGCAGGAGAACGGACCAAACATAGCATTTTACCACCTGAGACTAAAATTCAAGTTCTAGTCTGTAAGGAATTTTCGAAGTCTTAGAAAGGCCATTTATCCTGTTTGATCCCGCATATTATCTCTTGATCCTGATCCCATTCTCTGTTAATCATGCATTCTAGGTATTTAAACTGTGTGACCTGTTCGATGTTCTCTTCATCAATATGAATGTGTGGAATATCGTTTCTACCAACAATCATAAACTTGGTGTTGCTGAGGTTAGTTCTCAAACCTAGTCTTTGGCTTTCTTCATTGATCCAGCAGTCTTTGGAGATCATGTGCACTATCTGCTAATATTACGGTATCATCCGCATACCGGATATTGCTAATGGTGATTCCATTTACTTTAATTCCAAAGGGACTATGTGAAATTAACTCGGAGAATGATCTTTTCAGGTACACGTTGAACAACATTTAGGATAGGATACACCCTTGGCGAACTTAATTTTTAATTTCAAAATCTTCAGTTGTTCCAGCGTTGCTTATTCGAATTTCTGCTCTTTGGTGCCAATACAGATTACCGATTAGCCTGACATCTTTTCCATCCAGCCCCAAATCTATAAGATATGTTATCAGAAGATTGTGCTTAACCTTGTCAAATGCCTTCTCATAGTCGATGAAACACATAAGGCATATTTTATTTGATCCTGGCAGTTTTGGACCAGTGCCTGGAGGCTGAATATGGCTTCTCTAGTTCCGAATACGCTCTTAAATCCGACTTGACTGACCCTGCTTACTTCCTCACATTTTTGATAAAGCCTTGTGTGTAGAATCCGAAGAAAAAGTTTTACAAAGTGGCTTATTAAACTGATGAGACGATAATCTTTACATGACGTTGCGCTGTTGGATTTTGGTAGTGTGATAACTGTAGAGAAGAGCCAATCTTTAGGGCAACATCCAGTGTCATGCATGTTATTGAAGAGTCTTACGATTGTTTCAAGACTTTGTTCTTTAATTAAGTAAAACCTTTACGAGTACACATCATTAGGAGCCGGAGATTTGGTATTTTTCATTAAATTGATGGCGTCATGATTTCACTGCTTAATACGCTTGGTCCCGATCGACCGTACATTTCCGTTGTAGGGTTCTCCGGTTTGTCATCGCTGAAAAGACTAATTGTATATTTTCTCCAGATTTGCAGCAATTCTTCGGTTTGTTTTACTATTTCATTGTGCTCGTTTTTAATGAAACTTAGTGGTCTATTATTGTGTAAACCAGCGATTTATTTAACTTTTTATGGAGATGGAAACTGTCTTCGGGTCTGCTAAGATTCTCAGCCTCCAAACATCTTTCATGTATTCCATTCTCTTTCGCCACTCTGATCTTATTTCGTATTCTTCTTGGAAAAACTCTATACCCGTTGTGATCATGCTGAATTTTACACTACTTTCGCTTTTCATTAAATCTAGAATATCTTTAGTAATCCACTCGTTCTTGGCTGTTGTTTGTTCTTCGAGAGAAACCTTTCGTTCGTGGTTTTAAAAGCTTGTTTAAGATCAAGCCAGTGCTTGTTAGCGATGTTTGCACTGATAACCCTTTCTAGTTCTTTATTAAGATGGTCTTCATACAGCGATCTTGTTTTTTCATCTTTTAGTAGTTGTAGGTCCAATGTCTTCTTCATACCCCAGCCGAAGTAAACTGTGGATTCCAAAGATAATGTAACCGCAATAGCTTAAGCGACGGTATACCATCACGTTAGACCCGGTAGATGGTACTGTAGTTAAACAAGTCACTTGATATCACTGTAACCAAACCGATAAGTTTTCATTTGTCATCTTATGTGCAGCCGAAATTGTCCGGGGTATGATATGCTACAACTTCATTATATAAAGTGCACAAAAGAGCCTCGGTGGTTTAGGGGCAAGAACGTGTGCCTCTGAACCGAAGGGTACTGGGTTCGATACCAGGGTTCTCCTTTCATTTTTTCAGTACAAATTGTAACATTAACATCACCGAGGTTCTGGCATTGTATTTGACCTAGTTGAATGTCTGCACGTTCCGCCCTTTGGAGGGGGCGTTAAGCTGTCGGTCCCGTGTCCATGTGATGTTGGGCACGTTAAAAATCCCTACCCTCCTTACAGAAAGGCAGGGGTTCGGCAAAATTTCCAGGATAGTGAGGTGAAACTGCTCCCTGGTGTCGGTGATTTGCCATAGGTCGACGTTAAAGAAACAAAACAAACACACAAAGTGTACAAAATAACTTTTTTTTAACGTTTTTCGCCAACTGTGGTAATTATATTTTATATTTACATTCTATCAGCATCTACTGTAATTGTAAATATTTGCAGTGGTCTTACAAAGAAGAACAGCATTTAACTAAATTGAGGCACGTATGTGATGAACTCCCCACTGAAGAGCAATTGAGATGCGAAACAGATGTTGACTGGCCTGACCACTAGAATAAATTAAATTCAGATACCAAACAAGAATTTAACCAGCACGAAAGTTGACAATACGGCGATGAACAAGCTAATCTTCAATGCTCTTATCATTCTAAAGAAGGCAATGTTATATGCCTAAGGGGTAAAGATGCAAAAATAAAATGCATTCAATCTCCAGGGAATTCTTCTGTAAGAATCAGAAGAGAAAATACTGTAACAAATTTACACGGGAACTATAAAAAAATAGCTAAGGATGTTAGAACACCAGTTGAGTGTTGGGACTTCTTTGTGGACAAAACCTTGCTCAGTGATATTGTTATAACCTCGAATGAGAAAACGATTGAAATGTCACAAAATTACACCGAGAAACATATGGTAAAACACACTGATTTGGCCGACTTGAGGAAAATGTTAGGGCTCATGTACCTAGCTGGCCTCTTTAGATCTTCCAGGAAAAATTTAGATGACTTGTGAGCCAGTTATGGAACAGGAGTGGATATATTTTTAAGTCTAAAATGCCTCTAAAGAGGCTTAATTTCTACTTGTGTGTCTTCGTTTCGATAGTGAAGATAGTAGATTAGAGCCAAAGCAAAATGGGTTCAATTCAGGGAATTCTTCAGTAAAACCCAGGAGGGTAAATACAGGGACCCAGTTACAAGGGCTCTAAACAAATAGGTAACGATGTTAGAACACCAGTTAAGTGTTGGAACCTCTTTGTTGACCAAAATATGCACAGTGATATTGTTATAAACATGAATGCGAAAACAATGCAAAAGTCACAAAATTACACTGACAAATATATGGTGAAACACATTGATTTGGTCGAATTAAAGGCAGTGTTAGGACGTATGTACCTAGCTGGTCTCTTTAGAATCGCTAGGCAAAATTTTGAAGACTTGTGGGCTAGTGACTGAACAGGAGTGGATATGTTGAGATCTACAATGCCTCTAAAGAGGCTTTATTTCTACTTGTATGTCTTGGGTTCAATTGTGGAGATAGATAGATAGATAAGAGCCGTCATATAGTCAAATTAGCACCCATAACTACCACATAGTAAGGTAGTAAGGAATGTTACACTTCAGCTGAATACATGACGATTGACGAAAAACTCTAGGCTTTTCGTGGACCATGCGGATTTAAACAATATATTCAGAGCGAACATACCAAATATGACATTTGCACTCGTCGACGCAAGAATATTCTACATTTTTAATTTAGAAGTTTACCTTGGAAGCAACTAGAAGGGTCAGTCTACATGAGCAGCAAACGAGAAGATATGGTACTGCGTCTTATAGAACCAATCAGAGGTTCTAGTAGAAATGCCACGATTGTTAATTGGTTTAGTAGTTATACCCTTCTAATAAATCTGAAGGAAAATAGACGGACGGATATCTGTACTTTGAAGAAAAATAAATGTGAAATACATCCGTCCATACTTCCTGTCCATGCCAGAGAAGAAATTCGTTAAAAGTTCGCATGTAAGTCGGATATTATGCTTGTATACCACATTACTAAGAAAGGAAAAATATCCTTGTCCGCGATTCTGTACCGGCATAACAAGATGGATGCTGTGAGTAACAGAATAAGAAAACCTAAAATATTCACTTTTTATAACTCGTACAATGATGGAGTTCACTTTGAAGATGATTTGTCTGCTAGTACATACAGTGTTTCTAGGAAAATTAAAAGAGGACATCTTACTTCTCAATAGTGCGGCTACGAATGCTATGAGCGTATGAAAGTAAAAGAATCCATTTGTAAGAACTGTACGCCGAAACTTTTTAAGGTAATAAGATCTCTCTTGTAATAGAATTTAGGGATCGAAGACAAGAATATTCACACATTTGTTGCGATTTTCGCGAAAAAATGTATGCGGCCACTGCAAAAAAGTGACAGAAAGTCATTTTCCACTTGTTATTCTTGCAATCGTTTGATGTGCATGGACCAGCCTTTAAAATGCCTAAATTATTTCACGAAATTTTATTTTTGTTTGAGTGTTTATACTTTAGTAATAAGTAGTTAGAATAAGAAGTTGATGAAGACAGGAAATACGTGTAAATTTTTTTTAAAGTTTTTTTATAAGTTTTTGTTATAATGCGTTTTTTGGAATACAGAATTTTATATTACAAATAAAAGTGTTTTTTCCTGGCATTAAGTTTCCTTTGTTACTTTTTCTCTCTAATGGCATCTATAGTAGCTTTTTGTTAATATACTTGACCGAAATAGTAGGACGCCCAGTTTTGCCCATCCCTGACATAACTATATTATTGACATTTATTCTCAATTTTTGACACAACTTATCTGATTTATGAAAGGACGATCTGGATGCATATCATTGAAGGGGTGACATATTTTTTCCAAGTGCAAAAGCTCACCAAATTATATCATTATTAACATTTCAGTCCTATTAGCGAATTGTTATGAAAAAGAATTCGCTAAGAGAGAGGTATCGATGGTGAGATTTTCAAAAAAATTTTTCAGCTGAGCGTGAATTTGGGTTGCTAACGAAATCAAGGTCGGTTAAAATGTTTATATATATATATATATATATATATATATATATATATATATATATATATATATATATATATATATATATATATATATATATATATATATACCTTTTGTGTAAGAAACATAACTACACATGTAAAATGTCAACATTTTTGTGCTAAAGAATTATGTTTTTTAAGAAGGTTTGGTTGAAATGAAGAGAAATAGTGAGGCGAGAGTGAAAATAAATCTTTGTAACGGCTAGAGAAATGTTTGCGGAAGAAGAAAGAGAAGAAAAGGGAAGGTTGATCAAAATTCAGAAAGTGACATTAACTAAAATTGTTTTGACAGTTTGATTATTTGAGGATTTTTACAAAATTATGTTATATAAGCACAAGCACAGCTTCTTTGTAAGACAGAATGTATAATTTTGACCACTAATAAATGAGTATACCTTGGTTTCGGGTCCTAGGGGCCCAAATTTGCGGTCAGCTGAAAAAGTTTTTGAAAAATCGCACCATCTATACCTCTCTATTTTTTTTTAATAACAATTATCTTGTGTTTTTAACAGCTTGATAAAGTTGCATTTACAATAAAATAATTAAACGCATTTAAAAAGCTCTCTCTAACCCGAACTTAATATTTTTAATCAATAAAACTTATCATACAAAAATAATAATAATAAAAGTTTAATATATTCATGCAAATTTATTACTTAGGATTAAATAGCGGTATAAAGAGAATCAAACTAAACAAAATTTGTATTGGCTTCATGTGGCTCCTTAAGAAAGATATATTAGTATTCATCCTATGAACCATTTAAAAAACAATGGTCATTTATGGCAACATATTTCAAATATCTTTAAGATTAAAATGATTGTGTTAACATTTTATAATTTATTATGTGGAAAGTATGCACCTTATGAGAAAATATACTGATGCAGCAAGTGCGTTATGGTAGATAATTTTTATAGTCTTTTAATGAATTTTTATTTTAAGAAATTCACTAATAGAGAGGTATCGATGGTGAGACATTGCAAATTTTTTTTCAAATGAGCGCGAACTAGGACCCCTAGAATCCATATCCGGGGTCAGTTTCAATTTTTATATGTATATATATATATATATATATATATATATATATATATATATATATATATATATATATATATATATATATATGTGTGTGTGTGTGTGTGTATATCCGTCTGATAACTCAAAAAATAATTAACCGATTTGATGAAACTCGGCAAGTGTCTTTCTTTTATTAATTGCTTGGATGAGTTTGTTAGCCAGGAAAATCGGACGAGGTTCTCCGGAAAAAGGTTGAGTTTTCTTTCAAAAAAAGTTCTTTCTCAGAAAATAAAGCTCCTTTAATGAAATTTACTATATATGTTGCCTTGGGAGAGACCTTACTACGCACCGAAATTCAACTTTCTAAGCTTATAGAAAATTTAGTTTTTCAAATTTTAAATTTTCTTTTGAAAAAAATTTTTTTTCTCCGAAAATTACAAAGTTATTTTAATGAAATTTGGTGGATATCTTGCCCTAGGAAAGACCTGATTACATACCAAAATTAAACTTTCTAAGTGTATAGAAACTGAGTTATTCAAATTTGAAATATTTAATAAAAATTCACTACCATAACGCACTTGCTGTGTCCCGAGCCTCTTAGATTTTAATAGCTCAATTCCACATTCGACGTAGGAACTTCAGTTTTGGTGTCTGCAGGAGCAACTTATTTTCCAAATTCTGTAAAAACAGAGACGGAGACACAAAAGTTTTAAAGGAAAACTCGTCGAATTGGCGACCAACAAACTTATCCAAACCAGTACCAAAACAAAGACAAAATTTGCGGGAAACTTGCCTTCAAAAACTTTGAAATAAAACAAATTTACCAAAAAACGTTATTGAAACAATCCACGTTGGAATTTGAAGTAAAAGGAAACATGACAAAAAATTATGAAAAATCTACATTCAGATTATCACAATTTTTACTTCTTTCCCCAAGTCGTACACTTTATCAACGAAAACACATGACTAAAAAAGTTTTTTCCAATATCCAGTGACCACCTTAGCTTTTATAATTTTTTTAAAACTAGTCGATGGCTTAAGCACGGACTAAATACTATGTATTATTTTAAATTTTTAATTTTAAAAATTTGAGGGCAAATATCTAAAAAACTCGTCACTAGATTTTAAACCCGCAGCTTCGGGTCCTTACTATACCTTTTTGGAAAGCTATTTTAGTTCTCTAATTAAAAGAGCTTTTCAGAAAGATGCAACTCAATCTACCTTCCCCATTCAAATTTTGTTGTGCTTCAAAAAAAGTGCCTGCCTAGCAAGCAAAATCGTTGTGCTTTTTTGGGTTTTTCGAAATTCTTAGCAGTTCTCGGGAAAACCCTGTTGCAACCTTTTATAATGGACACTCTGTATACTTATATATAATCAATATTTCATAAACTCCATGGCATTTGTTTGGAGTAGTATTCTGGAGAGTTTTTTTTTTTTGAAATTAGACTTGACGATCTTGTGCTGTAAAGACGGGTTTGATGATATGGGTTCTAAAATTCGGCTGATTTTATCGGTGACACCTTAAATATATGGTTGGCTGTGTGTTGCTGAGAGAATGTTGTATGCTGTTCTTGTGTTATAGCGGCTGGTTTTGCCATAAGAACAACAGACTCCTCTCAAGAGTACAAGGCCTCCTAGCACACATTAAAGATGTCACCGACAAAATCATAAAAAATATCTAGTGTTGTTTATACACTCAAGTGCCATATAATTTATCAATTTCCGAACTTATCTATTTCTCATATTTTAGACCGCTGACTGCTTATCTGTATAATTGTGTCTATCTGGGTTGAACATACTGAGGCCCTGGAATCGAACTACAATAACTCAATCTACCTGTATTTACCGCTCTACGGAGTAGACAGGTTAAATTGTTCGAGTCCTTTCCATTCATCTTTCTTTAACCTCTTGAAGGTGGCTCCAAAACGGGAGCCTAAACGTCCAGTTTCAACAAAATCAGCCACAACTGCCAGGAAAAGATTTTGTCGAAAAAATCCTAAAACACGTCAAGTTTGCTTGTGAGGGGAACAACTTTTGACGCAAAAGTACAGCCCAAACTTTACCTTCCTAAGCCGGTCCCTCAAATTTTTTCAAATGGGAATAGGGGTCACGTGACAGCTAGTTGGAAAGAGCTTTTGATTCCCTATACATTGCTTTTAATTTTTAAAATTAGGTGTATTAGTTTAGAAGGAATGGAGTTTTAAAATATCCCTAATGAATTTGCCGAGAAATTAAAAAACTAAATCATTCCACTTAAAAACTTAGCCTAGTAAATGATGAAAATAATGAAAACCAACATACCAACGAATTAAACTTCAATCCAATAAATTGTCAAATTGAGTACCACCAACTTTCATACATTTCTATAAATTTTGTTCAAATTTTTGCCTAATATTTTCAAGCATTTCAGGTGTAATTATCCAGCATTCATCAATAATGCGCTGACGTAACGCTTTCAGTGAATCGCACTCGGTAGTACAAGCTTTTAATTTTAAATGCCCCACATTAAAAAAGACTAAAGGGGACAAGTCTGGAGAGCGCCATTCTACAGCATCACTTCAAACCACCCATTGACCGGGAAAGTGTTTATCCAAGAACTCCCTAACAGTAACGGCATAAAGCGGTGGAGTATCATCTTGTTGGAAAAATAAATGTTGCTCCGAGTATCTCTCATCGTACTCAACAATGTCAATTAGCATAGGGTAAACCAAGTCCTGCAATATTTCAAAATACCGTTCCGCTGTCAAAGTGTCGCCTATGAAGATTGTTCCATCGTTGTGATCACCAAAAATACCCGCCTAAACATTGATTTTTTGTGTAGTTTGAGGTTGGGTTTCATGGAAAACACGAGGGTTTTCATCTGATCAGAGCCGACAATTGACAGTGCCATTCAGAAAAAAAGAACTTTCGTCGGAAAAACAAGTGCTAAAAAGAAATTGCCTGTTGTGAATTATTCTTTGAGAAATATTTTCGCAAGATTCCAAGCGCCAGTCATAATCATCTTCATTTAATTCCTGAACTAGTTGGATTTTATATGGATGAAACTTAAATTTTGTCAGAATTCGTTGAATTATCGTTCTACGTAGATTAGTAATCTCAACTAATTTTCGTGTACTTAATGTCGGATCTGCACTAACTTGACCTATCACTTCCAGACCTGTTGTTTCATTCACCATAGAAAATTCACGTTCCGGATTTAGTTTCTTATTAGCCACTGATCCAGTTTCATGGAACTTGTGTAGCAACTCTAGCACGTACTTATGACGAACACGCCTATCAGGATGCAGGTTATTGAATACACGAGCTGTTGCGATTGCGTTTCCATGATTTAAAAAAAATACCAACAATTCAACTCTTTAGGCAATTGAATGATTGATTATAAAAATACACTCAACAATGCGAAGCAACTGAATTTTTCAAAGAACGAGTTACTTCAATTAACATGTAGGCTAAAAAAATTGCTATCAAGAATCCGTTATCAAAGACATATTTTGCTGAGGTTTTTTAAAGTACCTTAATCTAAATAACTTTTTATTACCTACGCAAAACTTAACAAGGTTTTCACCTTTTTTTTTACTTTAACGTCGGCCTATTTCCGCCACTATGGCCAATCACCGGAGCAGTTTCACCTCACTATCCTGGAAATTTTGCCGAACCCCTGCCTTTCTGTAAGGAGGGTAGGGATCTTTAACGCACCTAACATTGCATGGACACTTAACTTTACGCCCCCTCCGAAGGGCGGAACTTGAAGACATTCAACTTGATAAAATACAATACCAGAACCTCGGTTGATGTTAATTTATAGTTTGTACTAAAAAAGTGAAAGGGAAACCCTGGAAATCGAACCCTGTACCTTCGGTTCAGAGGCACACGTTCTTACCCCTGGACCACCAAGGCTTCCATATTTATCTTGTAATGGACGCTGATGAAGCCCAACTCAAGCATTAAGAATTTCTCGGGAAATGCATTAGTGACATTTCAAAAGTTCATATCAATGTATAGGGCATTAAAAGCTATTTTCAACGAGCTATGACATGACCCCTATTCACATTTAAAAAAATTGGAGGGATGACACCCCCGCTTAGGAGAATAAAGTCTGGGCTATGCTTTTTGCGTCAAAAGTTGTCTCACTCACAAACAAACTTGACGTGTTTCAGGTTTTTTTCTACAAAATATTTTCCTGCCAGTTATGGCTACCAGCTCGTTTTCAATTGATCATCCTGTATATACAGTGTGTCCCAAACTGGACGGGAATGTATTGCTATCTCCGTTATTATTAGAGATAGGGAAACGGTTAAATTAGCAATATGTGAAAAACTGGAACCTGTGATGAGCACTAATAAGTACACTTGAAGAACACCCAAATCACCACAACACATATTTCAGAGACCTTACGATCGTTTCGTTGACAAAGTCAACATCTTCAGAGGAAGAAAAATTCAGTCTCTGAAATATGTGTTGTGGTGATTTGGGTGTTCTCCAAGTGTACTTATAAATTAGCAATGTTTTGTAGAATTTTATGCTCGTTCCAAATATGACTTGTATTTTGCCCTGCCTCTTTTCGTTTTTGAGATATTTTGAAAAAAAAAGGTCGATTTCTTTTTTCTTCAATATCTAAGTAGGCGTTGATCTGACATGTCTAAGACTTGAACATTATTAGGACACTTTTTACAGGGTAATCTTTTTGTGCTATTTTCAACTTTGGATGGTCATTTGTTTTTGAGCTACAGGTATCAACGTTTGTTTTCGTTATGGCAGCCATATTGGATTTTTTGCTTATGTGATAGCCTGTGAAAATAGCTTTCCAATGATGTACAACATGCTTGAGAAATCTTGTTATTGCACTGACAATTTGGAGAAAAACCGTTTTGAGGATAGTGGGCTATGAAATCCAATACCAGAAAACAAATGACAAAAAAAGTTTTCAAAAAGCGGTAGGCCATGAAGTCTAACAATAGACTTTGCCTTTTAACATAATTTTCCCTAACGATTCACGATAAAAAAGGAATTTTGAGCAAACCAACGAATCGGTCCATTATTACAAATGATATTTTACATTACAACATTATCTCAAAAAAAATTATAATTTAATTAAATAGGTAAAACTAGTAAATAACTAAATTTACTAACAGGACTCAATAAAAAGCAGATTAATGATTTACGAAGACGCCTTTGAAAATTGTTTGATTTTTAAACGTAAGTCAGCCGAAAAACAACAGAAGCAAGGTTGCTATGGCTATAACACTATCGCGACAATTAAGAATACTGTCATTCTTAATTATCTGAACAATTTGAGGTGTATTTAACACCTTGCTTAAAATTTTGTACTAAATAGTTTCTTAATCATGTTGTACATCATTGGAAAGCTCTTTTCACAGACTATCACATGAGCAAAAAAAATCCAACATGGCTGCCATCATAAAAACAAACGTTGATACATGTAGCTCAAAAACAAATGACAATCCGAAGTTGACAATTGCACAAAAAGATTACTGTGTAAAAAGTGTCCTGATAATGTGTAAGTCTTAGACATGTCAGATCAACGCCTACTTAGATATTGAAGAAGAAACAAATCGACAAATTGTGTTTTTTTTTTCAAAATAACTCGAAAACGAAAAGAGGCAGTGCAAAATACAAGTCATATTTGAAACCAGCATGAAATTATACAAAACATTGCTGATTTAACCGCCTCCCTATCTCTAATAATAACGGAGATAGCAATACATTCCCATCCAGTTTGGGGCACACTATATATATATATATATATATATATATATATATATATATATATATATATATATATATATATATATATATATATATATATATATATATGTGTGTGTGTGTGTGTGTGTGTGTGTGTGTGTGTGTGTGTGTGTGTGTGTGTGTGCCAAAAGTCGCTGAAAATTACCATTAGTTTACTAAATATCAATAAATTTATTCGTACGAAAAACTCGTACAGGTTGCAGCAATTTTAATGCAAGTTAAATTGTTATTAACTCACTGGAAAATACTAAAATAATTGCTATTATATCGAGGTAATTTAAAAACAGTTAATGTTCTTATTATTCTAACTGAAATTAATTTTACAATAGATAGAATACAAAGCTATAATACACTTATGTAGCGCAGTCAGTATGAATTGTTGCGGTATGATAATTTAAATACTGAGAGATATTATCGGAAATCTCTTTAGTTATTTGATATGTTAAGTCAACCGTCGCTTGAGAACGTCAAATTGTTATCCGGCATTCGATAGAGTTGAAAGTATATTCAGTATTCCGATGCCTATGAATACACTTTGCTTAATAATTGTATCGTTCTTAAATTGCTGCCGAGTTTGAAAGTTTTTCATTTTAGTGAATTTTCGTAGAAAAAATTCTCGAATGGGGAGATCCCGACTTTTGAATTTTCAAAAAATTTTTTGCAAATTAGCGCGAACTAGGACCCCTAGAACCCATATCCGGGGTCAGTTTCAATTTTTATATGTTTATATATATATATATATATATATATATATATATATATATATATATATATATATATATATATATATATATATATGTATCACACCGATAACTCAAAAAATAATGGGCCGATTTTGATAAAATTTGGCATGTACTACCTTTCTTTTGTAAATGGCTTGGATAAGTTTGAGTTTTCATTCGAAAAAAATTCTTATCTCAAAAAGTAATAAGCCGATTTTAATAAAATTTGGCATGTTATTTTCCTTTGTAAATAGCTTTGACAAGTTTGTTAGTCAGGAAAATCGGACGAGGTTTTCCGGGAAAATTTTGAGTTTTCATTCGAAAAAAATGTATATCTCAAAGAATAATGGGCCGATTTTGATAAAATTTGGCACGTACCTTTCTGTTGTAAATGGCTTTGATAAGTTCGTTAATCAGAAAAATCTGACATGGTTTTCCGGGAAAATTTTGAGTTTTCATTTGAAAAAATTTTTTATCTTAAAAAATAAAAATCTATAATAACCAAATTTGGTAGGTAGGTTAACGATATAAAAAGTAAACTATACACCAAAATTTAGATTTCTATGTTACAAGAAAAAAAAGTTATAATAAAATATTTTGTGCCAGATCATTTCTATGAAAATTCACTACCATAACGCACTTGCTGCGTCCAGGCTTTTTTTCTTCAGTAACTTTTATTGGCAATCAACATTTTACATTTTGGTGTAACTTCCTGAGCTTTTGGTTCCAAAAGTTGAAATCGAAATTTCGGTCAACTTTATTGGGCAGGGGTTAAATTAAGAATTGACACGTTTCGTTAAAAGAGGAGTTTACACATTTATTTATTAAAACTGTTCTATAGATCTCCTAAAACATATAGGAAATAGTCAAAATTACTTTCCTACATACCAAATATTTAATAACTAATTATAGCGTCGGTGTTTCAGAGGTAAGTACGTGTGCCTCTGAACCGAAGGGTACTGGGTTCAATCCCAGGGTACTCCTTTCACTTTTTCAGTACAAACTGTAACATTAACATCAACCGAGGTTCTGGCATTGTATTTGAGAAAGTTGAATGTCTGCACGTTCCGCCCTTCGGGGACGTAAAGCCGTCGGTCCCGTGTCAATGCGATGTTGGGCACGTTAAAGATCCTACCCTCCTTAGAGAAAGACAGGGGTTCGGCAAAATTTCCAGGATAGTGAGGTGAAACTGCTCCCTGGCGTCGGTGATTGGCAATAGTCGTGGAAATAGGCCGACGTTAAAGAAACAAAACAGAACAGAATAACTAATCGCGTTTCATTATTGATAATAAGAAAAAATAAAAACACATCACTCTTAATGTAGATGTTCAAACTGCATGCCTTAAACGTTTTGGCAGCATCTCAATCGTAAATAAAAATGTCTTTTTTTTATTTAATATTATTGGCTGCGGCATCTCAGGCCATTAGCACATTCATTTCCCATCATTCAATATTTTTACAAATTTTCCAGACAAAGTCAACTTGGCTCGCCCAGGAATCGAACCCGGGACCTCCCGCTTAGCAGGCTGGCACCTAGCAACCTGCGCCACGAGGACGTCTAAAAATGTCTTCTAATTAATTAGTTACAATTAATCAACATGTGAAACGTGACCGGCCTAATCAAAATCGTTATTCTTCTTCTTAAGTCAGTTAAATCATGTGGTTAGTTTTGTATACCATACTTTTGATATATCCCCATAAGGAGAAGTCTGATAGCGTAAGATCTGGTAATCGTGCCGGCCATTCTAACAATTCTTGCCTCCCTATCCACCGGTTTGGAACTATTAAGTCGAGATACTGTCGGAAATTCATTTGATAACGTGCTGGTGCTCCATCCCACTGGAACCATATCCCATTCGTTGAAACATGAGTTTGCTTGACCAGGATATAAGTTTGTCAAAGTTGATAATTATCTGCATTTAAGTTGCCATCAATGAAAAATAGATCAATGACATGGTTTCCAACTATTCCTGCACATTAACCCTTTCAGGGTTTGCGTATATTCTTCTATCATCCAGTGTGAATTATGTTTAGATCAGTAGCGACAATTTTGACGATTATCGTGGCCGTCAAGTGTAAAATTACACTAATCAGAAAACAAAACATGTTCTTTTTTATTTATTTTTTATTTCAACAACACACCACGAGGGCTTACAGTCTAAATATTACCGTACCGTGGGTGTCGACAAGGGAGAACTTGGAAGTCCTCGAGACAAAAGAGCGGGCATAACAAGATGTTCTATGCTTGAGGACCTGGACAGTAAAAGGGTGCATTCGCTCTGTTCCCCTGGTAGATCTGTTGCGGGCAGCAGGTGGAGGAACTATGGAAGAAAGCTCCTCTGAGCAGTGTACAGATATCTATAAAAGAGAGAGAGAGAGGTCATCAACGGCACGTCAATGGGCAAGCGATGGTAGTTTTTGGGTGAGGGTAGGGTCACCGATGAGACGTATAGCTCTCTTCTGAATGGAGTCCAGGATAGTGAGTGTAGAAAAGGCAGCAGCACCCCAGATGTGGGAGCAGTATTCGAGGTTTGGTCTTATTTGTGAAGTATATAAGGTATAGAGATTAGCTGGTGAAAAGTATTTGCTAGCCCGGAAGAGGAAACCTAATTTCTTAGCAGCCGCTTCTGCAATTGAAGTGACACGTTGGTGCCAGTTGAGATTTCGACCCACAGAAATGCCAACAAGTGAAAAGGACTCATTACTTTGAATAACTTGGTTATTTATTGTGATGGGTATAGGGCTGGTGTATCTCTTATGAGAAAGAAAGCAAGACTGCGATTTGGTGGGGTTGAATTGTACAAGATTTCTACTTCCCCAGTCTAATATTTTTGGAGATCCACGGAGATAGAACCCTCCATGAGTCTGCGATCCTCATCTAATTGGGCTAAAGAGACAAGCTTAGAATATTATATATTTGAGTGGAGGGTGCTGTCTTCCGCGTAACTGTGAACTGGGTTGGATGTGCTAGAGAGGAGGTCATTGATGTGGAGAAGAAACAAAGTAGGGGCTAAAGCTAAACCTGGAGGAATTCCTGCATTAATTGGATACAGTTTAGAGGAATGGCCATCCACGACGACAGAAATGCTCCGGTTGGACAGGAAATTTGCTGTCCATGTACAGAGTTTTGGAGGTAGGTCATAGGCTGGTAGTTTATTAAGCAGCGCTGCGTGCCAGACCTGGTCGAATGCTTTGGATATGTCTAGAGCGACAATCTGGGATTCACCGTGTAGTTACATAGACTTGTTCCAAGAATGGATGACAAGGGAAAGGAGGTCGGCAGTTGATCTGTGCTGACGGAATCCATACTGCCTGTCGTGGATTAGACTGTGTTTTTCAAGAAATTTTAGTAATTCGGTGTTTTATACTTTTCCATAACTTTAGAGACGACTGAAAGAAAATAAATAGGCCTGTAGTTGCTAGGAAGCGCTTTGGATCCTTTCTTGGGGACGGGTTGTACTCGAGCAGTTTTCCAGTTACTAGGGAATATGCCTCTATTGTATGATGTCTGAAACAGACGAGTCAGGACAGGAGCAAGTTCTGGTGCGCATTTTTTGAGAACAATTGCTGGGATCTCGTCAAGGCCAGAGGCTTTCCTGGTATTAAAAGAAGAGAGCATCTTTCGTACCTGTTTAGTTTTGTAAATGATATCCGTCATTTTATGCGCGACATTGGGGACTGTTGGTGGTTGAACATTTGGAGGTGGGTTGAGAGTAGAATTTCCGGCGAACAACAAGGCAAAAAGTTCAGCCTTGCCCAGAGCGGTAGAAACAATTTCATCCCCTGACACAAGAGGTGGGAACGTGCTCTTGCAGAAATTATTCCCAATAGATTTAGCAAGAGTCCAGAAGGACTTTGTTTTTGATGTGGTTATTAAACGAGTTTTTTGCATCAGAAAGAATGCGGACATGGCGGTTTCTTGCGTCGTTAAATGCTTGACGGTTTTCTTGACTGGGATTGTGTAGAAGCTTTTTGTCAGCTTTGACCTTTTCAAGTCTGGCCTTGTCACAGGATTTAGAGAACCAGGGCTTTTGAGTGGCTGCAGAGGTTTTCTGTGTACGTGGAATAAATAATTCCATGCCAGCTTGGATAATTTCGGTTAAAAGCCGAAAATCAGAACTGAATAGTGACTTCTGATTTTCGGCTTTTAACTGTCCTCCATTTCGATTGCGAAATTTTTATTTGTATTGCCGTGTGTCCATTGCTGTGATTTGAGGTCTTTATACTTCTAATTCTGCCTTCACCCATATAGTGCAAGGTAACAAAGACGACAGTCGATGAAAACAGCAACTATGATAGATTTCTTATAAAGTTCACTTCCTGTTATAAAAAAAACTCGGGACGCAGCAAGTGCGTTATGGTAGTGAATTTTCATAAAAATGTTTTTATTGCAAATATGTGTTTTTCTTTTAATTTAAGAAAAGAGGCATCAATTTCGGTTACCAGTATAACCTATATAGTAAAAACAATGTGCCATGTTTCATAAAAATAACTTTATTGTGTGAAAATGTACAAACATTTCCTAAAGTAAACTTAAAGTGTTCCCAGAAAAACTCGTTTTTTGGTCAACCTTATAGGTTAATAGCAAATTGGGCTATACAAATATGAAGCATTTGATCAAAATTCGCTACCATAACGCACTTACTGCATCCGGAATTTCTTTTTTACAAACATGCATTATATTTCGATGGAAAATGCAAAAATGCAATAACATAAGGCGTGTTTGATTAAAAAAAAAAGAAAATTTGTATCACCGACGACTTTTGGGCCAGCCTGTGATTGTAGAAATATTTTTTGAAGATGTAGCTCAAGACACCCTATAATTAATGTATAAAGATATTTTTCATATCTTGTATAATAACGGATATATTGAGCTTTATTGATTTTTTACGAAAATTCGACAAAAATTATATACCATTAAACGATAAGCTCTATAGCTAAAACTACTGCCCAGCATCAGAGAAAGGGTCTATTTGAAATGAATTTTCTGGAAACATTTTAGTAAATTGAAGGACAATGACGGTTGAAACTAAGACTTCAGGGTTTGTAAAACATCCTTCTTGAGACATTTGATTCCCATAGCCCGTATTAGATTCACGTTATTTGCCTAAATGTTGCCGATTTTGACGTTTTATATCGCAACTTTGACGTTTTGAAGAAAACCCCAATTTATTTTTCTTTAAATGCCTATAACTTTTTTTTCTTTTGACCTACATAGTTAAATTTTGGTAGGTAACTTACCTATAAGGATGTAAACCCGCGTACCAAATTTGGTTGCCCTTACTTTGTTAATTTCGGAGATATAATTTTTTTTCGAAAGAAAACACAAAATTTTCCAGGAAAACCTTGGCAGATTTTCCTGGCTAACAAACTTATCCAAGCCATTTGCAAAAGGAATTTATTCACCAAATTTAATCAAAATCGGACCATTATTTTTTGAGTTATCGGTGTGATACATATATATATATATATATATATATATATATATATATATATATATATATATATATATATATATATATATATATATATATATATATATATATATATATATATATATATATATATATATATATATATATATATATAATATATATATATATATATATATATATATATATATATATATATATATATATATATAAACATATAAAAATTGAAACCGACCCCGGATATGTGTTCTGGGGGGCCTAATTAGCGCTCATTTGAAGAAATTTTTTCAAAATTCAAAAGTCGGGATCTCCTCATTAGTGAATTTTTTTAAGAAAATTCACTAAAACAGAACGAAGCCCCTGAAGATGGCTTAGGTTATATGAGCCGAAACGCGTAGGGCTTTTGTCAATAAATACAGTCTGGAAGTATAGCCTTGACTGTTTTACATTAGGAGTATGTCTGCCCCAGACGTTGTGACGTTCAGAAGTTATACATTAATCTCGCAAATTACTCACTCCAAAAAAGATTATTTCAAAAAGTGTTTCCATAGAAAATTATTTTGTTTATTTAATTCAATATATTTACCGGCTGATATAAGATATATGGATAATAATTATATTTTGTGTCCAAAAATATAAATTCTTGAATTATAATGAAATGATATACATGTATTAGGGCTATTTAATCAAGGCTAAAAGGCTAGCTCCATGTTAGAAACACCACTCACGAGTTTTATTGGCACAAAGATTTTGAACTTCTATAAATTTTTTGTGTTATGCTTTTATTTAATATATATACCAATATGTAACATATTTACATAATTTCTAAACATAATTACAGATGCTAATACTTACATTATGTAGTTTATAGTAGAGTCCGCAAGCGTTACAAACAGGTTCACCATTTTGATTACGCCTCCAGAGGGTTGTTGTTGTTGTCTTGCAATTTGCACAGCTCGTCCCTGCTCTCCGTGCTGCACTTTGTAAACTCTGTGAACAAAATTTCTCATCAATATCCACGTTGAACCAGAGCTATAGGAAAATAATCTACTTCATAACTTGTGTCACTCACAAAACCCATTGTTAGAATTGATTGGATAGCGATCTCACTACGATAAGGAATCTAGCTCTTACAACTAAATTATATTATAGCTTCTTGCTTCGAAAATTCTTACAGAAACTGCATTTCACCAGAGGTTTACGTACTACTGGCGATAGAGATTTCTTAGCGATAAAAATATTTACCAATTTAGAAATACGTACAAATACTTATTTGCTAATCAATACCATTGCAACTCGCATAGTAGTTCAGCGGAATGTTATCAGCTGTAATTTTTCTGTTATCTAGTTTCTGGAAGCTAAAAAACTATCTAGAGCGTACCTGGCCTATGAGTATATTAATTTCAAAGAGCAGAAATTATCAAATTTAAATGACAAAATTAATGTGAGTGTGTGTGATGATTACTGTATGGCCTCGGAAGCCAGGTTTATTAGTCATCAAAATTAATGTGTTGATGATGATTGTGTTTTAGAAACTTTTGGTAGCAAAACATAAATGGTTTTTAGGTTTTAGTCAGGATAAATATTCACCTCTTTAGCACAAATGTTGGTGAACGTTAGTACTAGCAAAATTTAGAAGGGTAAAAAAAATTCTGGACGCAGAAAGTGGCTTATGGTAGTGAATTTTCATAGAAATGATGTGGCACCAAATATTTCTTTGTAACTTTTTTTTTCTTGGAACATAAAAATATACATTTTGGAATATACTTTTCTTCTAATATCGTAAACTTGCGTATTAAATTTGGTTACCATAGCTTTTCTATTTTTTTGAGATAATTTTTTTTCCGAAAGAAATCCTAATATGTTCTCGGAAAACCTGGTTCGATTGTCTTGGCTAACGAACTTATTCAAGCCACTTACAAAAGGAAGGTACATGCCAAATTTTATCAAAATCGGACCATTATTTTTTGAGTTATCGGTGTGTATATATATATATATATATATATATATATATATATATATATATATATATATATATATATATATATATATATATATATATATATAAACATAAAAATTGAAACTGACCCTGGATATGGGTTCTAGGTGTCCTAATACGCGCTCATTTCAAGATTTTTTTCAAAATTCAAAAGTCGGGATCTCCCTATTAGTGTTTTTTTTTCTAAAAAAATTCACTAAAAGTAACAAAAAATTTTTCGACAATTGAGCCCATAGGAGATAATATTTAGCAAAATTGTGTCTCAATACACGCACAAGCATAGTTTGTGTGAGGGTGGGGGCACACTATTGGTTCTCACCTACCGATCCACTTGCCAGGAAAGCAGTAATTTTAGAAACTCGCGAACATGACGTGCAAAGTGCGGCGGTGCACCGTCTTTCTGAAACCAAATGTCACCACTTTGTAAATCAGGATCATCTTCATTTGGAAAACTTGCAACAAGAGCAGGAATTAGCTCATTCCTTAGAAAATTATGATATCGCTACCCAGTCAGTTTTTGTCGAAGAAGAAGCACCTATGATTCTATCATGGACTATTCTTGCCCACACGTTAAGTTTACGAGTGTGTTGTGTATGTACTTTAGTCATCCAGTGAAGATTCTCTCTACTCCAATACCTTTAATTTTGTTTATTCATTGTTCCATTTAGCCAATCTGATGCTTCGTCCGGAAAAAGAATTTGAATTACGGTTGCTTAAATCTTGCATTATTTCTCAAAAATGCATGTCATCTTCATTAAGTTCGTGAAACAGCTGTATTTTGTAAGGATGGTCATTTTATAATTTTAATTCATGTAAAACTGATCAGATAAATTTCAAAGTCTGCTGCAATTGATCGAGATGCTAAATGGGTATTGTTACCCACACTTAATAAAATATGAAGTTCTATATCTTCATCAATTTTCTCAGAACGCCCCACACTTTGTATGTGTTTAACATGTCCAGTTTCTCTGGAGTTCTTCTCGATTTTACTCACAGCGAATTGACTGATAAGCCTATCTGGATTTTTCGCATTAAACAAAATGCACACTTCTTGCTGTGTTCTGGTTTTATCACCGTAGCCAACAGGAATTACAATTTATATACGCTGGGTTTCATCTAAATGTGCCATATTTAATTAACTTTCAAAAGAGAGTTATGTTATTAAGAATAACCTTCATTTGACAATGACGTACACCGGATCCTTCTATATTATTGATTAGTACCTACTTGTGGATACAATTTTGAACATTTTATTTAAAGGAAATAATATTCTTATTCATTAACTTTTAATTGTTGTTTTGAATAGAGTTTATGTATTCCACTTTTTAAATGACTTTCATTCTAAAATTTAACAATGTGAGGTATCAAATTTTTAATGGTAGACAATTCAATGATTTATCAAAATGCAAAAAAAAACGGGGATTGTAATTTAAAAAATTATATAATTGACGCTTATTTTATGCCAAAATGTGTATTTTTGAAAACTAGACTTGACGAGTTCGAGGATTTCGTAAACACCCAAATCACTCAAATTTTAACGAATTTATTCCGTAATTTCGCCGCTCACTGTATATATATATATATATATATATATATATATATATATATATATATATATATATAGATATATATATATATATATATATATATATATATAAATATAATGGTATCTTATCTGTTATTACTGCAACAAATAAAGCGAGAAATTATTTTGTATTTTCCTAATATCCTAACATCATCTATGTTACATATATCAGAGAATTCAATGTGATCGCCTACTAGAAGTTTATACTACGGATTCTAACTATAAAATAGGTGCTAATTTGCTAAAACTAAGAGCTACAGATCGAAAATAGGTACCAGTTCGTTTTGTAGTTTCAGTATCGCTGTGATAAAGATCTACGGTTGAATCTCCCAATTTACATGTTCAAAGGTCCTTCTCAGGTTATTTATTATATAGGTATTTTAGTGAATTTTTATTTTAAAAAATTCACTAATAGAGAGGTATCGATAGTGAGACTTTGCAAAAATTTTTGCAAATGAGCGCGAATTTGGGCCCCTAGAACCCATACCCGGGGTCAGTTCGATTTTTATATGTTTATATATATATATATATATATATATATATATATATATATATATATATATATATATATATATATATATATATATATACATATATATATATATATATATATATATATATATATATATATATATATATATAAATAATTAACCGATTTTGACAAAACTCGGCAACTGCCTTTACTTTATTAATAGCTAGTTCGCTATCCAGAAAAATCGGACACGGTTTTCCGGGAAAATTTTGAGTTTTCTTTCGAAAAAAAATTTTTTCTCCGAAAATTACAAAGATATTTCGATAAAATTTGGTGTACATATTGCTTTGGGAAAGACGTAACTATGTGACAAAATTAAGCTTTCTAGGGTTTCAGAAAATTAAGCTATTCAAATTTGAAACATTTATGTTTAATATCACCGCGTTTCATTGACAATAGCTTATATGAGATCTAGTATGTCGTTGCCCTGGTAACGGAACATTTGATATTATTGCGCAGGTCTGTTAGACGCTGTAACTGATGTTTATCGTATGGTATTGGTATGAGATTATTTATATGTTTATTTGTTTGAGTCGACGAATTATTTGTCTCATTTGGGAAATTTTTATATACAAGTGCAAATTATTCCTTTATTAATGTTAGTGGGTAGATTAAACAGTGTTTGTTATGTTTTATCAATACATATAAAGGATCGAAGTTTTACAAAAGGGCTGATATGCAACAGGTTAGTTCTTACTCTCTAATGCTTTGGCTGTAGTTTTAGTTAAGTTTATGGTTTAACGCTCCATAATTTTTAGTTAATTTTCTTACAAAAAATTCGTCAATGAGGAGACCGCGACTTTAGAATTTTAAAGATTTCTTCAAATGAGCGCAAACTAGGCCCCCTCGAATCCATATCCGGGTTTACGTTCCGTTTTGATCTGCTTACATATATACAGGGTGACGCGTTTCTACGGTAAAGCTGAATATAATTATTATTATACAAGAGACGAGAAAAGATTGTATAAGTTAATTATAGGGTGTCTTGAGCTGCATCTTATAAAATTATTTTGACAATCACCGGCTGGCCCACAAGTCGATCGGTGGTGATCCCTACAATATTTTTTTTCGAACAGCCTTATTTTATTCCATTTTTTATCGAAATATGTTTGTAAGAAAAAAAATCAAGACGCAGTAAGTGCGTTTTTGTAGCAAATTTTCATTAATTGCTTCAAATTTCAATAACTCAATTTGCTATTAACCTAAGATTTGTTGGCTAGAAAACCAACGTTTAAGGTTTATTGTCGGAATTTTTTTGTACATTTTCAAACAATAAGTTTTTGATAAAATATGGCACATTGTTTCTACTATATAGGTTATACCGGTAACCAAATTGATGACTGCTTGCATTAAAAAGACATATTTGATATTCAAAGCATTTAAATAAAAGTTCACTGCCATATCGCACTTGCTGCGTCCAGAGTTTTTTTATTCTTCGTAAGCCTTCTTCATGCCACTTTCTTGAAAAGGTACTAGTAACCAGTTCAGCGTGGTTTAAATTCGAACATCAAGATAATTTTAGTTTTAATTCTTATTCCATTTTTCATCATCATTGGCACACATTTTGCAAGAGGATTCACTATAAACTTGTTTTGGAATTGTGGTATTTTACTATTCGAAAGTTCTGTTTGTCAGCAAAACCTGACAGGTAAAAATTAGCTTCGTCTGACATCAGCAAGCAATTCGGGTTTTCAGCAATTATCCATTCGAAACGCTCGCAAAAATCAAGGCGTATTCCAAATTATCGAGGAAAAAGTCTTTGCACGACTTGAATTTTGTAGCGATCGAAGTGTAAGTCTTTCAGAACGCCGCGGTAACTTCTACTCGAAATATTGAGCGCTAATGATTGTAGTTAAGCCGATCGCTTAGGAATTTGTAGCACCGCTGCTCTTACCCTTTCAGCATTTTCCAGTGTTCTTACAGAACGAGCTCTTCCTTTTGGTTTTTGTCTGGCGGCTCAAGCAGTACTGCCAAACCTGTGTACCCACTTTTCCATTGTTACTCGAGCAAGAACGGGATCGCCGGCTAAATAGACGCTGGGTGGTTACAAAAGGATTGTTATTCTTGAAAGAAGCTTTAACAGTAAAAACTCTGGACGCAGCAAGTGCGTTATGGTAGTGAATTTTCATTAAAATGTTTTTAATTGCAAATATGTGTGTTTTCTTTTTAAGAAAGCAGGCATCAATTTTGGTTACCAGTATAATCTATATAGTAAAAACAATGTGCCATGTTTCATAAAAATAACTTTATTGTGTGAAAATGTACAAAAATTTCCAAAAGTAAACTTAAAGTGTTCCCGGAAAAACTCGTTTCTTGGTCAACCTTATAGGTCAATAGCAAATTGAGCTATTCAAATTTGAAGCATTTAATGAAAATTCGCTACCATAACGCACTTGCTGCGTCCCGAATTTCTTTTCTTACAAACATGCATCGCTGAAAAATTCAAAAATGCAATAACATAAGGCGTGTTTGATTAAAAAAAAAAGAAGATTTGTATCACCAACGACTTATGGGCCTGTTATTGTAGAAATATTTTTTTAAGATGTAGCTCAAGACACCCTATAATTAATATATACAAATTTTCTTCATATCTTGTATAATAACGGATATATTGAGCTTTATTGATTTTTTACGAAAATTCGACAAAAATTATATACCATTAAACGATAAACTCTAAAGCTAAGGCTATTTAAAATGAATTTTCTGGAAACATTTTAGTAAAATGAAGGACAATGACGGTTGAAACTAAGACTTCAGAGTTTGTAAAAGATCCTTCTTGAGACATTTGATTTCCATATCCCGTATTAGATTCAAGTTCTTTGCCTAAATGTTGCCGATTTTGACGTTTTAAATCGCAACTTTGACGTTTTGAGAAAAACCCCAATTTATTTTTCTTTAAATGCCTATAACTTTTTTGTCTTTTGACCGATATAGCTAAATTTTGGTAGGTGGCTTACCTATAAGGATATTAACTAGCGTACCAAATTTGGTTGCACTTACTTTATTAATTCCGGAGATATAAATTTTTTTCGAAAGAAAATACAAAATTTTCCGGGAAAACCTGGGCAGATTTTCCTGGCTAACGAACCTATCCAAGCCATTTGCAAAGGGAATTTTTCCACCAAATTTAGTCAAAATCGGCCTATTATTTTTTGAGTTATCGGTGTGATACATACATACATATATATATATATATATATATATATATATATATATATATATATATATATATATATATATATATATATATATATATATATATATATATATATATATATATATATATATATATAAACATATAAAAATTGAAACGGACCCCGGATATGTGTTCTAGGGGGCCTAGTTCGCGGTCATTTGAAGAAATTTTTTCAAAATTCAAAAGTCGGGATCTCCTCATTAGTGAATTTTTTTTTTAAGAAAATTCACTAAAAGAATGTTGAGTATTGGACCAACGATCCAGATTCACAATTAAACTGACGTTTGTCGCAAACTATTTGACAACTGTCATAAATTACCATTTATCGAGAACGTATAGCGCCTTGGTTTGAATTTAGATGTTATGTTATTGAATAAATGTAGTTTAAAAATGGATACGTCATTCTGCCTTACCCTGTATTTTGCTATATGTTTAAATAAAACATTGTACATTGTGTTAACCGATTTTTTTGAAACCCCCTCACTGCTATTTTGTCTACACCAGGAGTTTTTATTCGTCTAAGCTTTTTAAGGCCTTTTAAAATTGTTGCTTCGAAATGTGAGGGCCTATATAATTTATGTTTGTGTTCTCTAACAAATATATGGTTTTGTTCATATTTAGTTTTTTCTTCGTGATGCAATTCTGCCCGATAATTTTACCAATGTTTTGCAATGCCTCCTTTTACCAGTAATGCATTTCCTTCATTTTCTTTTATCATCTTACTTTTTGCTGGCGGTATATACTGAATGATTCTGACATAATGATAAGCTCAAAAATGTTACCTACCGACTTTTAGTGTTAGAATGAGTCACTTTGTGTTTAAAAACTCAGACCATTGTTACATAATGCATTATTTACTTCCACATTATCAGTAAATCTGACGTTACCGTTTGTTTATCCAGTAAGATTAAAGCAACTATTTACTATAAAACATTTTAATACTGTTCATGAAATGAGCCATTAGAGCTTAAACCAGTTTCCAGCAGGAATCTTCAACTTTCCGACCATAACCGCAACATGTCTGTGCACACGCCTGTCACTTATAATTTAACCTGCCCAGTTGTGTTATACTTAATACCAGCATTACAAGACTTAATAAGGTAACGATAATATACCTGACAATAATATAACAAATTATCTAAACCATTTATTTGCCACAAAAAAAAATGGTTGATTAATAACAATATTGCTAGAAAATGTGAGTTACTGTGAAAAAGCTGCCGTAATCTCGTTGGATACACGATTTAAGTTACCTGTGGATTTTAGATTTGCATCATTAGTAGAAACTACACTTATTACAATGTTGTTTATCTTAAATTTAAAACAATTCAAAACCTAACTAATGTGTATACGTTTTTGATGTACTAGCCGACTTGATAATAAAAACGAACAAAATTATCACAACTATGGCGAAAATGAGAAAATCTAGAAAATTTAGATGATAATGTAGATATAGGTACTTATTAATAATCAAATAAAACATAATTAAAACTCTATTAGCCTGTCAATCCCAGATCTCGGGAGGGGGAAGGTACAAGCCGACGTGCTTGCCCCCCACCCCCCACGCAACTTCATTGAGCGACAAATTCAAGCGTGCCACACCGACAGAGTTCATAAAAAGATTCACTGGCAGAAAATTGGACAGACCAAAATGGAAGCAGTCAGACAAGATGGCCGGCAAAACATGTGGCTGTGAAAGCCCTTCTAAATAAATTACTGGTCAAATCCTAGAAAAAACTCAAGAAATTTCTCTCAATGCTAAACTGAAATGCGAGACAGGTTATCTGCTACATGATGTGAAGAATTTCAAATGTATTATCAACTTAACAATTCGGGCTACAATTAATTCTTCAAGAAATCGATCAAGTAAATATTGAAAGTTAAAAGTAATATATGACGAGTTTCCTAGTTTTAATGGAAGGTCTGGCCAAACCTGCCAAAATTTAGAGAAAATCCTAAGGAATGTAGATAGAAGAGCCGAAAACAGTAGCCGAAAAAATGGAAGTTGATCCTATTCTGACAAAGCACAAAAAACATTTTAGTTAACTGTGTGAGGACAAACCACGAACACGTCAACCTGTTCAGCTAATCTCTAAAGCAATATTGTATTTGATCAAACCATATCAGAAATTAAAACGAAGATTGACAGCCCTACCACACTAAATTCAAATTTTTCATTTCTCAATAGTCGTGAAATATTGAATACGTCGACTTGAGAACTGAAAAAGAATTGAAGTGATATAGCACGAAAATGAATAAAACTCAATTATGTTTGAGTTCTGCCAGGAACTCGCCGTTTAAAGCACAAGCTCCATTTTTTTCTGCGATATAAATAAGGCTAGCGAATTTAAGAATTTTCAGTTGAAAATTAAAAAATCTCAAAAAACACCTTCTCACGTTTCTGTGATCCTGATACGTAAATTCAGTTTTGATGAATTTTTTTGTAAGAATTTAAAGCTTTTCAGTTAAAAATTCAGTTTTGATAAATTTCTGATAATTTAAAATGTTTCACTAGAAAATTAAAAAAATGTCAAACCAAACACCTCCTCACGTTTCTGTGATCCTGATATCAAAATTCGGTTTTAATGAATTTTATACACGAACGCTTCAATCTCTTCAGCTATTTTCTAAAGCAATAAAGAATGTATTCTGAACAACCCATATCAGGAATTAAAACAAAGGTTGACTTTAAAATTTTCATTTCTCAATGTTCGTGAGATATTGAATATGTCGACTTAAGAACTGCAAAAGAATCGAGGAGATCTAGCTCTAAAGTATAAAGAAAACTTAAATTCATTTGAGTTCTGCCAGAAACACGCCGTTTTGGAAGCACAAGCTCCACTTTTTTTCTGCGACATAAATAGGGCTAGCGCTCTCTATCTCTTGCAACAAATATACACCCACGATTTGCAGAATGCTCTTCCAATATTTGTATTGCGCTGAGGATTTACTTTACGCCTCGGATCACATCCGTAGGTTGTGAGCGCAATTTTAACAAACTTAAACTTATTAAAAGGTATCTGTGATCATCAGTGAGCCAGGAACGTTTATCAAGTGTATGACGAGGCCATAGATTTACACGCATGACAAAAAGGCTCGCAGAGTTACATTTTAATTTTTGTTACTGACCTCGTAATATTTTAATAGCATTAGTGATTCAGTCTTTAGGTATATAACTTTTGCTTTGGTATGTACCTTTTCACTGCAACAACAACAAAAAAATGACAAATAAAGCGTTTCTTAGTATAAAATGGATCTTAGGATCTGGGGCTGTAGCCCGTATTTTACAATAAATGACCCCTTCTTAATATAAAAGAGATTTATGTAAGCTTTTATGTACTATGATTTGACCACAGTAAAAACAAAATATAAGCATGCGAGATATGGATTCGGAAAATATTGTATAAGTAAAAAGACTAAATAAACTAAAGGGTAAATAAATCAGAAAATCCTGAAAGTCCAAGTAATAGTAGAGAAAATTCGACTTTAACGAGTTGATTGTTTAGACACAGCTGCCGAAAAAAGTGACCTCAAATAGATTGTCAAAATGAGCAGACAAAAATAAGAAATAATGGATAAAGACCTGTACACACGTAATGTTCAAAACATTCCGTGATTCAGTATGTTAAATGATTTAAATTATTGAGTCAATTCGGTCCAGTTTGCTTATTTTGGCGAGATGAATACAATATCTGATTCCATATATATATATATATATATATATATATATATATATATATATATATATATATATATATATATATATATATATATATATCTTTTCGAATGTTACACTACACTGTAATCACTTTTAAATATACACTTTCTTTGTTTGCTGTACTTTTTGTGTTTTTTATTAGTTCACGTGGACTACAGTTTCGAACCGTCCAGATTCACCATCAGCTCACTACTAACTATGATCCTGTCTGGTCTATGTCTGAGATTGTACGTGACGCCTGTGTATTGAGCTTCTATTGGTCGGTTTGCTGTTCTCCGACTGGTGCTGTTTTCGGACTGTGTCGTGTGTATCGGTCTCCTGTCTTGATCACTGTGGTTTGATAGTTTCTCTATTGTATGGATTTTATTAAGTTTTATTCAAATGTTTGTATTAATGCCAGAACAAATCCAAGTACGAACATTTCAACAAAACTTAATAAGAGCCATACAAATAGACGAACTATCAAACCACAGTGATCAAGATAGGGGACCGATACACACGACCCAGTCCGAAAACACAACCAATCAGAGAACAGTAAAACGACCAATACAAGCTCAACACGCAGGCGTTACGTACAATCTCAGACATAGACCACACAGGAACGATAATAGTCAGTAGCGTGCTGATGATGAACCAGTACAGCGAACAAATAGGGTATATATATATATATATATATATATATATATATATATATATATATATATATATATATATATATATATATAATTGAATTTTTGATAGTAATCTAAAATTACGTCTCATATAAGCACAAGCTAAGCTTTTTTGTAAGACATGTTGCTTAATTGAATTAACAATAAATGAGTATAAAGGTCTTCAGCGCGGTTCTGACCGACGAGGTTTTTTACTTAATACAGGTTAAAGGTTTCAAAAATTGCAGAAAAAATTAGAACTTTCAACTCTTTCGACTTTCTCTAGAGGATTTAATGTACAGCATTGGCATATTCATAATTTCTTTTAAAATGCAATCTTAGAGTTGTCTAATTGGCACACTATTTATCAAAACTAAAGCTTACATTTTATAAGCCTATGCAGAGCCTCAGTGGTCCAGTGGTGAGAACGTGTACCTCTGCACCCAAGGGTACTAGGTAAGATTCCCAGGGATTCCCTTTCACTTTTTCAGTACATACTGCAAAATTATTATTAACCGAGATTGTGGCATTGTGTTTGAGCAAGTTAAATGTCGGAGGGGGCGTAAAGTCGTCGGTCCCGTCTAGCATGCGATCTTGGACATGTTAAATATCGCTAACTTACCTACAGAAAGGCAGGGGTTCAGCCAAATTTCCAGGACAGCGAAGTAAAACTGCTCCCTGGCGTCGGTGATTGACCATAGTCGCGGAAATTGATAGACGTTAAACAAAGCAAAAAAAGCGTATGCATGCACATCGTATCATTTAAGAATTATTAACTCTAGGCAGAACAAATTTACTTCTTTCATGTCTATTATTAGTAAGAAACTACAAACCACTACTCTTAATTTTTTTGAACTTTAAACAACACTTTGTTAATCATTAGAGCCGTTACATGCAGTGTGTATGCAATTTCTGGTTGCAATTTTAACATCATTAAGTTACGGCACAAGAATGCTAAATAAAATGAACGCAGCAAGAAAAGAATGCAAAGAAATCTTTCACACAGACTTCTAACACTTCACTTGAATACATAAACTGCTTTATTTAAAATGGTGTGTATTTCATCCTGTCTTTGTGAAATACTGTAATGAAATTTGAACTCCGGAGGTAACACAATCATTTTCAACTAACGCTGATGTATTTTCATGTCTTTGGAAAACCTGGCTTTTCCAAGTTAGGAAAGTAGGAGTCTTTTACCTGAATAACATCAAATGGTATTAACGGTTTTACAGCACGCCGGAGTCATGAGTATGCAAGCGTCAAAATTTCTGGTAGCCAGAGGGTAGCACCAGATTTTTGCTCTACAGGCCAACAAAAAAAGATAATGTATTTTATAAATTCGATTGAAATTGCTATAATTAACAATTAAGACTAATTTTAATGCTATCTAAAAATCATAAACACACTTATAAAGTTTGCAGATCTTGTTCGGTAAAATGTGTCTAAACTATTCTAGATAATTCTAATAACTTTACGATAACAATGTACACTCATATTTTGGAGCAAAAAAAGAGGGAGATTAAAAAAAAGCTCCTATGACACCTGGTTCAATGCATGAAGTGCAGAAGCTACGAAGAATTTATAAAACTGCTGCAGATAGTGAGTCATGGTTGACATTGTAGTAATGGTTTAACAACTCAAGTTATGTTACAAAGTGAGTGGACTATCTCAGTCCGTCCACTGCGGCCTTAGGTCACGACTAATTGTTTTTAAGCTCCACCCATCAAATCCGGCCTCTTGCAGAAGTCGACAGTTTTTGAGGGAAAAATTTGTTCCAGATCTTCTGGTGCAAGCTGGGCCTTGACAAAAGCAGGTACCTGGTTCTGTCCGATGTTGAACAGAAACATCAGATCCCGTACACTGCTGTTTTGTCACTGTTCATACACAGTCGACACTCGGTGTGTTGTCCAAACCCAATTCTCTGTAGGTGGGGTCGGAAGCGACAATGTACTGTATACAGGCCGAACAGAGTTTTTAGCTGCCTGCTCAATGCTAGAGATTTTTAGCACTTGTCTCTGAAAGGCCCTTTATAAAGGTCTTATAGTAAGCTAAGCGTGGTAGATTTTCCTATTGCTAAAATGTCTTCAAGGTGCGTTTCGCTTTTCAGACAGATATGCCCAACGCAAGTTCTGGTCCAATATAAACCTCTTCGGTACACTCCTTGGCAAGAGCGTCGGCCGCTACATTGCCACCAAGGTCCGAATGCTTCGGTATTTAGACCAGGCACACCTCATTGTTACTACCAAGATCGTTAAGCGCAGTTTTCCGCCTTCCTGGTTACATTCTAGCCAAGGCTAGATGATATTATTGCCTTTGGAGCTGGACTACATCCAGTCCCTGACTAGTTTTTGGAGTAGTTCGTGTACCAGCAGCGATATGCTCTCAGCAGGGTAATTTTTCTTCGATCCCGGTCCCCCCTATATGTAAAAACACTATTGAATGACATGTCACCAAATCATTCCCAGAATCTCGTTACTTTCAATGACATCACGGAGTTCTTCTCATACTAATTGCCTTCGTCGTGCTGCCGGTCATTACCACTTTATCTGTTATATTATTTACTGTATTTTTAGTCGAAGTTAGTGGTGGGTACTTATATGTTCAATTTTGTTTGTTGGCTCAGTTCATTATCGGTAGGTTCGTAACACGTTTAAATGAGATTATATCTTACAGTACTTTACAGGTAAAAATCCGATATTTTAGTAAACCCTACAAGGACCCGAAAGAACTATACGCGATAATAAATATAGATGTTGAAATACTAGTTCATTTATTACTTCTTTATGTCTTACTGTTAAAAAATGCGAAAAACATTATCTTCATTAAGGGAGTAATGGGTTTTATTCAAAAGATACAAGTTTCTCCCAGATGTTACATTCTGATGGCCTTTCAGAACTGTGGTTGAAGAGTCGAAAAAAATTAAAACATTGTAACATTGGACTCTGTCTATATAAACAGACCAACGATCTATATGCGGTCAATATTTTGCAAAGTATGTTATACCTTTGTCACATTATACATATATATATATATATATATATATATATATATATATATATATATATATATATATATATATATATATACATATATATATATATATATATATATATATATATATATATATATATATATATATATATATATATATATAACATGCTTAAAGACGAGAGCATATTGGAGCAGAGTTAGCTTGGAAACCTCCCCCGATTTCTAAGGATCCTATTTCAGCAATAACTACGCTCAAAAATCTACATATTTGCAAAACATATTATTGATATTCAACATAGACCCAGTAAACAACCGCATAGAGCTACAACATTTTTGTAATGATAAGCGCAAACTTGACTTTTTTGGAGCTTTAGAAGTAAAAAATCACATTAAATAGCTACCTTGTTTTAAATGAGCAAACTGATCTAAGGTATTCCCCTTTCTTAGAAGTTGTTTTTCTAATTTAATACTTGACACAAAATAAACTATATTAGAAACGTTGTAATAAAACAATAGATTGATGCGTGCCGATATTTTGGTTGTATAGAGTAATAAGTCTGATTTATTGATATTACTGTTTGGTTATTTTATTGTTGTAATTGTTGCTAGTTATTACTGATTATTTGATTCTATTTTTATGTTAAATATTGACACACATCACATAGACAGTTTGAACACGTCATCTGACATCTTTTTTTAATTTTACAGAGCAACGAACTTTTATTTGTAGTTGTCATGAATGCAATTTTGTTCTGCCTGATGCTGCCACGTATCGAAACTGGTTACAGAAAAGAAAAAGAAAACGAGCATTTGCAAAGCCAGAGAAATAGTCTCTACGTCTGTATTTAGTAATTCTAATCGATTGTTTACGTACTGTACGCAATGATGGAAAATAGTTTTTTCTATTAAGCACAGATTTTGTGATACAAGCCAACCATATGATTTATGATTTAAATGGAACACGCTGTATATTTTCATGTTATTGGACGAAATCCGAACCCACTCTACTTGAAATTTAAAATATGGCACACTAAAAATGTTTTGTCTAAGTCACCATGTTGTTGCCCTTACTCGTTGAAGTGTCTTACAAACATCTAAGTACTTTTTTTTTCAGTGTATAAGTGGCGGTACTCAAACTCACACAAAAGAAAAGCAAGGCAGGTAGGTAATTTCTTATTTTTTAACCAAAAATAGTTTTTTTGGAGAGCGAATTTGAAAATGTGTTGTACGACTATAAGACTTTTTTAAGAGGTAGGTATAATGTTCATGAAGCATCTTACATAACAATAAACCACTTAACTGATATGATCCTACTAATCTGTCTGTAGATGACATCTAAGAGAAAATCTTTTGTCGCCGTAAAAGCATCTTGACACAATATCAGGTATTTTGTTCTTTTTACATGGGGCACATTTTGTTTATAAAGAGCGGCAACTGATTATTCCATTGAAATCGGCGTTTTGAGCGCTTCTTCGCATCGTATGAGCACTGAAGCGAAATGGAGTGCTGTCAGTTTTTTAACATGAAATTCTTTCCAGTTCATCCTTTGCTTGAATCACATTCTTGTTACGAATTTTTATGAATTAAATAGATACCCATATGTAAATCTATGTTTTGGTTACGTTAATTTTTACAGTCTTTATAAAATAATCTCATTATGAATACAAACATAAACGATAGTTCTTTGCAACAGGGTTTTTATATAACGCTTCATAAAGACTACCTTCATTTATGGCCTTACGTTGCTGTTTTAGCGATTTTTTATTTTTTTAAACTGGCCAATAGAGAGGTATCGACGGTGATACTCTGCAAACATTTCTTCAAATGAGCGCGAATTAGGGCCCCTAGAACCCGAAACCAAGGTCCGTTTAAATCTTTATACGGCATGTGAAAGACATGTGCCAATTATCAAAATTGGTTAATTATTCTCAAAGTGTCTTTCCTTTGTTAATAGGATGAGTTCGTTAGTCAGCCTAATCGAACAAGTTCCTCAAAAAAAATAATTTATTTTTTAGATAAAATTTTTTATAAAAAAAAAAAAGCTATTTTGATGTACTTTGGTAAGCATATTGCCCTGATATAAGCTTTATTGTATACCAAAATTAAAACTCTTAGCTTAACAGAGAATTGAGTAATATATATTTCAAGCATTTAATGAAAATTCACTACAATAACGCACTTACCGCCTCTGCAATTCTTATTCAAGTTTAAAATAATTTATTTAAATAATGCATTTTCCTGGCATTGATTTCGGTATTAAAAATACAACATTGAAAATAAGTTGGCTCTGGCCGACACTTGCTACAAATATTATCAAATATTATAAATATCTTCCAGACCAACTTATTGTTTTTATTAAACAGCCTTCTTCAGGATAAATCTTTAAAAAAATCGGGACGCAGCAAGTACGTTATAGTAGTGAATTTTCAGAAGAATTGTACACTATGATTGTACGAAATATTACTAAAATTAATACTTTAAAGTTACACAGACCTTGAAGATAGATTTTAGAGGTCCTAGTATACGCACATTTAAAGAATTATTTCGAAAGTGTTACCATCGATATCTCTCTATTATCAAAAAAATGTGTAACTTATTTTGAGAAAAATGCCCAGAACTCAATTATCTATAACGCTAAAAAATTTAATTTTGTAATATCTGTAGATAGTGTAAGTATCTTTAAAAGAAACTTGTATTACGAATTTCATTAAAGTGACAAAAGATTTCCAGAAGGAAACTCAATTCATATTTAGAAAAGTTATCTGCCAAATTATAAACGTAGCAGTTATTTTTCCTTGTTAATCACCAGAATGATTTCGTTTTAGTCAACTTAATTAATTTTTTTCTTCAATATCAACCATAACAAAATGTCTGCTGAAAACTATAATTTCAGATTCAAAGGTGATTTCGTTTTAGTCAACCTAATCAAATTGTTTTTTCAATATCAGCAATAACAAAATGTCTGCTGAAAATTATAAATTCAGACCAAGTTTTTCAGGAGTTTTAAACAAAAATGAGATTCTGTTCAAAATGTATGAAATCTGTCCACTATTGTTTCTCCAAATGTCAAAATAAAACAAACAAAAAACCATACATTCATCGAGTAGGAATTGATCACGCAAGATTTTGCGCAGAAGATAAGCACGCTGCCACTGAGCCATCTAAGGTAACTGACGTTTTCTTTACATGATACTTGACACCGGCTTCATGCCCGGGGTGTATTATATTTAAAGTATACGTAACAATTAATTACAAAATTAGTAAAATTGCCATTTAAACTCGCCCGTGATCTTAATACAATGAAGATATGTGCCAACTTTCGTTCAAATTAGTTGAGTATTTTAGTTGAGTTATTGCTCGGATACACACACACACACACACAGATATATATATATATATATATATATATATATATATATATATATATATATATATATATATATATATATATATATATATATTATTGGCTGCGGCTTCTCAGGCCATTAGCACATTCTTTCCCATCATTTAATATTCTTTACAAATTTTTCAGACAAAGTCAACTTGGCTCGCCCGGGAATCGAACCCGGGACCTCTCGCTTTGCAGGCTGGCACCTAGCCACCTACGCCACGAGGGCGTCTATATATATATATATATATATATATATATATATATATATATATATATATATATATATCATATAAAATTTTAACTGACTTTGGTTTTGGGTTCTAGGGACCCAAATTCGCGCTCATCTGAAGAAATTTTTTCAAAAGATTTTCATCGTGGCCTCTCTATTGGCGAATTTTTCTTAATGAAAATTCGCTAATACAATGAAAAAGTTTGTCAGGTAGGTATCATGCAAAGCACAATGCTAAGATGTAAGATTGTAAGCATTATATTGTAAAACATTAAAGTCAACAAGACATGTCAAAGTGACTCTTTAAGGAGTAGGTAGATTGAGGGCTTAAAGTTCATTTCCTCTCAAATTTGCTTACCCTCTTTGCCAAAATTCTAGAGGCGGTTCCACCAGAGAACCAAGTAGATATATATTTCTTCCAGGATTGGCTCCTGCTGGGACAAGTGATAGAATGACTACTTATGTCAATCCACACTGCATGCTACAAATTAGTAGCATAGTACAGCGTAGCATATATCATATACAGAATGGCCACTTAAAAACAAAACAGGCACGTTTTAGGGTACTTATGGTGATTTTTAAAAATTCCTTAAAGAGGTAAATTTAGCTTTCAAGAGATATATACTAAAGGCTATTGTAAAACAATGCTGACTCATATTATCGAGAATGATGAGCATTATTTCGAAGCCCAATTGGTATTTCATCAGGATGGAGATCCTCCACACTACTGTTTGCATGTTCGACAATATCTCGACCACAGATTTGCAAAGTGGTGGGTTGGGGGAAGAGGTTCCATAAAATGGTCCGCACAATCGCCAGATTTATCACCCCTAGATTTCTTTTTGTGGGGTCACATAACAAGTACAATTTATTCTACTCAGCCCGATTCCTTACAAGATTTACGCCAGAACATTGCAAACAAATGCAACCAAATTACTCCAGAAATGTTACAGAATGTGCGCCGACGTTTTCAACAAAACTTATACTATTTAACGCAGGCTGGTGGTCGAAAATTTAAACCTTTGATAAACTGACATGTAAGTTCTTGATAAACAAATTATTCACGTTTAGAAGTAAATTTATCAGGTCCCCACTGCTTCAAATTGAAAAAATAAGGCATCTTTGAAATGAAATTTACACCAGCTTTAAAATGATGTGCTACTTGACACCCCCACCCCCGGCATTTACTATTTCAGGGGTAGATCGCACCAACGCTTAAGGGTTGGTGTTCCAATGTTGAAACTAATCCTAAAAGCCTTCCGCCCTAGAAGCAAAATTCACCTCTTCAAGAGATTTTCAACAAAATCACTATAAGTGTCCTAAAACGCGGCTGTTTGGTTCTCAGGTGGCCACCTGTATAATAAGTATATTTCCCACACTACTGATAATGGTTGTGAGACCAAAATCCTGTGTGTGTGTATGGTATTTTTCGTTTATTAGTTTATGTTTTACAATATTCGAAACCCAACTAGTTAGGGTAATCAAGTACTGAGCAAGGAGCTACCAATGAAGCTTAGTTTTATTATGTTTTTAAGGGGAAAGTGACCCTTGCCTCTAAATTTTAATTTTGTATTAAACAGTTTTATCAGGTGGGTGCAAATACTTTTAATAAACTGAAACGGGGTGTAGTAGCACACAAATACAGCAAGTTAATCACAGTAACGAATCTTAATAAGAAATAATGTAGTATACATAATGTTCCGGGAGGTCAAAATAAGGAACAACGTTACTATAAATAAGAGACCGAAACTGCTTCTTTTTAGATATACAGGGTGTCGAAAAAGTTAATTCAAAATCTTTTTTTATTTTTTTAGTTTAACAACGAATAACTAATTCTGTGTGTGTTTTTTTGTTTTGTTTAACGTCCGTCTATTTCTGCGACTATGGCCAATCACCGACGCCAGGGAGCAGTTTTACCTATTATGAAAATTTTGCCGAACCCCTGCCTTTCTATAAGGAGGGTAGAGATCTTTAACGTGCCCAACACCGCATTGACACGGGACCGACGGCTTTACGCCCCCTCCGAAGAGCGGAACATACAGACGTTCAACTTGCCCAAATACAATGCCACAACCTCAGTTGATGTTAAGGTTACAGTATGTACTGAAAAAGTGAAAGGGTACCCCTTAGAATCGAACGCAGTACCCTTCGGTTCAGGGTCACACGTTTCACCACTGAACCACCGAGGCTTTAAATAACTTAATCTAAACAATAAAGTATAAAAATACCTTAAAGAATATTTTCAAAGACACCATCGCCGGCTTCGATACTTTATTGGCTTCTTTATTATTAGCTCTGATAGCACGTTGAATTAAAAGATGATTATTTCTTATAAGAGCTGCATCATTGTTAATGCAATTTATTATTTCTCTTATTTCTACTCTTGCTGCATAAACCAATGCTCTAATCCAACCCAGAGACAATTATCTAGTGGATTAGGGTCTGGTGACTTTTGTGGCCAATTTTCAGCACCAGCTCTGCCAATCCAACGATCAGGAAATCAATTATCCAATAAATGTCACACTTCGAGGCTAAGGTGCGAAGGGTCACCATCATGTTGAAAATACAGTCCTGGTATTACATCTAAGGGAACATCATCCAAATTATGAAGTAAGTTACTTTGCGCAAACTGGAAATAGCCACCTCCAGTAAGAAACCCAACTAGTTAGGGTAATCAAGTACTGAGCAAGGAGCTACCAATGAAGCTTAGTTTTATTATGTTTTTAAGGGGAAAGTGACCCTTGCCTCTAAATTTTAATTTTGTATTAAACAGTTTTATCAGGTGGGTGCAAATACTTTTAATAAACTGAAACGGGGTGTAGTAGCACACAAATACAGCAAGTTAATCACAGTAACGAATCTTAATAAGAAATAATGTAGTATACATAATGTTCCGGGAGGTCAAAATAAGGAACAACGTTACTATAAATAAGAGACCGAAACTGCTTCTTTTTAGATATACAGGGTGTCGAAAAAGTTAATTCAAAATCTTTTTTTATTTTTTTAGTTTAACAACGAATAACTAATTCTGTGTGTGTTTTTTTGTTTTGTTTAACGTCCGTCTATTTCTGCGACTATGGCCAATCACCGACGCCAGGGAGCAGTTTTACCTATTATGAAAATTTTGCCGAACCCCTGCCTTTCTATAAGGAGGGTAGAGATCTTTAACGTGCCCAACACCGCATTGACACGGGACCGACGGCTTTACGCCCCCTCCGAAGAGCGGAACATACAGACGTTCAACTTGCCCAAATACAATGCCACAACCTCAGTTGATGTTAAGGTTACAGTATGTACTGAAAAAGTGAAAGGGTACCCCTTAGAATCGAACGCAGTACCCTTCGGTTCAGGGTCACACGTTTCACCACTGAACCACCGAGGCTTTAAATAACTTAATCTAAACAATAAAGTATAAAAATACCTTAAAGAATATTTTCAAAGACACCATCGCCGGCTTCGATACTTTATTGGCTTCTTTATTATTAGCTCTGATAGCACGTTGAATTAAAAGATGATTATTTCTTATAAGAGCTGCATCATTGTTAATGCAATTTATTATTTCTCTTATTTCTACTCTTGCTGCATAAACCAATGCTCTAATCCAACCCAGAGACAATTATCTAGTGGATTAGGGTCTGGTGACTTTTGTGGCCAATTTTCAGCACCAGCTCTGCCAATCCAACGATCAGGAAATCAATTATCCAATAAATGTCACACTTCGAGGCTAAGGTGCGAAGGGTCACCATCATGTTGAAAATACAGTCCTGGTATTACATCTAAGGGAACATCATCCAAATTATGAAGTAAGTTACTTTGCGCAAACTGGAAATAGCCACCTCCAGTAAGACGCTGATTCGAAACAAAAGGACCAAATAGTTGATGTTAAACATATTGCACCATAAGTTAATGCTAAGTATATTTTGAAAGTTTCGCTCTAATGCGGCCTGAGCATTTTTTCTGACCAATGTCATTGTGAAACATATTGATTTATTCGCGGTTAAATTAGCTCCATCGGTACATACAATGTATGGAGCTCCTGATTATGACGCTTCCATTTACAAAACTCTATTCTCAGTGTCTAATCACCATCGTGAAGATGTTGATCTGGTTAAAGGTGAAACGGATATAAACCATTCCTCTTAAATGTCTCGCGAACGACTTCCTGTAGCGGTATTTGTAGTTTGTTTGCAATTCTTATGTCTAATTGTCTAAATAACCGACTTTACATCTCTTTCAAGATCCCAGGTTTCGACAATCGATATATATATATATATATATATATATATATATATCGATATATATATATATATATATATATATATATATATATATATATATATATATATACAGGGTGGCGCATTGAAAACGAAACAGACCGATTTGCGTCCAGACAATTTTTTTTAAAGAAACGATGACACACGTCAATTTTAATATTGAGGAGGACATGTTTTGACATAAAAATCAATTTTGTAACATTAACTCCTTAAGGGTGGTGATAGCAACCCTTATATATAAAATAGGGAACATGGGTCGAGAGTTACATCATTTGAAAGCTCTTTCTTTTCTGAATTTAGCACACAAATTTTTTTGGAAGTTTCATCAACTCGTTTAAAAATTATTCACAGTTGGAACGTATTTCATTCATTGTGATAAGAAATGCACTAATGAGTCAATTTTTCGTTAAAAAAACTAAAGATACAAAAACAAACGTTCAAAAATGTATATTCAGTAACTGTTCAAATTGTTGACCACCAGCTTCCATACAAAAGTACAATTGTTCAAAACGAGCTCTGACATTCTGGAGCATTTGTGGAGTTATTAGACGGCATTCTTCAACAATGCGTCGTCGTAATTTTTCCAGAGACTCTGTTCTGTTGCGTAAATTCTACTCTTTAAATGGCCCCATAGAAAAAAGTCTAAAGGAGTTAAATCCGGTGATCTAGGGGGCCACTCAATAGCACATCTACGCCCAATCCATTGCCCTAGAAACTCTCTGTTCAAAAACTCTCTAACATGTTGTGAAAAATGCGGAGGAGCTCCATCTTGTTGAAACACTAATTGATTTTCTTGAAAGCGATCATCATTTTCAACAATGTCAATTAGTAGAGGGTAAACGATATCTTCTAGTAACTCCAAATACGTTTCGCTACTCAAATTTCCATCAAGAAAAATTGGTCCGATTAAACGGTCTCCAAAAATGTCAGTCCAGACATTCAATTTCTGTGGAGTTTGAGTGTGGACTTCGTGAAAATTCTTGGATTATTAGCTGCCCAATAACGACAATGATGACGATTAACTGTAGAGTTTAATAAAAACGTGCACTCGTGTGAAAAACAGATATTGAACAGAAAGTTCCCGTTATCAGCTATTCGTGCTTCACAAAACTCCAGCCGCCGATCAAAATCGTCTTCATTCAGTTGTTGTACAAAATGAATTTTATACAGGGAAATTTATGAGGCTTCAATATTCGCTGAATAGTTCTTCTTTTGATGTTTGAAACAGTGGCCAATTTTCTTGTGCTCAAAGTTGGGTCCGTACCAATTTGTCCTAAAACTTCAATCTCAGTAGTCTCATTTCGTACCGAAAATTCACGTTCAGGATCCCGTTTGTTGTTGGCTACTGAACCACTTTGTTGAAACTTTGCAAGTAACTCCAAAATGTATTTTCTATTAACATGTCTGTTCGGATGTCGTTCATTAAACAAATTTGCGGTACGGTTGGCACAGTCATCGTTTTTGAACAAAAGAGTAATTATTTCAACTCTTTTTTCTACAGAATACACCATTATGAAATAAATTTTCGGTATTACTATCAAGTATCAAACCGACCGATAAACTGAAATAATAAACCGCATTTCTCTCAGTCCCATAAGAAATGTTCTGATAGTCAATTTATTGTTTACAAACCAACAAAACATTGACTAACAGCACATTTCTTATCGGAATGAGTGAAATGCGTTTTTGCATCTTTAACTGTGAATAATTTTTAAACGAGTTCATAAAACTTCCAAAAAATTAATGTGCTGAATTTAGAAAAGAAAGAGCTTTCAAATTATGTAACACTCGACCCATGTTCCCTATTTAAAATATAAGGGTTGTTATCACCACCCTTAAAGGGTTGATGTGACAAAGTCGAGTCTTATGTCAAAACATGTCCGCCTCAATATTAAAATTGACGTGTTTCAGCGTTTCTTAAAAAAAAATTCCTGGACGCAAATTGGTCTGTTTCGTTTTCAATGCGCCACCCTATATATATATATATATATATATATATATATATATATATATATATATATATATATATATATATATATTGTAACTGACTCTCGATATGGATTCAAAAGACGATAGTTCGAGTTCATTTAAAGGTATCTTTTAAAAATCTAAAAATCGCTATTTCGTAAAAGCGAATGTTTTGTACGAAAATTATCTAAATTTAAAAGCGTTTCAAACGAATTAAAAAATGTGCATTCCCTAAAACGTCTAATCAAAATTATGGGACAGATGTGTGCGTGCAGAAGCCACAAGCATTCGAATTTTCGTTGCCGTGTTTGCAACAGACAAATAATGAATATCTTGCGGTGTTACACCTGCCACAAACTACAGTGTGACTTAACCGTTTTACTCTGCTATTACTAATAATTAAAATCATAAAGTTGCTTATCCAATTATCCAATAATCGTTGAAATTACTCAACGTTTTTGATATAGAGAAGTGAGAGAAATGATAATAAATACTTAAAAGAATTAATTATGCAAGCGTTCTATGAAAGAAAACAGCCCATTCAAGGAATTCACTAACAAAGAAATATACTGTTACTTAATGTTAGGCAATTATTATTTTATCATACCTACACACTTATAATTAGTTTCCGTTTCGCAGACGGCAAAACTTACTGACACAAATAAAAACGTTGCGTTATGTTGTTTTAAGAAAACTAATCCCTACAGAATACAATTTCTTATGCATCGACAATCAAACACAAAAAGATGTATTTTATATTAGGAACACACAACAAAGCGCTTTCATTTTCTTTGATTTTTAGTGAATTTTTGTAGGAAAAATTCACTAATGAGGAGATCCCGACTTTTGAATTTTGAAAAAATTTTAGCAATTGAGCGCGAACCAGGACCCCTAGAACCCATATCCGGAGTCAGTTTTAATTTATATATATATATATATATATATATATATATATATATATATATATATATATATATATATATATATATATATATATATATATATATATATGTGTGTGTGTGTGTGTGTGTGTGTGTGTGTGTGTGTATAACACCGATAACTCAAAAAATAAAGGGCCGATTTTGATAAAATTTGGCATGTACCTTCCTTTTGTAAATGGCTTGGATAAGTTCGTTAGTCAGGAAAATCGGACGAGGTTTTCCGGGAAAATTTTGAGTTTTCATTCGAAAACAATTTTTATCTCAAAAAAAATAAAAAAGCTATGATAAACAAATTTGGTAGGTAAATTAAGATATAAAAATTATACTACACACCAAAATTTAGATTTATATGTTACAAGAAAAAAAAGTTATAATACAATATTTTGTGCCAGATCATTTCTATGAAAATTCACTACCATAACGCACTTGCTGCGTCCAGGCTTGTTGTCAATTGTTTTTTGGACTTTATAATAATTACGTTTATAAAAATAGTCATCGCTTGGATTAGATTTCAGAAAAATTCGGCCAAACAGACTCACTGGCGGCGATCTTTGAGATCTGTTATGAAGTGTAGTGAAACCAGATCATCTACTGAAACAAAAGGTTCCTTACTAGAGAATAAAAACAGTAAAACATTAAATACAGACGTGGAGACTCTTTCTCTGGCTTCACTAATATTGGTTTTCTTTTCTCTAAATGAAGGTAGCCACATAAACTTTGACGAACATCTGGAACATCAAAAATTCAGAAAGGCCACTTGCTTCAGTAAGCTTACGCCCTCGCTACATCTTTCATTTACAGAAAAGAAAGCCAATATTAGTGAAGCCAGAGAAATAGTCTCCACGTCTGTATTTAGTATGGAACAGTTTCACCAAGTAAGGAGAACAACATTTAATGAAGTAAAACATTATACAGGGTAGCGCATTGAAAACGAAACAGACCGATTTGCGTCCAGAGAATTTTTTTTAAGAAACGCTGAAACACTTTAATTTTAATATTGAGGGGGACATGTTTTGACATAAAACTCAACCTTATATTTTAAATCAGGAATATGGGTCGAGTGTTACATTATTTGAGAGCTCTTTCTTTTCTGAATTCAGCACACTAATTTTTTCGGAAGAATTATCAACTCGTTTAAAAATTATTCGCAGTTGAAGTTGCAAGAACGCATTTCATTAATTGTGATAAGAAATGCACTAATTAATCACTCATTCCGATCAGAAATGTGCTGATAGTCAATGTTTTGTTGGTTTGTAAACAAAAAATTGACTCTCAGAATATTTCTTATCGGAATGAGAGAAATGCGGTTTATTATTTCAGTTTATCGGTCGGTTTGATACTTGATAGTACTACCAAAAACTAATTTCACAATGGTGTATTCTGTAGAAGAAAGAGTTGAAATAATTATTCTTTTTTTCAAAAACGATGACTGTGCCAACCGTACCGCAAATTTGTTTAATGAACGCCATCCGAACAGGCATGCTAAGAGAAAATACATTTTGGAGTTAGTTGCAAAGTTTCGATAAAGTGGTTCAGTAGCCAACAAAAAACGGGATCCTGAACGTGAATTTCCAGTTAGAAATAAGACTACTGAGATTGAAGTTTTAGGACAAATTGCTGAAGACGCAACTTTGAGCACGAGAAAATTGGCCACTGTTTCATACATCAAAAGAAGAACTATTCAGCGAATATTGAAGCATCATAAATTTCACCCGTATAAAATCATCTTGTACAACAACTGAATGAAGATGAATTTGATCGGCGGCTGGAGTTTTGTGAAGTTATGACTGCACGTATAGCTGATAACGGGAACTTTCTATTCAGTATCTGTTTCTCAGGCGAGTGTACGTTTTTATTAAACTCTACAGTCAATCGTGATAATTGTCCTTATTGGGCAGATAATAATCCAATAAATTTTCACGAAGTCCACACTCAAACTCCGCAGAAATTGAATGCCTGGACTGGCATTTTTTGGAGACCGTTTAATCGGACCAATTTTTCTTGATGGCAATTTGAGTGGCGAAACGTATTTGGAGTTACTAGAAGATATCGTTTACCCTCTACTAATTGACATTGTTGAAAATGATGATCGCTATCAAGGAAATTAATTAGTGTTTCAACAAGATGGAGCTCCTCTGCATTTTTCACAACGTGTTAGGGAGTTTTTGAACAGAGAGTTTGCAGGACAATGGATTGGGCGTAGAGGTACTATTGAGTGGCCCCTAGATCACCGGAATTAACTCCTTTAGACTGGCCATACTTTTGTATGGAAGCTGGTGGTCAACAATTTGAACACTTACTTAACTGAATAAACATTTTTGAACGTTTGGTTTTGTTTTTAGTTTTTTTTCAACGAAAAATTGACTAATTAATGCATTTCTTATCACAATTAATGAAATACGTTCTTGCAACTCCAACTGTGAATAATTTTTAAACGAGTTGATAAAACTTCCAAAAAAATTTGTGTGCTGAATTCAGAAAAGAAAGAGCTTTCAAAAAATGTAACACTCGATCCATGTTCCCTATTTAAAATATAACGGTTGTTATCACCACCCTTAAGGGGTTGATGTGACAAAGTTGAGTATTATGTCAAAACATGTCCCCCTCAATATTAAAATTGACGTGTTTCAGAGTTTCTTAAATATATATATATATATATATATATATATATATATATATATATATATATATATATATATATATATATATATATATATATATATATATATATATATATATATATATATATCTGGACGCAAATCGGTCTGTTTCGTTTTCAATCCGCCACCCTGTATAAAGGTTTGAACGTAGCAAGTGCGTGAATTCTCATAAAAATCTTTCTAATATGAAACATTCTAAACAAAAAATTGTATCCCTGAAAACAATAAATTTCTTTTGATGAAATTCCGTATACATGTTGCCTTTATGAGGTTTTTGTTTCATACTATGGACTCTATTGACTGGGAGAAAATTAGTTTATTAAAATTAAAAAGACGCAGCAAGTGCATTATGGTAGTGAATTTTCATAAAAATGTTTTTAATAGCAAATATGTGTGTTTTTTTAAAAGAGCAGGCATCAAATTTGGCTACCAGTATAACCTATATAGTAAAAACAATGTGCCATGTTTCATCAAAATAACTTTATTGTTTGAAAATGTACAAACATTTCCGAAAGTAAACTAAGTGTTCCCAAAAAAGTCGTTTCTTGGTCAACCTTATAGGTTAATAGCAAATTGAGCTATTCAAATATGAAGCATTGGATCAAAATTCGCTACTATAACGCACTTGCTTCGTCCAGAATTACTTTTCTTACAAACATGCATTATATTTTGATGGAAAATGCATAACATAAGGCGTGTTTGATTTAAAAAAAAAAAGAAAATTTGTATCACTAACGACTTATGAGCCAGGCTGCGATTGTAGAAATATTTTTTAAGATGTAGCTCAAGACACCCTATAATTAATATATACATTTTTTTTCATATATTGTATAATAACGGATATATTGAGCTTTATTGATTTTTTACGAAAATTCGACAAAAATTATATACCATTAAACGATAAACTCTATAGCTAAGAATACTGCCAAGCATCAGAGAAAGGGTCTATTTGAAATGAATTTTCTGGAAACATTTTAGCAAAATGAAGGACAATGACGGTTGAAACTGAGACTTCAGGGTTTGTAAAATATTCTTCTTTGGACATTTTATTGTATATTGTATCATTTATATATATATATATATATATATATATATATATATATATATATATATATATATATATATATATATATATATATATATATATATGTATGTATGTATGTATCAGACCGATAACTCAAAAAATATTGGACCGATTTTGATAAAATTTAGCATGCACCTTTCTTTTGTAAGTGGCTTGGATAAATTCGTTAGCCAGGAAAATCGAACCAGGTTTTCCGGGTTTGGCCCTAAAAAAATTTTATGTCAAAAAATTGAAAAGTTATGGTAACCAAATTTGGTACGTAAGTTAGGGATATTAAAAGGAAACTACATACCAAAATTTATATTTCTATGTTGAAAGAAAAAAAATTATAAAAAATATTTGGTGTCCTATCATTTCTATGAAAATTCACTACCATAACGCACTTGCTGCATCCAGACTTTTTTACTTTGGCGAATAAACCCATTAATAACAGTTTGGATAATTATGTTAAATTAGGTATTCGCAGTTTTTTTTTACTTCACACACCACTTGTTGGTGAATTCTAAACGAGCCATAATCTTTTTAGTATTATGAATAAAAATTTATTTTACTTAGTAAATGAAGACCACAAAACATCAGCAAAGGTATCTTAGGTATGGTATAAAAAATAATTGAAAGCGCATACCCTTTAAAAACCCGTGAAGAGCTCTGCCGAGCTCCGCATAGCTAATGTCAATTTTGAGTGACGTGTGAAACATTGATTGTCACGGTTGATGTGCACGACTGATCTTCATCTTTAACTAGCATTGTGAATCAAATAATCATGTTCTGCCGTTCATATATTAAACGACATGATTTGTAACAGGTGTTTTGTTTGTTTTTAACCCCACTTAAAAAAGGATAATTAAAGATCCAATAGAAATGTGATGCAAAACAAACAATTACAAGGCTTTAAATTGAACAGCAAACAATAATTTAGTCTGATAATTTAGTTTGTTCAATAAAATTTATGTTTGTGTATTGCGATAAGTGTGCCTTTATTTTGAAAGCATAAATAGAAGCGAGTTGCATTCAGCCTTCAGAATATCTATTTGGCGTCTTATAACAATGTTACTAGACCTATAACTTTCGTTTAAGCACTTTTTAAACTGCTTACTATTTAAAACTTTTTAAACTCATTGCAAGACCTATTTCAACGATTTCATGAACCGTTAAAAATACACATTTTCCAAAGAAGACTCTTGAAGTGTTTTGATTAGGCTGGTTTTATAATCAGGTTATTATCGTAGCTATACAGGGTGGAACAGCCAAATGGAACAATGGCAGTGTCTCAATTACTGTACATATTTATAAAAAATCCCGAAATAAATCAATTTTAGATTAAAAAATAAACTCCTGCAACGTAAAAACAGCTATTGTGATCTGGTTCCAGCAAGATGGATCACCTGCACATTACCAAATCAATGGCCAGCAGTACCGCGACTTTATATTTTCAAATAGGTGGATAGAGAGACAAGGTTCGTTAGAATGGCCAGTACAGTCACCCGATATTACGCTATTAGATTTCTTTTTATCGGGATATATGAAAAGTATGGTATACAAAACCAAACCAGGCGATTTAAGTGACTTAAGAAGAAGATTAACGTCTGCGCCTAGGTCGGTCACGCCTCAGTTGTTGATTAACGTTAGAAGACATTTTTATTTATCATTAGGATGTTGCCAACACATTCAAGGCGTGCATTTTGAACATCTCCTACATTAAGATTGATGTATTTTTTATTTATTCTCATTATCAAGAACGAAACGTCATGAGTTATTTTGGTGTGTTGTTCGTAAATCAGAAGAATGTATTTTTTACTGTTAATTTTTACAATAAAGTGTAAAACCATAGCATTTTTGAATATAGAATGAAGATATCTTTCAGCTGAGGTATCACAAGCCCCTACGTCCTATTTAATAATTTGGGGGTTGCAACTGTCACTCGAAGGGGGTTAAATGTAGGGGTGAAGTTTTCACGTTGCAGGATGTCATTTTTTAATCTAAAATTGATTCGCTAATGTTGCGGCAAATGTGTACGATAATAGGCAAGAAACGGAAAAAGTGGTATGTGAAGGATATGAGAAAAACTATAATTTTTGCACAAGCCGAATAAATGGGGCTTCAACGTATCTCAACTTATTTTCATGTCCCAAGTCAACCATTAAACATAAAGTAAATAGCAATGTACTAGATATCAACAAATTAGTTCATACTAAACTTGATCGAAAGCCTGATTTATGTGACGAGTTGGAGAATACCTTGGTGACCTACTGCTTAGACATAAAATGATATTTTATACTCGACAACTGAAGGTCTTGAGAAGATGGCACCTCAGTTAGCCGAACAGAATGATATTCCCCACCCATTCACTAAAACAGATCCAGCAGTTGGATAAGAGTAGATTCGTTCTTTTATGGGAAAACGTTCTGAGTTGAGTCTTCGTAGAACTTAAGCCAATGAATCAGTCTCAACTTGAATATACTGCCTCTTCCAATAGAGAAGAATAGATTTAGAAAAATATCCAAATAAGCCTCAACCTCACGGTTGTAATTCGGCGTGCCCGCGCGTAACGCCAATTAACATTAGCCTGCTGCCTTCCACAAGCAAACAAGGTATGTCGTCAATATGTCAAAAGGTCAAGCACTGCCGCTCTATTCAACATAAACACACTGACATGGACGCGCGTGCAAAGAGCTGCCGCGCAGAAGAGTTTGCGAGGATGAAACAAAAAAATAAAGCACCAAAAAAGAAGAAAAACGAAAACATTGGAAAAAATATTTTGGGAATGAAAAAAATATTCACTGGGAAGAAGGAATATTCCGATCCAGAAGCAAAAGTGGAAAATACAAGAAAAGCAACCACTAGAAAAATACGAATTGAATCATTTTTAGAGTCGAGCGGAGAAGTGATTCTTGAAGTGTTAACTATTTCGATAGATGAAGAGGATTATGACGACTGTGAATGTCCCTATTGTTATATAAGACATATCTAAGTGACGGGCGTGCTAAAAATCGGATAATCTGGATCAAATATAAGATTTTGTGTCATGAACATAGTCAGGATGAGATGATTTCAAAACCTTCATTTTTATTTTGTGGAGAAGGCTGATTGACTAGTCTTTTGTTCCTAACCGGTTTATATACTTTGTTTTTCAAATAAATGATTGAACGTGGACGTTTTTGCTTAAATCGAGGGCTCATACTAATATAAGAACCAGTACTCCTATAAGATGACTCCTACCGCGCGATATTATAAACATATTTAAACAGATGCCGAAAATTGGCAACCTCCATTTATTTGTTACAAAATTAAATATTTCTCAAATTCGAAAATGAGGTGATCAAGAGTAGAATCAATACATAGCAGGCTATCCTTACTCATCTGCGGGTTGTAATTTGCCTTGACTTTGTTTCTCTTGAGTGAGTAAATTCAAAATGGATACGATATTATGCAAATATCTCCTAATTTGGCCATGCAACAGACGCTTACCTACTAATATATTTCACCAAATCTGGGAAGGTGAAATTAAGGTTTTTAAATGCACTTTTATGTATAAACTACAGCATGCCATGAATTTTTCATCACACGTATTCTAACAAAACTGGTGACTAAAAAATATCGTCATGTATTTTAATTATTACATTTCTTTCACTTGTGTACAGTATTTTTCTGGTAAAAAGAAAATAAAGTACCTGAATTCAGTTTACCTGATTTTTTTTATAATTAGCGCTTTTTTACTGACAAAAAATAACTTTTTGCAATTATCTACTTTGTATATTATCCAATTTTACAAAACCTCTTTAATATAATTTATTTGAATTATTCCTTATTACTACCTGTTGGTGGAAAGCACTGTTGATGTTCGTTGAACCAAGAAACGTTTTACTAAGGGGTTGATGGATTGATTGCTCTGGCAATTAGGTAGTTTTACGATCTATTGTACAGAGAATCGCCCCAATCAATTGACAGCAGAAGAAGTTACCAACTTTAACAAGGCTTTTAGAGATTAATTTAGTTTGAGACAAGGTATCAAAAAGCTTGTATTTTATTGCATCCCTCCTAAATTCTGAAAACATGGTAGTAAATAACAAATTATTCCCTTGCGTAAGATATTCTTTATCTAAATATCTTTATATTTGCGGTAGAGCTTTTTTCAATTAATGCGTGTAACATAACGTAATAAAAAGAAGACCGATTTCAGGCTTTGTGATAAAAGAAACAAAATTAGACTAAAATGCCCTGAGTATGTTATATTTATTAATGAACTTTTATTTATAAAAAAAAACACTATAAGAGAAGTATCGATGGTGAGACTTTGCAAACATTTTTTCAAATGAGCGCGAACTAGGACCCCTAGAACCCATATCCGAGGTCAGTTGTTTCAATTTATATATATATATATATATATATATATATATATATATATATATATATATATATATATATATATATATATATATATATATATATATATATATATATATATATATATGTATGTTTATTGGAATGTTGCACTTCACTGTAATCACTTTTAAATATACACTTTATTTGTTTGCTGCACTTTTTGTGGTTTTTTAATTGGTTTACGTGGACTGCGGTTTCGAACCATGATGCTGATGAACCAGGACGGTTCGAAACTGCAGTCCACGTAAACCAATAAAAAATCACACAAAGTACAGCAAACAAATAAAGTATATATATATATATATATATATATATATATATATATATATATATATATATATATATATATATATATATATGTATGTATGTTCGGAAAAAATTCTGCGGTCTTTAATGTGACACATACTTGGTTTTCTGGTTGAACCGCGTCCAGAATTTATTAAAATCTCTCTGAAGCCTAGAGTTGAACACACTGAGACCTCACAGACGATTTCCGGCGAGATTTGGGGAGTAGGCAGATTGAGGCCCCATAATCGAGCTACAACTACCCAACCCACCTTTGTCCACCGCTCTAAGGAGTAGGCAGATTGAGGCCTTAAAGTGTCCTTACATATTTCCTTTACCTCTTGAAAATGGCACCAAAACAGGAGCCGAAACGTCGAGTTTTAATAAATTCTGGACGCGGTTCAACCCGAGAACCAAATATGTCTCTCATATATATATATATATATATATATATATATATATATATATATATATATATATATATATATATATATATATATATATATATATATTGTGTGTGTGTGTGTATGTAGGTATCCAACCGATAACTCAAAAAGTCATTAACCGATTTGGACGAAACTAAGTAAGTACCTTTGTTTTATTAACAGCTTGGACGAATTCGTTAGCTAGGAAAATCGGACAAGGTTTTCCGGGAAAATTTTGAATTTTCTTTCGAAAAAATGTTTATCTCCGAAAATTATAAAGCTGTTTTTATTAAATTTGGGGAATATGTTGCCCAGTGAAAGACCTTACTACATACCAAAATTTAACTTTCTAGATTTATAGAAAATTGAGTTATTCAAATTTGAAACATTTTATAAATATTGACTACCATAACACACTTGCTACGTCTCAAATTTTATTTCTCATGTCGCTTTTTCTGTTTGCATTTTATTATGTCAATTAACTAACCAACATATGACAAAGCAAGAAATATAAATTGACTTATATACTTGTAATAAATTTAGATTATAACAGAAGTAATCGAAATCTAAATGTTTTAGTAATCGGATTTTTGTGTTACAAATTTGTTACCCAAAATGTGCAATATAAGATTCATTTTGTTTGTGTAAGACTACCTTTACTACAACTTTTAACATTATGGTGGATTTTTAGTTTCAGGAAATAGAATTCTTAATAGGGTCTTTTAATTTTTGCAGGGTTTTTGGTCTAGTTCTACACACAATACCAACCTTTTTAGGCAACCCCACAGACTATAATCTGGTGGATTCGTGGAGAAAAGATATTTACAAAATGTCTTAAAGGAACCACAAGATAAATATTTTCAATATTACATAAAATTCTTATAAATGGGTGAACAAACAAATGAATAAATATGATCGGTATTTAGTGGGTCGGTAGTCCATCCAGTAGTTCATATTTCAAATTCAAGTTTGTGTTTAGCGACCGGATATACAAGGTAGCTGACATTTTCGTAGTTGACTTGGAGATATTTATTTTGGATCGCTAGATAATTACTTAATTTGACAATAATTTCATAATCTTTTAATGTTCCTTAATAGAGCCTCGGTGGTGCAGTGGTAAGGATGTGTGCCTCTGAACCGAAGGGTACTGGGATCGATTCGCAGGGTTCCCCATTTCACTTTTTTTCAGTACATACTGTACATAAAATTAACATCAACCGAGGTTGTGACATTGTATTTGAGCAAGTTGAATGTCTGCACAAAAAATGTTCCTTAACTATATTTGTTAGGGCCTCGGTGGTTCAGGGGTAAGAACGTGTGCCTCTGAATCGAAGGGTACTGGGTTCGATCCCAGGGTTCTCCTTTCACTTTTTCAGTACAAACTGTAACATTAACCTCAACCGAGGATCTGGCATTGTATTTGAGCAACTTGGATGTCTGCACGTTCCTCCCCTCGGAGGGGGCGTAAAGCCGTCGGTCCCGGGTACATTCGATGTTGGACACGTTAAAGATCCCTAGTCGCCTTACAGAAAGGCAGGGGTTGGGCAACATTTCCAGGATAGTGAAGTGAAACTGCTCTCTGGCGTCGGTGATTGGCCATTGTCGCGGAAATAGGCCGACGTTAAATAAACAAAACACACAGACAACTATATTTGTATGATTTTTGGGAACAAAACCAGGAGCGTAGTTACTTATCGTAGTTACAATGTTGTTTTAATATAGGTGCAAAGGTTTCAAAAATAAAAATTTTATTTAGTATTAATAACATAGCTGCTATTGATTCTTTAATTTTAAATGGTTGTATTAGGAACACTCAGAATAGGAAAACACTTTTATAAGAGCTTATATTTTTCCAAGCCACATATTAGTGCCTAATAATATAGTACTTCGATAATTTTTACAAAATATCAAATTTAAGCGTTCCAATCATTTTTTACATAAACTAAAGCTACCCGAAGACAATTAAAGATGTTTGAATACTCAGAAAACAGTTCTACGCAATAACAATGAAAATAAAATGTAAAAGTCAAATTTCTGCATTATTTATGTACAATGTTAACCAGGAGATGGGCCAGATGCTATCGTTGTTTGGTGCAAGTACATTTGCATAACAAATTTATATTCTTACATTAATTATAACGGAAATTTCAAGCAACGTCGGACGCTAATAGGATTGGGACTTCTGTTTTATATATCTTGAAAACTTTCGTAATGAAGTCAAATATACATCCCAATTTGACTACTGGTTGTAGCACATTAATTTGGCATTGGTTGCATTAATTAGTTATCAAACTGGTATATTTACAGATGAAATTAAATAGATATTCAGTTTATGTGCCAGTGGAATAGCTAATAACCACGAAACTAACGGGTGATCTAAAATAATACGGAGTTTTTTCTCTAAGCACGTATCTGGAAACAGAATCAACTTGTTATTGAACCCGATTAATACTAGGTACTCTTAATTTGCAATGGATTCCTAACAATTTACGGAAATTTTAAAATAATGAAAACATTTCTAGATACAGGGTCTAGAAATTTATTCATTATTTTAAAATTTCCTTGTCAAGATAGCATTTGCAGACCTTTGCTTACAAGAGTATGTCGATATCTAGTTAGTCGAAACAAAACTTTTGTAGCAAAAATATATTATATTATCTTATGTCGTGGTTATTTTAATGAATTTTTCACCCAGCTGATAAACTGTTGGGAGTAATCTTCTAACACAGATTCTGCGAGGGTATATTGATATCTAGTGAGCCTGAAAACTATCCAGTAAGCAAAATTAAATTTAGTTGCGACGGTATCACTTATGAAGTTTTATAAACTGTCAAAGTTTGGCATTCAAAAAATTGATATAAAATTAAAGAGACAGGTTGGCAAAATATCCGTATGCTTTACTAGTGGCCCCTTATCTCTATCTGAGCTATAAAATAAATTCATGAATAATAGTGAATTCAATTTTTTATGTATTTTTATAAATAGGGATCAGCTAAAAGCATGGAGTATCTAATCACCTGACATTCATTAAAAAAATATCACAACAACATCGAACTACATAAATTGATCAAAATGTCTGTCCTCATGCTCAATACAAAGTGATGTTCTACGTTCGCTGCATTTTGTATCGTCCTCGGTACAATGTTACAAAACCATTCTGTGTTTCTTTGAGCTACATTTTGGCTAGATCTAAAACAATTCGTTTTTTTGCAACTCTTCCTGATGCAATAGTGTTAATCGAAAGAATTTAAGTACGGGGAATGTTGCGACCAATGCATGGGACCATTGGTCTCAATCTGAGAATTTGGGAACTGTTAACTTAAATACTTAGTGACAGCTCTGGCATTATGAACAGGTGCCCCATCTTGCTGGAACTGCTTTGAATTTCTTAGTGCGGAGAGAAACTTAGAAATCATTGTTAAGAAAACAGATAAGACTAGTAAGTTAAACATTCCGGAATGAAATATGGACCTAGTAATTTATTATCTTTTTTTTTAATTTCAACAACACACCACGAGGGCTTACAGCCTAAATACTATCGTACCGTGGGTGTCGACAAGGAGGAAAGAGGCATCTTGTTAATTCTGGACTTGAAGGTTCGGAGGAGAAGAAAAAACATGTGCTGGTAAAGAATTCCACAACTTGGAAGTCATCGGGACAAAAGAGCGGGCATAACAAGATGTTCTATGTCTGGTGACCTGGACAGTAAAAGGGTGCATTCGCTTTGTTCCCCTGGTAGATCTGCTGGGGGCAGAAAACTCCTTTGAGCAGTGTCCGTGCAGATATCTATAAAAGAGAGAGAGGTCACCAACGGCAAGGGATGGCAGCCTTTGTGTGAGGGTAGGGTCACCGATGAGACGTATAGCTCTCTTTTGAAGGGAGTCCAGGATAGAGAGTGTAGAAGCAGCAGCTACACCCCAGATGTGGGAGCAGTATTCGCGGTTTGGCCTTATTTGTGAAGTATATAAGGTATAGAGATTAGCTGGTGAAAAGTATTTGGGAGCCCGGAAGAGGAAACCTAATTTCTTAGCAGCCGCTTCTGCAATTGATGTGACATGTTGGTGGCAATTGAGATTTCGATCCACAGAAATTCCAAAAAGAGAAAAGGACTCATTACTTTGAATAACTTGGTTGTTCATTGTGATGGGTCTGGGACTGGTGTATCTCTTATGAGAAAGAAAGGAAGACTGAGATTTGGTGGGGTTGAATTATACAAGTTTTTTATTTTCCCAGTCTAATATTTTTTGGAGATCCACGGAGACAGAACCCTCCATGAGTCTGCGGTCCTCATCTAATTGGGCTAAAGAGACAGGCTTAGAATATTGTATATTTGAGTGGAGGGTGCTGTCGTCCGCGTGACTGTGAACTAGGTTGGATGTGCTAGAGATGAGGTCATTGATGTGGAGAAGAAACAAAGTAGGGGCTAAAGCTGATCTTGAGGAACTTCTGCATTAATTGGATACAGTTTAGAGGAATGGCCATCCACGACAACAGAAATGCTCCGGTTGGTCTAAAATCACACCAAACATTTACTGCAAAACGCATGTGTTGCGTAATTTATTTTAGTAAATGAGGAGTCTCCATACGATAGTAATGTTTATTTATTCTATTAAAATAATTGATTAAGGTTTTGTCCATCAATAACATTTCCCTAAGAAAAATGCATTGCATTGACTTCGTTTTCCACGAAACCAACCACGAAGTAACAGACTTATTTCGTCATCTCAGGGATGGAGATTAAGTGCCGGTCTAAATTTAAGATCACGTTACTGTGTTTTTTCCAAAATGTTCTGTAGACCACTTTTTGATAAATTGCATTCTGATGCAATTCTTCTGTGAGATGTTTCTGGGCTGATCTTTATTTGTACGAGAGCATTAATGTCATTTATTTGTAGTTTTATGTTTTAGTCGATTTGCACTTTAAACAACTGTTTGAATCTGTGTATATACGTACTTACTATGTCTATAAGGCTAGATGCATTCTCGCAACAATTAAATCCGTAGACCGGTTTCGCTCTTATTAGAGCTCTTCAATACGCCATACTCATTGCAGCGAAAATACACCTATAAAGTAATACGGCTGTAGTAGCCAGCCTTTCAACACGTGAGTGGTGGACGTGCCGCCACTTAGTTGCGGAACCAAGTAGTATGTTGTCATACCAGCTCCAAATAACACAAAGTGTTAAAAAAATAGAGACTGTATACAACAAACAATTTAGTAAATTGTCAGCCCTGGCCCATTTCTACTCTAATATAGGGACAAAGTATGTAAGGCTAGTTGCATTGGGTTTGGAGGTGGATCAGGATTGGAGGTATCGGCGGCATGTAAAAAACATGCTGCAGAAATCATATTGTGCCTTAAGGATGATATAGCCTCACAGAAATTGCCTGTAGCGAAGCTCTGGTGTTGTCCCGTCTTAATTATGGTGAGGTGGTGCATGGGCCGTGCGTGGATAGCGGTCATGCGAGCCTAATTCAAAAAATACAGAATTCGTGTTTGAGACTTGTATTTGACATTCGGCGTCCTCATACAGTTTCTCATAACCTAAAAGCAATAAAGTGGCTAGTAGTAGCAGTGGTGAGGAGGCCGACGCCAAGCAAGTAGGCCACAATGGGCCCTTTTTGCCATCCCCAGCAACCCAACAACCACGCTCTACTCTTCCTCGGTTCCGTCGCCAAACTGCCTCGACCTCGAGATCAAGGCCGTAACGGTCTTCAATTAGATGGTACTTACCTGATTCCCCTGAAGAGTCCTCGATCCGAACAATTCTGCTCGAAGACTCCCAAAAGCCTCGCATTCACACAGGTAGTGGTAGGACGTTTCTTCATCCTCGCCGCATTCCTGGCAAATGGGATCCCTCTCTATGCCTATCAATACCTCACATTGATAGGCATAGAGGCATAGGACTTCTAAGGGCGCAGTGGTTTGCCAGCACCCCAAGGATGCGGCGAAGCGTAGGTCGACTCCTTCCGAGTAGCCAGACAGCTTTATATCTGTCCGGCCCCTCCACCAAGTCTCTCGCCTGCCTGCAGCCACCAACCGACCCCCAGTGCCTCGCCATTGCTTCCTCGGTCCACCTGTCTAAGGCGACAGATACTGTCTTGCTACTTATGCCTATCGCAGGCTCCGGGCCACAGAACGGCCGCCGGGAACCGAGTCTTGCGAGATTATTCGCCAAATAAAGTGGCTAAATATGTTTCATAGAACGGAACTCCGTACGACTTTTATAAAATTTTGTCAACAAAGACACCACCTTATCCACATGAAAAATAAGATATATAACATATGTGTACAATCTTAACTTACGAAGAAAGGATAGTTTAAACATTCCAAAACATAGAAAACAGTTATTTAAACGTTTTTTTTACATATAATTTACAATTGTGCACATATAAATAAGCTTGCCAGTTTTGTTGATGTGTCATCTTCAATTACAGCGTTCAAACGGAAATATAGGTTATTACTTTATCAGTTGCAGTGAGCACAACTTTCATTCATTTTTTGAATTTTGCATTTCTCCGCTGGTCAGCGACATGAAGTAGTATCGAAGATAGTGGAAGAACAGAGAACAGCCTATTTTGTAGGCTGTGCGACTGAACTAGAGTCTTGATGCCAGTGTTTGTTTTTGCAATGGATGTTACTATTGTTATTGTTACTAATGTACGATATCTTTCTTGGTTTATTGTTAATATATATTTTGTTTATACAGAAATTCTCATTGGCAAATAAAACCATGTATTACTATTAAACAAATAATAATAATAATAATAATAATAATAATAATAATAATAATAATAATAATAATAATAATTATAATAATAATAATAATAATAATAATAATAACCACTATAGATTTGATTATATATACCAACTTTTAATGTAAATTGACGTTTTTTTAGGCTTTTCGTGTTCTCTGATGCAGATGGAGAATGTTGAATTGTATAGCGTTTTTAAATATCTACACGATATAATTATCTAGTTATCATATTTTATAAGCATAATGTAATATAATATAATATTTATAATAAAGAATAGAGTAATATATAGGTAGGAAAGCATTATAGGCATACGAGCGCACAGCCTCATAACGATTATCGATTTAGTATTCACGAAACAAGTTTAGCATAATAAATTCTCTTCCATATTTTCCCATAAGATTCTATAACATAGCGTAATATATAGGTCCATTTTTTTATTATTTATTTACGTCCATATATCGAATAAACTTGAGGCGATTTTATTATAAAAAGTCTCACTTTCTAAAACAACGCGCTCTGTAATTACAGGTTAAAATTAACGCAGATCACAATCACAATAAAGCGAGGCTGAAAAACGTATTGCGGTCGTGAGCCCGCAAGTTGAAAATATCTACCAACACTACATCCAAGTTAATAAGTAAACGCCCATCTATTTGAAATTTGATTTACGATTTGTAGCAGGTGAGGGGATCAGAAACTAAAAGGGGGTTGAATTTCACCTGTCTGCTATACCATTGGAATTATATTTTAACTACTTCCGTAGCAGATGTCGCCACGTGCGATCAAGTTATGCCGCATCAATTATCATCATCATATTACCACTATCACATTATCAAAACAATACTTATTAAAGTCAAGAAATTACCAATAAATATAGACATTATATTCAATCTAAAATTGATTTAGAATATTCTCGTGTAGTCGACCTCAATGCGATGCGAACTCACAAATTTGGGGTTTGCATCATTTGTAGTGAATTTTCACTAAAAAAAATTCAATAGTAGAGAGAGAGAGAGAGAGAGAGAGAGAGAGAGAGAGAGAGAGAGAGAGAGAGAGAGAGAGAGAGAGAGAGAGAGAGAGAGAGAGCAGGGGCGGCTCCTCAATAAGTGCGCCCGTGAGCCTGCCGTGGAAAAAACAATAATTTTGCTATGCTATATTTTATTAAAGTTTTATTTACTTTTTTACCTCCTGCATTCAACAAACAAAATTAGTATATCAAGGATCGCAGAGAGTCAGCAGCCATTAGTACAGAATACAGAATCAGAATAAGTATAGTGTTAATCGTTGAAGACGATATATACATATAAAGCAGGCGGGCGCGGTGTGTATTTTTCGGCGCTCTCACGAAATGCGATACTTCGGTGCGAAGTGATCGCCGAATCTTGATGATCTTCGTAGAAAACGACCGAATAGGCAATCTGTTGTGCGCCGTAAAATTACACACTTCCAGTTTGTACTGGACTTTCGGCAGAGCGTGTGTACCTACTACGTAGTAATTTTCGTCTTCACGTCCGATTAATTTTTAATTAGATCATTTCGTTGTTGTATACATGTTCTAACAAGACAATTATTATTATTATTATTATGGTTACTACTTCGGGTTGCTTAATAAGTTGATAAAATAACTGTGATACTGTGATTAATTTAGTGGATATTTTAAATTTAAAGGTTAACTTTTTAAGGGACTTTTTAACTATTATAACGTATAACTAACTAGAGAAAAACTTGGTAAGTAGTAAATAATTATTAAGTTTAGTAAGTAGGTTTCTTTATAATACATTTTCCGGGGAAAATAGGCTAGCCCTTCATTTTTAGTGAATTTGTATTTTTAAAAATTCACTAATAAAGAGGTATCGATGGAGAGACTTTGCAATTTTTTTTCAAATGAGCGCGAACTAGGACCCCTAGAACCCATATCCGGTGTCAGTTTCAATTTATATATATATATATATATATATATATATATATATATATATATATATATATATATATATATATATATAGGTTTTCCTTGTACTCCTGCATGCCTACAACCATCCTCAATGCAAAACCACAAGAATAATTTCTTGGAAACAACCCCCAAGGAAGTTACGGGAACTGGGCGAATAGTGGTGCTGTATCGGGTGGAGAGGGATTTAAAGGAGGTACGGTTGCAAAACGTGTAAAGGGCAGCTTTTCGAGGTCCGACTGCCCATACTTTATTGTTATCCTTCCCCGCCCAGCACCCCTATCCGCTCCTGGTCCCGTGACATTCTTGGGGGTTGTTTGCAAGAACTTGCTCTTGGGGTTTGTGCATCCAGTGGGGGGGGGGGGGGGGGTAAGCATGTTTCTGAGAAAAAAATTTAAAACCCTCCGTGAACGAAACTGTAAATATACATTCATTTGTGTTCATGTTCAGAAAAGGAAGGTATCTGCCAAATCATAAACGTGGCAGGCATTTTTCCTATCAAACCAGTTTTTCCAACAACAAAAAAGTTTTTTTAAAACAAATTCTATTAGTGAATTTCCTTAAAAAAATTACTAACAAATATTAACGTTAATATTCTTTGTTTCCAATTTTGGAATCATATACAATCATTTACTTAATCTCAGAACAGAACTGTCAAACCACAATAAATAAACAAAACACGTTAATATTCTTTGGTTTCCAATTTTAGAAGCATATGCAATCACTTACTTAACCTCAAAACAGAACTGACGTCTTGAAATTCCACAGCCAACGTCAAGAGAAAAATTAGAGTGATTTTGCACTGTTTGACCGTTAAGCAGAATTCTTCAACATTATTTTTCAACATAGAGCCTCGGTGGTTTAGTGATAAGAACGTGTGCCTCTGAACCAAAGTGACCTGGGTTCGATCCCAGGGTACTCCTTTGGCTTACTACAGTACATAATGTACAATTAACATCAACCGAGGTTGTGGCATTATATTTGAGCAAGTTGAATGTCTGCACGTTCGGAGGACTCTGAAGTGACGGTCAGGGATGAACCAACAATTTGGCTCCTTTGCTGTGGAAAATATTTTTCCAGCTTGTATTACAGTCCCTCGTGTCGCACTATGTTGAATGTAGGAATATCGTTGTGCATATATTTTTTCCTTCTAGGGCTCTTTCAATTACATCAGTGATTCAATCTACTTGTTACGAAATCCAAAATGATGGGACAGGATAAGCTGCTTTTCTTCAATGATGGGTTTATTCGTTAATAGGTTTCCTCGGTCTGGCTAGACCTCAACAAAAGTTCGCAGTGGTTTAGACACCGCTTACTTGTCCAGTTTGTCTGTCTTATCGTGTGCTGGAACTCACGCTAGTGTCACTTTTTTTATTTTTTAGCTATATTAGGGCTGTCAAACAGTTATATATTATCTTTTGATCTCCATGGAACCTTGTGCCTTAAGCACCGCTTGGTCATAACTCAGATAGGTAATTTGGTGCAGTCTTCAACTGAATAAGAATTATTCGTCTTCTGATAACGCTAACTTGGTTAGTGAAACGATCCTCAGGTTTTTTAAATGGGTTGTGGTGATTTGGGTCCTCCAAGTGTGTTATCAGTGCTCATCACAGTTTCCAATCTTTACTTAATGTCTATAACTGTGCGAATTACGTAGCTCATCTTCGACAAACACAAGTACACAAACATTCATTTAAAGCATCGCATCAAGAGAATATTTTCTCTTTATTGATGTTCGACAACTTACTAAGAAATCCTAGTTAAGCAGCATGCACAATATAAAATAGTATGCGTCGAAAACTTTATACACCTACGCTCTGTTCAATGTTCAACATACTTTAATTTAGTGTTGAAAGTTTTTAACAAAATATAAGCTTTACAGCATCATACTTAAAAAAGATGTGTGTTGATGTTAATAAAAAGTAAATAAAATTGTAGGCAAGCTACATCTCGTAAAAACTGTGGTTATATATTTTAACCGTATTATATCACGGAGCGGAGATATATCAGAGCTCATACTCACAGAGATTGACCTGGGAGTTCCTGCAGTGCTTGATCGTTACAATCATCTTCGATCGATCGTGATAACTCTGCCATCTTGTTAACTTGTTAACGAAACAACTAATGAGTTAACTCATAATGGACTGACTCGCGTGTTGCAAGTCATAGTTAGACCTGTTCTTTTCTGCTGATGACTTGGCGCATTTCTTTTTCTTCTACCCATACCTATACCTAAAGCTTATATACATTTTAAAACTTATATATATACGTGATTGAGATGAGAATACTTACACGTTTGTTACGATTCAGAATTACGACATGTTATTCTTCTCATGAAAATTCAACAACACCTGTAAACGATCTATTGGTTTTACCATTTTAGATGTCCGTTTTCATTAACCAGTTAGCAAGTAGGACTTATAAATTACAAGAGGCAAAATAGAGTCTAATTACTGTCAGTGTAACATTTTATTACTTCAAAATGCATTATACAGAATGATTCAGTAACAATGGGAAATCTGAAAGCTGGAGGTACTATACGTCAAATTGTGACCATTGGCGCGAACATGCCTCATCCGAAAGTTGATAGTTTCGGAAATAGAGGGTGTTGAGTGTTGAAAATTAAAACTTTAATTGTTTTTTTTGTGATTATTCTGAAAATACCAAAGTTCGCAACTTAAAAATTGGTAAAAGTATGTTTTTTGGGCGGCGAATAGGATACGTGTTGAAAATATCGCATTGCTCATATAAGGCGCCACTTACGACCACTTTCACCGACATTTACAGTTAACACCACTTCACCCTGTATGTATAAGATGAAATTTCATTCAAAAGCTTAAAGAGCAATCATTTTTCAATTAATTATGTATTCCTGTTTTACTTCGGTATCTCGATCCGTTTTAGAGAAAAATCGATTTAATGAACATTATGTTTTGATAATACAAGAAATTAAATTCGAAACAAACCCAGTATATTATTTTCATTTTTGTAGCAAATAAAATAAAACAAATGAAATACGTAATAACAAGTTAAAGATATTGTTCAAAGTGTCCACCATTGACACTGATACACTTTATATAGGGTTGTGTGAGATACCTCCGAGTTTGAAGCAACATATTGGATTGCCTCTTACTTCGTTCGTAGCGATTTGCGTTCTTGACCACAACTCCCCACGCGAATCAATAGGTGCTTTGTAAAATCCATCTTTCATTTGAGGCCAAATTTTTGACCTCTCATGCAGACTCTGCGGCGAGGGGGAGGAATCAGCCGAGCACATCTTGTGCGAGTGTAAAGCTCCTGACCGCAAAAGACAACTGATCTTCGGTCAGTCTAGACCGGAGACAGAGCAATATAAAACTTCACCCTACCAATCGCTGTGCAGACTAGTTCAAGGCACAGTGATTTTGGAATGGTGGAGTAAGACTAAGGGTATGCACAATCAACCAAAGGTTGCAGTGTTATCGGGGCGGCAAGACCGCGGACGAGCCCTGAGGAAGAGAAATGGAAAAATCGAGAGGATTGAAGTCCGGGCTTCTGCGTAGCTAAGCAAATATGCCTCCACCGCCAGTCCAACGATTTGGAAAAACTGCATCTAAATATGCACGCAGCGACCGAGAAAAATGCGGCACCGCTCCGTCGTGCATGAACTACACACCTCTTCTTAAATAAAGTGGAACTTATTTAACCAATTCTGACAAACTTTGTTAAAGAAAATTTAGAGTTGGCTATTTGAAATGGGAGGAAGTTCAAAAGGCCCAAAAAAATTGTCAATTACACCACACCAAACAGTCAGTGTAACTTTGTGTTCGAAGTACCTTATTTTTACAACATGGAGGTTCTCAGTGCCCACAAATGATTATTTCTTCAGTTAAAGACACCACGGCAACTAAACATCACCTCATCGTTAAATAAGATTTTCTCCAAAACAGTAAGATCGTTGTTTTTCTGTTCTTCTAGAAAAAGGGCAATAAAATGTTAGTTGACGTGTACTTAAAATGCGCAGGAGGCATCGCTTTTGCCTCCTAAGCAGAAGGTTACGCGATCGAATCCAGCTCTATGAATTTATGTTTTTTTATGTTTTATTTTGACATTTGGAGAAACAATAGTGCACAGATTTCATACGTTTTGAACGAGATCTCATTTTTGTTTAAAACGCCTAAATAAGTTTGTCACTTTGAGTCTAAAATTATAATTTTCTTACTGTTGATATTGAAAAAAACCGGTTTGATTAGGTTGACTAAAACAAAATCATGCTGGCGAGTAATAAGGAAAAATAACTGCTACTTTTATAATTTGGCAGATACTTTACTTTTCTAAATATGAATTAAGGTTCCTTCTGGCAATCTGGAGTATAACTTTAATGACATTTGTAATACAAGTTTCTTTTAAAGAGACTTACACTTTCTACAGATATAGCAAAACACTATGTACAGATATGGTAAAATTTAGTTCTTTAGCTTCATAGAAAATTGAGTTTTGGTGATTTTTCTCAAAAGGAGTTAGAACGAAGATTTTTTGTGATAATAGAGAGATACCGTTGGTAACACTTTCGAAAGAATTCTTCAAATGTGCGAGTACTAGGACCTCTAAAATCGATTTTCAAGGTCTGTGTAAGTTTAAAGTATTAACTTTACTAATATGCCGTATAATAATAGTGAACAATTCTTATTAAAATTCGCTACTATAACGCCCTTGCTGCGTCCCGATTTTTTTTCCAAGTGGAACATAATGTATTTTATCTTTGAGAAGTGAAGGGCATGCCCTCTGCTTCGTCAACTCTTGTATAACACTCCACTCTCTACTATACCTAGTCTCTAGTTTTGGAAATATTTACATTCAGTTTCTGCAGAATTTGTTTTAGTGTTTTCATAGAAATAGTTTTTTATTTAAATTTTTGTGAATAATTATATATTGGCAAGTTGCTTGAAGAGGTTCGTTGGGCAGGAAAATCGGAATAGTTTTTTTGAGAATGTTTTCAGCTTACTTTTGTACTTTTTTAAACTATAAAGTTATTTTGATGAAATGTCATACATTCTTTCTATGCTGTTAACAAAATTGGATGCCTTTTATTTAAAAAAAGGAAATTTGTTGCCATTAAAAACATTTTTATGGAAATTCGCTACCAGAACGCACTTGCTGCGTCCAGATTTTAAGTTTTCCATCTAAGCCTGTTTCCAAAGTGAAAATCGATTTATAGACAGAGATGTCAGAAAAAACGTTTGTTCAATTTCAAATAAAGTAACCACGAATGCATTACAGAAAATTATCAATATTATTAATACAATAATATTCATCTATATAGGAAATGAATACAACTCTGTCAACAGCAACATTTTAAACAGCTTATTGAAGTGATTTATAGGCATAACAAAAGCCCATTTCTATATGGGAGAAATAAACAAACGGCCATACTAGATTATTTATGAACTGATTTTCAGATTGGAAACAAAAAAAATAATAAATTGCTTTCTAAATATCGACAAGATAGTAGACAAGAGTACAACTGAAAAAATGGGGTGAGGTTATTTTTGGAAAAAAACATGAATTTGGGACAATATTTTTCATTCTGCAATTGAAGCTTTATAGAGAACATTTGTACTGCCTTTTTCCCGTTTAAATAAACTTTTCGGGTAAGGAATTGAGGAGAGTAAAACATTGATTATGATAAAAAAGTGCTGCAAAATAATAGTAACTTCCGCATAGCTGTGATAATCTACTTTCCCCAGAAAGACATTCTCATGATAAGAATTTAGGGTCCATGACTTGACCACAAAGAAAATATTCGTATTTCTGTACATATAAACTTCTAAAACGTTATATTCCTCGAGTTTTAACGAAAAAATGTCAATTTCCACCAATTCACCCCTCATTTATCCCATACACCCCTGAAGCGATCTTATCCAAAAGCAATTCGAAGCGTTCCCTTGTAGGGTGCTAACTGGATACCAAATTTGAAGATGATATCTCAATTCGTTCTAAAGTTATTGCGCCTACTAACAGACACGCGTACATGCTGACAGACAAACCGACCGACCGACACACAAAAAAATGCTCGTTCCAGAATCAAGTTTCCTATATGTTTTAAGTTTTTTCGCCGTTTTAGGAACAAAAAAATTCGAAATTTCATGTTAGACATACAGGTTTTTTTTTCAACATACTGGTATTCCACCCCCTCATCTAATTTTAGCACAGAATACCAGATGTTTGATGAAATTGAAAGTTTTCCAATAACAAACCCTAAAACGTTACATTACCGGAGTTTTAACGAAAAAATATAAATTTTCACCAAATCACCCCCATTACACCCCTACCCATTGAACCGATTTTAACCAAAAACAATTCTATCCGTTCGTTTGTCGGGTTCTAACTGCATACTAAATTTGAAGACGATATCTCAATTGGTTTTAAAGTTATCGTGGCTACAAGCAGACAGACATACAGACCGATAGTCCGACAGACACAAAAATGTTTCGTCCCCAAATCATATTTTCCATATGTTTTGACACTTTTTACGACGTTTAAGCGAGAAAACGGTTTTTAAATTTTTGTTGCCGATGCCATACTTTCTCACGTTGTGACGATGTGGAAGTAATAACGAAATAAGAAATGTAAAAAACTTGTTTGGTAAAACTTTAAATATGCGCGGCCTTTCGGACTATTAACGGAATAACGCCCACATGATCTCAAATATCTTGCCTGTTAAAAAAATAATACGGTTGGCCATGAGGACATTCAAAATCATCAATATCATCTTGTGATCCGACAAAAATTCGTGTACCCAATTTTGCATTTTACGCATTGTCTCATGTCAATTGGATAATCTTCTTCGCTACCCAACACAGCCAACTTCTGTTCTCGCATTATTGTTCAGTTGTAACCTTGTTGGCGGGAGTCTCGTTGAAAAGGTCTCTTGTCATTACTTATTGGGGTTCAACATACAACGGAATTGATATATTTCCACAGAAAATCCAGTGGTGTAAGATCTGGAGATCAAGCTGGCTATTCTGTGGTACAACTCTAGCCTATTAATCTATTTGTAAATCCGTGTCCAAATACTTCTACGCACATTTATGATAAGTAAGTTGGTCCACTGTCCTCCAGGAAGTATCCTCCTTTAGGATTTAATATATCGTTTAGTTCATCATCATCAACATTTTTGTGAATTTCACAAGACGTGGGTTTTTTGCTGGTTGTATAACCGTAATGTTTAATATTTTTATCCAGGAATTTGCTTGGTCTAGCGATGTCACCTCGATTCAAGTAGAAGAGGATTTCAAATTTAGCGATTCATCAGAGCAATTTTTAGCTTGAACTTCATTGCTTTTTTTTTATAAAAATGACTCAACGGCTCATCATCATCATATGAATCTTGCATTATATAAGTTAATAAAGATGTGATATATGCAATACCGGTTGCTAGTGTAAATAATTATTGCCAGGTAGGCTGAAATGACTATTTGTAAGTCTTGTTTCGGCAGACCGATTGTATTTCCAATATTTTAAGAGCTCGTGATAATACCAGTGGTGCTCGAAAGATAACCTTATTAACCTTTTGCAGTGCGTATGTTGCGTGTAAATCAAATGGAGCCATACCCACGTGACAAGACGCACCATCCAAATAAACAGCAGTACTCCTCCAGGTAGTCTATATGTTGCAGCATTTTGAAAAATATTTCTTTGGTCACGCTCCCTTTGGTAGTTATTTCTCTAACAAAGCCATGGGTTAATTTTTTTGGAATGTGTCTTGTTTTCTTATCGGAGCTGTTGCCTAGCCTAATGCACTTACCCAAGCAACTACAGAAAAACTCTGCACATGCTAATTTCATATAAGATGAATGCGTTTTGAACTTCTGGCAGCTAAAACAGATTGTGAATGGCACAACGTTAGGCGACCTCGTCTCTATTTTAAGGAGCGGGGGGTAACTTTGATCAATAGGGTGATGTACTTTTTTTATAAAACTCAAACCTACGTAAAAAACTAGGTATGTGTTCCAAAACAGTCCGGAAATATTATTTGTTAGGTTAAAATGCCACAAAATGATATCAAATTATTTGTCAAGTTTATCATAGACATTAATATTATATTATATTACATTATTTGCTTCCCTGGAAATACGTTATTTTGACTAAAGTCAATTGAGAATTTTGACATTTTGAAGATTATTTTCCAGTTTATTGCTCCACTAAACATGGAAAATAATTTTAATGTGCAAGTTGATATGTTGTTAATTTTGGGGGAGGGCAGAAAAAACTACACAAAAGCTGCACTAGTGTGGGCAGAGAGGTTTCTTAATAATTCGAAATCTCATATGATATTTCAAAGGCTGGAAATCAGGAGTCATACTACTGGCAGCTTGTTGTTGTTGTTCGAATTATGGCTGTGGCTTTTTGCCATTAGCTCATTTTTCCAGTTTAGGAGGTATAGTCAAATATTTCCAGACCAGCCGATAACTGATACCGATTGATAATAAACAATAGTGTCGGATCACTCTATGTAATGATATATACATTTTTATCTTTCCCATCCATACACCCTATCATACAACATACTTCTCAATAAATGTTTGATATATAATATATACACATATATAGACACAATCATACACACATATGACATATGTACACACAAATATATACACACATTTTTTTTTTTTTTTTTTTTTTTTTTTTTTTTTTTTTTTTTTTTTTTTTTTCCATTTTTATTTATTCAGGATTGCACAGGGGACACATGTCTTCGTGCCAAGGGGTCTATCATGGCAACTTTATAGACAAACAGGAAGACCTCTATAAGAATAGGAGAACATAAAGGGATTGAACACTGGGAATATCTACCTAAACTACCTTAATTCTATCCTACGTCTAAATATATTTATCATAATTTTAAAGCCAACCTGTGCACGTGGTCTATTAATACTTTATATAATGCTATATTTTTCATCTCTAGTATTTGTGTTATGCAAAATGGTTTTTGTACTATATTTAAGTTGTTAATATATTCTATAAAAATTTCAATAATGTTATATTTATTGGTACATTCCAACAAAACATGCTGCGCGTTTCCTACTTCCCCACATGCACAGGTTGGCTCATCTGAAAGGCCTATTTTATATTTATGGCTTGGGAATAAAGCATGGTTGAACCTTAACCTACATATTATCGTTACAAAATTTTTTTCGTAATAGCAATTTCTAAACCATGGTACCCTAGGTATCGTGGGCTGAATATCTCTGTAAAACTTTCCTTTTGTCTCTCTGCTGTATTGCTCCGCCCATAATCTATTACTATATTTGAGACCTTTCGACAAAAAATCTTCAAGTGGACAGAGATACTCAGTCGACTGACCCTCTTCCAAAGCTTTTTTTGCTAACCTGTCTACAATTTCATTGGGTACAATGCCACAGTGGCCCTTAATCCACATAAATCTCACCACTTTGTTGTTAAGCATTAGAATATGTAACCACTTGGCAAGTTCACCAAATAAATAGTTGTTACAAATATGACTATTGAAGTTTTCTATTTTTTGTAGTACACTTTTGCAGTCTGTAATTATTACTATATAATTGTCGTTGCTGTCGGTGGCATACTTCAGGGCTTCTATGATAGCTATCAATTCTGCTGTGTAGTTAGACATATTTTTGTTCAATTTAAAAATTTTTGAATTTTCGTCTTGGACTGCAAAATAGGCACATGCTGTTTTTTCGTCAGTTTTTGATCCATCTGTGTATATCAGACAGCTATTTGGTGGTACTAATTTACTAATGTCTTCCTGGAAGATGTTGTTTCTTAACGGCTGGGCTATGTATGAGTAATCTGGCAGGTAGTCAATTTGTACATTTTGCAATACTTCATATTTTATATTGTAAAACGGCTGCGTATCGTAGGTGTACATATCGGGCTTTACTTTGAGTGCAGACAAATATGCTTCTACTGTAAGTGGGATTGCTTTTTGACTCCAATAACGATGTCTTGCTGTGAGCTTGTGTAATTGGTCCAATTTGAGTAGGATTGGGCTGTTTTTTGCTTGTAACTTTAATATAAATCTTATTGCTATCATTTTTCTTCTGAATTGAAGAGGCATCTCACCACATTCGGCTAGCAAATTATTAACTGGAGTGCTTTTTAGTGCACCTAATGCCAACCTTAAGCATTTATTTTGGATGGTACTGATTTTATTGAGGTGGGTTTTCGCCGCTTGGTCATAGAGGAATGAGCTGTAATCTAACATGGCTCTAACAAATGATCTGTATATCATTAAGGCTACATTTGTGTCAGCGCCCCATCTTGTGTGACACACCATACGAAGTATATTTATTGCTTTCTCAGTTTTTGTCGTTAGATGTTGAAGATGATCCCTCCAGAGCAGTTTTTTATCCAAAAACACCCCTAAAAAGCACACCTTATCCTTAATGGGGTAATCAGTGTTGTTAACAGTGACCGTAGTGGGCAGTGGCTGTCTCTTGCGCGTAAATATACATAGCTGAGTTTTTTTGGTTGATATGTTCATGTTGTTGTTGTTCGTCCATTGTTGTAGTTGCTCTATAGCTTTTGTAACTTCTTGGATTCCCCTATCTATTTCGCAGTTGGTGTCATAAATGCATATATCGTCGGCAAATTGTAATACTTGTATGTTGATATTGTTGCTTATGTCATGTGTATAGATCAAATACTGGCAGCTTAAAATCGAAACCATGACATCGGAAGCGAACCAAAACTAACGAAAATAGTGCAGTTGGCGTTTTAGGAGCGGTAGCTATTGACCCGCATGTCAAGAATCAACTGTAAACACATTGTACGTATATAAATTTTATCCATACCACATTACACTGCACCAAGAACTGTGCGGACAAGATTTTGAAAATCGCGTTACATTTTGCAGTTGCGTCACCAAACAAATGCAAGGAAATAAAAGGTTCCTAAACAATCTTATTTTTTCTCACGGAGCTTCGTTCCATAATTATGTGCAGGTACAATTTTAAGTTATCCTTTATCGACAGAAATTATATATTTTTTCTTCATTTTTTCAAGGTAAATAGATACAATATGCACTACTGGGCGGCTGAAAATCCCCACTGGATAAGAACACTACCAAATCAACATCCATGGTCAACTAATGTCTGGTGTGGTATAATGGGAGTAAAGTTATTGGTCCGCATTTCTTTAAAGGACATTTAAATGTAGAAATGTACACTAACTTTGTAAGAAACCAATTGCCTCAATTCTTATCATTATTAAACCAAAGCATAAAGCCAGACGTCTGGTTTCAACAGGGTGGAGCTTCACCCCACTATGCAATACAGGCCTGTAATCATTTGAATGGAATATTTGAAAACAGGTGGACTGGTTGAGCAGGTCCAGTCAACTGTCCTGCTAGGTCCCCGGATTTGACTCCCTTGGGGGCTTGTTTATTGATTGAAGTCTATAAGAGTCAATTTGACATATGCGAGCTAATTATTGTGTATTAAAATTATTATTTTTTTTGGTCAAAAAATCAAATCAAATTTCAGACCAATTTTGTTATAGTTAATTATTTAATAAGTCATTCAAGTTGAGTTTTAAAAGTCACTTTATATGTAGGTAGGTATTTAAAACATTTGTTTTTTGTTTTTTTTTTCTATGTAAAGTGTAATTTTTTCTTTCCATGTTGTAGCCTTGTTAATGGAATATATCATTCCAAAAGCTCGGTAATTTGATAGAGTTTTTATTTTGCAACTGACGGGTTTCCCAGAATATACAAAATGCTAATATTACCGTCACAAAAGCTGAATAATAGACGTATATATATATATATATATATATATATATATATATATATATATATATATATATATATATATATATATATATATATATATATATATGTGTGTGTGTGTGTGTGTGTGTGTGTGTGTGTGTGTGTGTGTGTGTGTGTGTGTGTGTGTGTGTGTGTGTATGTATGTATGTATGTAAAAGTATCTGGGGATCGTCTGCACTTCATAATATATATTATACAATATTTTAGACTTGTCTTATATTTACATTTCAGTTTCGATTAAATTCTCTTTTATAATCTATCTAGTGGCAATGTGAGATTAAAGAAATTATTGAAACCCCAAGATGTGAAAGCAGGTGTATATAAAAGGGTGCATGCGCGAAATACCCTGAGGGCAGGTCGTCACACCCCCTAGCCTAGCAACGGTGAACGGAGATATTGACTTTTCACGATGCCATAATGCAACATGGCGTCAAGAAAATGCTAGTGTCTGACACAATTTCCCAAGGAAAAATTCATTCAACTCAATATAATTCTTGGTTTTCATTATTTGCCTACTTAACAGGTTATTATTATTGTCGGAAGAAAAAACATTCTAGCACACGAAAATTAACATAAAATTTCGGTTACGTATAGGATATTTTACTAGCAAAATGTTATATTTAAATACAATAATAATTACTAATTGATTAATTTTAAAATTGTACTCATTTAACAAATACCGATGAGTTTTTTTTCATTATTATATATATGACGTATATTTTCTGACGTAACAAACCTTAAAAAACGGGTGAAAGCTCATGAGTTTAAATAGGAGAAATATTTTTAATGTGCATCGATTACTACAGCAATATGTTCCTAGTACTGTTTGGAATCAACAGTTTTAAATATTTTGTGTTATTAATTTATTTTTTATTAATTTTATAAGAATGAAAATTTATTCACAAATAAACTAAACTGTGTAGTTTTTAAGGTCGTCTTGTTAAAAACTATTGTTGTATCAGTTAAGGAATGTAAAAAATTGATTTTATTTACACAAACAAATATTAATTTAAGCTTTTTAGTTTAGCCTCTTTGTAAAGAGAAACAACAAAATAAGTTTTTAATAATAATTATAATTATAATATTGCTCTGACTAATGAATACTTTTCAATAAGTACGAGGCGTTTGTCAGGACACGTCAAAAACTACCCCAAAATAAATATAATGTTGCTACACTTTGTAAAACGTTATCCAAAACCAGTTTTTGGGTATAAATATACCTAGGTATTGAATGTTAGTGGCTTAAATATGAGTTGCTCTTTTTGTTTAATTTTTTAAATGCACTTTAGAAAAGTAATGTATAATACAAAAGTCGCAACGCATCAAAAGCGTTATAGTAGCGAAATTCCATAACGCAACTTACTTTATCTCCTAAGTATATCACTGGACTTGTTTAATTTATTTATGTTAAATTTGCGTATCTAATTTGTATAAACAATTTACTGAAATGTTTTGTATCGATTCAATAAGAAAAGTCCCTCAATTCATCTGACATTCCGTACGTTAGAAACATTGACACCGACTGAGTCATTTAATATATCCATCTTTGTTTATTCTAATTCATTGATTGTTGTTGCCCTTACTTGGTGAAACGGGTCCATACTACATACAGACTTGGAGACTATTTCTCTGGCTTCACTGTTGGTTTTCGTTTCTGGATGTTCTAGGATGTTCTTCAACGTTTCTGTGACTAGTTTCGCTGCTTGACAGCATTCTCAGAGAGATAAAATTTGAATTAGTACGAAATCATAAGAGCCATTTGCTCCAGTTAGCTTACGCGCTGGCTACGTCCTTCACATACAGAAACGAAAACCAACAGTGAAGCCAGAGAAGTAGTCTCCAAGTCTGTATGTAGTTTGTTTATTCTATTTAACTTAATACCGCACAGCCTGCCTAACAATAACGAATATCATTCGCGGCATTTTCCAAATTCTGTTAAATTGTATTTCGGTTAAACTTGAATTACAATTATTCAGCGAAACTAAATTTTGGCACATTGCGTCTGTAGCTTCATTGCCTTATATGAGTTCAATTTCGTAAAACAAACTGACGAGTTTTAAGGATTAAGCATTATTTTCGATAGTAAAAATTGCAATTTTCCATGGAAAAACTCGACTCTCGGAACCAGCCAACGAATCTAGTCTTCGATAAGAATATTAGAGTTTAATAGGCCGCATAGGAGCTTTGCAGTGAGAATAGCGCCATCAAGCACCAACTTTGAGCTTCTAACGGTTCTAGGGTTCCATGTACACACAGGATAGAAAGAAGGAAGCTGATCCTGTGGCTAATACCAAGACGGGCGTTAAATCACATCACTCACTAGCCACGATCCATCTAGTCCTGCCGATACTTGCGGTAAGATGTATAGTAGGAGACATATACCGGGTTTGTCATATTTTTGATTCTTCAATATGGCGTACTTATGCTCCAACAAGTTGGCCTCGATCCAGGCACTGCAGTAGAATGCAGCAGAGATTAGCGCGATGCGCCGTCTCTGGTCTTGTGACGGTGCCACGTGCTCACGTGGACGCCTAGAAGCGTCACAAAACCAGAGATGGCGCTTTGAGCTATTCTTCACTGCATCATTCAGCAGTGCCTCTTAATATTTTCCAGGTGAAAAAGGAACACCATGTTCTCCACCTAGTTATAAGAGGCTAGGAGACAAAGGAATTTCAGGTAAAGTGTTTTTTTTATAAAATTGAACGTGTAGATGGACTTTTAAAAAATGTTTCTTTACATTATTAATCAAATCGATAGCCATTGGAATATTACTCTTAATTTCCTCCACAACTAAGTTAGGAGCATGGGTGGCACAGGTAACCTGGATTAAGTGGCTATAAAATATACATAATATTTTTCCAACATTTTTCCAACATTAAACATGTATTTTGCAGCGTCTGCTTGCGTTATCAACATTTCGTTGGTTGCAATAGAACTGCGAAAGTCCCTCTCGTATGCATTGTGTTATAATGGTAACAATATTAGTTTTTTACAACTGCAATAAAAAAAAAGTACAATTAATTACTATAAGTAAATGGGCTCTACAATGACCAGATGCATCTGTTGTTTCATCATCTACTGTTAAATAAATGTAATTTTCTGCAACAATCTCATGAATTGATGTCATGATTCAGAATTTTACGTGCGCCACAACAACTGGTACACGATACTGACGGCTACATGGGCATTTGGCTTTTGTCACTGTGACCTACATTTCAAATATATTGTGACAATGGTAAATCTCTACTAGAACCCTTTAGTCAGTTTATCTTCTTTATCAGAGTCTACGGCCCAGACAGAGGCGCTACTTTCGTGTAGGCTTGGCCCGTTGGTTTTTCTTTTTAAGTAACTAGAACCTGAACCTTGTTAGGTCTTTACAAGGGCGCAGTACATTAAATGAGGTTTCATATTCTTCTTGGCAGTAGGGATATGTCTTCGTTTTCAAACCTTCGACCCAGTATAGCCGAAGCAGCCTTACCATAATAAAGATTCGCTTGCAAGCACTAAATTATCTCCACTAATTGATGAAAAAATGTACTTTCCCTCTCGGTGGCCCCCTCCAGCTCTATTATAGGAGTTATCTGCCCTATGCGCCCCTTTAACTGACTTGTGAGACTACTGTCTGAGGAGCCTATGTTGCTGAGTACCTTTGTCCCTCATGTTTTGAATTAGATACCCTGGGCCAGCCTTTTGCCTTTCTGAGATCTAGTGCTTATGGGGTGTTTTTGGACTATATTGTCCTGTTTTCCCTGGTCTGCTTGCAGATTAAGTGACGTGAGGAGTACTGTTAACATTTCCGCTCGGCCATCCATCCGTCTTTCAGATTTCTGTCCTTCTTGTAGGTTAAGCATTTTTAGTATCCACCTTTGATCCAAGAGAAGCATGGGAAAATAGGTCCGCACGAAGAGAGCCCACATGTCCAAGTAAGGAAGTAATGCACGGGAATATGTCCGGGCCTCCCAGAAAAACGCTAATTGCCGCTTATACCCCCAGACTATTCAGCCTTTGGCACGTTGTTTTACACTTTGGCTTCGGGTTTTTTTTACTAAGTGATGACTGCAACCTGTGATGAGCACTGATAAGCACACTTGGAGAACCTAAATCACCACAACACATTCTAAAAAAGACCTGACGATCGTTTCACTAACAAAGTTAGCGTCATCAGAGGATAAAAAATTCGGGCGTTTTGGAAAGCAATAGAGGCACGTCAGTGAGAAAACAAGAAATGGCCGATATTATATAGCAGAAAGAGAACCAAATTGAAAAATTTTAAAGAAAAAAGCATGCCCCGAGACTAATTAAATTAAAGGCATGCTTGGAAGAAAATATCTTCCTCCTTCTTCCAGACATTTACCATGCTCAAATAACAGTGTATCGTTTGATCACAAATTAGTAAATCGAACAACAATCATTTAATTTGTGCCATAAGCTTAGAAAATATGAAAGCTTGCTTAAGGTACATTTTTCAATATCCTCTATTTTGTCGGGCAGTATATATCTGCCCCAGTTCCAATCGTTTCATTAAAATTATTTCCATTATGAGCCGACAACAATATTTGACAGTCAAATGATGATTGTGTCGTTATAATGGCAGTCGATTGATGTATTTAATTTTGAAAATTCGCTATTATATAAACTTCTTTAGTTTAATTATAGTGTTTTAAAGTAGCTCCATAGTACGTGTTGTAAAATTTTAATAAAGCCGTGACACACTCACAATGCTACAATGTTTTCATTCCCTTTTGTTGTGTAGTGGCTATAGTGGTAAACACTTATTGAGGGCTACAAAGCTATACTAAACACCTTTGAGTGCTTTTCTGACTTAATGAAAGCCTTTTATAAGTACCTGGCGCCTGAACCTCCACAGATCACTCAAAAGCTTAGACTGACTGGCAGTGCATTAGTGAAATTACTAAGGGATTACATTCTGAAAGTTTTGTGTCCGGACAAAATAGTGGCGATTAAAAAGAGAGAAACACCGGGTCCTATTGAAAGAATGGATCATTATGTTCATTCGTCTATTATGTTGTTAGCGATGGTAGTTACAAAAGTATTAGTAAGTAAGGTGGTTTTTCTGCACAGTTTATATAATTTTTCAAAAATTCACTAACAGAGAGGTAACGATGATGAGACTTTCGGATTTTTCTTTAAATGAGCGCGAATTAGAACCTAGAACCCATAGCCAAAGTCCGTTTGAATTTATTTATATATATATATATATATATATATATATATATATATATATATATATATATTTATATGTATATGTATATGTATATGTATATGTATATGTATATGTATATGTATATGTATATGTATATGTATATGTATATGTATATGTATATGTATATGTATATGTATATGTATATGTATATGTATATGTATATGTATATGTATATGTATATGTATATGTATATGTATATGTATATGTATATGTATATGTATATGTATATGTATATGTATATGTATATGTATGTATGTGTGTGTGTGTGTATGTATCTGAAGCGATAACTCAAAAAATACTCAATTGATTTTTTGAACGAAACGTGGCACATGTCATTTCGTTGCAATCTCGGACGAGTTCGTCGATCATCTATAACGGTGTAACTAGAATGATACTTTAAATGTAGCTAGAAATAATAATAATAATAATAATAATAATAATCTTCATTGCTCATAATTATACAGCATGTCAATACATATAAGTCGCTGACTTGTGTAGTATTTCCACATAATTTTACCAAACGTCATTCCAAAAATGTTTGACAGCTATTCTCTGAATAACGTACTTCAAATTTTGACATACCAATTTTCAAATTTAGTTCTGCCTCTTTCTTTCTCCATCTAAAATTTCACCCAAAACCTTTACTGTCTCGTATTCGTTTCCATATAACAATACTTCAGAACAAGCAACTTTCTTTTCTGTTCCATATTTTTGCCAAAATAACAATTTTTTTGAAGAGCCAAGTTACATTGACTTTTGCAATTGAGATAATAATCAAATAAAGTGAATAAACCTCTTTTGTAAATTTCAAGTAATTGGGTTCACAAAATTTTGAGTTTTCCAAAATTAAAAATAAAATCTGAAGGACATGAATTGAAACAACTTAAGCGGTTAAAGTATGATGCTAGACAAAGACAGAGTAGTCACCTACCACGCGTAGATTGATACATACAGGCATACATCAAAATGCAGTAATAATGTTGACACCCGAACTGTGGCGATTACACCCTGATGACAGCCTTCGGGTATATTCTAATGCACGGATTTGTAGGGGAAAATAAGGAAGTTTAATATCAGCTACTTGAAGTAAAAACCGGATGGGGTAGTGTGTTCTGTTTATTTATTATAGTTTGACAGTTCTGTTTTGATGTTGAGTAAATGATTGTATGTTGCTTTTAAAATTGGAAACTAAAGAATAATAACGTGTTTTGTTTATTTATTATGATTTGATAGTTCTGTTTTGAGGTTAAATAGTAAATGATTGTATAATAATATGTTTCTAAAATTGGAAATCAAAGAATAAGAATAGTACCTTTAATATTCGTTGATTGTTGAGGTAGATAAGTTATTTGAATAATGAATCGACTTCTTGGGCATGAACTAAATTTCCTTCTGATAAGCTTTTGTAACTTTAATGAAACTTGTAATAAAAGTTTTTTTTAAAGAGACTTACAGTACCTAGATTCACAAAATTTTAATTTTCTATCGTCATAGAAAATTGAGTTTTGGACATGGAAAGTTTTTTTAAATTAAAAGTTGCTAAAACACAAGATTTGAATATTTTTTATGATAATAGAAAGAGAGAAATTCTTCAAGTGAGCTTGAATTAGGACATCTCAACCCGATCTCCGACGTCTGTTTAAATTAAAAGTTTACTTTTAGTAATATTCCGTACTAATACTGTGAAAATCTTATGAAAATTCACTGTTATAGCGCACTTGCTTCGTCCTGAAGTTTTTATTCGTTTGGAAATTTGATTTTGCATAAAAACTCGTTGCTATGTTATGGCGTTTTGATCAAAACTTTTAAAAGAAACAAATATAATAAAAATGGCAGATGATTTTAAATGTTTATCTGACGTGTGTTAATATTTAAAAAAAAATCGACAAATATTCGACAACCCCAGCGTTTTTCAAGAAACATGATTTCTCTTTCGCGTTAAATAGCAATTTTGAACAAGATATACCAATCACTAAGCAAACTGGATTATTTTTTCTCATCACTTTTAGAAGGGCGCTGGATTCACTTAGGCATAATTTTTTATGGAAAGAAAGTATACAAGCTTGAAATCAGCTGAAAATTTAAAGAATCTAAAGAACCTCTATGGCAGATAAACTATGTAAATTAGGGTTGACCATTCGCTAACAAAAAATTTTGATGTGTGTCCTATTTTGTTTTCTTTGTTTTTGTCAGACATTGAAAATTAATCTCGTGCGAAAGGAATATCAAGTCTCAATATTGACGCTAAAGGCATGTTGGTGTTGCTTTATCCTAATGACTTGGTAATCATTGCCGAATCATAGTAGACCTTGGCGAAAAATTTAATGTTTTGGAGCAATATGCTTCTAAAATCAACTTGGGCTGCACAAGAAAACAATCATAATGTGTTTCAGAAACGGAGGCTTTGCATTGGGACTAGGTGGAAATTTTCAGTATCTGGAAGAGGACATTGATGAAGTCAGAAGGTACACATATCTTGGAACGGTGTTTTGTTCTTCGTCACTATTTCTAAGTGTGGGAAATGATATGGTGGACAAGGGAAAGCAATCTGTGAATGCGGCAATCTCTTTGATGGCACCAGCAAGGTTTGCTGCTTGAGATTATAGTATGGCACTCTTTAATTCTGTTGTTGTTCCCTTTGTTTCAAATTGCATAGCGCCGTGTGGGTTCCGGCATCCTGAGTTAGTTGAGAGGGTTCAGGTATACTTGTTCCAAAGATTGTTACGTTTACTACGCATTACGCATGGGGTTGGAAGCAGGAGAGATTCTGCAAATCTGGTTAAGTTTAATGCCCAAAAAACACATTCTTGCACACTGTCTAGAAAGAGTTACCTATAAGTCTCAGATGTTCAAATAACTGGCAAAATACTGACCAAATAATTTACCATCACTACATTAGGTATGCACACTGTCTAGAAAGAGTTACCTGCAAGTCTCAGATGTTCAAATAACTGGCAAAATACTGACCAAAGAATCTACCATCACTACATTAGGTATATGGAGTACTATTTTGTCTTTACTAGATTAGATTAAATATGAGTGGGTTATTCAAGTCCCTCCACCGTGACCTTAGGTCTATTGTGGGCCACTTCTAACTGCTTAATTTCCACCTATCATCTCCCTGTCGAAATCGATCTTTTTTAGGGTGAAAGTTTGCTTGGCAGGTGTACTGCCACCTGAGTGAAGTCACTTACTTGTTTGGGAGCTCCTAGCTAGTCTGGACCCGACATCCGTCAGTGTTTTGCTCGAGGCAGAATCATGAAGTGCCGTTATCTAGCAGTATTCAGGCTGGGCCGTTAACCCGTTTCGAAGCTCATAGATGAGCCCTTAATCTCCAGGTGTAATCCACCCCTAGAGAGACTTTCTCTTCGACGCGCGGTCTCATAAAGCCCCGCACCCGAACAGCATCCAAGCGAGGTCTTTTGTACGTTTCTAAACTCACAAAGAGGCCTCAATCTCTAGTTTTAATTCACCCATAGAGATCTCAGCTCTCCGCCTGGTTCGTCTAGACCCGACACCCGCCAGTGCTAGACTCAAGGCAACATTCCACCGAGTCCTGATCTCGAGCATCACCCAAGTGAGATTGTCCGCACACAGTAGGTTGCTATCGATACTAACTAACATCTACATTGCTTTACAGAAATTGTTAGGTTTCTTCCTCCACTTGCGACCTTCAAACCGCGAACTTCTTTTAGTCAAAAAACGCACGCTTTTAGTGTTAAATCATCCAATTAGCAGCTTACTACGAATCCAGATTCTTTACTAATGCATCTAGACGTTGGAATGCCTTCCTGATGGATATACAGGGTGTTTAAAAAAGAAGGGGTTGATTTCCCAGGTCATTTTATGAAAAAAAGTTCCCAAAAACATAGGTGCTAAAATGCATTGTTTCCAAGATACAAGGTGTTAATTTTTTTTGTAAAATAAATTCAAATATATCCTCACCGATTGTTTTGAAATTTGGCAGCGTTGTTTGTAATAATAATGGGCTGATTTGGCATTAGGGGGGACACCTCAACAAAAATTATTGTTCGTGTTTGTGATTTTCTGTATGATAAATGGACATGCCATAAGAAGGTTTTTTATTTTTTATCGTGTAAACGATTCAAGATACGGAGAAATTTCAAGAGACAAAAAACTTGTAGTTTTAGTTTATTTATCTCAAAATAATATACAAATCATATTGCAGTCAGTGGCGTACATTTTTATGTCACTAAATTTTGTTGAGGTGCCCCCACTAACGCCAATAGACTTAACAATCTGTATCTAATTAGGGCTAAATCGGCCCATTAATAATACAAACAACGCTGCCAAATTTCAAAACAATCGGTGAGGAGATATTTGAATTATTTTTAAAAAATCGTTTCAAAAAAATGACACCTTGTATCTTGAAAACAATGCATTTTAGCACCTGTGTTTATGGGAATTTTTTTTCATAAAATGACCTGGGAAATCAACCCCTTAAATATTGCCCCATCTTTTTTAAACACCCTGTATATCGAAAAACATATAATCTTCAGCTATCTAAAACCAAATTAACACGACACAGCACTCAAAAGTCGTCAATACACATTGACATTACGTTTTAGGAACCATTTCATAAAAAGATATGTTTGTTATGTCTTATGATTTCGTTCAGAAAAATAATTGTTTTAAATTAATCTATACGGTTAAAATCGCCGGCAAGTCCATATTCAAACAGATACCTAGTTAAATGCAATTAAAAGGTACTTGGGACTGTAAACTGTTAAACTAAAAGTTAATTGCCTTAAAAATGATACAGAGAGGGTGAGAACTTCTTCATTCTATAGAAGTACAGAAGTGTATAAAAACATGTAACATGTCTTTTAACTGTGAAAAAGAGTGTTAAAACAATTTAAATTATAGTTTCTTACTTGCTCAGTGTTCTCCGAAACTGAAAGTTTATTAGGAGATGCAAGATTGACCTCACAATAATATATAAAGGCCAGCCTTAAATCACCGCCCAGAGGTGGATAAATATTTATGGCTTAGGAAACTAATCAATTTCTGATTTAATAAGGATTCGATTTTAAAGCGCTAAACGTTAAAATATTACACTGGTAAATGGTTCCTCCTCCTGGGAACTTTAATCACACATAAGGGGTTAATCCTCTTATTAGAACCGCAAAATTTTGCTGTTAATAAATATAGATATTGGGCAGAGACAAATGTACCAATTCTGCTTTAGGTTCTTAAGTATATCTGTGTAATTCACTGTTATCTTCATTATTGTGTGTTATTTTTTCGTTGTTTTACGGGGATTAAAAGAAGCGAAATAGTTTTCCAACCCACCTATGGCCAACAGCTGATTCACAGAAAATATTGTTCCCATAACTTTGTATCTTATGCCTGTTACCGTTTTTAATTCTGTTTACTTAGAGAACACTAATGTTGACAATTGCTATGGTGAATTTTTAAATACTTTTCTGCATGCCGTCGACGTTGCTTTTCCGCTGATGCAGTCAAGGAGTATCCCCAAATGTGTAACCAAATCTTGGGTAAATGAGGACATTTAAAAATGTCAAATGACAAAGCATCTATTTTCATTATGTTAACTAACAGACGATAAAGAACTTTCTGAAGTCTATAAAGAACGTAATTGTGAATACAAACGTTTAATAATTGCGACTAAACAAACCTTTCATTAAGCAGCCATAAATGACCTGGCGAGGCGGGGTATGCATAGATTCATGTGCGGGGCGTGAAATACCGAACTGGGAAAACAAGGAAAATAAAGCGAATTTCTTTAAAAAGTAATGATTCAAACGAAATCCTGACTAATCCGGGTGATGTTGCAGAGAGACGCGCTGAGTATTTTTCGGGTATGGCATCTTGCTTAATAACTGATGCATATCCCAATCAGGCTTCCGACTCATGTTCTGTTGGTTCTTTCGTCCCTGTTGCCTTTTTCTTTTATCCAGTGGATGCATCATACATGATTCGTGCAGTTGAAGGCCCGAAAAACACAAATTCTGATGGATACGACTGTCTACCAACAAAAGACATTAAGACAATAGTCAAATTTATAACTGAACCATTAGCACATATATTTAATATGTCGGTGCAGGTAGGACAATTTTCAGGCAGCCTTAAATTAGGTAAGATTATTTTGTTGTATAAGGATGGTGATTCGATGAGTCTTCTTAGTTACCGACATGTTATAATACCGAGACTTGTATGTAAGATAATAGAGAGGGTATTTCATGAAACAGTTCTATCTTTTCTTGAGAGTAATAACCTGTTGTCCCCTTCCCAAAATGGTTTTCGTCCGGGTGGTTCAACGGAGAGTGCTACCGCCGAACTTCTTAATTTCATTAATAGCAATGTTGACTCTGGCAAATATGTAGCTGCACTTTTCGTTGAGTTATCCAAAGCCTTCGATACTTTGAGTCTGGATTTTGTTGCACAGAAGTTGTTTGCACTCGGATTTAGGGGTAATGTACTTTGATGGCTGATGTCGTTCTTGGGAGGTCGAAAGATATATGTATCTGTAGGTAACTGAAAATCTGACCAGCACTCCAACAAATTTGGTGTGCCTCAGGGATCCGTTATTGGACCACTTATATTTCTGTTATACATTAATGATCTACCATCTCATGTCAGATTCGGATGCACTGTCTTATTTGCTAATGACGTAACGTTGGCGGTGACAGCTGATACTGAGGAGACCTTGTATGTGAAGCTCAGCAATGCCTGGAATGACGTTCAGATGTAATGCGGAGGAAACAAATTAGTTATTAACGTTGCAAAGACAAAGTGTACGTACTTTAGTAGTAAATACACTCATGTCCTGCATGCGCAAGCGTTTTCTGTGGGATTCCATGTTGAGTCTTTCAGTGTGGTCAAGTTTCTTGGGGTATACGTTGATAATCGTTTGCGATGAGAAAATCACATTGACCATGTCTGCAAACGTGTGAATAAAAGTTTTTACGTCTCTTGCAGCTGAAATTTGTGTGTAGTGTTGGTGGTCTGTTGCTGGCTTATAGAACATTGGTTAGCTCATTGCTGTTCTATAATGTTGTCTTCTGGCGAAATTTTTTGTTTGTTGACAGAGTATTCGTTTTGTAGGAAAGAATCTTAAGATGCTTTTTTTCTCTAAATCTCCTCGAGAATCATGTCGACCCCTTTTCAGCAAGTGCAGTATAATGACTATTTATACAATGTACACATACAAGTGTATTTTATAGGTTGCCAGATTAACTCATAGCTTTAACAAAAATTCGGTTAATCATGCCTACAATACTCGGGGTAATGATAATCTGCGTTCGGTGGCTTATAGTACGACAAAGTATGAAAAATCAGATGTCTATTCAGCAGCTAAATTTTGCAACAAACTACCCAAAGAACTAAAACAAATGCTGAGGTTGCAAGTAAAAACGACCTTTTCTCTAAGAGACATGTCCAATTAGCTATTGGGTCTTCAATAACCGAAATTTCCAGTCCTTCAACTCTGAAGCAAGCCGCTATCCTACCGTCTTCATCTAAGCAAACTACACATGGGTCATGGGCGCAGGATGTGACAATACTGGATATGCGAATGTGTTCAAAATGTTCTACTTAGTATCATGAGTTATGCCTTGGTGTCGAGCCTGATTATGATGCTTTCAAGTGTTGTATATTTTTATATATTTTTTTACCCATAAGAATTACATAATTTGTTTTATTCTTGTATTCTTCAAGTGTAAGTAATAAAATAAAGGTTAACCTTCTGTATTTTTAGCAGTGCAGAGATATATCATCCTGGGCCATTTTTCTCATATGCTTTATTTATACTTTTTACTGTGGGCCATATAATGCAACCAGATCGGTAATATGGCCCAAGTGCGATGCTAAGAAATTTAACGTATATGTCTATTACGAATGATTTCTGACCAGGCTAAATTACGAGGGAGGATCAATAAGTCCGTGTCTTTTTGAATTTCCCGCCATTTCACAAAAAGGGCGACACTGCTCCTGTCAGCAAGCATCTGTCAGTTGACTTCTGTCAAATTTTGAACAAGCTGCGTCATTTAGTTTGTGTTAGATAGCCATTAAAAGCAGACAACCTCTTAAGTTATAACGAAAGAATTGAATTTCGTGTGCTCATCAAACATTATTTTTTGCACAAAAAAAACATCACTCAAACCAAGGCTAAGCTTGATGAATACTATGGGAACTCTGCACCATTAATTTCTATGGTAAAAACGTGGTTTACTGAATTTCGTTGCGGCCGTACAAGCACAAATGACGCCAAACGGTCTGGACGCCCAGTTGAGGTCGCTACACCCGAAACAATTGAAAAAATTCACGATATGGTGTTGGCCGATCGGAGATTGAAAGTGCGGGAGATTGTGGAAGCCATAGGCATATCATATGGCTCAATGGTTTCGAGTTTGCATAATCACTTGGGTGTGAGAAAGCTATCCGCAAGATGGGTGCCGCGCTTTCTCAGAATCGACCACAAACGTAATCGTGTGACAACTTCGAAGGAGTGTTTGGCGCTGTTCAACCGCAACAGGGACGAGTTTTTGCGCCGTTTCGTAACCGTGGAGGAAACATGGATTCACCCGAACACACCAGAGACCAAGCAGCAGTCAAAACAGTGGGTTTCTCTGTGCGAATCAGCGTAGAAGAAGGCCAAGGTGGGTTTGTTCCCTAAAGTCATGGCGATCGTTTTTTTAGGATGCACGCGGTATAATCCACATTGATTACCTTTAAAAGGGAAGAAGAATCAATGGCGTATATTATACCAACTTATTGGACCAATTCAATGACGATTTGAAGAAAAAACAATCGCATTGGGCCAAGAAAAAAATTATTTTCCACCAAGACAATGCAAGAGTGCACACATGTGTAGTCTCCATGGCGATATTGCATAAATTGGGCTAGGAATTGCTCCCTCATCCGCCCTATTCTCCGGATTTAGCCCCGAGTGACTATTTCTTGTTTTCAAACTTAAAGAAATGGCTCGGCGGAAAGAGAATCGACTCCAACGATGAAATCATCTCACAAATAAATACCTCTTTGAGCACCTCGACAGATCTTATTTTTTGGAGGGGATAAAAAAACCTGTATTTCATTAAAAAAGTCACGGATTTGCCCTCGTATATACCTATGTCAGCAACATATTTGCCTATTCTGTCGATAAACAAATGTTCCATAAAATATGCAGGTTCACTGGAAAACGTCGTTTTAATTAAGGTGGGCCACATTTGCCTCCAGTAGGTACGTTAAAAAACAATTTAAAACGCATTAGAGATATACAAAATATTTAAATATAGCAAAATAAGTGCAAATGATCATAAAATCATGAATTTAAAATTTGGTCAATTTTGACCCAGTTTGGAGATCCCAAGTTACAAAATTATTTTGGATCGGCGAAGGTTAATAAACTTGAATTGTTACTTGGGCAGTTTGTAAAACACTTTACATTTGATGTCTTTGTTTAAATAATGTATTTAAAAATTAATTACAATACATCTAAATCCACTTTGTGTATATGTAAAATAAAAATGTACCCACAATTATTTATAAAAATAAACATTTTTTATTGTCAATGAAGATTTTCTTAAGATGAAGGGAACAACAGAATCCAACGCAGTATAGTATACAAACCTGAAGTGAAAATTAGTTATATTTAAATTTCATGAAGGTAAATGATATCCACTTAATACACTACTTAATTTTATTGATGTATACACGGATAAAGAAATTGTTGCTTATCATCACTAATTTATTATGATGACATTTTGGTTCAAGAATTTGCAGAATTAGTCCAAGTTGTGTATGCCTTACACAATATTTATAGATGAGCTTCGATTTAGATCTGAAAGATAACTTACAGTAGGATTATTATTAATCATAGTTGCTGCGCCTAAGGCAGAACAGCTAAACCACCTGGACCAGTGCCATTGTTTTACTGAACGCTGAACAGACAGTATTTAAAACAAAAAAGACTTTCAGTTTGATCAATTGGCGTTATAAATATGAAAAGAACAATACATGTGTAGTCAGTCGCAAGAGAATAAAATAACACAAGATTTGTGTGTGATTTAAAATTATAATTATTATAATTATTTTGTGGTACATTGACAAGTTTAATAATTTAATATAAAAACAAATGTAAAAACCTAATTGCTACATTATCTTTGACGTCATCTATAATATTATCATTGTTAATGATTAGCACATCTAACATAAAAGATGCTAGATGTTATCAAGCTCATTCTTATAACTTTCATAACCAATAAATATTTTGTTGCATTATTAGTGAATTTTCTTAAAAAAAATTCACTAATGAGGAGATCCCGACTTTTGAATTTTGAAAAAATTTCTTCAAATGAGCGCTAATTAGGCCCCCCAGAAAACATATCCGAGGTCAGTTTCAATTTTTATATGTTTATATATATATATATATATATATATATATATATATATATATATATATATATATATATATATATATATATATATATATATATATATATATATATATATATATATATATATATATATATATATATATATATATATATATATATATATATATATATGTATCACACCGATAACTCAAAAAATAATGGGCCGATTTTGATTAAATTTGGTGAAAAAATTCCTTTTGCAAATGGCTTGGACGAGTTCGTTAAGCAGGAAAATCTGCCTAGGTTTTCCCGGAAAATTTTGTGTTTTCTTTCGAAAAAAATTTATATCTCCATCCTAATCTTATGAGGATAGATGGTACACTTGAAAACTGGAAGATGCAACAGTTTGCAATTATTTTGAGGTTTGGTAAGGAAATAATAATAGCTTTACTTGCCTTAGTTCAAATTCCGTTGGAAACTTCGTTTATTATGAAAAGTTAGGGCACAAGATATATACTCCACAGAAAGTTTTCTGTTACGTTACACCCAATTACTAAATGCTTTAAAACTGAATAATGGCACGAACACCATCGCAGGCGACTCTGGTGTACACAGTGCAAAATACATGGGGCTTGAAAATTGCATACAGTTGCGGTTGCGCCAAAAACAAGCTGCGCCATCTCACCCTCCGCGCCATCTGCCCTCAAGTTACCCTAAGCAGCGCAGCGATGTATGGTGCACGGGACCGACGGCTTACCCCACCTCCTAAGTGCTGAATTTGCAGGCAGTCAACTTACTCAGACTCAATAACATGGTTTTTGCATGTAGTGAATTAAATAATTGTTGAATCCAGAACCTCTGTATATAAAGTAGACGTTCCACCCGTTTGGCTATTATCAACACTGAAAAAACGTTGTTTGGTTTCATACAGTCAGGGTACCAATATAAATTCCATTTTTAAATTTGATTTCTTGAATAGCTACACAAAGAATATTAGATTTATTGAGATATATTTGACACTAAATAAATGTTCTGGTTTAAAGAATGTTTACACAATCTGAAGCAGTGCATATAAATTCATTCATTACACCGAGGAACCTTAATTTGAAGAAAAATTATGCTATTAAACATATATAATTTTCTATAGCCATAATTATTACATAATTTACTAATATTACGAGCGGGTCTACTTAAAAATGCATCAATATTGATTTAGGTATGCTAATAAAATGTACTTATGTGCATTCATCAACCACAAATCTATGAAAGGTAGTGGTTATATACTAAATATTTGATTACAGAGTGATGACAAATGTGTAGAGTCTAACACCTGCTCGAAGCATTTTTTAACAAGTTGCGGATAGCGAAGCGCTCTACAATTTGTGTCACGGGTGGACGTTTATTGTTTCACGCTGAAAAATAAGTTCGTTTTGGAGTCAGTTTATGCACTTTTTATTTACAAATTTAATAAACCTCGGTTTAACGAATTTTCATTAAGATAAATTCGCTTCTAGAGAGGTCATGAATTTGGGACCCTAGAACCCGAAACCAAGGTCCGTTAAAATTTCTATATGTATATATATATATATATATATATATATATATATATATATATATATATATATATATATATATATATATATATATATATATATATATATATATATATATATATATCTGTATGTAACCGAGCGGTAACACAAAAAATACTAAACTGATTTCAATCAAACTTGGCAAAAATCTTGTTTGGGCGGAAACCGAGGTTGATGAGTTCCTTAATCAGCCTTTATGCTCGAGTTTTTCCAGTGGAAAATCGGTAAAAACTTTTTGAACACGCTATATTTGTGTAAGTATCAGAGTAACAAGAATGAGACTTTACATATGGCTAGAAATAGTGCTACGCGTAAATTAATTCATACAACAGGTATAAACCATGCATCAACGGTAACTAAACTAAATATATACCGGGCAGAAAACATACTACCCGAACCAACAATCGTGAAATCTCGGCCGCAATTATGGAAAATGACAAACGACATTAAATATAAAAAAACCATGTGATTGTTATCTAACTGGGGATTCAATCAATTATTAAAATACACTATAGTTTTAGCTTTATTAACGGACCCAAATACAATTTTAGCGCAGAATAGATATATTATGCTGTCGCATGATATAGCAGAATTTAAACAAAACCAAGGCAAGTTTCTATAAAAATGATTCTGAAATAGTTTCTTTTATCTTTAAACTTAAACATAAGACGCCATATACGACCGCCGTGGGATGTGTTTCAATGGCAATTCTTCCGGTTCTATAATTAATAATTGTTACGTATACTTTGAATATAATGTCCCGGGCATGAAGCCGATCTAAAGTATCACGCAAATAAAACGTTAGTTGACGTGTTCCTAGATCGCGCAGGGGGCTTCGCGTTTGCTGCCTGGGCAGAAGGTTACGTGATCGAATCCAGCTCCATGAATCTATGGTTTTTTATGTTTTATTTTTACATTTGGAGCAACAATAGTGCACAGATTTCATACGTTTTGAACAGGATCTCATTTTTGTTTAAAACGCCTAAATAAGTTTGTCACCTTTGAAAATGAAATTATAATTTTGTTATTGTTGATATTGAAAAAACCGGTTTGATTAAGTTGACTAAAACGAAATCATACTGGCGATTAACAAGGAAAAGTAAGTGCTACGTTTATAATTTGGCAGATACTTTACTTTTCTAAATATGAATTAAGTTTCCCTCTGGAAATCTTCTGTATAATTTTACCGAAAATTGTAATACAAGTTTATTTTTATAGAGACTTACACTATCTACAGATATATCAAAATTTAGTTCTTTAGCTTCATAGAAAATTGAGTTTTGACCATTTTTCTCAAAAGGAGTTAGAACGCAAAATTACGTACTAGGACCTCTAAAATCGATCTTCAAGGTATATGTAAGTTTAAAGTATTAACTTTACTAATATGCCGTATAACAATTGTGTAAAATTCTTATGAAAATTCACTACTATAACGCACTTGCTGCGTCCAGAAATTTATTTTTTTAACTACTTAAAGATTTACTGCACATACAATTTCTACCGCCTTTAGGTGATTCTATAAACAAATGAACTTTAAGTTGTCAATACTGTTAATTCAAGTATAGTGCGACAACAAAATTCTTCCTCTAGGGTGCCAAAACAGAAACCGCGTGTCTAGCTCGGTCTAGCCCTGTCTAGCTCAGTTCAAAATGACTACACAAAATTGGAGAATTACACACGCGTTGACAATTGCTCGTCTTTTAGTAAAGCCAGTTTTGCATGCAAAAATCTGTCTAGGTTTAAAATTTGTTGTCGTACATCAGGTTTATCAAAAAGTCTGTAAACATTGAGACTGACCTAGGTAAACATACAGTTTAGCTCCTCTTGCCGAGCGGAATCTTGCGCAAACGAATTTCTGTGTTCGAGCTTACGCGGTGCGCGGTGTTTCTACTTTCTTTCTGTTTATCGACTGAATGAGGCATTATAATACGTATTATGATTAAATGGAAGTGAACTATACATAGTTCACTGTTTTATATTTACTGCATTCCTGTAAGTCTTAAAACAACACAGCAAGTGCGCTGTGGTAACATAAATAAGGTATATAGAATGATGTAGCACTTGAATAACATTTAGTTTTTGTACAAATGTTATTGAAAATGTACACACGTTAGGTACTCTACGTTTCCTTTTTTTGAGAAAATAGAAAGATTCCGGAATTATGCAAATGATTATATCTCTGATTCGCAGGGACCTAATTAAAAAATTAAATTATATATATATATATATATATATATATATATATATATATATATATATATATATATATATATATATATATATATATATATATACTTGGTACTCGGGTTGAATCGCGCCAAAATTTTATTAAAGCTCGACGTTTTGGAGCCATTTTTAAGAGGTTAAGGCAATATGAGAGGAAATTAACTCCAAGTCCCCAATCTGGGTTCGAATTAAAGTTTATTTCCTTAACTTCTTGTAAATAGCTCCAAAACAAAAGGCGAAACGTCGAGTTCTAATAAACTTTGGACACGGTTCAATCTAAGAACCAAGTATATCTCACATCAATAACCGCTGAAACATGGTCTGCAAACTTTCTACGTTACCTAAAACTTATAGTTTGTCTAATTACACTGGAAAATTTGTCTGAAGGTTAAGTTCGTTGACCAGTCTTGAGAGTCAAGCTTTTTAATGGAAAATTGCATTTTGTCTTCTCGAAAATGCTTTGAAACCTGTCAATTTAATTTTATGAAATTAAAGTCATATATTGCCACCAAACCACTGATGCAATGTGCCAAAACTCAGTTTTGTTGAATAATTGTTACCCAAGTCGTTTCGAAATGAAACTGAGCAGAATTTGAAAAATGCCGCGAATTAAACTTCTTGTTAAAAAACGACATTACTGTACCGTATAAAGTTGAAAAAAATAAACAAAAATAGATATACTAAATGATTTAGTCATTGTTAATAGTGTTTCTAACCAAAAGAATGTCACACGATTTAAATCACTTTTCATATTTCATATTGAATTGATAGAAAAAAATCAGATGTTTTGGAGTGAATTATTTATAAAAATCAGCTACTTAACTTTAACATAAATAGATTTCAACAGGTGTAATGATATGCTTAGGAGATAATGTAAGCTGCGTTACAATGTTCATTGGCAAAAATTATACATTATGTTAATACAATAAGTCTTAGACTTGTGCTGTATTATAACACAATGTAGAAGGTTGAATCGTAAATAGTTTGACAGTCCTATACGAAATTCAGTAAACTTCAAATGTTGACGTACCAAATGTAAATTCTTTTTCTCTTCTATTTCTTACCTTCTAACGCTTCAACCATCACATTTATTTACCATAAATATCTGCCAATCCATAATGTCTTCCTAACTCATATTATTTCCATACAACCCATATTTTCGCCAAAATGTTTAAATTTGTAGGAGACAAAAATGACTTTAGTTTGACAATAAAAATACACAACTTATGAAAATTCGTTACTATAACGCACTTGATGCGTGTCGATTTTTTCCTACGGGTGTGAAATGATATTGACTTATACAGTGTGAAGATAAAGCTTGAAACATAATTCATACATGCGTTATTTGATTTCAAGAAAAAACATTCGGGCAAGTACCTTACATAACAATTTTTTTGGGAAAATATCATTATTTACTTTAAAAAATGGAAACGTAAGTTTAATGGAGAAAAATTATTGAACCAAGGAAAAAAAGAACATTTAGCGCAAATGTTCAAATTGTTGTCCATCTGCCATTTGGAATTGACCGATACGAGTGTAAAAACTTTGTGCACTGCGCTCAAAAGTGTGAGGATTAATTTGCTCCACTTCAGTGCGAATTGTTTGCTGTAGCTCCTCTAAATTATTAAGTCCGTTGCAAATATCTTTCGATTTCAAATAATCCCACAGAAAAAATCCAAGGGGGTAAAGTCTGGGGAACGCGGTAGCAATTCAATTGCTCATCGACGCCCTATCCGATAACTAAATACTGTTAACAGCAAATAATCAATAAATTATCACAACGGGTGTTGTTAAAAATTGATTTTGACTTTACTTTTTCTTCCATCTGTCAGATAGTTACATGACAACGTATCAAAAATCACAAAATTAAGTGTTCATTACTCTAGACAATTTGAAGGAAAACCCCACTATTCTAAAGAAAACTCATCGTAAATACAAAAACAGTGAGATATATTTCTTATTAAATTAACGTTTTCATTTTTTAATATAAATAATGCAAATTGTTGTCAGGTACCAATTTTGTTTCATCATCGTTTATGTAGTAAGCAGGTATATGGAAAAAGAGCAAAAAAATATGGTTATCATTCAAAAAGACTTATGATGATGTCAAAGTTGAGAAATGAGTGACGTCATAAATGTAATTTTTACGTCATAAGTTGGAAATTGAAACGTAAAATTAACCTGTCGGAGCGTTTTTCTTAAAAGATTAAATAACGCATTTATGAATTATTTTCCAAACCTTATCATCACATTGTACTTTAAAACATTATTTATTTATGGGTTCCGTATTCTTGGTTTTATTCTTGAACGAAAGATTAGGGACCAAATACTATGCTAAAATGTGGTTGGTTGCCTACAAACTTTGACACGCTATATGTATTCAATTACTTGCATTATTATTTATACATTTCAAGAGCTGTCGTGGTTTTTCTTACAAAAAATGGGTTGAATGTATTACACTGTGGCTGTCTGTAAAGACATTTAATAATTCAAAGGTGCAAGGCAGGTGTTTTTAAAAGTAAAGTAACCTGACACGGGATATTCTGTGTTTCATATATTTTATAAGCATTAGTGTGTGGGGTCTCATAAGAAACCAATTAATGTTTAATGACTCAAGGATTGGTAATATGTCCATATTTACCTTATAAGGTAGTGAATTTAGCACAAATAATAAAGCCTTTAATTTTATATTACTCTGTTTCCCAATTACCACCAAAAAAATTAAAATGTGGCTACATTAACTGGTTTTTCTATTTTTAAAGCTTGATTCATTTTACATGGTATGTAAATGACAGTAATGTAGAGATAAAAAATAACGCAACTCAAATACTGGCGGGAATTTAAGTTTCGTTTCTTTGATCTCATACGCATATAGAGTAACCTTCTGTAAATATAAGGTACCTATATTTATCGTAGAAATCACCACCTTTGCATTAAAACATAAAAGGCATTCTTATCATATAATTTTGGCAATTTGGCTTCTACTCATCTTTTACAAAAGAAACTAGAGACAATATATATATATATATATATATATATATATATATATATATATATATATATATATATATATATATATATATATATATATATCAGATCTCTCTGAGGCCTACGGTTGAACACACTGAGACCTTAGAGACGATTTCCAGCGAGATTTGGGGAGTAGGCAGATTGAGGCCCCGTAATCGAGCTACAACAATCCAACCCACCTTTGTCCACAGCTCTAAGGACTAGGCAGATTGAGTACTTAGAGTGTCCTTACATACTTCCTTTACCCTTTGAAAATGGCTCCAAAACAGGTGCCGAAACGTCGAGTTTTAATAAATTCTGGACGCGGTTCAACCCGAGAACCAAGTATATCGGCGGCACCTGACGTACAGAATTTGTATCGGAGTCGTCTTACAGAGAAAGTTCCTTGTTTAGTCCTAGATGTCAGTTTGACATATACAGTGGTGCTTCTATAACTCGAAACTATCCAAGTCGAGTTATTTTATAACTCTTTTTTTTTCTCTAAGAACATCTAAGAAATCTTGTACAATTCAACCCCACCAAATCACAGTCTTGCTTTCCTTCTCATAAGAAATACACCAGCCCTTGACCCATCACAATAAACAACCAAGTTATTCAAAGTAATGACTCCTTTTCACTTGTTGGCATTTCTGTGGATCGAAATCTCAATTGGCACCAACATGTCACATCAATTGCAGAAGCGGCTGCTAAGAAATGAGGTTTCCTCTTCCAGGCTCGCAAATACTTTCACCAGCTAATTCCGATACCTTATATACTTCACAAATAAGACCAAACCTCGAATGCTGCTCCCACATCTGGGGTGCTGCTGCCGCTTCTACACTCGCTATCCTGGACTCTATTCAGAAGAGAGCTATAGGTCTCATCGGTGACCCTACCCTCATCCAAAGGCTGCCATCCTTTGCCCACCGACGTGCCGTTGGTGATCTCTCTCTCTCTCTTTTATAGATATCTGCACGGGCAGTGATCAGAGGAGCGTTCTTCCATAGTTCCTCCACATGCTGCCCCCAACAGATCTACCAGGGGAACAGAGCGAATGCACCCTTTTACTGTCCAGGTCATCAGACATAGAACATCTTGTTATGCCCGCTCTTTTGTCCCGAGGACTTCCAAGTTGTGGAATTCCTTGCCGGCGCATGTTTTTCCTTCTCCCCCGAACCTCTAAACCTTCAAGTCCAGAATTAACAAGTTGCCTCTTTCCTCCTTCTCGACACCCACGGTACGATAGTATTTAGGCTGTAAGCCCTCGTGGTGTGTTGTTGAAATAAAAAATAAAAAAAACCGCTTAGACCAGTATCATTTTGCATTTTTTCATATGAAAACAAAACAATTACTTAAATATTAGAAGTGAATATGTCGTTATCTTTTGTCGTCAAAACATTGTTTCTGTTGTAAGATTATTATCAGCGAGTTCATTTCATTAAACTTAATGCATATAATTTTCTGAAATTAATATCTAATAAGAAAGCCAGTCTGTATAAAAGCTGTTCTATATAATAATTCTGGGAAATGCGAGCGAGCAGTTTCAAATTGGTTGCAGCATACGTTTATTCACTGTCACAAAACTCTTAACAAATAGGATGAGTGTACATTCGTAATCGTCCAGAACTCATTAGCCTATGAAGGGATCCATTGAAAGAAGTTCGTCCTACTCTAAACCCGGTTGCCAGTTAATTTTAAAAACTTATTTCGAGTGAGTAGATGTAACGATAACAGCATGCTACTGCTCGGCGTGAAACTTGCTTTACCATTGTGTCTAAAATATGACGATAAGCATCGCTGATCTAGATAACTTACAACAATGACTCAAAGAAATGCATAGGGAAATAATATATTTCTACGACAAGCACGAAGCAGAGTCAATTCAATTTACCCTAATGAAAGGCGTCTATTTTTTCAGGTACAGGAATTGATTAATTATCTTGAATGAATGTATGCATGCATAAATTTACACACACCGATATATAATATGTGGAATTTCACAATATATATATATATATATATATATATATATATATATATATATATATATATATATATATATATATATATATATATATATATATATATAGTTGCTTCCCACCAAATAGTTACGAGACGGAGCTCCTCCCCAAATTACATACACAAGGATAGGACCACTACGCCAAACTGAATGGCCACTGTAGTTATATAGTAATTGGTATATTACCATATCTGTGTTATTGACTTAGTTATCATTGACAGTTTTAAAAGTGTCATATATCTTAATAATGATAATAATAATATATTAGTCATTCAATTTTACAATGCATTTTGCAAAAGAGTTTCATCAGCTTGTGGTTATAAAATATACAATTTTAAAAGATACATATCCTAACAAATGTCTAAATATCACTGAATTGTCATTTACAACTTTGCAGCTCAAGTGTCCTAAGTGGCGCTATTCTCGTCACACATATTTGTCCACACTTTTCTCAAACTACAGACATGTAACTTATTTAAGCGATAATACAGGCTAGACTTTAATCATTTCACCCAGAAAATCAATTTTGTCAAAATTATTAGCCTGCTCTACCACGTTGGCAAGCGTTTTGGTTTGTTGATTAAAACATATGTATTTTTGTTAATTTACTTATTACTTTTTTGTGATAAGGCTCACCTAGGTGAACAAGAACGTATCGAAGCCTTAATGACGATCGGTTGCGAGAATCGTAAATGAACCTATAATGCCGTTTGTCATTTATTCAATCAGGTTCACCCTGACCGCCTACCCCTTAGCAGGTCTACGGTAAGCAGACCTCACCACAAATTTACTGAAACAGAGAGCGTAAAAGATCGCCCCAAGTTCGGCAGCCCTGTAACTGCTACTTCGGACGAAAAGACCCTGGATGTATGTATTTCTGTAAAAGAAGCTCCCAAAACTACTGCATTGGAACTTGCTGGAATGAACGAGATCTCCAGACGTTCTGTACAGCGGATTTTGCATCGGGAACAGTATTTTGATAGGGATCTTGAACGATTGAATTTTGTGAACAAATAATTCAGATTATTCAACAAAATGGAGATTTTTTAAACAGCGTTGCTTTCTCTAATGAAACTGCTTTTTGACTTAATGGTAGTGTAAACAGACACAAAATTGTCGATGTTGGTCTGACAGTAACCCCCATTGTATGGAAGAAATTCATACCCAAATATCCTCAAAAACTAAACGTATGGGCCGGAATTGTTAGCCATTACGCAATTGAAGGGACTTTAACAGGTCCACGCTATCTAAGATATTGTGCACCGTATCAGAGAATTGATTCAAAATAATTTCAATGTCTACTTCCAACAAGATGGCGCCCCACCTCATTTCAGTCTAGAGGTAAGGGAATACCTTTATGTGACATTTTCTAACCGATGGATAGACAGAAGAGGATCCATTGAGTGGCCAGCTTGGTCTCCAGATTTGTCTCCACTCGATTTTTTTCTCTGGGGTCATTTGAAGACGTTGTTTAAAACGATGGGCTTGCAAATTTGAACAATTGCGATACCTAATTATGATGGCCTTTCAACCAGTGCCTAACGGATCACTGCAAAACTCGATTCATCAGCTCGACAATAAGTTCATAGAGCTTCTTCAAAGTATGATGTTACCATTTTCCCAAATAAATTTTATCATAAGTCGATGGTTTTTATTCTCGCCAAAGGTAACTTAACAATAATTAATGCTATCAAAAAGTACGCTGAATACGATTTCAAAAAATTTGTTGCATGACCCATGTTATCATTTAAGAAATTAAAGTGTTGTCACCCTACTAAAAGAGGGTGCTTCAAAAAATGTCGATAATGCCTTTTTCGGTTTAAAAGCTATGGCCTTGTTGCGTTACTTATGGGCAACCCTGTACATGATCTCCAACTAATAAGTGTCAAATTATGAGAGCCACGATACTTGCCCGATTTAGCCCCAGTAAGTTTCTTATTTCAATAATAATAATTACAACAATCTTTATTGTCCATATTTATAGTGAACAAAAAAAAATACAAAATCTTGAAGCAAAACAAAGTACAAACGGGAAAATCAAAGGGTGCACTATTGATATTACGCTAGTGTTTTGCTGTGGGTCTCCACTAAAACTTGAATACCTGAACTTAACATTAAAGTAGGAAACACAAGGTGTTTTAAATTATGTGCATTTTAAAATTATATACTCACCAGTCTTCTTTTTGGTTTAATTAGAGGCCTATTTTGCCCATTCATTTTATAATAGAGTCCACATGCGTTGCATAGGTAATGTCCGGTACCATCCCTTCTCCAAAGAGGTGTACTTGTAGCACCACAATTTACACATTCTCTACCCTCTAAAATGTAAAAACAAAATTAGTTTTTCTTGAATTTTGACAATATATTGCTAGTACTCTACAATTCATATAATACGATGCTAAACATCATGCGCTAAAGAGAATCTAATTACAACAATCTTAGAAAGTCTACCTCAAAATCTATAAAATCATAAATTTCAAATTAATAAATTTTAGTATGTATTTCTAGGATTAAATTTTGGGATCTTATATCACGGGTATTGTTAAATGTATTGTCTTTTTTTATGGAGCAAGCAATCATTTGTTTGAATTTTTACTCCGAAAATGGCCAATAAAATCAGATTATTAATTTAAAAAAGCACTCTTTTATCTTACAGAGGCTGTCCCAAAAAACATGTATCATCGCTCGTGGTTAGATTCCTCACGTAAGAATAATACTTTTCAGATCAACATAGGTCCGATTTTGCTTAGTTTTCTAGCTAAAAGATGTTAAAGATTTATTGTTTTGGTTTATTCCAAATTTCTCCAAAACGACTTTAGCAATCCAAATGAAATTTGGGGGGTGAAAGTTATTTAACCTAGTATATATTTTACTGCTAAAAAGTGTAGACAGCTTTACCAGGACCGTGCGTATGTGCTATCATCACAATAATTTTCTTAAAAAAACCTGTGCACCACTGACTTTTTTTCTTCTGTTGGCACAGTTATGTAGGTCATTTAGTGTCTGTTAAAAGTTACCTTTTGATATTTTAAGGATTTTGATCTCTTACATCAGATACATGCAATTATTTTTTGTAATGTAGTGTATTGAATATGTCCTGGGCTAAATTAAAAAATCGAGTTGCTATTGCCATGTACTTGTCAACGCAATAGATGACCTTTTTTAATTTTACCTTGGCGGAATTAACCGATGTCTTATTCGTCATGGTGAAGCGAGACAAAATGGAAGAGAAGCAGCGAGAATTTATCATGACAGGTTTCCCGGACGAAAAGCACCCAGCAAAAGTTACCTTTAAAATCTAATTCTGGAGGCAGAAGATACCAACGAACTGTTCAAGTTGAAGAGTCAGGTCTCAATGCAGTGGAACTTAACTCCACTTTAAGTGTCAGAATCGTTACTAAGGAAACGACAATTATTTTTGCATCGTGTGTACGCAGAGTCTGACAAGAGCAACAATTAAAACCATCCAACTACAGACGTGCTCAAGAAGTTTCACCAAAAGGTTATCGGCATAGACAGGAATTTTTCCGGGGTTCGTGTTCTTTTTACAGACGACGCATAATTTATAAAAAAGGGAATTATAAATTTCCATAACTTGCATAACTGGTCTGAGGAGAATCCTTATTTACTGAGAGCAATCACCTCGCAGGGTCAGTTTTCTGTAAATATTTGAGCTGGTATTATTGGAAATGGAATTATTGGTCCAATTATTCGGCCACATAAATCATGTGTCATATTTCAATTTTATTCTGAATTATCTGCCCGAACTATTACCTGCGTTAGTGAGAACTTTAAGGTGGTCCCAACACGATCGTACACCAGCGCATTTTGCGATTGATGTTAGGGAGTACCTCTCAGAAACATACAGTCATCGATTGTAGTGATGGTCCAGTAGCATGGCCACCAAGCTCTCCTGATTTGAATTTGTTAGATTTCTATAGGTGGCACATAAACGAGATTCTTTATAAGACACCAAACATTTGAAGAACTTTTATACCGCATAGAACTAGCATTTGTAAGAGTTCGGCAAAATCCTCGCATTTGTGCCAGAGTAAGAAGACCTTTGCACCAACGATTGAGGGTTTGTAATGAACCAGCAGGTAGCCGTTTTCAACACTTGCTGCAATTCAATTAAGATACTTTTAACTAGTAAATAGTTTAAACCAAGGACGCTAAGAATGTTAAAAAAATTCGATACACTACATAACACAAAATAATAGCATTTATGTCATAAAAGAGATCGAAATCGACAAAATATTAAAAGGTTACTTTAAACAGACACTAAACGACCTACATAACTGTGATAATAAAAGAAAAAAGTCAGTGGCGCACAGTTTTTTTTAGAAAATTATTGCAGTGCTAGCACATACGCACGGCACCGGTGAAGCTGTCTATACAATTTTAGCAGTGAAATATGTACTAGTTCAAAGAAATTTCACCAATCGAATTTAATTTGGATTGCTACAGTCGTTTGGAGACATTTGGAGTAAACAAAAAAAAATCTTTAGATGTTAAAAGCGACAAAACTAAGCAAAATTTGACCTATGTTGATATGAAACAAAAGTCTTATTTGTAGGTGAGGAATTTAACCACGAGCAATGGCACTTGTTTTTCGAAACACCCTGTATAAACGAATGGTATCTACTTCAGATACGGTTTTTCATCTTACCACCAGTTTCTAATGTAGAAAAATATTATTGATATTGATTGGCGAGTTGAACGCTACATCTAAGTGATTTTTGGTTCTAATTGTATCTGTCTCCACAAAATGCTGCAACCTTGTGCACTTAATTCCGCTAAATACAAAAAAAAAGGTTTCTAATAAGATTTGACATCGCTTTTACAAAAAAATATATATTTTTAGAACTTGAATTTACACTTGATTAAAGAGTAATATTGAAAAGCGCCAGTTGTTAATTTTAAATTATGCTTTGTCATAAGTAACCTATTATCTACTATTTTAGTGCAGTTGTATTTATTGTATAAAAAACTGCTGATACGAAATAAATGTAAGACAACAACAATGTGCTTCGACAACAAAATGTTACAGTTTAGCCAAATATCACCCAACTCAAAAAAAGTATTGAATCGAGATGCTTAACTTCAAGTTTTACTGACTTTCCAAAAAATCCAAACACCCAGTAAGAGTCGACCAGTTGCAATGACATTTTTATACTTCTCTGTTTTGTCTCTGATAAGAAATGATAACAATATGAACAAAAATTTTAAGATGTGTACATTTTTGAAATTTTGTTTTACCAAGAACTTATCTTTTTAAATTTGCGTTTCCTTCAGTTTGAAGCAACATTTTGTAGCGATTTGTGCTCAATTTATGAGGTCATTGGGCGAGTTCACCAGGCTCCAGTAGCTGCCAGCAACTCCATTGTTATGCTGAAAAATGTTTTTTCAACATTTTTGACATAACAATGCAGTTACTGGCAGCTTTAGCGCCTGGTAAAGGCGCCGATTAAGTCATTACGCCCAGGCGCCGTTTACGGAACAATTACAATCATTTAATTCGAAAGGGGGCGCATTGTTGGTATCCGGGAAGCCGGTTTTTCAATGACACAAACTACCGACGGCATAGGACGCATTGTGTCAACAGTGTTATAGTGTTGACACAGGTGGTCTGAAGAAGCAATACATAACCGTCGTCATGGATCCGGACGACCTCGAGCAACTTAAGCATAGAAAGATCATCAGTTCAGGATTAGAGCTTTACAAGACAGTTTCCACAACACGGTCGATTGGAAATGCTTGGTTGGAAGTTTTACACAAAGAGTCTCTATGACAACAATATATCGCAGAATACACGTTTTGGGCTTCGTTCGTATAGACTATTTTTATGTCTCCCACTGACAATTCGACATCGTGCGGCTCGGTTTAAGTGGTGTAACGGCAGACCAAGTTGGGATGGTGAATGGAATCGTGTTGTGTTCTCTGACGAGTTCCGATTATGTATTTGGGTCCACGATGGAAGAAGATTACGTGACTACAGAAATTTAGAATTTTTTGAGAAAAGGCATACGGGCCTCTACACGGGGGTTGATGATATGAGGTGCGCTAACATACGGTAGCAGATCGCCTCTATCTTTTTTTGACAGAAATTTGAATGCAAATGATTACACACGAAACGTACTGCAAACTGTTGCACTGGCATACCTAAGAGGGTTAATTTAACCTATTTTCCAACAAGACATACAGCAAGGGTTACTATAAGGTTCATACAAGAAAATAACGTGACCTTGCTTCCATGGCCTTCTCGCTCCCCAGACTCGCCACCAATCGTACATGTGTGGGACATGGTTGGCAATCGACCGTGTAATTTACACCAACCACCAAATAGCCTAGTAGTCCTTCGCCATTGAATTCAAGAAGCATAGGATGACAGTCCTCAGGCTACCATAAATAATTTAATTTCAAGCATGCCTCGAAAAGTTGTTATCGAATGCATGAACGCATAATAAACCGCAGCGGACCCACTCCTTATTAAATAGCTTTGTTATTTTTTAATATTTTAGTTTGAAAATGTAATCATTTTTTAAGTTTAATTAAACACACATTCTATATAAATTGTAATAAAATTAATGAACTCTTATTGGATGTTCGGATTTTTTTGAAAGTCGGTAAAATTTCTAAGATTCATAATTGATTAGAACACATGCTAAAGCCTTTATATAAAGTTTAATAGTTGTCTATGGTCTGGTACGTACTTTAGGCACACTGTTCAACTAATTTTTAGGTGACTTTTTAATCTCAATTTTGAAGGTGAGATACATTTGGCTAAATATAACATTCTGAAATTTAAAAAAAGTCTATTGCTGCTGCATTTATCTCTTGAGAAGCGCTACACCTATGAGCATGGTTCAATGAAAACAGATATAAATGATATACCTTGGGAAAATTGTATTAATTTCTTCTAGATATAGTTTTTTTTATATAATATGATCCACACGTTTTATCTATTATGTAAGTAATCTAATAACTATTCCTAAATATTATTCAAACAATACATGAATTCTAATAACATGCATATCTCACGGACAGTTATATACGAAGTAACAAATTCACAAATAATACGCTGTTTCTAGATCCAGTTCAACTTTAGTAAAACACTTTACAAACATTTAAATGTTACGTCTTGACAATATACAACAATAATTCTAAGACAAATATGTGTGTGTGGTCTAAGGTAGTTATTATTCGTTTATGAATCATTATTGTACAAGTTTATTTACCTCTAATTACCACTAAAAATTTTAATTGTATTATTCAGGGTTATAAGTGAAAACAACATTAAACAAAACTAGACCATACACAGGAATTAGCAAGGATACCCTAATTATTATTACACAAAGCGGCATGCTCAAGCTTATAATTCATTTAGAACCATGCAACACTACTTTGGTTCTCCGTTTGCCCGCGGTATTCAAATTAATGAATATATCTTTCGATGGAAAATACGTAAATTAATAATAAATAAAAGAGCATACATATACTCACATGACTTCAACTTTAATGTTTATTAAATGCATTGTGTTACTAATGATTTTTAGCATCATCAAACATAGAGAAATATTTTAAATGTATACATGTTATTATGCAGTTGATATCTTCAAACAAAATTTTGTCAGCTGCAAGAGATATTGTGTACAGTATGGTTCATATAAAATTGCATTTCCTTAAGCTGGCCTATTTTTTTAAAATGGAACACGGCGTTTTTTAGATTCAAACTATAAATGTGTTTTTAATGGAATATCGATTTTGATGTATTCTACGACTTTTAGCAAATTTCCATGAAAGAAATTTTACTTTTAGAGATGTAACGAATTTTGTTTTTCAAATGAGCGCCAATTAGAGCCTTTGTAACCCATAATCGACTTTCATAATCATATATATATATATATATATATATATATATATATATATATATATATATATATATATATATATATATACAGGGTGAGATACAGATATATATATATATATATATATATATATATATATATATATACATATATATACAGGGTGACGCATTTAAAACGAAACAGACCGCTTTGCGTCCAGAGAAATCCTTTTTTAAGAAACGCTGAAACACGCAATTTTAATATTGAGGGGGTCATGTTTTGACATAAAACTCAACTTTGTCACATCAACCCCTTAAGGGTGGTGCTAACAACCCTTATATTTTAAATAGGGAACATGGGTCAAGTGTTACATCATTTGAAAGCTCTTTCTTTTCTGAATTCAGCACACACATTTTTTTGGAAGTTTTATCAACTAGTTTAAAAATTATTCACAGTTGGAATTGCAAGAACGTATTTCATTCATTGTGATAAGAAATGCACTAATTAGTAAATTATTCGTTAAAAAAAAACAACTAAAAAACAAAACCAAACGTTTAAAAATGTTTATTCAGTTAAGTAAGTGTTCAAATTGTTGACCACCAGCTTCGATAGAAAAGTACAAATTTTGTTCAAAACGAGCTCTGACATTCTGGAGCATTTGTGGAATTATTATACGGCATTCTTCGACAATGCGTCGTCGTAATTTTCCAGAGACTACGGTTCTGTTGCGAAAATTCTACTCTTTAAATGGCCCCATAGAAAGAAGTCTAAAGAAGTTAAATCCGGTGATCTAGGGGGCACCTCAATAGCACCTCTACGCCCAATCCATTGCGCTGGAAACTCTCTGTTCAAAAACTCCCTAACACGTTGTGAAAAATGCGGAGGAGCTCCATCTTGTTGAAACACTAATTGATTTTCTTGATAGTGATCATCATTTTCAACAATGTCAATTAGTAGAGGGTAAACTATATCTTCTAGTAACTCCAAATACGTTTCGCCATTCAAATTGCCATCAAGAAAAATTGGTCCGATTAAACGGTCTCCAAAAATGCCAGTCCAGACATTCAATTTCTGTGGAGTTTTAGTGTGGACTTCGTGAAAATTTCTTGGATTATCTGCCCAATAACGACAATTATGACGATTGACTGTAGAGTTTAATAAAAACGTACACTCGTCTGAAAAACAGATATCGAACAGAAAGTTCCCGTTATCAGCTACTCGTGCAGTCATAACTTCACAAAACTCCAGCCGCCGATCAAAGTCATCTTCATTCAGTTGTTGTACAAGATGAATTTTATACGGGTGAAATTTATGATGCTTCAATATTCGCTGAATAGTTCTTCCTTTGATGATGGAAACAATGGCCAATTTTCTCGTGCTCAGAGTTGGGTCTGCAGCAATTTGTCCTAAAACTTCAATCTCAGTAGTCTCATTTCTAACCGGAAATTCACGTTCAGGATCTCGTTTTTTGTTGGCTACTGAACCACTTTGTCGAAACTTTGCAACGATCTCCAAAATGTATTTTCTGTTAACATGTCTTCGGATGTTGTTTATTAAACAAATTTGCGGTACGGTTGGCACAGCCATCGTTTTGGAAAAAAAGAGTAATTATTTCAACTCTTTCTTCTACAGAATACACCATTGTAAAATTAATTTTTGGTAGTACTATCAAGTATCAAACCGACCGATAAACTGAAATAATAAACCGCATTTTTCTCTTTCCGATAAGAAATGTTCTGATAGTCAATTTTTTGTTTACAAACCAACAAAACATTGACTATCAGCACATTTCTTATCGGAATGAGTGAAATGCGTTTTTGCATCTTCAACTGTGAATAATTTTTAAACAAATTGATAAAACTACCAATGTGCTGAATTCAGAAAAGAAAGAGCTCTCAAATGATGTAACACTCGGCCCATATTCCCTACTTAAAATATAAGGGTTGTTATCACCACCCTTGAGGGGTTGATGTGACAAAGTTGAGTTTTATGTCAAAACATGTCCCCATCAATATTTAAATTGACGTGTTTCAGCGTTCCTTAAAAAAAATTATCTGGACGCAAATTGGTCTGTTTCGTTTTCAATGCGCCACCCTATATATATATATATATATATATATATATATATATATATATATATATATATATATATATACATATATACATATACAGTCCAAGATAAGGAGGGCCACTATGGGGATTTCCAAAACGGTAGGAGATACAGATTTGGCTAAATGGGAGAAAATTTGCGCACTCAAGAGCCCAACAAATTGGCGGTGAAAACTTTTTGATTTTTGTTTTTGAGATATTTTGAAAAATTTGGATTTTTAGACTTTACATATTATTCTTTTCTGGCCGTAATGGTGGACCGACACCAATATCGATGACACTTCTCCACAGCAACTTTTCACTTTCCTTGACGTGGAATTGCTAATTTTTGAATCCGATGTTTCGTCTTTGCAGAACCATCATCAACTTTTTTTTAAATATGGACCTCATTTTCTGATATCATATTCTAAAAGCTCTTTTTATTCCAAATTCAGCGATGTGTTACACTTTGTGTGGTTTAGTACCGTTTCAGTCTTTTTTTCGACCTTAATCAAGAAAATTTATATTACGGACCTGTACATAGCTTTTAAACTGAAGTACTAAACAACTAGGTATATCAGTTATCACTTTATGTCATTTAGGCGTTTCATAATAATCCAATGGATGAATTGAGGCAATAGTTTAAAACAAACACAGCACAAATAAACTTAAATTAAAAAGACAAAAGTATACTTTGGAAAATAACTGGAAGTATTTACAGAAATATCCGGAAAGAAGACAGCCAAATAAAAGGACTTGTAGCAAGTTAGTGACAAACCTTAAAGCATATGGTTCTTTTAAAAAACCTGTAGTTTCTCAGCAAACGTCCAGCAATGAGGAACCAATACATAATGTTGTATTGGCAGCTACTGAGGATCCCGGTACATCAGTCCAGCGGATTGAACGAAACGTTGGTATATCAAAATCAACGGCACATTTTATTTTACGAAAACAATAAATACATCCCTACAAGTACAGAGTTTGTCTTTTTTTTTTCATTTAACCAAGTATGTATCTGCTGCACTTTTGGAGATCCCCATATTGGCCCTCTTTATCTTGGACACACTGTATATATAGTGTTTTTGTGTGTTTTTTCACCTAGTAATTCCGACGTTATCGTCGACTTTTGTTTATATACTATTTTCAAAGTATGGGTCTGATTGTTGTTATACTGTGTTAATTTGTTGTGCTGTGAGTGTGTGTGTGTGAGCGCGTGCGTATGTGTGTGCATGCGTGCGGGCGAGCGTGTGTAGGTGTTGTATGGGTATGTGTGCTTTTGTATATGCAACAAAAGAAACGAAATGTAAGTCTACTGATGTAATAATGATTAATGTATAACTGGGGATTCACAAATAAGTGTTTTAGTAGCACTTCGAGGGTGTTCAGTTTAGCTTCTTTTTAACTCACGTTGTTTACAGTTGCCTTAGATTGTTCTGTTTAAAGTCTTAATTAAGTTTTTTACGTGTACTAAATGGTAACTACTGTTTTCGAAAACTAACGTATGGTTAAGAACTCGAAAATAAATGCCTAATAACCACTTCGCGGTTGTTCAATTTTAGTGGCTTAATTTGTTTTGTGGTGTATTTTTTTGTTAGTGTATCCAAGCGTTCCAAAAGAAACAAAATCTAACTACCGATGTCATAATGTTTAATGTATAATTGGGGACTCACAAATAAGTGCGAGGGTTTCATTTTAGTTGTTTTTAACTCACGTTGTTTAGAGTTGCTTTAGACAGGTCTGTTTTAAATTTGGCTTAAGTTTTTTTATGTGTACTGTTTTCAAAAACAAATGTATAGTTAAGAACTCACAAATAAGTGATTTATAAGCACTTCGTGGGTGTTTAATTGGAGTTATTTTGTTTATTCACGTACAAGTACACTCGTAGAACCCAACCTGAGGTCTTTAAACAGATGTGTTCTGGTGATCCGGGTTCTGCGAGTATACTTATCAGTGCTCATCACAGGTTCCAATCTTCACTTAGTTATTCACATATTTTATAATTTCTTTGATTTGTGGTGTAGAAATCTGAATAAACCTACATTATTGTTATAAATATAAATATTTATATACGAGTCTGTATGTATGTATGTATATATATATATATATATATATATATATATATATATATATATATATATATATATATATATATATATATATATATATATATATATATATACAGTGTGGCATATTTAAGATGAAAAATTAAAAAAATATATAAGATCAAAAATGAAAATTGCTACTGCATTCGGGATCCCTCGAAATAGATATATACTAAATTTCATAAAAAAGAAGAATTATTAACCATTTAAGAGAGGTTTATTTGTGTTACCCTTCTAATATGGAAACCCACCTGTAACTTTTGTATTTATAGTGCTATGTTTTTTAACCAGACCTCAAAAAATAGAAATGAAGAGGTCTATAGATCCTTTGAAAATTGTTTCCTATGCCATTCGATCACAGCCTACTAAAACTATTTTCATAATGTCAAAAATTATAAAAAATGTTTCGGCTTGATTTTAAGAACAAATAAGTACGCCACTGGATTCGCCATTATTTAAAACTGTTACCTACTAAATTTCATCAAAAAATAACTATTTTGACGAACTACGAAAGTCAGCAACAGCACCGCAAAGTTGAAGAAAAAAAAGTTTATAAATGTGACATATGAAAATAGTTTTAGTATGGCGTGATGAAATGGCACAGGAAACAATTTCTACAGGATCTGTAGACTTCTTCATGTTCTATGTTTTGAGATCTCTTTAAAAAAATCGCACAATGAATAAAAAATTTACAGGGGTGTTTCCACATTAGAAGGGTCACAAAATTAACTTTTCTTAAATAGTTATAATAAATCTTCTTTTTTATGAAATTTGGTATATTTCTATTTTGAGGGATGCCGAATGCAGTGGCATACTAATTATTTTCTTCCTAAAAAGGTCATTAACCCCTTTCCCCATTTTTTTACATATAAAAACTCCATTAGAATGCTTTGGTTAGGTGACATAGAGAACAGTTTTCACAGCCTTAAGAGAGTGTTTCATCTTTTGATCCTTTGTTTATCAAAATCTAATTATAAATGCAAAAGTTACAGGGGTGTTTCCATCTTAAATGGGCCACACTATATACATTTCTTAAAAAATTGTGCAATTGCCGTCAATTGCAAGATAAAAACTCTGTTTTATATTGCCCAAGTTTCTGAATTACTTATTCCATTATCAAGGCTACAACATGGAAGGAAAAATTACAATTTACATAGAAAAACACAAAAGTTTTAGGTATCTACATATAAGGCGAGTTTTAAAAGTGAATTTGAAAAAATTAAATAAGAAACATTAACAAAACTTGTATGTCAAATTTTAAATGGTGTTTATAAGACGAAATCTAACATGCAAGCTAACTATTGTATTTAAATTTGTTTTTTGTGAATTTTCTTAAAATATATATATATATATATATATATATATATATATATATATATATATATATATATATATATATATATATATGTATGTATGTATGTATGTATGTATCACACCGATAACTCAAAAAATAATGGGTCGACTTTGATTAAATTTGGTGAATACCTTTGACAAGTAGCTTGAATAAGTTCGTTAGCCGGGAAAATAGGCTCAGGTTTTCCCGGAAAATTTTGTGTTTTCTTTCGAAAAAAATTTATATCTCCGGAAATAACAAAATAAGGGCAACCAAATTTGGTACACGGGTTTATAGCATTATAGTTACCTATCAAAATTTAACTATGTAGGTTAAAAGACACAAAAGTTTTAGGCATTTAAAGAAAAATAAATTGGGGTTTTCCTCAAAACGTCAAAGTCGCGATTTAAAACGTCAAAATTGGCAACATTTAGGCAAGAAACTAATACGGTCTATGGAAAGAAAATGTCTCAAGAAGAATGTTTTACAAACCCTGAAGCCTTAGTTTCAACCGTCATCGTTCTTAATTTTACTAAAATGTTTCCAGAAAATTCATTTCAAATGGACCCTTTCTCTGATGCTTGGCAGTATTCTTAGCTATAGAGTTTATAGTTTAATGATATATTATAATGTTTGTCGAATTTTCGTAAAGAATCAATAAAGATCAATATATCCCTTATTATACAAGATATTATTATACCAGATATGAAAAAAATGTATACATTAATTATAGGGTGACTTGAGATACATCTTACAAAATTATTTCTACAATCACAGGCTGGCCCATAAGTCGTTGGTGATACAAATTTTCTTTTTTTTTTAGTCGAACACGCTTTATGTTATTGCATTTTTGCATTTTCCACCGAAATATAATGCATGTTTGTAAGAAAAGAAATTCTGGACGCAGCAAGTACGTTATGGTGGCAAATTTTGATTAAATACTTCATATTTGAATAGCTCAATTTGCTATTAACCTATAAGCTTGACCAAGAAGCGAGTTTTTTCGGGAAAACTTTAAGCTTACTTTCGGAAATTTTTGTACATTTTCAAACAATAAAGTTATTTTGATGAAACATGGCACATTGTTTTTACTATATAGGTTACACTAGTAACCAAATTTGATGCCTACTTTGTTAAAAAACATATTTACTATTAAAAACATTTTAATGAAAATTCACTACCATAACGCACTTGCTGCGTTCAGACTTTTTTTGGTTTTTGTCAAGGAAATATAAATAGGGGTAGTGTTTTAAAAAGTTATTATCTTTCTTTAAGTTTTTTTATATTTTCGTTAAAAGTAATTTCGAAGTCTTCTAAACACATTTTTTTATTATGTTTAAGGTTTTACCATGTAATATAGATTTTAGTAATGTTCCTATTTTACATTGTGAAACCTTAAATAATAAAAGAATGTGTTTAGACGACTTTCAAATTACGTTTAACGAAAATTTAATAAACATAAAGAAAGAAAACTTAAAAACTTATTTTTTAAGGTTTGTTATTTAATTTTTTCCTTCCATGTTGTAGCCTTGATAATAGAATAAATAATTCCAAAAGCTCAGCAATATATATATATATATATATATATATATATATATATATATATATATATATATATATATAAATATATATATATATATATATATATATATATATATATATATATATATATATATATATATATATATATTACACAAATTTGGCAGGTACCTTCCAACCATCAGTTTTTCATCCATTTGTTATAATAACCGGTCAAATTATGTGATTATTTAGCGAATTTTCGAACAAAAATATTATAGAATTTAAATTAACTTTCGTACAAAAAAGGTAAGAAATAATAGGACTACCTATGTTTATATTTTTAAAGTATATAAGGAGTTCATATATTGTTCTCATTAATGTCAAATGTAACTTCAAAGTGACACATTTAAATAACGTTCTCATTCTCTCTTCCAGTGGTTGAAATTTCCGTGAAAAGTTAAAAAAACAACTTTTTAGTATTTTCTTTTTTTCCTATTTTAATTACACATTATATATAGGTATGTAATTTGAATTTTATGTATTTTTTTACGCATTTGAATATAATCAATGAATATAATTTGAATTCGATTGAACTTAGGAAGAAGCTGGACAATCGGAGTCGCCCTACGATAACTCAACCGTTATCTAACTTCACTCAGCGTTATGTGGAGAAAACTTTCCTGATCTTAAAAAGCCATTTTTGAGTTGAAGAGTGCCATAAAGGCATCCGTCTTGGTATATTTTAAAAATACTTTTGTTCAATTCCTAAGTTCTTGGTATCATTAGAACTTTCACGCATCATTTATTGTTGTAAATATTAGGCTTAAAAGTTCTTAGTGTTCTTTTGTTGATGGACAGACAGATAAAAATCCCAACAATAGATACACAAATATTACAACCAAATCTTCCAGTCATTTTAGCAGAGCAATTCCTGACATATTTTTCTTGAAAGCATGAATGTAAGCGATTCTACGGATTAACGGTAAATGAAAAGAAGTTTTTGTTTTATTTTTCTGTTCTTGGTATCATTAGGACTCTCATCCATCATTAAGTGTCTTGAATGTTATACACATTTAGATGGTCAAACTATTCTTTTGTTAACACACACACATACACACACACACACACACACACATATATATATATATATATATATATATATATATATATATATATATATATATATATATATATATATATATATATATATATACAGGTTGTCCACTATAGAAGTTTTCACTAAGGTTTTCACGAGAACTACGGAGAATTTCGAAAAACCCCAAAACACGTCGCATTCAACCCCTAGCGGGTGTGACTTTCACACCTTTAATTTGAATAGGGAAGGTAGGTTGAGAGGTACGCTTTGGAAGGCTCTTTGATTCTCTATTTAAGGCTTTCATTTTAAAATCTACAGGTTAAGTCTTTTAGATATTTTCCTTTAAAACCTCAGCTGCAATTTTGAAACCGGCGATTAGTTTTTTTCAAGGTATTCGGTTTCAAAATATCAAAATAAAACAAATTCAAATTATCGCACCATACCAACCCAGAAATGTTGTAAGAAGAATTTATAGACGATACTCTTTTACGTCATCCAAAATCAGTGGTTCTAGAAAGTCCATACGTGTAGCATTTTGTGTTTGGTAGAGCTATACAGGGCGTCCAGCCGGGAACTTACACGATACATATTGCAGGAACCACTGAACGTTTTTTTCTGCAGCTTTGCACGTGTAACAAACATAATGCGGTCTATTTAAGCAAAATATTTTGACAGTTCTGCTACTTTCAGTTATACCGGAAGTTGGCAGAATGTTCTTTATTTTAAATCGAATATTTTTTTTTATTATTCTTGGACTGCCCGACTAAAAATAGGGCAAGTTTGTGTTTACATCCCTATACCTAAGTGTGCCAGTTTTTATGTTATTGACGATTTTTTGGAAAATCAGTGTTTTATGAGATTTCTACCATTAATATCTTGGCCACGAAAATCATAAAATTGTCACAGAGTTGTCACACTAGCTAAGTACTCGTAGTATAGCACAGAGATTTTTTTGGGTAATTTCAATTTATTACGACGCTTGGGTAATTGTACCAGTGAAGACAGCTTAAATTTATTAAATATTTATGGCAAATGCAATAAAGTTGCAACGAGAACCTGTGATATATTTGCGTCAAGATATCCTGATAAACGCAAGCCAACGAGAGGTATGTTAAATAGGTTAATCGAGAATTGCAAGAGCTTCGAATCTTTTAAGTCGAAACCAGTAACAAACGGGGCCGTTTGTAAGCCACGGAGAAAATGAAAAAACCATATTAGCTTTCTTCGGGGCCAATCCACCAAGCATCGTTAAGAGACGCCGAAAGAGAAACTGGTTTTCCGAAATCTTCAATACACACAGCCTTGAAAAAACATAATTACAAACCGTATGCCCTACATTTGATTCAATATTTAGAACAGACTGACGCAGAAAAAAAGGATACGGTACTGTGAGTTTATGTTAAGCAAGAACCAAGAGATCGAACATTTTCTTAATAATGTAATTTGGACAGACGAATCTAAGTTCACAAAAAATAGGTTATTTAAGCGGCATAACTCACATTATTCGTCAGCTGCCCATGATGTCAGAGAGAAAGAGAGAGAGAGAGAGAGAAAGAGAGAGAGGGATCTTTTCAAACAGGGTGACAATTTAGTGTTTTTTTTGTACAATTCGGAACACTTTGACAGTGATGTTGAAAGTTTATAATAACAATTTGACTGGTACATTCATCTAACTTTACTTCAACGACTATTTATAATCACACATACAAATTTTTCTAGGTGCAACAATTGAACGAGTTTAGAAACATGCATCTGGACACTTTGCCAAAAAAAGAGATACTTCAACTTTGGTACCAACATGATGAAGCACGACCCCAAGGAAGCGATTCTGTAAATAATTTCTTGGAAGATCAATTTGAGAACCAGTGGATCGCCAACAGAAGTCCATTCATTTGGCCCCCAAGGTCTCCAGATTTGACGCCAGTTGATTTTTACATATGGGGTTATATAAAAAATAAAGTATATTCCACACCTCCGACGACGAAAGATGATTGCCAAGAAAGAGTTTGTGTTGCCTTTCAGTCCTTACCACCGAGTAGTATCCGAAGAGCAATAACAGAGACAGTGCTTCACAGATGTGTAAAGTGTTTGGGCATTAATGGTGCTACATTTGAACACTTACTGTAGTTTTTTTCACATTGTAAGTATCCTTAGTTTTATCCTTTATAGGCATGTCAGTTCATAAAACCATTCAATTAATATAATTTAATAATCGCAGATTCTGTTTCAGGCTAAACAACTTAGTTACTTTTACAACTGTGTGATTTTTTTTTGCAATTTCTCTCTCATGGCAATCTTAGTTGCATAAAAGTAAGGATAATTATGGCAACTTCCAAAAAAAAAACGTTGAGTGGTACCTGAAATATGTATCGTGTAAGTTCACTGCTGGACACCTGTAGAGAGAACATATTCCTAATCGCGTACGAGCGGTCGCAGATATTCGTATTCACAACAAAAATTAGGCAAAAGGAAAACCTATTATAACTATAGCTGAATCTAGCGAACTATGGTTTATCTGAACTTTCAAAATGAGTCTAGGTATAGTGTTTTTCAAAATATGTCACAGAGTACTTTGCAGCTTTACAAATATTTAAATATCTGAATTAAATTGATACCCTGTAGATAAATAACACATCGTAAATAAAAAGGTAGTATTGAGATAATCTACCTCCAGATCCTGAAAGTTGTTTTGTACTTTTTTTTTTGACATTTTAACGAATTTTCAAGGAGAAAATTTCGCTCTTAGAAAACTAACGATTTGCGAATTTTCAAAAATGTCTTCAAAGAGCGCGAATTAGAGCATTTGGAACCCATATATCTGTTCAGTTCCGGACTTTATATGTATACAACATGGTTTACTAAGCTTCTACGCCACCTAAAGCTGTCCAGTTTCTTTCATTACAATGGAAGATTCTTTTCGGAGGCTAAGTTCCTTGGTCAGTTATAAGAGTCAACTTTTTTCATGGAAAATTGCAAATTTTCTTCCCGACAAGTTTTCCTAAACCGAGCTCCGCCACTGATTAAGAGTTCATTGTTCAGTGTTTCTTTGATATAAGAGAGATGCCGAAACTCAGTAGGGACAGCTATAGCGGGATTTTAAAAGGACTTCCGGTAATTAAAATATAAACGTAGAAATTTTGTTTGTTGATTCCTCTATTTCTAGGGTATCTATAGTTTATGTGACACCTAATATAAATACAATATTTAATAGTTAACAGTTTAGACATTTCCTTCCTCTGATGACGCTAACTTTGTTAGCGAAACGATCGCAAGGTCTTTAAAAAATGTGTTGTTTTCATTTGGGGTCTCAAAGTATTAAGTACACTTGGAAAAACTATAATTTTTGATCTTGCAATGACGCTAAGTTTGCTAGTGAAACGATCGCCAGGTCTTTAAAGGATGTGTTGTGATTATTTGGGTTTCTCCAAGTGTACTGATCAATGCTCATCACAGGCTCCAATCTTCGCTTAAACTCATATATTGCCATTAAACAGATGACAGATTCAATGTTCCAAAATTCATTTTAGTTGAATAATTGTAATCCAAGTTTTTCCGAAATTAAATTTAACTGGATTTAAATATATCCCCTGTTGTTAGAAAAGAACTTTACTGTATATGATAAAGTTCAATAGAATAAACAAAGATGAATATATTAAATATTTTAGTAGTCAATAGTTTTTGTAATCAACTTGTCACATCATTTAAGTAACATATTTTAGTGACAGAAAAAGTTAACATGCTTTGGAGGGAATCATTATAATAATCAGCTACTCAAATTTAATATCTGTGTTTGTGCAGAGAAAAGGGTGTCATTGGAAGGTTATCCCTCATCCACACACCAAATTTAATATAAATAAGTTGAAACAGGTCCAATGGAATGCTTGCATGATAAAGTGAGAAGTCTTTACCACTATTGAGTAAGTTACGGTACGTTTTACAAAATTAATGAAAATTCGCTACTACAACGCACTTACTGCGTCCAGACTTACCAAAATTTGGATGACCACTGTGTAGTTAATCAAATCTTTTACGTATTTTTATATCCATATCTGAATCATTTATTGTGTTAGTATGAAATGATTTAAAATATTATAGGTTTAACTTCGTGCATTGAAACCAATTTCACAGAGCATTGCGTCAACTTAAAAGCACATTTGAATTATAAACTTGAATGGTCTTAAGGAAACCAAAGTTTACTCAAGTCTAAAATAACAAACATATTGTTATTGAGAATTCAGAATTCAGAGACAAATTTTCTGTTGGTTGACTCCAATATATACTTTGAGTCAGCACTTAAAACTTGAATAGATTCCACTTTACCACAAAGCGCACGCAATTCGCAAATATTTTAGACCCGCTTTTAATATGTTAAGCGGATTAAGATCAGACGTATATTGAAAAGAATTAGCTACTATGTATACTCTACTTTAAAAGCAATAAGAATGAGCACCTGGCCTGTCCTTATTCTGTTTATCTAAATGCTAAAATGATACAGTACAAATACAACCAACTGAAACGGTGGTTAGGAATTGCTTGACTGGTAACAGGATATTGCAATAATATCGATTACAGGAGTTAAAAAAAGTTTGGGTTGATTCTCGTATAATATACCCCGAAACTTTAGTAACTATTAGGTAAATGTGAATAAGGTAAATAAGAAAAATAGTGTTGCAAATTGAACCATAACTTCCACATAGCTCTGATAATTTATTCTCTTGAGAAAAACATTCTCATTGAATCAATTTAGGGCCAATGACTTAATCACAAAGAAAATATTCGTATTCCTGTACCCATAAACTTTTGAAACGGTATGTTACTCGAGTTTTATTGAAAAAATATATATTTTCACCAAATCACCCCTTATTTATCTACTACCCACTGAAGCGATCTTACCCAAAAACAATTAGAAGCGTTCCTTTGTCGAGTGGATACCAAATTTGAAGATGATATCACAATTCGTTCCAAAGTTATTGCGCCTATTAACAGACAGACGTACATGCCGACAGACTGAGAGACCGACCTACTGACAGACTGACAGACAAAATTTATGTTCCAGAATAAAGTTATGTCTATATGTTGTGAGACTTTTTACGCTGTTTTAGCAAACAAAAATTTCGAAATTTTCATCAACAATATTCCAACCTCACACATTCAAACCCTAATTCAGTTTCAGCACAGAATACCAGATGTTCGATGAAATTAAAAGTTTTCTTAAAAGTTCGATGAAATTAAAAGTTTTCTAATAAATAAATCCTAAAACGTTATATTACTCGAGTTTTGAATAAAAAATGTCAATTTTCACCAAATCATCCCCTACCCCCTAAAGCGATTTTACCCAAAAACAATCCGAACCGTTCGTTTGTCGAGTGCTAACAGTATACCAAATTTGAAGACAATATATCGATTATTTCTAAAGTTTTCGTGGTTACAAACAGACAGACATACAGACCGACAGACAAAAAAATTCGTTCCCAAATCATGTTTTCTATATGTGTTGATACATTCTAAGACGTTTAAGCGAAAAAAAATTTCAAATTTTTGTCGCCGATGCGATACTTCCACACGTTGTGACGATGTCGAAGTAATAATTGATCAACCCTTAGAACTGATCAATACGAACACAAACTGTATTTGGAAAATATGCAAGTTTTCAACAAACCATTTCAAAAATAGCCCACATGATTATAGTGCCTCTTTAAAAAATTGTTTAAGACTGTAAATATAGTGAAGAAGAAACAAAAACCAGACTTACCCCAAAAACCACAAAATAATAGGGAGAGTAATGTGCTAGATACGTATTTCGATGACGAAGTTGTCTTCATTAGTAGCTGTCGCCAAACTACCTGTGTGGGCAAAGTTATCCTATTTATATACCTGACCTGACCTGACCTGACCTGACCTGACCTGACCTGACCTGACCTGACCTGACCTGACCTGACCTGACCTGACCTGACCTGCAATATCTACACCACAAATTATGTAATACGAGTGATTCAATACCTGTGATGGTAAACTGGCTAATACAATATCGGATGATGCAATATAGCATGATGTAATTCGGATGATGCAACACATTATGATGTAATACAGGACGCCTCAGTAGCGGATGATGCAATATAGGATGATATAATAACGGGCGACGCAATCCAAGAATTATTGCTGTGCCAGTGAATACGCCTAACCGGTTCTTGTGTCGATGTTGGAAGCAACCATGGATTATTTGGTGCTATTTCAAACAGTGTTGAATTGACTGGATCCATTTATGAATTCATTACATTTTGTGGAATCACTTTGCGGGTTTCTAAACTTTCCAAAGCATCTAACTTGCGACAATCCGTGGTTACTTTCAATAACTTAAGATTACTATTGCCCAATCTATGTCCCGAGTCAATCGTATGATGGGCAACGCTATATTTTTCTGCTCTATTGAATCTGAAATGAGCCATGTGGTATTTGAATCTTGTTGTTATTGATCTCCGCGTTTGCCCAATATATGTTTTCTCGCTAATATTACAGAATATTTGATAAATGCCCGATTTTTGTCTCAAGTCAATATTATCCTTTGGTCCACCCAAAGGTCTCTCCAAATTATCAATTTTATAAACGACTCTGAAGTTAATATCTACAAATATTTTCTCCAACCCTTTTGTAAGAAAAGGGCCAAAAAAAAGTGCAGCAAACCTCTTGGGTGGCTCACCTGGTTCAAGCTTAAATGTCATAATGTTACTTATCGACAGTTTCCTCCTAAACTTGGTAACTGATCTATACACAATGTCTGATGAGAAACGATTACAAATCGCAATATCTACAATTTTGTTTATCTCTGAATTGTATCGGTTACTACTCAAAGGAAAACTGAGTAACCTCTGAAGAAGAAAGCTCAAACTCCAGATTTTGTGACCGAAAAGGTGATTTGAATTGGATGGTACAAAGCGATTTGTAGAAGTTTCTTTCCTATACATGTTAAATTCTAACCTATTTTAATGACCTCGTAAGTGAACTTGATTGAAAAGAATCTACTAAATACAAACTTGGAGAATACTTCTCTGGCTTCACTGTCGGTTTTTGTTTCTGTATGTGAAGGAGTTAGCCAGCGCGTAAGCTAACTCGAGCAAGTGGCCCTTCTGAATTCTAGATTTTCTAGATGTTCTTCAACGTTTCTGTAACCGGTTTTGCTGCTTGACAGCATCCTCAGACAAACTATTGATGTTATATTTATTAAGGTCAGATATGGTAAAATTATCGTCTACATATCTCAACCATACTCTACGAAAATACTCCACCGTTTCAGCAAAGTCACTCTCAATTAAAACTTCCCGCAGGCTCGAAAAAAACTCTCAGGTATACATATTGAAGCTAACGTGATATATTCCTTCACCTGTATGTCTAATACCTGGTTATCATGAAGCATGTCCCGAAGATACTGAAGAGCTATGTCAATCGGGATGCTGGAGAACAACGACTTGGTATTGAAATAAATCAGTACTTGATTTGGTTTAAACCTAATATCTTTGATATCATTAGTGAATTCAAAGGAATTGTTCACTGAAAAACTAGAAGGTTGAACATTCAATGTACTGAGCTCTTTCGATAACCATTTGGAAAGTTCATAAGTCAGCACACCCATACCAAAGACTATCTCATCTCGTTCCCCGGCTCAGGAATTTTCTGGGCACAGCACATGCAAGGTCAATTGGGCTGGATAAGGTAAGCCTCCTCCTGGTATTTTTATCTATTAAATTAACTCAACTTTTGCCTGTAGGTACTTTTAAACCGATTTGTCGTACTAGTAGGAGAGTATTTTGTTATTTATCGATAAGGGCCGGTTCTGATGAGATTTGCCACACTATCAAAATATTAGACCCTAGCAAGAATAACAATTTTGTTGCCCTGCTTTTAAATTGAAACAATATTTCCTCTTCAAATTTCTTATAGTTCGCATATCGCCTGTTGACTGTTGATTTCTTAATTTTGAATGGTAACTTTTGGATAGTTGAGTATGGAGTTATTACTTTGCTCGCCAAGAAACCTAACATAGCTCGCCACCCCAACAATGATATCTGTTACTGGTGGGGTCACGAGTGGAGGAGCATATTTCAATCCCTTGCCGAGCAAATGTAATATTTTTCTAGTAAAATTTGGTGAAGAAAGATTATCTATAGTTTCAACAAATTGCGGCAAGTGAGTGTTAGAGGTTTAATGACTTCTTTTTAAGGTTTAAGGTACTTAATTTGTTCTGAAATTTTGTAGAGCTAACATTCGTCAAAAAGGGATAAGTTTAAGTTTGAGTTTGTGGTTTTTGGGGTGAACCTGCTTTTGCTTCAGTTTTCAACCACATTGTCCAACCTCGATCTTTTTAGTGTGGAAGATGAGACCAATGTAATATTAAAATTTGCTTGTAAGGAATTTATATTAAATAATTTAAACTTCCGCAAATTCGGGTCAGAGTGTAAATATTCGGTCACGGCGATTTACATAATATTCAACCCCTGCTTCAACCTATTTAATTTTCGCTATTGAAAAATGAAAATATAAATATTTTTTCAGCGAATTTGCTTTAGAATCTGACTGCAGATTAAGATGGATAATTATTAATTAAACCACATTTTATAAAAATAATTGAGCATCACGTTTCTAAGATACATATGGTTTTTTTAATAAAACTATTTATATATAATTATTTTTGTAACTTGCTATACTTCTGATTGCATCAATATATTACATATCATGCCAATGATGTCAAGGATTGTGACAATGTTCTTTTTTTGGAAAAAACATTCTAGAAACTTATTGACCCTCGGCATTGACTACTTTGGTCACTGGCAGAGGAGTACAGCAATGCAATTTGTAACAACCCGTAATGGGTGACGGTGATTTCTATCGTCCACGCATCAAAGTTGTGGCCGCGCTGAACGTTGCTTAACATAATTACGACTGCGGCAGCAAATAAACAATCAGAGAAAATTATTTTTGTTCATTTTTATAAATTTTGCGAATGCTAGATACTATTAGTAAGGCCGCAGAGGAGCTATCGAATGGCCACCTAAATCACCTCATTTATTGCCACTGGGCTCTTTTGTTGGACCACTTGAAAATTATGAACAGATCTAATACAATAGATGATTTGAAATCAAGGATAAGAGCCAAAGTAAGATCAATTTCTTCCTATGTCATTCAAGGCACCGTTGAAAGTTTTGTTCGCATCTCGGACACTGCAAACTTGTGCATGGACAACAAGTTTAGCATTTATTATAAGAATTAATCCAGAATTTTTATTAGTGACAAAAAATAATGTGTATTTCGTTTGCCAAGAAAATCTGACCAGTTTTTCGGGAAAATTTTAAGTTTGTTTTTGCAAAACTTTGGACATATTCAAACGATAAAGTTAATTTGTTAAAATATTTTACATGGTTTCTACTATAAGGGTTATACTATCTACCAAATTTGATGTGTTCCATTCACAACGCCACATATTTCAAATCTAAAATTTTTTTTGAAAATTCGCTACAATAACAGTTTTGTGGTGGTATATTTTAAACAAAACTTCAATAAAACCAATATGAAGTATATGCGAAGAAATTAAATCCCATATTTTTGCACACATTTCTAAAACACCCTGTATATCCGAGCAGCGCTAACATTTTATCTTGAAGGAAGCATCAGAGTTTTTGTTGGCGAGTTAAATTTGCAGCCAACCAATCAATCTTCAAAGGAAGTGAAGTAACCTACATCAGAACCGTCCGATACTTTGATACTGACAGCTCAAGAAACAAGTTTTTTCAATACGTGAATATCATAGCAGGCCTTAAAGCGACTACACATCGACAATTTCTCTTGTATACTGTCTGGATTATTGTTAACAATATTTTGTTTATACATTTGACATTTGACATTTATCACAGTGACAGCTCTTAAGGTTATGCGTGTGTAGGGTCTTTTCAGGATTCTTTTGCAAGAGTTTTTTATTAATTATTTTACAAATACGTTTTTATTTTGTATTTATCCTGTGTCTCCAAATTTTATATTGAGAAACCAAAAAGCTATATCATAGTCGATTCTTCTTTATTTAGCGTCAGACTATTTCCTCGACTATGGTTAATCATCGACGCCAGACACGCATCTTAATGTTATCGATGGATTTCAATTTATTATTAGGGAATTTTCGTAAATAAAATTCCTTCTTTCTTCAAATGAGAGGCATTAGGAGACCTATAACACATATCAAGGGCCAGTCTATATATATATATATATATATATATATATATATATATATATATATATATATATATATATATATATCATTTTGGCACTGTAAAAAACCTGTACTTTAGACGCAAAAGTGTAAAAATGGGAATAAGTAAGTTGTTTATAGGCGAAATGCTGGTATAGTGGTGATATATGATGAATGACGGTATTTATGTGTTCAATGCAGAAGGAAAAAACGTAAAAGATTAGTTTTTAAAATAAATTCCAAAATATTAATATGCTGGATTTGGTAAATAAAAGGTAAACAATTTCGAACAAAATTCTCACATTATGTGAAGATATACAGTACAAGTTATGTCACTTGTTGTATACACATACTGTATAATTATATTCAATAATGCGTAATAATATATATATATATATATATATATATATATATATATATATATATATATATATATATATATATATATATATATATATATATATATATATATATAATGTTCAGCTTTCGTGACGACAATATTACTCTTTCTTAAAAAAATTGTGGAATAGCCGTAAGTTATAAGATAAATAGTCTTTATTACACTACCGAGATTTCGGAATTATTTATTCCTTTAGCCAGACCTCAAAATGGAAGGAAAAACTACAATTTACGTAAGAAAAATTTTTTTAAATGGTTACAGATAAAGTGAGTTTTAAAATTGAACTTTTTTATTTTTTATTTCAACAACACACCACGAGGGCTTACAGCCTAAATACTATCGTACCGTGGGTGTCGACAAGGAGGAAAGAGGCAACTTGTCAATTCTGGACTTGAAGGTTTGGAGGTTCGGGGGAGAAGGAAAAACATGTGCCGGCAAGGAATTCCACAACTTGGAAGTCCTCGGGATAAAAGAGCGGGCATAACAAGATGTTCTATGTCTGGTGACCTGGACAGTAAAAGGGTGAATTCGCTCTGTTGCCTGGTAGATCTGTTGGGGGCAGCAGGTGGAGGAACTATGGATGAAAGCTCCTCTGAGCAGTGCCCGTGCAGATATTTATAAAATAGAGAGAGGTCACCAACGGCACGTCGGTGGGCAAGGGATGGCAGCCTTTGGATGATGGTGGGGTCACCGGTGAGACGTATAGCTCTCTTTTGAATGAATGAAACTTGAACAAAATTAAATAATATCAAAAAAATTTGTAAGCTTTTACTATTTAATTGTTTCCAAGTTCAATTTTAAAACTGACTTTATACGTTAGGATTTAAAATATTTTTATTTTTTCTATGTAAATTTGATGTTGCCTTCCATTTTGTAGCCTGTATAAAGGAATATCAATTTATTTCTAGAAGACCCTCTAGTTTAGGACAGTAAAAATCGGTACAGGCTGGTTTTGAAGGATTCTTAATACGAATTCGCCGTTAGGTTTTTTTTTCAAAAAATAATCACTAATAGAAATATTTCAATACCTGAATAATTTCGTAATTTTCAAAAAAGGTTATTTTTTTATCGAAGGCCTGTAGATTACAACAACGAAAATCAGTACAGGCAAGTTTTAAGGGATTTGAAATAACAATCCTTAGAAATCCCTGAGATAAATTTTTAAAATTGAACCCCATTAAAAACGTCACAGTTGGCCCTGATTACAGCCCAGAAGAAAAGTTTCCCATTCGTTGAATGTACATTTTGAACACCTACCTAATAAAAAATGTAGGTAAAATAAAATCGGCCAAATAATTAAGAATTTACTAGAGTGGTTAATGCTTAACGTGGACACATTATATATATATATATATATATATATATATATATATATATATATATATATATATATATATATATATATTAGAGGTGTGCGAAGCTTCGAAATTTCGAACCGAACCCGAACGCGAACCGAACCTTCGGTTCGAAAATATGTTCGCACTAGCGATATTGAAGTAGTTCGAAGTTCGAAATATTTAATTCTCCAAAGTAGTTCGAAGTTCGTTGCTCAAAAATACTTCGAAATTTAACTTTACAGCCATTGAATGCTGCCAAAGGTAGCGAAGTTGCGGCCCTGTTAACTCGGTAGCGGCGCTTTAAACTCGTTATCGGTCTCATTGAGTCGATAGTGTCATTTTAGGAAATTTCACTCGTGCATATTTTTGACAGTTGATGGGACACATTGAGACACAGCGGAGCCATTTAGCAATCATAGAATTATTTTTCTTATATATCCTAGCCTCCCAACACCTTTTTCAGTAAGAACATTATGAGGCTGCGTTCGAAGACCATTGGTAACGTAAATTTTCAGAATGTATGAGGATAATTGCAGATTGCCTTTGGAAAACACTGGTTTTAATATGCTTTATTTCACAATGAGCCAAAACAGTTACATATTTACAATTAGGAGACAAGTTCGGGAAGCAGCAAGTGCGTTATGGTTGTGAATTTTCATAAGAATATATAATATATTAAGTTCAAATTTTAAGTGGTTATTTTATACCTATCATGCTCACTTTGAACCTTCTCTTGTTCGATAAAACTGCCTAGCCGAAGCCAAACAACAACAACATATTTATAATTGAGATTATTTATAGATCTAGAAATCTCAAAAAGTTTTAAATATTTTTTGTTTTTGTATTTGATTTAAAGTTGACCTATGTCCACAACGATCAGCACCGGATAGCATTTTCACCCAATCAACCTGCAAATTTGTCGAACCCTTCCTTTTTGTAAAAAGAATGGAAATCTTTTACATATCAAATAATGTATGTTACAATATTCCGAAATTTGGTATTTACGGAAATGATATATGAACACTGAAGAATGTTGGGTAGTTCGATGTTCGATTTTGAATTGCTAAGAAGTTCGAAGTTCGACTGTGAACCTTAGACATACTATTTCAGAGGTTCGAAGTTCGAGGCAACATATTTGCTTGGGTTCGTTCATAGTACGGTTCGAACAAAACGTAGGTTCGCACACCTCTAATATATATATATATATATATATATATATATATATATATATATATATATATATATATATATATATATATATATATATATATATATATATATATATATATATATATTCGGAATTGATATAATTTACCATTTTATTCACTTATTTGTTCTAAGTGTTTAAAAAATTCTCGATAGATTGACAGCAACCAGAACAATTAATATTAGTGTAATTATGACGTTATTTGACAGCCTACCACGTACTTGATTTTTCAGCAAATAACAACCACTCTGAAAATTCATGTGACATCGGTCTGAGTAATATTTTACTTTTTTGTGATAAAACTAACAATTTTATGAGAAAATGTCAAGACATAAAAAAGTTACTAAAAGAATCCTTCTTTCTAAATCATTTTTTTTAATAGAAAACGGTACACACAATAAAAAGTACTGATAAAAAATCATGTAAGGGTAGGTTTTTTCACCCTCTTGTGATAACATTATAGGGTTATAAAATCCTTTTAAAACTGTCATTTTCTTAGCCTTATGCATCTGCAAAATTTCGTTTTTTTAAAAATTATTCCATAACGGAGAAATTAAATGAAAACTTTTTTTTGCCAAAATTTCAAAGGGGTGTAACTTGGAGGAGAATGGGTTTCAAGAAAAACTTTATGAAAAAGACCCCCCTTATTTATCGCCAAAGAATCACCCTGTATATATATATATATATATATATATATATATATATATATATATATATATATATATATATTATATGTTAACTTACTTCCAAAGGATATAAGTATGTCTCTGATATACTAGTTAAGTCATTCTTCTTGCATGGATGACAATTTACTAGTAAGATACGAGTAGGTATAAACTTTCTAAAAAGTACATCTCAAAATCTTTTTAGCTTTACTTACAAGAATAAAATGTTTTATATGCCTGGATGATATTTTACTAGAAGGAATGCACGAACCTTTTTTTCTAATAATCTCTTCAAATCTCTGTAACAGTAAAGTATGCGGGTACAAACAATGGCCACTTTGCTATGACGTCGCTAATTAGCGTCACAACACCCTTTGATCAAGAATTCCCACGCAGTATTCCCGTGAAGGTCACTTTAGAAACAAAAGACAGTATTTCATGCTCATTATATAGTCACTCTTGGTTTCATTGCAATTTTTAATTAACTTGCTTCACGCATCGTCATAATAAAATGGCGGATACTGTGCAACACAGGACAGTTAACACAAAGGCTTGAACGGATGTTATTACAAACAAGTCAGAGGAAAACTTGTGCAACCGTTGTGCAACTAGAAAAATACACTGAAACCAAGAGAGCTCTTGTACTCATGATTTGAAAACAATAAAACAAAACAAACATTATTCAGGACAGTATAAAGTTTCATGAACAGGGAAAGATATTGAAGATAAGATATAAAACAATGAGTAAGATTTTAAGAATGATTCTGATGTAGAAAAGTAATTATCTCTAATTTATAAATCAATGCGAGGACAATGAATCCCATTTTCATCTTCAGGTGTGTGTAGACAACCCTATTTTGGTGAAACCAAATTATTTTGACACTATAGATTGAAAATATTTTATTATTCTCAAAGGAATAAATTAGAAAAATATACCAGGATGCTATTGTAAAAGATAATTAAAGTAAATATTATACATAAAACTCAGTGTATCCAATCTGTAATTACCTAAACTACATATAATCATTAAAACTGCTTATGATAATCACCTATTCCCTCTAAATAAAATTAGCATAGGTATTTTCATACAATAAATATCTTGCCGTAGCAAGTGCGTTATGGTAGCAAAGTTTTCATGAAAACTGCTTTAAATGTAAATAATTCAATTAAACTTCAAATTTGGAAGACACAAAAAATTTCCAAAATAAAAGTTGAATTTCACCCGAAAAAATGACTTAATTTTCTTAATTAACAAACACATCCAAGCCGTTTATATAAGAATTACATCTGCTTAGTTTCTTCAAAATCGGTCAATTATTTTTTGAGATATCGGTCGAATACATATACAAAGACGTATTAAAAAATGTCGTATCCTGTTCTACAAGCAAATAAGATTGAAAACTGCAAATTGATCATTAGTTGGGAAAATTTTAACTGAATTGAATTTATTTATTACAAAAAAAAAACAGCAATTTCAACTTGCTGTGAAAACCAGACCGTCAGAGCTTATATCAATATATAAAATGTGTATGTGAATACAAATGTAAATAATATAAAAACTAGCAGTTTTTAACATATTGAGTACTTAACTAAAGTTGAAGTTAAATATAAGGCCTTGCTTTTCACAACATAGAATGCAAACTGTTCCATTTGAAAAAATGGAGCTTAGAATGTGCCCAACTTTAATCGCTATTTACTAACAGCCTGTATAAGTAAACACATCGTTTATATAACAACAATGTGATGTCATCTATGGACGAACAAGAAACCAGATTGGAGTCTCTAAGTATCTCTCTAAATAATCGGTAAAATAACGACATTTACAAACTGCAGGTGAATTATTTTTTTAAATAAAATTCAAAATATTTTTAAAACAAATCACTGTAGCCAAAAATATACTTCCACAAATTAGACTCATTAAAAAAAGTATTATTTCTTATCTTGCAAATTTGGGACATCCTGTATAATCAAAAATAATTTAGAAGGTGCAACCTGTATTTCTCCATAATTTTTGTAACTACATTTGTTTTGTGTTGTGAATAATAACATTAATAGAGAGCTTTACCCCAGAAATGCGCGACCTTGTGGATATTTTTGTACAAATGGATTTTTCATTTAAATACGGAAGTGCCAGGAGAACGCGTGACCTAGAAAATTTTAAAAATGTCGACTACGGCGCATGGACCACCCTTTGAAGCCGCGCGGATTCTGCTTTACCCACTCCTAATGTCACGAACCGCCACTGGTTCGTTAGCCAGGAAATTAAAATGTTTCTATGAAAATTCACTATAATGACGCACTTGCTCCGTCCAGACTTTTATAAATAGATTGTTTTAAAACTAAGATTCTCATATTCTCTTACTAAAAAATGCTTTAGTAATGTAGGGTGCTTAATTTTCGCTGTCTTGAATGATAAATCTTTAAACAAATCAATTATCCATAAGTTATGGTTCACAGTGTTGTCAAAGAGGGATTAATGGCCACCGGTAAATTGTGGCTTATGGCAAAATTGAAATTTCATTTCTTAATTTTTGTTGTTATTCTAAGATAGATTAGTTAAGACAGTGACTTATAGACTTTTTCTGTTTATAAAAACTGGCGGGATGAATCACAAATTAACGCTATACCGAAAACAAATCCTGCTGAAAAATGTACGAGGGTAAATAAGTTATGGTCTAAAATACATTATTTTTATTAAGTTTTGCGTTATTTTAGGAGTACGTTTTTATTTTCTTCGTGATTATTACACTTGTATTGACGCAATATGTCAACTTTTTAAATGTTTTTTGAAAAACTTGTAAAGGGTTATTGATTTTCGCTTTGTATGTTCATTTATTTTCAGGTGCTAGTTAAATATTCGGGCTGTCCATTTCATAGTGTATGACTACTAGCTAGGTCCGCTAGTGAAGTTAGAGAGGTTGAATTAAATTTAAATCTCTTATCATCCGTTACAGCTTTACTGTCATTTTTTGGGCCATCGTTCGGCTGGATTTTCGTTTATGAGAATATTTCTGTAAATACTTTTCAAATCAATAGCTCAATTTCGATTGCATTTAATGTAGATACAAAACACATCAAAATTTTCTCCCATACATACATGCATATATGTATATATATATATATATATATATATATATATATATATATATATATATATATATATATATATATATATATATATATATATATATATATATATAGATACGGGTCGCGCTATTAATTGGTAGAAAACAATTGCTGTAAGCCTTACGCCGTGCAATCGGGGCGGCAAGGCCGCGGTCGAGTCCTGAGGGAAAAAAAGCCTTACGCCGACGCCGCAATGACGTTTATTGCAGATTTTTGTTTATATCTACGGTATTATGATTTCCTCCGAAACAAATAAAAACTGTAATTTTACTATAAATTTACAAATAAAGCCCAATGTGTACTAACTCGATGTATTTGTCAATCAGTGGTTTATCAAAATATATAAAAAATCAATACGTATGCGCTCATAATAAAAACGGTTTTCCCTTTGAAGAATAAAAAATGAGAAAATTATAATAAAATAAAACTAAATGGGTAAATTCGATTTTCATCGAATAACATTCAAACCAATCCAAATTTTAAGTATAAGTACACAACATTCTGATGTTTCATCCTCTGATGACGCTAACTTGGTTAGTGAAACGATCGTCAGGTCTTTTAAAATGTGTTGTGGTGATTTGGGTTCTCCAAGTGTACTTATCAGTGCTCATCACAGGTTCCAATCTTCACTTAGTGAATCCAAATTTTACAGCTCTGGAAGGAGCCTAAAAACTGCCCTTTGTTAAATTTAGAAATATCTCAAACTCTAATAATAACTGAGATAGCTGTAGGGAGCCATTATAAACTGACACCTGTATATAAATTTATTTACTCCTTTGCTGATGGTAAATGACTTTTTCGGACATGGACATGAACAAAACAAGCTATTGTAAAAAATAAAGTTGGCGTTGACTTAATTAAAGCGGAATGATCGCAGTGCTACAGTAAACTTTCAAATGAACTGCAGGGAATGTAACTCCAACATTGCCAACGACAAAAAAACTGTTACCCTCGGCGAAGAGTATTCAGTAACACAATAGACAATAGTACATAGTATAGATGCCGCTCTGTTATATAGTTAGCCCCATCAGTCGTCAATACTAACCTGGAATGTGCAATTTGTTTCGTTTTGTATGGGTACGTTTTTCTTTGGATTCTTCACTTTTGTTTATTAAAACTTTTTATTAATTCTATCTTTTTAATTTAAGGAATTATGCAAAATTGCAGGCACAAAAACTTTATGGATCCAGAAATGTTAAATATTCACGTTGCACAAAATCAGAAAAAAAAATCGAACGGTTACAGAAAGGACACATGTAAAAACGTTCTTAGTAAGATATTTACAAGTCTGGCATATACGAAGTGGTACATAAATAACGGTACATAGAGTAGCAATAGATTATTGCCAAATTGAGAAAAAAGTTTTTCCTTGACATCTAGATGTGACGTATTGTTTTGAAAATTGGTACAGATGTGTTTTTCGTTGTAATAAAAAATAGTTAAATCCCAATTTGGCTTTAACTGTTTTAAAAACACTGACAACTTTTGTTAGCGTTGCTAGGAAATATTTGATTAGAAAAGAGTATTCTCTTGTATACCGGCTGAACGATGCTAAAGTCAATAGTTTTCGAAATATTTACGATTTACAAACTTACCTATGCCTCTATTCTTGTTAAGATCGCGTCTTAGTGTTACTAATTGTTATTTTCATAAGCTTTTGTGGAAGATTACCTTATATATACGGGATATAATTGTTTTTCTAATTAAGAAATTTTCTACAAAATGGGTCCAGTGATATTATTGATGATTTACCCTTAAATTTAAGGGAAAATTTGTGATTTATACAAGACGGTTCACCGGCGCATTTCTCTGTTTCAGTGCAAAATTAAATGACATCTATCCCCAAAGGTGGATAGTACGTGGCAACCCAATCTCTTGGCCAGTCAATAGCCCGGATTTTAACCCACTTGACTGTTTCCTTTGTATTTATCTTAAATCACTTGTCTACAGTGACACAAAAATACTGCGAAGAACTATGGTAAAAAACTGCAGAAGTTGACAATTTAGTCAGAATTGAAGGAATACTAGTTAAAGTTGGACAATCTCTTCTAAGGCATATATCACGGGGTTAATGGCGGAGATTATAAATTTTTATCGTTCAACCTTTAAGTAATTAATCATTTCCATTTATAATGATAATAATAATATAAATTGATAGACATAATATTTCCCTATTATTCGTTACATTTTGGCCCCTGGGCTTGAAGAATTGTGTCCCTGTCCTTCGTATAGTTAAATAAGTTTAAATTACATTACATAATTGTACAAGCTCAGATATGTAAATTTTAATTTTGTAAATCCCAAACACCCCGCCAACTTGCCTATTATTAGTTATTATATGTGTAAATATGTGTATATGCATATATATATATATATATATATATATATATATATATATATATATATATATATATATATATATATATATATATATATATATATATATATATATATATAAACAGTCTGTGGCTAGTGGAACTTGCCTTCCGAAGCCATTTACCTATACACACACACACACACACACACACACACACACACACACACACACACACACACGTTACATTTCTTACCTTAAAATAATTTGCCTAATTCATCTGTTTCTTTTGACAATTCTAAATAATAATTTTAATGAGTATTGTAAATGTCTGTAGATGTGCTATTACCGACCAAATTTGAAAGTGTATTTACGAGTCCATATTTATGTCCATACTTAGTCTGTCATTTTTCTGTCAGTGCTAGCACTTAAGCGTTGCTAGTATTACATAACTGCAGCTACTTTTATAATCGCAAATATTTAGGAGATGGTGGCGTCATTTAACAAATGTGCCTTATTCGTTAACGAAATACAAATAATATCACTTGCTAACCAAACGTTTCCTAGGGATGCTAACAGACCACTGAGTATTTTTAAAATTAAAGAGTACTGCAAGCAGTGGCCTATATCCGCTAGAGCCAAAGTGGAAATGAAATATTTTTCATTACTATAAAAAACTCATCTATGCCAATTTTCAAGGCAATAAGTTAAAGCCTTTTATAGATATCAAGGAAAATATAAATACGGTTTCTCACTTTAACATCCTGCATCTCCTTTAGTTTTCACTTTTAGGCTAAGATAAATTTGGCTCAATTTTAATGCCAAGCATCTATTGGTGCTCAGTGTACAATTAATTTTGAACGACCTTGTATCTGGAATAATCACTGTAATTTTAATTTAATCAAGAAATGGTTTCAATAAAAATTATCGGGGAATTTTTTTAATTTTTTGTGTGTGCTGTGTTTGGTAACAACCAACTTTGTTGTTTTGAATGACCTTCTAGGTTTTCATCCGTTTTTTTTTTACAGCAGATAAACTTAAACGTGATTAGCTTAGAAAAATATTGAAAATTATAAAAAAAAATCAATACAACGACCACTTTTGCAAATCTTTTCCAATTATTTTTAGTATCTTGGTTAGGTGACATAAGATTTACTAATTTTGAAGGTTCTGGCTTTTCATACCTGTAAAAATTAATATTAGAGGAATATTGTTCATGCGTTCGTTAATACATTTTTGTTTTTATCCAAAAGGACATTTTTGCTTTGCTATTTTCTATTGATAATAGTAGGTACTTATTATAAGTATTTAAAGGTAGAACCTTAATTTTTATTAAGCACCCAGCTCTATGTTGAGCATTTTCAATAACTAATAATGATGCACTCAACCGAAAAATAAATTCTATTTATGGTAAGATATGCAGACCGAAATGAAACACGAGAGGAAGTTGTCACGGTGGTTATAATCCCAGATTTTGTAGACACATATTTTATGCAGTGAAATAAATGTTACGGTTATAATTTAGTTTATAATTTTTCCAAAAACTCTGAAAACGGTTTCTTCTCGCTTCTTTTACAAAGTTTTGGAATAGCAGATTACTATTTATTCATTTTTTTCACATTGAGTTTTTGCAAGCGTAGCCACTACAAACTAAAATAACATTCTAATTATTATAAATCTTGAAATATTAATCAGTATTAACGTACTAAGTGAATATTGGACCTGTGATGAGGTACTGATAGGTACCCTTGGAGAACCAAAATCACCACAACACATTAAAAAAAACTGACGATCGTTTCACTAACCAAGTTAGTATCATCAAAGGATGAAAAATTAAATTTTCAACACGAATTTTTCATCTTCTGATTGACGCCAACTTGGTTAGTAAAACCATCGCCAGGTTTTCTTAAATGTGTTGTGGTGATTTAGGTTCTCGAAGTGTACTTATCAATATTAACGTTGCATTTTTTACGTCATTAGTTAAATAGTTTGACCTATTTTGTTAAAGAGTCAAGCTTTCGTAATGTTTGTCAACATTTAATAAAGGACTTTCGTTAAGTTTTGGTGATTCATATAGTTAACCACACTAAGCCAACAATAACTTTGAAAGACAAAAGAAAATTATCTTTTTCGAGTAAATAGTCTTTTTGATAATATACACAGGTTGACGCGATGTCCGAGATATCCGTTATTATGCAGTCCACCAAAAAACAATTATATATGAAATTATGAAAATTATAGACAGCTTCAAGATCCATGTTTTAAAATCATTCCCAACGATACATATACTTAGGTCATTGCATATCTCACATATGGAATTCTATAAGCACACTTGGAGAACCCAAATCACCACAACACATAAAAAAACCTGACAATCGTTTCACTAACCAAGTTAGCGTCATCAGCGGACGAACAAAAATTGTTCATCCTCTAATGACACTAAGTTGGTTAGTGAAACGATAGTCAGGTTTTTAAAGTGTGTTGTGGTGATTTGGGTTCTCCAAGTGGGCTTCTCAGTACTTATCAAAGGTTTCAATCTTCACTCAGTAGAATTATATATTATAGACCAGAGAAATGTTCTAAAACCGCGTAAATATAGCAAAATATAATGCCGTATAGAATTTGATTTTTGAAGACTTTTTGAACCAATTTAGTACTGTTACATTAAGTCAAGTCTGTTAAAATGTGATTCATTATGGGGTTTTCTGTTTAAAAAATAGTTATGACGTCACAATTTAGAATCTAATGTTCCCACACAGTTGGAAGTATCAATTTTCTCTAAATTTTAGAAAACCCGAATTCAATATGAAGTTACCTTTGAACCCTGTGTTGTATTGTCTTCTTACCTTGTTGCTGTATAGTCTAGTTCTAAAATTAGTAAATGCATTAGTTTGTTATAAAAAGCTTAGAGTGTTTCTTCAAACATGGTCCTAATAGTTTACTAAAAAGTTAGTATACCACCTCTAAATCCCAGATTTAGTGTTAGTAATTTACTTGAAACAGTCGAAAAGAAAAGGATTTTATGACTTTTGTGATATGCAAAAAAGTATATTTTCATATTTAAAATTCTGGGATATAGTCAAAAATATTTTAAAAAAAATGATTTCCCATGGTATGATTTAATAAAAATCCCAAACCTTTCGACAATCCAGCTGACTCTGTTTTAATTCTTACCAGCACTAGTTCTGGATTTGTTTCTAGATTTGTTCGACGGATGAGAATTCTGGTTAACAGCGTTAACATGCTGTTTATTCTGAGATGAATATGTTGCCCCGTGAATACCGTGGCCATACGTAGAACCGTATGAACTTTCAAAGTTACCATTAAACATGCTGGAGGAGCCTCCGTCATAATCACTACCTTCACGTTGTTTGCTGTTGGTATTCGAGCCGACGGTAGATGGCTTCACGTCCAGAGCACAGCTCTGAGAGTTCTCATGCATGAAGGCACCCATAGCTGCGGCAACGGCACTTTGGTAATCAGTACCTGCGGTCGGAGCTACTGAATCTGGAGTACTGTCTTTTGGTGGAGTTGGGGGAAACGAGAATATGTTGTGGGGTTGGGGAGGACCGGAACTAGGCGACTGCGATTTTTCGGGATCACCACCACCAAACGGTACCCATGGACCAGAATGCGTCAATGGCTTTCCTCCGTCCGACAACCATGGATGAAGTGGTGCGTGAAAGTGTGGTCTACATACTTGAGCGGATGACATTCTTGATGCTGAAAAAACATGCCAGTAATGTAATAAGAGCATTAACAATAATGGTTGTATTACTAATTATTATGCTATTATATGTGTTTCTTATTGCGTAATTTTTAATGAGTTTAATAAACGGATAAAAATTATCTGTACCTATAAAATCATATAAATAGCAACATAAATTTCGGGGAAGACATACAAAACCATTTTAGAGGTTTCAAAAACTATGTTTTCTATTATTAAGAACGGCAGCACATTCGTGTGACTGGAATCATTTTTTTTACCATAAAAGTGATCTGACTGTTTTCATTGCAAGTAAGCACCTAGTACATAATAAAATTAAATAAAAAAATTTGAATCAGAATTGAGGGTGCAAGAATAATTTGCATACGATTCTACTCTTCTTGGTGTTTTTATTTTCTAAGGTATAGAAAAACAGTAAAACAAAGGTTGCGGGAATGTATCTTCTAAATGTCATTCTAAAATGCGCAAATAATATAAACCATAGTAGGTCTAACTCTTAGGTGATATAAACCAGTTTCTAAAAGAAAGTTAAACAACTTAATAAACAGTAAAAAATAAAATATAACAATCTAACTAGGTCCAGTTATCGCTGAACCTTTTTAGCAATACGATCAGATCGATCTCACCTAGTTTTAAGCTGAGACAACCTACGCATACGAAGGTAATATTTTATTTCAATTTAAAATGGTGCTGCAAATAATTTCCATATAGCTGTGATAATCTACTCTCCTTAGAACGACATTCTCATGAAATGAATTCAGGGTCCATGACCACAGCGTTCGTTTGTCGGGTGCTAACTGGATACCAAATTTGAAGATGACATCTCCATTCGTTCAATTATTGTGCCTACTAACAGACAGACGTACAGGCTGACAGATCGACCGACCAACAGACAAAAAATTTTCGTTCCAGAATTAGGTTTTCCATGTTTGGAGACTTTTTAGGCCGTTTTAGCAAAAAAAATTCGAAATTTCCGTCACCGATACTCCACCCCCACACTTTCAACCCCTAAGTTAATTTTAGCACAGAATACCAAATTTTTTACGAAATTGAATGTTTTCTAATAAACAACTCCTAAAACGTTATATTACTCGAGTCTTAATGAAAAAATGTCAATTTTCACAAACTCACCCCCGTCCATCCCCTACCCCCTGGAGCGATGTAACCCAAAAACAATTCGAACCGTTCGTTTGTTCGGTGCTAACCGTATACCAAATTTCAAGACGATAACTCAATTCGTTCTATTTATGATGGCTACAAACAGACAGACACTTTTGTTTTTGACACTTTTTACTGCGTTTAAGCGAAAAAAAAATGTTATGTTTGTCGCCGATGCCATACGTCTACACGTTGTGACGATGTGGAACTTTACGTATCAGATAAAATAAAGCCATCAGCATATGATAAGATTCACACTAAAAATTGTCAATTGCAAAAAACGTCGTTATTCTTTGCGCATTTTCGTAAAAAAAATCGCTTATCACGAAATCACGACTTTAGGATTTTCGAAAGTTTTTATAATGGTCGCAAATTAGGACAGCTGAACCCATATCCAAGAAATTTCTATATCTGTATGTAGTTATCTATGTCAACAGGGAAAAGTTATAATTATTTAAACAAAATTTGGTCGCCCTGGAGAGCCCAAAATATTTATGGGGTTAACAAAAATATATTAAATATTACAAACGAAGACTACGTGCAAAAAGGTAAAGAAGTACCAACAAAATCCTTGGCAAAATGTATGTTTTTTTAAAGCGTTAAAGTGTTGATTTGAAACATCAAAATTGCTGACTTTTAAACAAAGATTATTAAACGAAAAGTGTGTTAAGAAGGTCTTATATTTCTGTTTAAATAGCTCTTGCTTTTCCTTTGACAAATAGATCTGTAGAAAATTTATTTGAAATAAACCCCTTCTGCAATAGTTTGGCAGTAGCTCAAATTATAGAGTTTGTGAATTAAGAGAGTTATATTTTTTATTATTTTTATTTGAAGAGCAAATTTAAAAAATCGTTATCTTCAGCCAATTAATCGATAAACGCACACAAAATATATAACCAGTAGGTACTAAGATCGCGGACGGAGCAAGTGCGTTATGGTAGCCCATTTTCTAAACTGTTCTTGCAAATTTTAATAACACACTTTTCTCTAGAACTAGAAAACTCAATTTTGGTATGTAACTAAATCTTTATCAAGACAAAATATGTACTATCTTTCATTATATTAACTTCATTATTTTTGGCGATACCTTTTTCAATTTTATTCGACATTTTTCGTTATTTGAATCATTTTGATGAAAACTTTGAATAAACATATAATTAATTGATTGTTGTTCCCTTACTTGGTGAAACTGATCCATACTACATACACACTTGGAGACTCATTTTCTGGCATCACTGTTGGTTTTCGTTTCTGTAAATGAAGGAAGTAGCCAGCGCATAAACTAAGCAAGTGGCCCTTCAAAAACGTTGAAAAACATACTAAAACATCTATAATTCAGAAACGCCACTTGTTTCAGTTAGCACACGCGCTGGCTACGTCCTTTATTTACAGAAACGAAAACCAGCAGTGAAGCCAGAGAAGTAGTCTCCAAGCCTGCATGTAGTATAAACATACAAGCTGAAAGAAGTAGACTGTTCCGTTAAGTGCAGAAAAGCAATAGAACTAAAGAGCAAAATAACACTGGTAAGAGTACAAGAAAATCTTGGATAATGCAGAAAGATCAGTATGTGGATTAACACGAATAAATAAGTCGAAGAAACAAACAGTATCGTAGAGTGATGATATAAAGACGCAAGTAAAAAGAAAACAAACTCTGGGAGGATTACCTTGGGAAAAAAGTGAAGAATCTTATGAAAAATGTAAGCAACAAAGATTTAAAGTTAAGAAGTTGGCAAAAAATTGTCACGGGAAAATTTTTGAAAGCAGATGGAATCAGGCAGTACTGGAAAACAAAAAAATATTTTACGGAGTTCTAAAAAATCTAAGAATACCGAAACAGTGCCACCTGAACCATATAAAAAGTTAAAAGAGATCGATGTTGCCATATGAAGTAGAGGTGTAGGAAAGATGGAAAGAATACTTCCAAGAACTGCTGACTGAAGATGCTCAAAAACCCCAGGAAGACGTGTTAACTCAAAGTGACAGCGGTAAAAGAATAGGTGACCTTAGAGATAAACCAACCATGAAATAATTAAAGAATGCTACAAAACGAATCAAAAATGGAGAGGCAGCACGCTATGATGGCATTGTACCTGAAATGATCAAGCATATGGGACACAATGGGAAAAATACAGCTGCAAGTCTGTTATCAGGCGTGGAGAGAGAGGGAGAAAAGTTCCTCTAGGCTGATTAATTAGCATAATAGTGACAATATTTAAGGAGGTGACATCTTGAATTGCCAAAATTATACAGTAATGTCACTGCAGGGTGTGCGCGGTAAAGTATATAAGTTTATACTACAAATTAGACTCAGAATTCAAATTAGAGTCCCAAATGGGAGCTTTACAGAGTGGCTTTAGAGAAGGTTATAATATCTAAGACCATATGTTCAGCCAAAAACAGATGATATCAAAAACTCTTGAACAGGACAGAGAGGTGTATCTGGCATTCATAGGCTTGTAAAAAGCTTTGACAGAGTTTCAAGAAATTAAATGCGGACGATTTCAGCAACAAGGGGTGTTAGTATGGGATTAATAACAACCAAAACAAAGAGCTTATATACCCACAATATAAATTATCAGTAAGAGTAAGGGGTGGGGAATCAAAAGAATTTGTAGCTGATGACGACCTGAAACAAGGGGGAGTGCTAAGCCTCCTACTTGTGTTTTAATGGATGAGATAATAAGACAACGCCAATCCAGGACCAAAAGCGTGCAGCGAGGTTACAAGAATTTGGCAGCAGTGTGCCTAACGGAATGAGCATTCGCAAATGACTTTGCATTATTTTCTCCTGGGAAAAATGAACTCCTAAACAACTTGATAGTTTGGAGAGAAGCTTTGCAACATATAATATTAAAATTAATATAGAAAAGACAAAAGTAATGGTAATCTCAAGAGAGGACAGATCCGTCAATATCAACATCGATAACAGAAGATTATTGAACAGGTGGAGGAGTTCAAGTACTTGGGAGTGATTATACACCGAAGTGGGAGCTGCGAAATAGAATTGAACATGCGCACAGATAACACCTTCAAACTATACCATGCAATGAACACCAACTTTCTGGGGAAAAGAGCGGTGTCGACAAAAACAAAGCTCATAGTATATAAAACTATATATCAGCCTACTTTGACATTTGGGGGTGAGTCATGGGTACTCTCTGGTAGGCTAAATGGCAAGGTGCAAGCTCTCGAAATGAACGACTTGAGAAGAGTAAACGGGGTGGCAGGAAGAGACAAGGTGAAGAATGATGATATAAGGAATGAGTTGGGGGCCAGTTAGTTGTAGAATGTATAAATAAGAAAAAAACTACACTTAATGGGTCATATACGAATAAGAAACAACAGGCAACTGAATTGGACATGGGGGGCAAAAATCTCTCCAAAGAGGAAGAGAGGGAAACCACAGAAAATCTGGAATGATAGCACGGCAAAGATACTGGCAAGACGTAGCAAGAGGCAAAGCTACTAGCACAGGGCAAGAAACAGTAGGCAAAGTTTGGGCATGAAACATCGTAATATAGAGCAGTGTAAAACGTAAAGTGTGTAAATAACAGTTAAAGTCAGTTATAAACTAATCAGTTTTTGTAATTAAAACAAATGTATATATTAATCAAATGTAAATATGAATTGGATATAGAGTTACAATGATAAGAAAATTTGATTAAGTGGTTGAAGAAATGGGTAATACTCTTAAAGAGGAATTTTTACTAGACAAATATGTGGGTTGACTTAAAACAAATGCTGTATTAGTTGGTAACACATCTTTGCTCAAATCTACTAATTTTATTTAGTGACAAAAGATAACATTCCACATATTATCTGTACGATTGTAACAATAAATTCAGATGCAGAAACAAATACAATTCACTATTACATTACCAGATTACAATAGTGGGAAAACTCACAACATTTGGTACTTGATGATGTAATTATAATTAGTATCCTTGATAACAAAAGCTGTTGTACACGAATAAAGCATTTTTAAAACCAATTCTATACTAAAAATTTTACACTCATGTTTAAGCAGTTATTATATTTTAAAAGAGTTGCTCAAAAATTCTAGCATCCTAGTTCCAAAACAAATGTGTATGTATACGAGGGTGTATTAATATCTAGTCAACCTGGAAACTTTCCGGTAAGAAATTGAATTTCTTTGGGACGGTTACAACTATGATATTTAATAAATACGCTGTCAAAGTTTGATATCCAAAAGTTGAATGGTGACAAAACTGTGAATTTTTAAAGAGCAAAAACTATATTTTGATAAAAAAGAGTTTCGATTCATTATTATTGTTGCCCTTACTTGGTGAAACCTTTCGATACTAAATATACACGTGAAGACTATTGTACTCTGGATTTACAAATGTTCGTTTTCTTCCTTGTAACCGCTTTCGCTGCTTGACAGCATCACAATATTTATACGTCTATATTTAAAGAGTTTTGGTCAATTATTAAATATTTATTTGTGAAAGGGTTATCGCGCAAAGAAGTTTTTACTGATATGGTAGAAACCTTAGGTGATCAATGCCCTTCGTATGCTACTACTAAAATCTGGGTTGTGAAATTTGAAAGACGGCGTTCAAATTTCACAGATGGGTGCAGCTCTGGAAGACCAATGTCTGTTACCACTCAAGGAAACATTGATTCTGTCCATGAAATAATATTAAAAGATGGTCGAAGTGTGCTGAAACATATAGTAGAAAAATTGCACATTTCCCATGAGCCTATGTTTTAGTTTGTTCATCGTCACTTGGCAATGAGAAAGCGCTGTGCAAAATTGGTTTCAAAAACTTTGAACACTGACTAAAAGCGTGCTCGTTTGACAATGTCGAAAGAACTCTGACAGCGTTTTGAAGAAGATTTCTCAATTTTTTTGTGTCGCCTTGGCACTATAGATATAATAATGTTCCATCACTGTGATCCAGAGAATATAAAGCAATCTAAAGAGTAGAAGCATTCCGGCTTTCCACAATTCAAGAAATTATGTGTTCCGAAGTCTGCTGGCAAGGTTCTTGCTTCAGTTCTCTGTGACAAAAATATTTAATTCAGCTAGATTTTCTGAAACAAGGTATCACATACTATCATGTGTTGCTAATTAAATTGCGCAAGACTAGCGAAAAAAAACCAGCTGAAAACTGGCCTAAGTTGTTTTATTTTATAAAGACAAAGCATAAGTTGTTAATGTCACTGGAAATACCGAATAAAATTCGTTGTTAATTGGTTGACCACTCGCCCCATTCTCCGGGTTTACCACCATCAGACTGTTCGTTCCTTTAAAGCTGGGAAAACATTTTAAAGGTTAGAGCTTTTCGACGAACAACATATGTGCCGCCGAAGAGTGTTTTGAAGACCAAAATACAGAACAGTTTGGAATGGTTTTGGTAGGCGTGTAAGTTTAATTTCAGGTCTACCACGTATAATAAGGTTTTTGTTTCAAAACTGTCAGCAATTTAGTAATGCTGAAAACTAAATCACACTTTTCACTTGTGAGATCGAAGATAGACCATAGATGTATATATACTATCTAGTTTATAATAACACTAAAAATACCCTTGAGTCACTACAACAAAAATCCTTGAAGCTTATTACGTTCAAAGCTACTGACAGCAACCCTGACCGAAACTGTTACTACACGCTCTTACCTGAAAGGTGGCATGTCCAAAAGACGCTTCACATTGGCTATTACGTTTTTGGGTAAATCATTACACGAGTAGATTGACTGCATTTAGTTTCAACACTGAATTTTCGAGTACGTAGACTTAATTCTAGACTGCATGAGACACTATATTACCAGTCCCGATAACCAATTTAATGTTAGTCACCCGTGTACGTCATGTGTAGTACATTCAATTGAATTAGCAACTATTGCGAGGTTAATAGTGAAAGCGTATCGTACATCTTTAGCGAATTTAAGTTTACTACTATCTACTTTGATGTATATGTGCGTATATTTTGTTTGTGTTTTTTGTATACGATATGTTTCTTTATATTACATATCTGTGGTTGTTTATATATATATATATATATATATATATATATATATATATATATATATATATATATATATATATATATATATATATTGTTTACTTTGTTTTTTTATAGGATACGTTCCTTTTTATCACATATCAGTGTATGTTGGGCTTATCTTTTAGTATGTTGTCGTTTAGTATAGCATTTGTCTTCTCTTAATTATTAGGCTAATAAAAATTATTATTATAATACGATAAATAAATTCAATTTTCTCTGACGATGCTATAAAGGACGAAACTGGTTACAGAGAAGAAAACAAGCACATATGAAACCAGAGAAGTATTCATATATCTATATTTGGCAAAACAAGTTGCCTTGGAATTACATTCAAATCTTAGCGCGTTTCAGGCAGTTTCGTGCTAAATTGAATCCATTTTTAGCGAATTTTCTTTAAAAAGATTCACTAATGAGGATATCGCGACGTTTGAATTTTGAAAATTTTCTACAAATGAGCGAGATTTAGGACGCCTGGAACCCAATTCCGAGGTCGGTTTCAGGCTATATATATATATATATATATATATATATATATATATATATATATATATATATATATATATATATATATATATATATATATATATATATTTATATATTTATGTGTCACACCGATTACTCAAAAAATAATGCGCGGATGACGATCAAATTTGCTGAACACCTTCCTTTTGCAAGTGGCTTGGATAAGTTCGTTAGCCAGGAAAATCTGCCCAGTTTAAATAGATTAAACAATGCTTTGTTTTAATTAGATAGTCGGATTCCCCCGGTCCGTTGCAGCTCTGAGCTGACCTTTAATGTATCGAATTTCGACCATGTAATTATAATGCATATTTGTGAGAAGATAAATTTTGGGATGCAAAAAGTGCGTTATGGTAGCGAATTTTTATTAAAATCTGCTTAGTTCAAATAGATAAAACAATGCTTTGTTTCAATTAGATAGTCGGATTCCCCGGTCCGTGCCAGTTCTGCGCTGACCTTTAATGTATCGAATTTCGACCACGTAATTATAATGCATGTTTGTAAGAGAAGAAATTAGGGACGCTGCAAGTGCGTTATGGTAGCGAATTTTTATTAAAGTCTGCTCAGTTCAAATAGATAAAACAATGCTTTGTTTCAATTAGATAGTCGGATTCCTCCGGTCTGCGCCAGTTCTGAGCTGATCTTTAATGTAATTTCGACCACGTAATTATAATGTAAGAAAATAAATTAGGGACGCAGCAAGTGCGTTATGATAGCGAATTTTTATTAAAATCTGCTCAGTTCAAATAGATTCAACAATGCTTTGTTTTAATTAGATAGTCGAATTCCCGCGGTCCTTGCAAGTTCTGAGCTCACCTTTAATGTATCGAATTTCGACCACGAAATTATAATGCATGTTTTTAAGAAAATAAATTCGGGACGCAGTAAGTGCGTTATGGTAGCGAATTTTTATTAGATGCTTCAAATTTGAATAGCTCAATTTGCTATTAACCTATAGGGTTTGTTGGCCAGGAAACTAGTCTTTTCGGGAACATTTTAAGCTCAGTTTCGATTTTTTTTTATACATTTTCAAACAATAAAGTTATTTTGATGATATATGGTACATTGTTTCTACTATATAGGTCATACTGATAACGAAATTTGATGCTTGCTTTCTTTAAAAAAAAACACATGTTTGCTTTTTAAAACATTTTAAAGAAAATTCACTACCATAACGCACTTACTGCGTCCAGACTTTTTTCCTGAACTGGGAAGAGCTATCAGGATAGCCTGTGTAAAAACAAAATAATTCTGAAAATTGGTACAGCTACACCCAAATAATAAGCTGATTTCATTGCAAAGGACACACTGTATATATAATGTGTACCATATGCTTAGATGAAACGAACTACTAGAGGTTTGACCTACGTAGGTAGCACTACACGTGATAACTAGATAATTTATAAACTTTGTCTAACAGATCTTACACTGATGGAGAGATAAATCCATTATAATTTAGGATAAAAATGTCACTTTGTGTTTGTTAAATCAATTCTTTTTGGAAATATATTTTACTTATATGTTTGTTGATAATAATTGTACAAAGTGTGCTATACACAAAATAAGCTTGTGCTTGTAAACAATAGAATTTAAATTACGTATTAATGCAAAGTCCAAATATTTGTAATTGTCAAAATGTTAATTAGTGCTGCTACATCTTCACTTTTCTTAGAAATTCTCTACATATCCTGCCTTTTCTTGTCTTTAAAACATCCATAATCGCCTTTGAACCATTTCACACAAGTAAATTAGATTGCACAAAAACAAGATTTTTTAAAAACTTCATATAAAGAGGACCACAATAATTTTGACATACAGCTAAATAAACATACTTAGTTTGTCCCCCCGTATGTTATTTTACCATTATTCTCCTTCTGTATCTAATTTCATTTATTGATTTTACCGTATATCTATTACTGAATCCGCATTGTTTGATAATCGGAATTTGTGTTTAAAAATTGATTTTCGGCATAAATGATTTTATGTATATTCTGTTGTGAGTCTGTTTCTGTATTGCGTGTACATCGAATTTCAGTTACACCCTTTCAGGTGACCATCTGCGGAAGTCCGTTAGATTCCCCGCTAATCTTTCCATTATCTGAGATGGGATCGCGAGATAGTGCATTTGCGGCAGCCATTGTGGGCGCTGTGAAACATGGCTGCCGCCAGGTGAGGGGTTAAATAGCTTTACCACCCTACAACGTAATATCTAAATCGTCATATATATAAGGCTCAATGTGAGTTCTACGGTGGAAACGGCGAATAGGAAGGTAGCAGATGTAAAATTTAAATGGGGACGCTAATTCTTAGGTACATACTTATATATAGGTAGGTATTGCTTTACATAAAATTTTACAAGAAGGTGTTCTTACCCTCAATATTCTATTATGTCTAAATTAATCACATAGTTGTTTAATATTTTACATGAAACGTCTTTCTTATAACATTTTTATACAAGGAGTCCAATATAAAATTAGTTTTGGCGAATTTTTAGTAAAACGAAAAATTCACTAATGGGGAGATATGTGTTTATATATATATATATATATATATATATATATATATATATATATATATATATATATATATATATATATATATATATATATATATATAGATAAGTCATCGTCAACTTCCATCATCTAAAAGAAGTAGAACGAAGACCTGTGGCGTGATATATTTCTCATATAAAAACCTTTAGTTGCAAATATTGTGTTATTTTCCATTTTATTTAATTTTGCTTGTTAAGCGTTTCTGTGGTAAATGTTAAAGCAAGTATAGCGGACATTCCGATTAGTTTTAGACGTAATATATATATAACAACGTTTAGTTCATAACTAGTAATCTTTATACTTTTCTCCCTTTAAATAAACTTGTAATTATTAGCCAAATAAATTTCCTTTTTTGGCTGCCCTTAATTCAAGTTACATAACTATATATATATATATATATATATATATATATATATATATATATATATATATATATATATGTATGTATGTGTGTGTATGTATGCATATATCGTATCGATAACTCAAAAATTAATGGGCGATTTTAATGAAATTCAGTACGTACCTTCCTTTTGTAAGTGACTTGGATAAGTTCGTTAGCGAGGAAAATTGGAACAGTTTTTCCGGGAAAATTTTGGGTTTTCCTTCGGAAAATTTTTGTATCACCGAAAATAACAGAGCTATGACAACCGAATTTGGCATATACGTTCCTACTGTCCAACTTACCCTACGTGCCAAAATTCATTCCTCAGTTGAAAGGTAAAAAAGTTATAGGCATTTTAAGAGAAAAAATTGGGTGCCACTGGTGATTAGAGGAAAGCAAAAGAACAACATATTTTCTGTGATTAACAAAACCAATTAAATATTACATCCAACGGTTAAGTTTTCTTGACGCAAAAACAACAAGAAGTAGTAGAAAAAATATTTGAACATTTTATAATCTTTCTTCTTCAAACGTCAAAGTCGCGATTTGAAAGGTCAAAATTTGCAATTTTCAGACAACGAATTTGGAACAAATATGGAGTATGTAGACGATATGTGTTTTGTCCTTCATTTTACTAAAATATTTTCAGAAAATCCATTTCAAATAGACCCCCTTTCTGATGCTTCGGCAGTAGTTTCAGCTATAGAGTTTATGGTTTAAATAGTCTATATTTTAGCAAATTTTCGTCGAAAAAATTCGTTCTTGAGAAGACTGCGACTTATGAATTTTAAAAAGATTTTTTCAAATGAGCGCGAACTAGAAACCCAAATACCCATATACGGGGTCAGTTTTAATGTTTGTCTGTTTACACATATACAGGGTGACGCTTTTCTACGGCAAAGCTCAATATATCCGTTATTATACAAGATATGACAAAAAAGTATATACGTTAATTATAGGGTATCTCGGGCTGCATCTTATAAACTTATTTTGACAATCACAGGATGGCCCATAAGTCGTTGGTGATACACAGTTTTTTTTTAATAGAACACCCCTTTATTTTATTGCATTTTTGTGTTTGAATGCATGTTTGTAAGAAAAAATAATTCATATCGTTCATCGTTTTTGAGTTATTTCAATTGTTTTGCAATCTTTCACGTTTTTTGCACATATTTCATGAATTATGAAAATATATTTTGAGGTTTAAATTAAAATTCGACTCTCGCCTTAAAGGTTATTGGTTCGAATCTTCATAAGGGGTCAGTTAAAAAATGTTTTTTTTAATTCTTTATTTAATTCTAGTAACAGAACAGATCAGGTGATTATTAAGCGCATTTTCGAAAAAAAAAGTAATATATATAAATAAACTTTGTCACAAAAAAGGAAAGCAATAATTAATCTGATAGGATTATCTGTGTTTACATTTTCATAATACATAAGTAATTTATAAATTGTTTTCAGAAATATCTAATGGAACTTTAAACTGACAGACAGAAATACCTTCTTATCTCTGGCAGCTTGCCACATAAAATGTTAAGGCCACATGGTTACCAAATTTGATCAAAATAGCTTTATTATTTTAGTAGATATAATTTTTTCTTCATTGATATTTTTCTAAAAGCCTGATCTGATTGGCCTTCTTAACGAACTCTTCCAAGAGATCTACAAAAGAAACATACTCGCCAAGTTTGATCGAAATCGGTTAATTATTTTATAATTTGTCGCTTTGATACATATACATACATACATACATACATACACACACACACACACACACATATATATATATATATATATATATATATATATATATATATATATATATATATATATATATATATATATATATATATACAGATGTCCCATCGGTGTGAGGATGAAAGATAGCTCCTCACTCACGTTATATTTTAAAATGCGGTTTTCTTGTGGCAATAGATGTTCCACGATGGTGTTAATCACAGTGTGTTGCACCAAACTTTTTTTTAAAGTAACACACTATATATTATGGAATTTTTGGAAAACCACTTCGATGCTAATTAAGCTGATACCATATTGTTTTGGGTTATTTTCAACCGTTCTCCAACTACAGGGAGTGAAATGTAAAAAAGTGGTCTACTTCAGACGTTTGTATCCATCGGCATGTTCGAGATATTAATATCGGGTTTTGTGATAATAATTGTTTTCTTAATGTAGATTGTGTTTATGTACAGTAATAATAAAAATTTATTGTCTAATATACATATTTTGAAAAATTTAAAAATACTTTTTTTTCAAATGCAACTCTCTATATATTTTGACTTTGGTGAATGCATAAGCTCTCTTATGATACAATATTTGTATAAATTAAATGAAATACGAAAGGAGGTACAGCTGTTCAAAATTTTTATTTGTGCATACTAGAATTATCATTTTATTTGAATGGATGAAAACCTTAAGAAATTAAACATTAGGTGCAAAATTTTATTAAAACTTATAAAGCATTCTCAAAAACGTTTCCGCCTTGCTGAATGCAAACTCGAAGATGCAAAGTTTTCTTTGACTCTGTTAAACATCGGCGGGATAATACTTCTAAAAGCTGTTTGTATACGATTTTTCATGACTTCCGTAGTTGTTAATTGTTGATATACTATCTGCTGTGTATGTCCCCAGAGGAGAAAGTCTAATGGGGTTAGATCGGTCGATCTTGTTGGACCCGGAATGTTACCTCCTTGACCAATGCATTGGTTTCCTGCCCAATGGTTTAAATATTGCCTTACGTTTCGGTGAAAATGGGCCGAGCATCATCTTGCTGAAAATACATTAATCGACCTGTTTCGTGATCTTCCATTAAATTGTGTATATCATCCTCTGAAGATCTGCTGCAGCGTTCTCCATTAAGTCGATAACTTTATCCCCTATAACTTCTCCCCACACAGTCAAGGAGCATTGATGCGACGCTTGACGTAGGTACCCAAAGTCGATTTTTTAGATCGTAATAATGCATATTGTGTTTATTAACTACGCCGATATTATTAAAAGTTGCTTAGTCGCTAAACATAATAATATTATAAAAGTACGGAATTTCTTCAGTCATACCTATTGGAAAAAATATTACAAAAATTTACTCTATTTTCCTTATCTTGGCCGGTAAGTGATTGATGAAGACATAAATGATATGGATGAAATTTGTGTTTTTTAATTATCCTATTAACTGGGGGTTTGCTTATACCCTGAATAAATTTAATTTGTCTTGTACTTATCTGCACATTCTCTTCAATCGCTAACACAACCTGTAATTCTCCATCTTCATTCGTTGTATCATGGTTTTCATAACATTTTTCTCTGTATTTTGGGCTACAATTTTCCTCAAAGTGTGTTCTTACGTTCTAAAATGCCTCTGGTTTTGAATGTCGGGGTAAAGAATATTTCTCCTGTAAATTATGGACGCCAGTAGACAGCTTTTATCAGCCTCTCCCAAAGCGTACACCATGTTTACTAACTCTTCAACAGGAAAATTCGTATTTGAACGTAACGTTAGGTAAATAAACAGAAAATAATAAGCAACGAACAATAAACAACGAATAATAAACAAACAATAATAAACTATTAACAATAAACACCAAAAATAATACAAAAATCAGCTAATAAAAGTATTATTTGCCAAATATCAACGACACCATGTGTCAATATCTATTTTATTCTGTTGTCTAGGTTTCAACTTCTCTCCAGGGCTACCGTGATTTCAGTAATAATGTGTAGTAATATTAAACACATTCCAATAAAAATAAAAGCTGTCAACAGTTGTATCTCCTTTCGTATTTAATTTAACTTATACAAATATGGTATAAGAATAATTATAAAGCTCTGCATTCACCAAAGTCAAAATATAGGGTGCTGCATTTGAAAAAAATGTATTTTTAAATTTCCCAAAAAATAAATACCAATTATTACCAAACGCAATCTACAAAAAAAAACAATTATAATGACAAACCCGATATTAATATCTCAAACATGCTGACGTATATAAACGTCTGAAGGGGACCACTTTTTTACATTTAACTCTCTGTAGCTAAAAACGGTTGAAAATAACCCAAAACAATATGGTATCAGTTTAATCAAAATCGACGTGACTTTCAAAAAATGCCATATTATATAGGGTATTCCATTAGAAAAATAATTTTGGTGCAACACTCTGTATACTAACACCCTGTATAAATGGAAATAATTTTGAAATGCGCACTCGTGGAACATTTATCGACACGAGAAAACCGCATTTTAAAATATAGCCTGTGTGAGGAGCTGTCTTCCGACCTCACACCGAGGGGACACTGTATGTGTGTTTATATAAACATATAAAAAGTTCGGGATGCAGCAAGTGCGTTATAGTAGTGAATTTTCATAATAATTGTACACTATTAGTAAGATATATTATTAAAACAAATTCTTTAAATTTAAATGGACCTTGGATTACGGTTTTAGAGTCCCAGTTAGCGATTATTTGAAAAAATTATTTTCTATCTGGAGCGAAAAAATAAAAAATTGGTGTTAGATATAATATTTTTTATCGCCGGAAATAACAATGTAACGGCAGCTAAATTTGGTTTTCAGGTTTATATCATTATAGGTAAATTACATACCAAAATTTAGCTCTGTAAGCTGAAAGACAAAAAAATTATGTGCATTTAAAGAAAAATAAATTGAGGTTTTCCTCAAAACGTCAAAGTCGCGATATATAACGTCAATATTGGCAACATCTAGGCAAAGAACCTGAAACTAATACGAGCTATGGAAAGAAAATGTCTCAAGAGAATGTTTTACAAACCCTGAAGTCTTAGCTTCAACCGTCATTGACCTTCATTTTACTCAAATGTTTCCATAAAATTCATTTCAAATAGACCCTTTCTCTGGTGTTTTAGCAGTAGTCTTAGCTATAGAGTTTATCATTTAATAGTATATAATTTTTATCGAATTTTCTTAAAAAATCAATAAAGCTCAATATATCCGTTATTATACAGAATACGAAAAAAATTGTATACATTAATTATAGGATGTCTTGAGCTACATCTTAAAAAAATATTTCTACAATCACAGTCATAAGTCGTTGGTCATACAAATTCATTTTTTTTTAGTTGAACACGCCTTATGTTATTGAATTTTTGCATTTTCCATCGAAATAGAATGCATGTTTGTAAGAAAAGAAATTCAGGACGCAGAAAGTGCGTTATAGTAGAGAATCTTCTTAAAATGCTTCAAATTTGAATAGCTCAATTTGCTATTAACTTATAAGGTTGACCAAGAGACCAGTTTTTGCAGAAACACTTTAAGTTTACTTTCGGAAATTTTTGTACATTTTCAAAGTTATTTTGGTTAAACATGGCACCTTGTTTCTACTACATTGGTTTAACTGGTAACCAAATTAATGCCTGATTTCTTAAAACAAAACATACATATTTGCTATTAAAACATTTTAATGAAAATTCATTACCATAACGCACTTGCTACGTCCAGACTTTTGTTGTTTATTTCTTGCAAAAACTGAATGGGTTGACTAAAACAAAACCATCCGAGCAATTCATAAGGAAAAATACCTGCCATGTTTATAATTTGACAGGCACATTCCCTTTGTAAATAATTAATTTTTTTGTGAAAAACTTTTGTAACTTTAACTATATTTTTTAAAGGATCTTGCAGGACTTACATATTATATCTAATACCAAATTTTAATTTTCTAGCTCCATATAAAATATAATTTTTTTCAAATAATCGCTAACTGGGACTTTAAAACCGATCTTCAAGGTCCATTTAAAATTAAAGAATTAGTTTTAATAATATATCCTACTAATAGTGTACAATTCTTATGCAAATTCACTACTATAACGCACTTGCTGCGTCCCGAAATTTTTTATTTTTAGTATGTATTCGCATGCTAAAATTTACGGCGTTTGAAACTTTGTCCTGGTATTATGAAATAAGTGGTCCAAGGCTGCCATTACACAATTCTTAGTTGATTGTACTACAGCTCTATCTATTATATTATGTGTAAACTAGAGCAACATACTACCTGGTCCTGCACCGAGAGGGCGTTCCTGTCGTATCTCTCTCACAACGCTGTCCAGGCTGATAACCTGCGACAACCTCCATTGTTTAGATTTTTATCTACGACTTATTTTAATAGCATAGCAAAACATATAACGTCATCTGTCTTTGTCCAGCATTGTAGCTATTGCATTATAGAATCTGAAGGGATGTCGAGGATTATTTTATTATTAATTTCGAATAACTTTATTTTCCTTTGATCAAACGACTTGAAAATGTGTACACAACCACATCTGTCTATGTTCTTTTACGTTGTAAATATTCGTTTCAATCACTAGACAATTTTAGAGATATTGCGTTTTAAAAAAATATATTTTAATTTTTTACTAAGAAAAATTGGCAGTTAAGATTTTAACTGACCATGGAAATGGGTTCCAGAGGCCCTAATTCGTGCTCATTTGAAGAAATTTTCCGAAAGTCTCACCATCGATACCTCTCTATTAGTGACTTTTCATAATGAAAATTCACTAAAATATAAACTGACTCTAAATATCGTTTGTAGAGGCTTTAATGTGCGCTCATTTGAAGAAAAAAAAATCGAAAGTCTCAAAGTGACCTCTGTAATAATGAGTTTTCTTAAAAAAGACATAAATAATTTCAAATATACCAGACACTAAAATTGAATTCATGTTAATCTTATGAAGACATTGTTATAAAACCACACAATCGTGGCCTTGTGATTGTCGATTTTTTCCTCTATAAAAATTCTCTTAAAAGTTAATCACGGATTCTTTCAACATTTAAAATTGTACGTGTGGGTTCCTCAGAATCCTCAAAACCACTTTTACTGTCTGTTAAAACAGTATACAAGATATAAAACCAAAAAAGAATCTAATTGGGTAAAATGCAGTTAAAATATATTTCGGTGGTTTAATGAAACGAAACGTGAACATTTTGTCACTAAAAAATGTATAACAAAACTATTAATTTCATTTTCAACAGTTTAGGAACAGAATAAAATTCAAGTTATTCACAAATATACAAAACAGTAAATAAGCTTGGTCAAGAAGTGAGTTGCGGCATTTGTATATATATTTATATTCAGGCGAGGGACTATACTACAAGGCATATATACGTTTACTGGTTGTGAAGACATTTTTATGATCATGCCGGCTGAAATATAGCACTATCAACTTACCGGGTTTTGTACAGTGGAAACAAAACAGATCGTATTTCATTTCAGCTTTATAATATAAAAGTGCTATTCAATATTAAATTTATATATTATACTTTGTTTTCATCTGATTAAAAAAAAAAACTTTAAGAATGTAGACAATGTATAAGGAATTAGGAAAAAGTGAGAGAAAAGTGATTAACAGAAAATATAAATAGACAAATCCAGCAACTCATTTTTGTTACTGTTAGTATCTAGCAGAAGCTGTGTCGCCAGATTAATTAACAAAAAACTCTGGACGCAGCAAGTGCGTTATGGTAGTGAATTTTCATAAAAATATTTTTTAATAGCAAATATGTGTGTTTTTTTTAAGAAAGCAGGCATCAAGTTTGGTTACCAGTATAACCTATATAGTAAAAGCAATGTGCCATGTTTCATCAAAATAACTTTATTGTTTGAAAATGTACAAAAATTTCCGAACATAAACTTAAAGGGGTCCCCGAAAAAACTCGTTTCTTGGTCAACCTTATAGGTTAATAGCAAATTGAGCTATTCAAATATGAAGCATTTGATGAAAATTCGCTACCATAACGCACTTACTGCGTCCAGAATTTCTTTTCTTACAAACATGCATTATATTTCGATGAAAAATGCAATAACATAAGGCGTGTTTGATTAAAAAAAATAATTGTATCACCAAAGACTTATGGGCCACCCTGTGATTGTAGAAATATTTTTTTAAGTAGCTCAAGGCACCCTATAATTAATATATACAATTTTTTTCATATGTTGTATAATAACAGATATATTGAGCTTTATTGATTTTTTACGAAAATTGTACAAAAATTATATACCATTAAACGATAAATTCTATAGCTAAGGTTACTGCCAAGCATCAGAGAAAGGGTATATTTGAAATGAATTTTCTGGAAATATTTTATTAAAATGAAGGACAATGACGGTTGAAACTAAGGCTTCATGGTTTGTAAAACATTCTTCTTGAGACATTTTATTTCCATAGCCCGTATTAGATTAAAGTTCTTTGCCTAAATGTTGCCAATTTTGACATTTTAAATCGTAACTTTGACGTTTTGAGGAAAACCCCAATTTATTTTTCTTTAAATGCCTTTTACTTTTTTGTCTTTTGACCTACAGAGCTAAATTTTGGTAGGTAACTTACCTATAAGGATGTACCGTGGTTGCCCTTACTTTGTTAATTCCAGAGATATAATTTTTTTTCAAAGGAAACACAAAATTTTCCGGGAAAACCTGGGCCGATGTTCCTGGCTAACGAACTTATCCAAGCCATTTGCAAAAGGAAGGTATTCACCAAATTTAATTAAAATCGGCCCATTATTTTTGGAGTTATCGGTGTGATATATATATATATATATATATATATATATATATATATATATATATATATATATATATATATATATATATATATATATATATATATATATATACATATAAAAATTGAAACTGACCCCGGATATGTGTTCTGGGGGGCCTAATTAGCGCTCATTTGAAGAAATTTATTCAAAATTCAAAAGTCGGGATCTCCTCATTAGTGATTTTTTTTTAAGAAAATTCACTAAAAGTCTACTTTATGCTAAAATAAAAATTATGTGATTAACTATCCACTTTACATTAATCACACACGAATTATATTTGAGTACCTACTAATACCCTTATCAGAGGGTTGTGTCTAAGTCCACTTGACTTTTTTGCGATTTGGCTATAAATGATGCCTACCAGCTTTTATTTAAAACTGAGTTTAAAAACCATCAATTGTGGCAGAAGTGTTGAAGAGCTGCAGTTTTCAAAAGAAATGAACACTAACAAGAAAAATAAATAAATAAATTTGTGAAACAGACAGAATGTTTTGTTTTCTAACGAGTGCAGTCTTAAACTTCACGGCCATACTAATGGATGAGAGAAGAACATACACAATACCCTGTAAGGGTTAATCTTTGGGCAGAACTAGTTCAAAACCATATAATTGGTCGCTTTCTAATTGCTGCCAATTTGAATGGAGACAATTATTTAGCACCGCTCCAAAATAAAGTCGTGCCAACTTTGGCAAATTTATACCCTGATCGAGGAAACCCACAAGCTCTAGCACATGTGGTATGGTTCCAGCAGAATGGAGCACCAGGACTTTACTAAATCAATGTCCGGCAGTACCTCGAGTTAATATTGTTAAATCGATGGATAGGGAGGCGAGGTTCGTTAGATTGGCCAGCACGATAACCCGATCGTACGCTATTAGACTTTTTCTTATGGGGATATGTGAAAAGTATGGTATACAAAACTAAACCATGCGATTTAACTGACTTAAGAGAAAGAATAACGATTGTGATTAGGTCGACCACGCCTCAGATATTTAACGTTAGAAGACATTTTTATTTACGATTAGGGTGCTGCCAAGACGTTCAAAGCATGCACTTTGAACATCTTCTACATGAAGATTGATGTATGTGTTTTTTTCTGATTATCAAGAAAGAATAATTGACATACTGAATTTATTCGATTTGGCGGTTACACACTGTATTTTAAATTGAAAGCTTAAACAAAATAAAGCAAAATGATTAGGTAATGATTAATGACACTTAGAGATAATTATTTGTGGTGACAAATACGGAATTTAAGAATCACTAATAGACGAATTAAATTTCTTTTTTTACAAGAATGTTAAATGACAACTGATTTGATAAGGAAATGGTAATTACAATTAGACATACTCACATTAAGCTAATCACTTAACAATTTTACTTGTTGTTCTTTTAAAAAGCAATTAGATTTAATTAAATCAATTAATTAAAGGATTTGCGGAATACGCATACAAGTGTAAGAATCTATGTTTTAAGCACACATTCCTGTTGCTATTTGTATTTAATTCATTTAGGTGGGTACAATTACATGCTGTCTAATTTTTTAGTGTATTTTCTTTTTAAAAATCGCTATATATATATATATATATATATATATATATATATATATATATATATATATATATATATATATATTCTTGGTGTGTGTGTGTGTGTGTCACACCGATAACTCAAAAAATAATGGGCCGATTTCGATTAAATTTGACGAGTACCTTCCTTTTGCAAATGGCTTGGACATATTTGTTATCCAGGAAAATCGGCCCAGTTTTTTCCAGAAAGTTTAGTGTTTTCTTTCGTAAAATTTTGATATCTTCGGAAATAACAAATCTCTGGCAACCAAACTTAGTACGCGGATTCATATCATAAAAAGTAAACTAAATACCAAAATTTAGACCTGTAAGTTAAAAAAAAGTTATAGGCGTTTAAAAAAAAAGGTTCCACTAATGACCAGAGAAACGCACAAAAACAAAATATTTTGTGTGGATAATAAGATCTATTGTATATTACAGACAAAGATTCAGTTTTAAGGCCAAGAAATGCCAGAAAAAATACTTTGGAAATTGTATAGTTTTTCCTCTTAAAACCTCAAAGTCACGATTTTAAACGTCAAAATTGGCAACATTTAGGCAAAAAACCTGAAACGAATACGACTTATCTAGAGAACATATCGCAAGAGGTGTGTTTTACAAACCCTTAAGTTCTCGCTTCAACCGTTATTGGTCTTCATTTTCTTAAGTAGTTCCAGAAAATTCATTTCAAATAGAACCTTTCTCTGATGCTTTGTCAGTAGTTTTAGTTATAGAATGTAGAAAAAATTTTGTACCCCTTTTTAAGCTGATTGCGCGCACGGAGGAATATGAGATTTGGCTATTACTATTAAAGACATTTTTATGAAAATTCACTACTTACCGCACGTGCTGTGTCCAGAAATTTTATTGTACTTGTTTCACTACTGGCTAAGACCAATAAAATGTATAAAATTGCTCGAATTAAAGAAAATTGTCTTAGTTCCACTTTTAACTAATACAGCCTTTCAGGGTCGGTTTGATATATAAACATTTTGAACATAGTTGGAAGATTCTGTCTTGTAGTGTTTTATCTTGTTGACAAGTAGTTGATCAGAAACTGTTTGAAGTTTCATTAATAGGTTCTATACACATTGGGGTTTATAAGTAGTTCTAGTCTTCTTTCATATCTCACATTTGTTCCATTAGCAACTGATAAAAAAATCAGGCTGCCTAGGACGTGATATTGATACGCTTATTATATAAGACTGATCGCAAAATGATAGTTTTGGCTTAATCTGTCATTTTTCCTAGGTGAAAAATTATATTTTTTGTGTTGTAATGGAAAGAAATAAATATTTTTTTATAGTTGTATGTATAAAAAGCAAATATAATAAGATTTGTAAAGATCGTGGAAAAAAGGAATTATTGTAAAATTTTAATTCTGGTATTCCAAAATGTCAAGCATGTCAATCAATTTTAGGCCCGACATGCTTTAAAGTGTATGAATATACTGCATGCGTCCACGACTTCTTTGTATAGATAACGGGTTGACGTGGTCATAAGTGACCGCCAGGCATGGGACAGAGATAGTGAAAGGCTGACAAAGAACTCATCCGTATGGTATACAGACGGGTCTAAACAAATGGAGGGAGCAGAACTGGGAATCAAAGGACCTAACTTCAGACTCGCCAGGGGAGATGCTTGCTATAAATTTCTGTGTACATGAGTGCATACAAAGAAGGCTCAGAAATAGAGAGCTCTACATCCTCTCAGATAATCAGGCACTATTAAAGAAATCTTTCAAAACCGAGTCTAAACTGGCCAGGGACTGCAAAAAATGTTTGAGACCACTGTCTACGAACAGCAAGTAACTATGATGTGGGTGCCAGGACATCAAGTCATTCAAGAAAATGAGGAAGCAGCCTTGCAAAAAGGCAGCAACAACACCATTCTATGTTGCGAAGCCCTACTGTGGATTAACAACAAGCCATGTAAGAAATGAACTTGATACTTGGGAGAGGAACCAAATGCTGTCATACTGGAGCAAAAGGCTTATGGCAGGCAAAACGGTTCATCACCATATCAACAGAGAAGTCTGAACTGTTTCGTGAATTGAACAGAAACAACTGGAAAATAATCCCAGGACTTTCACAGGACACTCCTTAGTAAGGTATCACTTTATGAAGATGGTTAAGGCAGACAGTAAAAATTGCACTGAACCAGAAGCAACAACAGAACATTTGCAATGCGACTGCATGGCACAGTTTTGCAAAAGACCCAAATTCCTTGGGAAGGTGTACTTAACACCCCAGGAAATATCTCCCAAAAAGAAAGTAGATAGGTACAATTTGGAGAACCCAATTTCGCTAACAAAGTTAGGGTCATCAAGGGGATGAGTAAACTGTCGTCGGGTCAAAAAACTGTATTGTGATGAATTGGGTTCTCCAAATTGCACATATCAGTGGTCATCACAAGTTCCAATCTTCACTCAAAGAAAGTAGATTATATAAAAAGTCTGAACTTTTTGGGCAACTAGTGAAAAATTCAGAAAAGACCCATTGGGCGCTTAAAGGCCAAAGGCATATACGAAACATTAAACAATATACAGTCTACAAATGTACTAAAGATACATTGTACAATTATAACCAATAAATCATAACATTATAATAGTACGGTATACTATTATAATGTTATGATTTATTGGTATTTATTGATATTTAGTATACCGTCTCGCGTTAACCTGTTGGACAGTTACAATTTCTATCCGTTGTATATAAATGATCGTGCAGGCTTAATATCACAATCAAGTTACCCCAGTGATCACTAAAAGTGTAAAGCTGCCGAATGGTTTCCCATGTCTCTGAGAACGACTTCTCTATTAGAAACCAGGCAATTCTGGTGATATTTGTAATTCCTTTCAGGTTCCTATAGGTATAACCCATGCGCAATTTTTTTTAGTGAAAATAGATAAACACATTTTCGCGTCAATGTCAAAGCTGTTAATGTATCCCCCTAAACAGAATAGCTATCCTTTTAAAATTTTTAAACAGAAAGTAGGGTCGAGTGACACATCGCTGTAAAGACTACTTAGTTCTCTATTCAATGGTGTATTGGGTTTGAAAATTCCTGAAAGTACAAAATAAAAGTTGAAAAGTATGTCTTCAAACGTTAATCATAGCGTGGAGACAAACAGGTTTTATTAAAAGTATGGGTTTGTCTAGCAGCTAAAATGTCACTAAAATGTTGAAAATGGCCATCACTAGCCTCCATGCAAAACTATAAAATTTGTTCAAATCGATTTCTCACGTTCTGAAGCATTTCAAAAATTATCCGATGGTATTCAGCAAAATGCGCTGGTACAACTCCTGCAGCTTCGTTGGATGACTTACATACATTTTGTTTTTTAGATGTCCCCATAACAAAAGTCCAATGGTGTTAAGTTCGGTGACCTCGGGAGTCATTCAGTTTGGCCACGTCTTCCTCTCTATCTGTTTGGCAATCCTTTATCGAAATACTTTCACACTATCTAGGCGTAATGTGAAGAAACACCGTGTTGTTGGAATACCAAGGAGTTTTCACCTTATCTCTATATCCCTCGTCATTTTTTTATGATATCTGTCAGCATGGAATCAATGTTATCTTGCAGTAATTCTAAATACATTTTAGCGGTTAAGTTTTGCGGCAAAAGGGGACCAATGAGACGATTACCGCAAATTCCAGCCCATACATTCAGTTTATGTGGGTGCTGCGTGTGTACTTTGCGGAACATTCATGGACTGTAAATTAAACACAGCTATAATTAAGGCTAATCCTGCCAAAAAGCTACTGCTGCTTTGTGCACCATTATGTTTGGACCCTCTGAGACGGAAATTAGGGTCGACGAAATATTTGATAACAAGAATTTGTCCTGGGTGTACCATTACGTTTGGACCCTCTAAGACGGAAATTAGGGGCGCTTCTAAAATATTTGATAACAATAAGTTGTTATTATTTATATTAAAGTAGCAGGCCGAATATCTCAATTCAAGACGCGAGTAACCTCTACAATTGGACTAGGAGGTCGCGGGTTGGAGTCCCGTATTCAGACATTCGGTATTTTTCACTCTAGTATGGAGAGGCCGACTTATGATGAGTTATAGGTGGTTTCCTTTGTCTATATATGTGTGTAGGCTCCGTAAAAGCCAGAAAGACTTCTGGGTGGGGAGTTTGTCTACTGTAGTGTTGTTATTATTATTTATGTTTTTAATCAGTTTTATACACTGCAAAGGTTTGTTGTGATTTGTTTGTTTTTTATTTAAATAACAATCACTAGATAGCTTTCTCTCCTTCTTGGTAATCGTAAAATATTTATCCTAAGATAAATGCAAGTCATTGGTTTGATTTGATGTGACAATGAAGTAATAGATCAATAATATTGAACGCTTAAATAAAATAATAAACAAGTTATTAAAAATTTTCTGCAAAATACTTAAAATAAATGGGTAGCCAATTCTTCAATATTTTTCTCAGTGCAAAGCCAATACATCAAGTTTAAATTTAGTAACGCTAAACTTATATACACAATTTTAATCGATTCATTCAATATTTATCCTTGACTGTGAACGGTAAACACTTCTTTAAATCAAAGTAGCTGATAATTGATAGATAAATCTTATCAAATCTAGATTTTGAAAAGATCTGTTTACACATTCCATACTTCTACAGCATGATAAATACAATGTACGTAGGTACTGTACAAATATTATATTGAATACTGTCAGATATCACGCACACATTAAAAATATTTTTCTATAGCCACTAAAAAAATTTTAAGCTCATTTAAAAAGTCCAACAGCGATGTCGTTATGGCATTGTTATGAAAAGATTTTAGTTGTTTAACAAAATTTTCCTTGAACGTAGAAACTAAATATCCTGACTTTCTAAAAAAATCCGAGTAAGAGTCGACCAATTGCAATGAAATTTTCTATACTCCTCTATTTTGTCTCATTAAAAATGATACTAATATGGACCAAAATTTTAACAAATGTAGACTTCTTTAATTTTGTTCTATTAAAAAATTATAAAGACATAATTTTTTAATAGAACAAAATTTCGTTTCCTTCAGTTTCAAGCAATATTTCGTAGTGATTTGTGCTCAGTTTATTAAGTCATTATGTCTAAGCGCCGTTTACGGAATAATTACAATCATTTAAGTGAATTCGAAAGGGGACGCATTGTTGGTATGGGGAAACCGGTTTTTCAGACAATTTTCCGACCGCATAGGACGTAGGGTGTCAACAGTGTTACAGTGTTGATCCAGGTTGTCTGAAGAAGGAATCCATAATCATCGTCTTGGACCAGGACGACTTGTAGCAACTTCAGCACGGGAAGATCGCCATATGAGGCATTCGGCTTTACAAGACAGAGTTGCCACAATACGGTCGATTGAGAATGGTTGGTTGGGAGTTTTACAAAAAAGAGTCTCTATGTCAACGATATATCGCAGAATAAGCGCTTTTCGGATTCGTTCGTACATTTTTATGTATCCCACTGACACCTCGACATCGTGCTGCATCTGACCTTGACGAGATCCCAGCAATTGTTCTCAAAAAATGCACACCAGAACATGCTCCTGTTCAGACTCGTCTGTTTCAGCCATCTTACAATAGAGGCATATTCCCAAGTAATTGGAAAACTGCTCGAGTACAACCCGTCCCCAAGAAAGGATCCAAAGCGCTTCCCAGCAACTACAGGCTTATTTCTCTCTTTTCGGTCGTCTCTAAAGTGATGTAAAAGTATATAAACACCGAATTACTAAAATTTCTTGAAAAACACAGTCTAATCCACAACAGTCAGTATGGATTCCGTCAGCGCAGATCAACTGCCGACCTCCTTTCCCTTGTCACCCATTCTTGGAACAAGTCTATGGAACTACACAGTTGTCGATTGTCGATCTAGACATATCCAAAGCATTCGACCAGATCTGGCACGCAGCGCTGCTTAATAAACTTCCGGCCTATGGCCTACTACCAAAACTCTGTACCTGAACAGCAAATGTCCTCTCTAACCGGAGCATTTCTGTTGTCGTGGATGGCCATTCCTCTAAACTGTATCCAATTAATGCAGGAGTCCCTCAAGGTTCAGCTTTAGCCCCTACTTTGTTTCTTCTACACATCAATGACCTCTCTAGCACATCCAACCCAGTTCACAGTTACGCGGATGACAGCACCCTCCGCTCAAATAAACAATATTCTAAGCCTGTCTCTTTAGCCTAATTATATGAGGATCGCAGACTCATGGAGGGTTCTGTCTCTGTCCATCTCCACAAAATTTTCGGGTGGGGAAGTAAAAATCTTGCACAATTCAACTCCACCAAAACTCAGTCTTGCCTTCTATCTCATAAGAGATACGCCAGTCCTAGACCCATCACAATGAACAACCATGTTATCCAAAGTAATGAGGTATTTTCAATTGTTGGCATTTCTGTGGATCGATATCTCAATTGGCACCAACATGCCACATCAATTACAGAAGCGGCTGCTAACAAATTGGGTTTCCTCTTCCGGGCTCGCAAATATTTTTCACCAGCTAATCTCTATACCTTATATACTTCACAAATAAGGCCAAACCTCGGATACTGCTCCCACATCTGGGGCCGCTTCTACACTCGCTATCCTGGACTCCATTCAGAAGAGAGCTATACGTCTCATCGGTGACCCTACCCTCACCCAAAGGCTGCCATCCATTGCCCACCGACTTGCCGTTGGTGACCTCTCTCTCTGTTTTATAGATATCTGCACGGGCACTGCTCAGAGGAGCAGCTTTCTTCCATAGTTCCTCCACCTGCTGCCCCCAACAGATCTACCAGGGGAACAGAGCACCCTTTTACTGTCCAGGTCAGAAGACGTAGAACATCTTGTTATGCCCGCTCTTTTGTCCTGAGGACTTCCAAGTTGTGGAATTCCTTGCCGGTGCATGTTTTTCCTTCTCCTCCGAACCTCCAAACCTTCTAGTCCAGAATTAACAAGTTGCCTCTTTCCTCCTTGTCGACACCCACGGTACGATAGTATTAAGGCTGTAAGCCCCCGTGGTGTGTTGTTGAAATGAAAAAAGCGGATCCCATGAAAATGATAGTTTCAGAGATACTTTCGTTTATATTATTAGTTCATTTTTGTACTTTTCAAACAATAAAGTTATTTTAATGAAATGTGGTACATTGGTAACTAAATTTGATGCCTGCTTTAGTTAAAAAAGTCTGGACGCAGCAAGTGCGTTATGGTAGTGCACTTTCATTAAATGCTTCAAGTGTGAATAATTCAACTTTCTATAAACCTAAAAAGTTGAATTTTGATATGTAGTAAGGTCTTATAAGGAAATATATCCACCAAATTTCATCGATATAGCTTTGTAATTTTCGGTGATAAATTTTTTCGAAAGAAAACTCAAAATTTTCCCGGAAAACCTTGTCTGATTTTCCTGCATAACGAACACATCCAAGCTATTAATAAACGAAAGCTACCTGCCGAGTTTTATCAAAATCGGTTAATTATTTTTGAGTTATCGGTTGGATACACACACACACACACACACACACACACACACATATATATATATATATATATATATATATATATATATATATATATATATATATATATATATATATATATATATATATATATATATATATATATATGGGGGTTCTGGGGGCCTAGTTCGCGCTCATTTGAAAAAATGTTTGCAAAGTCTCACCATTCATACTTCTCTATTAGTGATATTTTTTAAATAAAAGTTCACTAAAAAGACATGTAGTTATTAAAAACATTTTTATGAAAATTCACTACCACAACGCACTTGCTGCGTCCTAACTTTTTATGTTCGATTTAATACACACACATTATGTATAAATTTTATTAAAATTGATTTACTGAGTATTTTTTTGAAAGTCTGTATATGCAGAGCAAAACTTCAACATAAAATGAAATATTTTTTTCACATTCGTAAGTACTTTCTAAAAATCTCGTGCCATTTACTAAATGCTTTGTTTTAAAATACACTTAATAATTTATCATATAATAGAAATAACTATTAAAACTAAACAAGCGCAGATAGTAATATTATCAGACAAGAACATTTTACATTTTAACTCTACATAATAATTAGAATTAGATAACAGGGAATATTACTTAAACGAAAAACTGATGTGCCCATAAACATGAGCTTTAAAGGAAAGTAGATTATAATGTTTATCCTTTACTAATGAATAAAAAAAAAACTGAAAATTAATAGCTATAAAACGAAGCATGTTATCAAGATTTCACGCTTCCCAATGTCTGTTTATTTGATGTAAGTGTGACTACCTGCTGCTTATTCAGCGTTATTTTTGCTACGGTGATTTATATTTAGATACGCATAGGCGTATATAAACTACAAACTTGGATGAACTAAAATTCTGCAAATAACAAAACTTCCAATAAAGAAATAAGTAAAAACATTATTAATTTAATCTAGGTAATATGCAATCTTTGGTATTGAAGACCGCAGCTATATTTTGAACAGAACGCTGTATTTTAAGTTTAGAGTTAATCAATAATCAACTTTATCGGAATGACTGAGTTATGATTTAAAATACTGAAGTTATTAATATGGATTCCGTAAACATCTTCCCAGTTAGTATACATTGTCTTCATTTGTGGAAAAAACTTCCAAGGCGATGAATGAAAGCGTCCCTACTTTGTCCATATTTGTCGACCTAATAAAATCGTTTGATACTGTTGACCATTCTCTTTTCCTTGAGAAGATTGAAATAATTGGCTTCAGATGTGTGCCCTACATGATTCTCAAATCATATCTTAAAAATCGCAAGCAAACTGTTAACATTGTTGGTATACATAGCAGAGCGAGTAAGATTACATGCGGTGTTCCTAAGGGCACCGTCACTGGTCCTGCCTTGTTTTCTTTGTAAGTAAATGGTTTACTGCTTCTATCATCAAGGGCAGAAGAGATAAGCTATACTGACAATATGGTTCTGATTTATAGGGCGAAGACCTGGCAAAGGCTAAAATAGACGGCTGAAGACGATTTTAGGTCCATATGTCACAGGCCAGATATTAACTTGCTAATACTAAATCAGGAGAAAACAGTGCATATGCCTTTCACATCATATGCGAACAACTTACCTAACATGGGACCACTCACTGTTGACCCTGACATTCAAATTGTGGAATCAGAGTCAAATATTTAAGCATATACATTAATAGTCATTTGAGATGGGCTGAGCAGAGCTAATATGTGCTGAAGAAACTGAGGCCACTGCTCTGCGAGATGAAGTACCTGTGAGACCTGTTGGAAATAAGTGAGATGAGAAAAGTATATTATGCCCTTGTTGAGTCACAGTTTAACAACGGGATAATTGTAAGGGAAGCAGTGTGTTGCTTTTCAGGGATGGTCTAATAAACTTGTGTAAAGGGAGGCAAAACCTTCGCCAGTTGTATTTTGTTTAGGTGGGAATCTTGGCATATAAAAGAAAATCATTGATTTGTAGACTTTACAATGGTTATGACACCAGAATTAAATAAGCGCCACTGAAGTGTAGAAAAACAATAGGACAAAAATGTTACACCTACCTTTTCAAAAAGTTAAATGATTTGGTGCCTAGTAAAATTTAATCTGACAATGTCAACCCTTTTAAAAAGAGACACAGAGAATAGATTTTAAATAATTCTGAAAAAATCAGTAATGTCTTGTAGAACAACATTTTTGTAATGTGTCTTTGCGACTTGTTTTGGTTGTTGCGCAATGTTGTCCTTCCTTGAGTCTGAATGACTCCCTCCGGTTTCATTTGGTCTTTGCCAAGTCGTTTTGACTTATTTTGTTTGTCCTAATTGTCCTTTGTACTTATTGAGTGACTATGTGAAAAACTGGAACCTGTGATGAGCACTAATAAGTACACTTGGAGAACACCCAAATCACCACAACACATATTTCAGAGACCTTACGATCGTTTGGTTGACAAAGTCAACATCTTCAGAGGAAGAAAAATTCTTTCTTCCTCTGAAGATGTTGACTTTGTCAACGAAACGATCGTAAGGTCTGTGAAATATGTGTTGTGGTGATTTGGGTGTTCTCCAAGTGTACTTACTTATTGAGTGTTTAAAATCATCTTTCTTAACGATCATTTTATTTTGATTCTTAGAAGCTCCTGCTTATTTTGATCGTTTTTAAGATTGCTGTTCTATTACCCAGGTTATTATATAAGCGAGGAAATATTTAGTGTGTATTTGTCCTGATTTATTAGTATTGACTTCTGACTGTGATATTACTTTCACATCGTCAATACGTATGGAAGTATGGCATCGGAGATGATACAAATTTCAAAAATCTGTTTTCGCTTAAACGTCGTAAAAAGTGTCAAAACATACAGAAAACATGATTTGGGAATGAAAATTTTTTGTGTCTATCGGTCTATATGTCTGAAACAGAACAACACCAATGGACATCCTGTATTGCGAGGCAAAAGAGAACATCTAACCCTCATCTATGCAGCAAAAAGCAATGCAAACCCTTATAGCCATTCGTACAGGCAAGAATTAAATTAAAGGTTTCTCACACAGTAAACCACGTAATTCAAAACCTTTCCGTCACAGGGTAGATACAAATCTACGTTCCTTATGCTTAACTTTTCCAGAGTGCTCTCCAACAAAGCTTCACCATGAGAATACAACCAAGAATTAATACCACCCTGACTTCATTCAACAACACTACACAAACAATTAGTTGACTGTGCAAAACGGATATAAAATCTTGTAAAAGTCATACAGGGTTTTCACGATAGCCGTGCATTAGAACTTTGTCGAGTTCCAGAATATCCTCAATTTTGAATTCATGGTGTTGGGGTAATTCGCAACCGTCTTTTACTTTAACATATTTTAAGGTCACATCGCTTCTGGTTAAACCGCAAGTCGCAATTAACTTTGCTAATTTAAATATAATGGGCTATATCTTAATGCATATTCAGCTTCACCATAAAATTTTATAAAGATTCATATTAGGTTTCTCTATACCTATTCTCAATTGTTTCAGTGATATTGTGATTTTTTTACATTTTGGGAAACTTTTATACTTATTTGCAATAGCATGTACTTTACATGTTTTTAATATAAAGTACTTAAACTTGGAACACCATAAGGTGGAGTTTCCATACTGTATTCCCGAACTACAGTTTTATCATAGAGAGTGTTCTAAATTTAGAGACAAACTTGGACATATTCAATCTTGCAAAATCTTTTAGCGAATTTTCATTAAGAAAATTTGGCTTATAGACAGATCATCATGAAAAGCTTTTGAAAAAATTTCTTCAGATGAGCGCGAATTTGGGTCCCTAGAACCCAAAACCAAGGTGCTTAAAAATTTGTATATGTTATATATATATATATATATATATATATATATATATATATATATATATATATATATATATATATATATTTGTGTGTGTGTGAGCGATAACTCAAAAAATACTAAACTGATTTCAATCAACCTTGGCAAAAAGCGTGTTTAGGCGAAAACCGAGGTAGAGTTCGTTAATCAGCCTTTATGCTCAAGTTTTTCCGGTGGAAAATCGGGCAAAAATTTGAGAAAACGCTATATTTTTGTAAATATCAGATTAAATGGAATGAGACTTTACATGTGACTAGAAATAGTGCAAATAAACCAATGTTGTAAATGTTAGGTAATTTGGTACACAATATATAGAGTTTCTTCCAAATTAAAAATAAAATCCCAAAGACATGCGTTGAGGCGACTTAGTGGTTAAAGTCCAATGCCTGACAAACAGAGTAGTTAACTGTCAGGCGTAGATTGAATCATACAACAGGTAAAATCCATACACCAACGGTAACCAAACTAAATATATATCAGGCATTACACATACTACCCGAACCAACAATCGTGAAATCTCGGCCTCAATTATGGAAAATGACAGACATGAAATTAAAAGGTTGCCAAGTAATTGTTATTTAACTGCGGGATGCAATCAATTATTGAAAGACACTATAATTGTAGCTTTACGAATGGCCTTAAATACAGTCTTAGCGCAGCATAGATATATTATGCTGTCGCATTATATAGTACGAATGTAAACAAAATCTGGCCAAGTTTGTATAAAAATGATTCTAAAATAGTTTCTTTGATCTTTAAACTTAAACATAAGACGTCATATAAGACCGAAACAATCGTGGAAAGTGTTTAAATGGCAATTCTACAAATTGTTACGTATACTTTGAATATAATATCCCGGGCATGAAGCCGATCTAATGTATCACCTAAACAAAACATTTTTTGGCGTATACCTAGATGACTCAGAGACGTTCCCCTTTACCTCATGAGCAGGAGGTTACGCGATCGAAACCAGGTCGATAAATGTATGTTTTTTTATGTCTTATTTTGACGTTTGGAGAAACAATAGTGCACAGATTTCATACATTTTGAACAAGATCTCATTTTTGTTTAAAACGCCTAAATAAGTTTGTCACCTTTTAGTCTGAAATTATAATTTTGTTATTGTTGATATTGAAAAAACCGGTTTGATTTGGTTGGCGATTAATAAGGCGATTAATAAGGAAAAATAACTGCTACGTTTAGAATTTGGCAGGTACTTTACTTTTCTAAATATGAATTAAGTTTCCTTCTGGAAATCTTTTGTATAACTTTAATGAAATTTGTAATATAAGTTTATTTTAAAGAGACTTACACTATCTACAGATATAGCAAAAGTTAGTTCTTTAGCTTCATAGAAAATTCAGTTTAGGGCATTTTTCTCAAAAGGATTTAGAGAACAAGATTTTTTTGATAATAGAGAGATGTCGATGGTAATATTTTCGAAAGAATTTTTTACATGTGCGCATACTAGGACCTATAAAATCGATCTTCAAGGTCTGTGTAAGTTTAAAGTAATAACTTTACTAATATGCTGTATAATAGGGTATACAATTCTTATGGAAATTCGCTACTATAACGCACTTGCTGCGTACCGAAATTTATTTTCTAATAGCACACCCTCTATTCTATTGACAATTCGGGTGTTGAATCTAATTCTGCACCGGTTTCATGTAACTTTCCCTATATCTATCTTTAATTAATTAATTGTTACTGGCGTCTCTAACTAACAACCTCTTTTTGTAAAGAAAACACATAACACTACACAAGAAAGGTCCACCTATCTTTACCTTACGATAAGAAATTTACAAGCATTTTGAATAAAATATGACTGAAAATTCACCAAGTGAAGATTGTAACCTGCGATGGGCACTGATCAGTACACTTGGACAACTCAAATCACCACAACACATATTTTCAAAGACTTGACGATCGTTTCACTAACAAAGTTAACGTCATCAGAGGATGAAAAATTCTTCTTCTTTTTTTAAATTTCTAGGTTAAAAAGCGATAGGAAGCTTGTATTCACTGAACAGCTTATGACAGATTTGTGACAAGGTTAGTAATGGAGAAAGTAAAAGAAGTATTGCACGAAAACTTAATATACCAAAGCCAACATTACGCAAAAGATTAAAACTTGGCACTGTGCCAGTATCACTTGGACGCTACAAATGTGTATTTATCGAACAACGGGAAAAAGAGTTGGCAAAGTATGCGCAAGAAATGAATTTGCGATTTTATGGGTTAACGATGAAAGACTTGACAAGTATTGCTTATGAATTCGCCAAAGCTAGTGGTGCAGAGGATAATTTTAACACCAAAAAAAGGTTTCTGGTTAAACTTTGATACGTGGTTTTGTCAGAGACAGAAAATAACATTACGGCAACCAGAAAACTGTTCCCTGTGCAGAATTATCGGTTTTAATAGACCGCAGGTTGCCTCCCTATGCCAGCCACAAAATGCAGGCATTAGACTATTTTGTTCCTTTGAAAACTGCATACAGTCAAGCAACTGATAATTGGTTAGCTACTAATCGTGGTAAAGCGATTACAAGTGGCTGGCTTATTTAGAATAGCGTAGTATAAAGTTTCCAATATCGACAAAGCTGTGCGGGCATTTGAAGCAACAAGAATCTGGCCATATAACCCCGAACTATTTGGCGAAGGAGATTTTGCTCCTTCACTTGTAACCGACAGTCCTTATAATGCTGGTGAAGAATCTCCCAAAGATACAGAAGATGATGGAGCTGCTGATATCTTTGTCGCCTTTTTTATTCAAGCTACACACAAATCAACCTAACACCCACTTTTGCTAAAACCTTAGAAAAAACAGTCAATAACTGGCTGACAACTTATCTTGCCGATAATAAACTTCTTTCGCCATATCAGCATGGCTTTCGGCAAACACGAAGCACTGAAACTGCAATTGTTGAATTTGTGGAGCAAATTGTCGAACATATTGGCAAAAAAACAGGTAGCTTTGGGAGTTTTGGGGACTTCTCCAAAGTCGTTGACTGTATAAATCATGAGGTCCTTTTAATTTCACTGTTAAAGAACGGGGTAACAGACACCGCAAGGGACTGGTTTGGAAGCTATCTTACAGACAGAACACAAAGAGTTGTAATATCTAATTCTAATTCTACCAGTACTCATCTAGGACCTTCGGAGTGACGGTTGGGGTGCCACAGGGAACAGTTCTTGGACATACGCTGTACATTATTAATGTCAGACAACAAAATCACATTCACATCTTATGCTGATGATACCAAATTTCCGATGGCTGGACAAAAAGTTCAGGACATTGTGACTGATGCCAACAAAACTTTTAAAAGGCTTACCAACTGGGTTGGTCATAACAAGCTTGCCCTTAATAAGGATAAGTCAGGATGCGTGCTTTTTAAGTCCTCAAATCAAAAAAAGATATTGGACAAGCTATAGAACTTGATGGCCAAACCGTAACTCTGCAGACCTCTACGAAATTAGTGACACTTCATATCGATACTGAGTTAAAATGTAATGTCCATATCGATGAACTCTGCTCGCGAATCTAATCCATTTCGTATGCAACAAGAACGCTAACCCAAAGATGGAGTACCTCTACTGTGTTGTCATTGTATTATGCGTGTTTTTACTCACAACTAAGGTTTGGTATTAGACACTGGGGACTAGCAAGTGAAGCAAATTTAGTTTTTAAACAACAAAAACAAGTAATGAGAATCATATTCAATAGACACACTTGCAGAAATACTTTTAAAGAAGAGGGTATCCTTACACTCTCCAGCATCTACATTATGGAAGTGCTAACTCATGTTTTTAAAACAAGACCAAATGCAAACGCAATTCAGTTGAACATGGCTATACCACAAGAGGTAAAAATAACCTGAAAACTGACAAACACCGCACAGCTCTGTAGCAAAAGTCACTGTTCTACAATGCCTGCAAGTTATTTAATGCATTACCAGAAGATGTGGGGAATGTAGATATATTGCCACCTTTCAAGAAGAGAGTGAACAAAATTCCCCTAACGTGCTACTGTGTGGACGATTTTTACATATAAACTACCACTAAACTATCTTTTATTTTCAATTTTTTTAGTAATATGCACTCTTTATTAGTAATATAGTTACCATAGTATAAACCTTGTGCAACTGGTGTTTCTAAAAAACGATATTGGATTTACACCTGTATTCTGCAACTTTTTTTTAACGTGCTTGTGTGTTTTATTATTTTTTTTTGCTTTTATGTGTTATTTAAAGGATTTTTTTTTGTTATATGATTATATGTGTTATATTGTTTTTATTGTTAACCTGTAGACGTACATGAACACCTTTGTGTCATTTAGGTGGCGCTAGCCTGTTCCATTGTTAATATATACATTATACATTATATATTTAACGAAACAGAAAATGGGACTCCACTCCTAGAAATTGATTTTGATTCCTCCATTGGATTCTCTGTAAATGTTGAGGATGATAATGAAAGAAAATTGAGTGTAATTATTTCGGACCATAATGCTACCGTGGACGATAGATAATATGAATCAATCACGCATGCATTCAGATATCAAAAAGAACGTTCGTCAGCAGAAGACAAGAAGAATAATCAAGAAAGCATTCCAGTTTCCAAATATTTTATTACTCCGACCACTCCTTCGAAGGAAGATAGAGCTCCTTTAAAAACAGAACATCTGCATCAATTTCCGAAATGTGTAAAAAAACAAACCAGAAAACGACGGACTAAAAAATCAGAGGTATTAACGAGCACACCTGTGAAAATTGAACGGGAAGCAAAGCAGCCTGAAACACCAAAAAGGTTAAGAGAAAAAAAGGTTCAGAAAACACTACAAAGCTTGTGGCAGAGAAGAACGAGAAGAAATAGCCAGTTGAAGCATCTACCTCCACATCCACCATAAACCCAACTATCAAAAAAAGAAATAACGTGCCGAAGCACCAGTTACCAAAGTCTCAAAAATCTACAAAAGAAACGGGCAATGAAGACGATGATATATTCTGCTCTGCGTGTGATGTATTATGTACCGATCCACCATCTGAGGACTGGATTCAATGTTCCCAGAGTGAGAGATGGTGGCATTGGGATTGTATAGCCTATGAAGGAGGAAATTTCATATGTGATCTGTGTAAATGTTATGTTGCGTAGTCTTACGATCGCTACTACGTACTCTTGTAAAAACGTTTGGTAAATTTGCAGTTTAGCTCCCAAACGCTTTTCAAAAAACTGTTTTCAGAAATATGCCTAGAGCCCACCCTGGATCCACACACCCCAAAAAAATATCTTGTTCACACCCCCCAAGGAAGTTACGGTACCAGGAGTGAGTAGGGGTGTATAATTTTTTTTAGCTAATTTTTGTAGAGCAAATTCGTTAATGCATTTTTGAATTTTTTATCGAAATATGATGCATTTGTAAGAAAAATCTGGACGCAGTAAGTGTGTTTTGGTATCGAATTTTCGGTAAATTTGCAGTTTAGCCCTCGAACGCTTTTCAAAAAACTGTTTTCAGAAACCTGCCTAGGGCCCCTCCTGGATCCACAAACCCCAAGAAAAATTTCCTGTTCACACTCCCCAAGAGAGTTACGGCACCAGGAGTGAGTAGGGATGTATAATATTTTTTTTAGGTAATTTTCGTAGAACAAATTCGTTATTCCATTTTTGCATTTTTTTATCGAAATATGATGCATTTCTAAGAAAAAAATCTGGACGCAGTTTTGGTAGCAAATTTTCGGTAAATTTCCAGTTTAGCTGCCGAACGCTTTTCAAAAGACTGTTTTCAGAGATCTGCCTAGGGCCCCCTGGATCCACAAACCCCAAGAAAAATTTCTTGTTCACACCCCCCAAGGAAGTTACGGGACCAGGAGTGAATAGGGGTGCTGGGCGGGGTAGGTAGCAAAAAGGAAATATGAGCAGAAAATTCGAATAAAACAAGATTGAAAGCTGTCTTCTTCACATCTTGAATCTATATATCCCCCTTAAACCCTGCCTACCCCGCACAGCACCCCTATCCCCCCAGGTGCCGTAACTGCCTTGGCGAGTAGGAACAAGACATTTTTCTTGTGGTTTATGCAACGAGGGTGGTTGTATGTACGCGAGGAGGAAGAAAAATCCCTACGACGAAGCAGCCACCCCTCAACCTCCCGCCCCTGCCACAAGTAGAACCAGGGGGTCTGCTTCGTCGTAGGCATACCCCCCTCGTGTGCATAAAACCACCCTCATTGCATAAACCACAAGAAAAACTTCTTGTTCATACCCCCCAAGGAAGTTACGTGACCTGGGCCAAATGGGGGTGCTCTGCGGGGTAGGCAGGGTTTAATGGGAATATGGCTTCAAATAGATAGCTTTTAATCAGTTTTATTCGCATTTTCTGCTCATATTTCCTTTTTACTACCTACCCCGCCCAGCACTCCTATTCACTCCCAGTATCGTAACTTCCTTGGGAGGTGTGAACAAGAAATTTTTTTGTGGCTTGTGCATCCAGGTGGGGTCCAAGTAATGTTTCTGAAAACATTTTTTGGAGCTAATCTGCAAATTTACCAGACGTTTTATAAGAGTAAGCAATTGAACGATTTTGGAAAATGTACTTTGCAACATTTGTATTATTAATAAATTACCTTGAGTAATAATCTAATATTGGCAACTAAATAGAAGCTTCCAAGATTTCCAAGATTTTATGGTTATCAGTATAATAAATGAAAAATACTAGAAAGTTTACTAAGTTCGTACGCTTGTACGTCATTACCATATACTAAATATGCATTTGGTTCAAAAAAATATAAGTAATAAGTACAGGAATAAGTTTATCTGTAATGTAGCCTCATCTGCAATGCATCTTATACATGTAAAATTAAGAAAAACAATAAATTTAATGTGCCAAATAATGTAGTAGGCAGGTAAGGTAAGTACCTGAACATAGGTGGGTACTATTAAACGTATGCTCCTTCGATGTTAGTTAGGTTAGGTAGAAAAACAAAACATCGGTTTGAATTCTTAGAATCATCAACTGGTCTAAAGTATTTACAGTAAATCTTTCGAGCTTAAAACTGGCATTAATTAAATTGACATTCTTTTCTCCGTTTCAGCCTTCAACATAAAGAATGTTATATTTAGAATTTTTTAACTTTCACACGAGTAGTTATAAAAATCTTGAGTTTTAAATTTGACAGCGCGGATGGACAGGTCAATGTTGTCGTTTTGATTTAAATGCTGCTTGGGTGCGGGCGGGATAACACAAATATTCTGGGAACTCGCCGTCGTCCTCACAATGAATACCTTTTTTATATTGCGTCGACATACTACAGTGTCGTGCTGTTTGTATTTCATCCGATACCTTATTTGTATTCCAATATTTAATAATTATTAACTTATAAGATTAATATTCAGTAGTCTTACTTGCGATATAAGCCTTATATGTGCTATGTACCTTTTAATATATGCACAACATATAACAAATTATTTTAATTTTATTCTAGTACTGGTATCTAATAAGAGTATTACCAGTACAATGAGAAAACGTATGTCCGTCTGTTATTGCTTATAGTTACTAATACCGGTACTGCTAATTAAATTTTGATTACTTTTTTGCAACTAGCCCATGTAGGGCAGCTACAAAATTCATTACATGGAATTCATTATTTTCATGGCACGTATTTTAGAAATTTAAAACAACGATCAGCATCAAAGATCAAAATCATCTACTTAGGCTTTCAAAGGAAAACAAAACAAAAACCCAGGGTACATCAATTACACTTTTTAGAGGGATATCCTTAAATGTTACTTTGAACCCCCATATTAACCCCTTAGCGAGGGTTTTATGTAACCCTCGCTAAGGGGTTAATTTTTTAAATTTAAAGTAATAATTTTAGTAATATGCCGTACTGACAGTGTACAATTCTTATAAAAAAGGACTACGACAACGCACTTGTTGCGTCTTGAAATTGTTTAAATTTGGATTAGTAGTTCTGGAGAAAAATAAAGATTAACGTCCACTTTAAAATGAAAAAATTTCTCATCCAATATTTCAGTAATCGAATGCTAAAAATAATGTTCCCCATCCACTTCCATGCAATAAAAGAGATATCGCTGAAAGTTTTTTTACACTGTTAATCATTGCTGGAGTAACTTGTTTCCAAGAAACGTTCCGAGAATGAAGGTGCCTCTTACGAGTTTCAACTTTGGATTTAAGATGGTTTCACCAAAATAACAAAAATACATTCGATATGTCACCTTTTCTTAATCCATCGATCTGTAAATGTCGTGTCAAGGAACTTATAGGCATTGCGTAATGAGCTGGAGCTACATCTTGTTGGAAAATCAGATTTTGGTCCTGGCAATTAGCATCCCGCTAATTGCAGTGAAAGCTGGGATAATACAATTTTCTAATAAATTTGTATTCAGTCCTTCGGTTAAATTTCCAGGTTAGAACAGCGACACAGTGGTATAAAGTTTCTGCCCATAAATTAAGTAGTTTAGGATAGAAGGTATGCATTTCTCAAAAGACTCTTGATTGGGGTCGGGTATATATATATATATATATATATATATATATATATATATATATATATATATATATATATATATATATATATAATGATGACAGTTAACAAAACCATAAAGGCAATGAACACTCGTCAGGTAAAAAAATATTAAAAAGAACATTCATGTTGTTAATTTCTTGTTGAGTTCAATTTTACGTTTAAGGTAGCCCCATAAAAAATAGTCTTGTGAGTTTATGTCCAAAGACTTTGCTGGCCATTCAATAGAACATCTTCTTATTGATATTTGACGGAAAACTGCAACTAGGTACATATAAATATTCTGCTGGAATACGTTGGAACCAATTATACGACTTGCGGCTATTTCAGTCTAGTCGTTTACTTTTTGGAAGTACGTCTGTGAATTTCTTCCATACATTGAGCTTTATCATTCGGCTATACCGACAGATATGTCTGTTGATACTACCATATAAGCAAAACGTTGCCTCGTTCGAGAACACCACACAATTGACAAAGTGTTCATATTGTTCAATTTTAGCACTGATTCTTTCGAAAAACTCGAATTGTCTATCACAATGGTCTCCAGACAACTCTGGAACAATATAAACTTTATATGGATAGTATTTCTTTTTGTGTAAAATATTTAGGGCCGAAGACTTCACACACCATGATCACGTGCTAGTTCTATTACTGATATTTTTGGGGTGTCTGCAACATTCATTAATACATCCAAGGTAATGTCTTCATTGGGCCCAATTTTTGGCCGCCCAATCTTAACGAAGTTACTTACATTACCAGTTACTTCAAACTTGAATAATATTTTTGACACAGTTAATCTAGATATTGGAGATCGCTCTGGATTCAAGTCTTTGACTGTATGGCAAACTTCCCCATACCTTCTTTTACGATCCCAATATCCAATTAGCATTAAGGCTAGAATAATTTCTCTTTCCGTTAGATGTTCCATTGGAGACTTCTTCTCTGGTTTCATAAGTATTGGCCACCTTATCTGTATCCGGTTTCGCTGCTTGACAGCATCATCAGACAGAGACATCAGACAAACCGGTTACAGAGAAGAAAATCAACACTTGTGAACCCAGAGAAAAAGTCTCTGCATTTGTATTTAGTATGGCACGGTTCAAACAAGTATGGGCAAAACATTTAATAAGCTAATGCCATTAATTTTGGTTGTTCATAAACAAGGACCTAGCAACAATAAATCACAACCATGCACTACATCGAATAACCTTACTCGAATGCAAATCGAGTGTATTACTAATGTTTTAAAAGTAATGTAAATACTTATTGACAATATTTTCTGCGACTGCTTATCGGAAGCATTAATAGATTTGTTAACTCCAGCTCTCAGTGTTTGTTGGGTTAATACTTGGCCAGGTTTGATACAGCAGCTGGGCCAGGTCAGTCAGGGTAAGCCCCTGTCTACTGATCTTGAGGTCGTAGGTTCGACATCCTCTCAGTGTGAGGGAAGATTGGCGAGTGTTTTTTTTTCAAACATCCCTGGTAATTGGTGTTGTCCATTATCCAAAAATTAATAATTTTTGCAACTTTTCCAAATTTTTGTTTGTTTAGCTAACGTTGGTATTAACGAAAAAAGAAAAAAATCCAACAATGTATCATATAACCTATGTTGCAGATAGCAGTGGTTCGTACTCCAAAAAATGAAGACGAAAGCCCCATTTAATTTCCAGAATTATATCTTGAACCGCTTAGAGACCACAGTTCCTCCATACTTTTTGCACACACTACAAACATAAGCTTAACGCTTCTTTGTATAACACACATTGTACATATATATATATATATATATATATATATATATATATATATATATATATATATATATATATATATATATATATATATATATATATATAGACAGGGTAGTCCAAATTCGAGCCTCGCCATTGAGATCCTGTAAACCGTATCATATGGTTAAATAGGGGCAAAGGTATCATTTTTAGTTTTCTAATTATTCGAAAAAACAGAAATTTTCAATGTTCGTTTTTTTTGCTTTCAAGCGAATACCAAATAAACTAGACTTTTTTAACTGTCACATTGTTAATACACTTTTTATTGGCAATCTAAATCTGTCACCGTATTTTCCAGGGCATTTTTATGCAAGATTTACATTACTTAACTTTGATTTTTCTTATGGGCGCCATATTGGATTTTTGCATTTTCAAAAGTATTTTTTTATTTATTACAACGATGTATCCCACTATACGATTACATCTTACCTGCTATCAAACTACGGAAAAAACTCTGAAACGATTTTTTCCAAATTTTGATAGCAGATAAGATATGACTGTATCGTGTGATATATTATTGTAATCAGAAATAAAAGACTTTTTAAAAATGCATAAATCCAATAAGAAAAATCAGTTAAGTATTGTAACTCTTGCATCAAGAACGCCTTAAAAAATATGTTGACAGGCTTAGATTACCCATGAAAAGTGTCCTAACAATGTCATAGTTTAAAAAGTCTAGTTCTTTCGTTATTCGCTTGTAAACAAACAAACAAAAAAAAACGAAAATCGAAAATTTCCGTTCTATTTCGAATAATTAAAAAGTAAACATGACACCTCAAATTTTCTTTTGCCATAGAAACGTGCAGCTTTAACTTTGGCTTTGCCCCAATTTAATCATTCTCTCGTATCGCTTACGGTTTACAATATCCCAATGGTAAGGCTCAAATATGAACTACTCTGTGTATATTATATATATATATATATATATATATATATATATATATATATATATATATATATATATATATATATATATATATATATATATATATATATAATATACAGCATAGTTTGCGAAGCTTGTACGCCATCAAGAGATTTCCAGTTTGTTGTACAACACTGGAAAAAAAATTCGGAAGCCAACGTCTTTTCCATGGAAAATTGCAAATCTTCTTCTGGAAAATGCTATATCTTTCCTAAGTAAAGATTGAAGCACTGATGACTACATTTGGAGAGCGCAAATCACCGCAACACATTTTTAAATACTTGACAATCGTTTCACTAATGACGTTAGCGTCATCAGAGGATGAAACACTTCTAAATGTCAGGTCAGGTCAAGACTTTAAAAATGTGTTGTGGTGATTTGGGTTCTTAAAGTGTACTTATGCTATCTCTGAAAATCGTCCTTTTATTTTTACGTCATATATATTGCGCTTAAATTATAGGTGCAATGTGCCAAAATACATTTTATTGAATAATTTTAAAGAGTTTGGAAAATTCCGTCTACGATATTCGTTGCTAGATAAGGATATTACTATGCTGTGTGAAGTTAAATAGAATAAACAAAGATGGATATATCAAATGATTTAGTCGTTATCAGTGTTTTTAACCTACGGAGTGTCACACGATTTGAATGACTTTTCATATTGAATTGACAGAAAAATTCATAGTTATACTTTGAAATGAGTTGTTTATGAAAATCAGCCACTTAAATTTAACATAAATAATTTCAAACAAGTCTAATGATATGCTTAGAAGATAAAGTAAGATGCGTCGTTAAAACCCTAAGAAAATTCGCTAATTCGCGCTTGCTGCGTTCCGGCTTTTATGGTTGTCATAGATATAGTCTCTGCATATATTTTAGCAGACCAGATATCTGTATATCCACGCATTTTAAATATTTGATGGAATATATATTTTATATACTACGCCTCAAAAACCTAGTACAACCAGGAAGCATATACCGAGGTATGTTATACCTACCTACATTTGAAGACAACGTACATCCTATGGTTTCAAGTTCAATAACAACGGTTTATGAACGGTTTGTTTACCTATACAGACAGTTAAATTATCCTATCCTTGTTTTCTATTTTGTATAAGCTATAATATGACATTTAGATAGGAATCACGGCATATATGCAAATCTTCGGCGGTAAAACGAAATCCTCCTCTACGGTTGCCGTCGCATTCAATTTTGTGATGGGTCTTCATTCAGACGCGCTTTGGAAACTTCTTTGTTTTGACTTTTATTATCAATAAAGCTTTAATAAATCAGATATAAGCAGTTGTTTGTAAATATTTAATGAAAAAAATGATAACGTTACTAGATATTTAGATAATGTAACTGTATACGTATACGTAAATCGTAGCCAAATACCTACTCATCTGCTACTAGTCTTATAGGTATGAAAACTTCATGTAGGTATAGAAGAGGTATGAACACACAACTACACCATTACTAATTAATATTAATTGGTTCATCTAATAATTTACAAATCTGTTTGGTTTAAAATTGAAAATATTAACAAGTAATTAGACAAATTGAGTACATTAAAGATAAAATGTGTAGATATATTCATATACACTTGAACTTGCCAGAAAAAAATGTAACAATTTAATGTAAGTACCTACCTATTAATTAACTTTAAATAAGTGTATAAATACGCATTATGAGAATTAATAAATCTTACATTGATCAACTGTATCGCAATTAGCTACCTATACAGTATTTAGTTATGTATTTCAAATCTCAAAGTAATCAATCAATATAATATGAATAACTAGATCTCGATTGAGTTATTATCTATAAATTATTGAATGACTGTAAAATATATGATATCCAAATTAATAAGTTTACAGTATAATAACTACATACAGGCATTATTATTTTCATGTGACATACCTTTGTTTAAAGTCAAGAACCTAGAATGAAAATATTCTTAATGTATTCTACATTGTATATATTTATTATCTCTAACAATAAATTTAATATTTTAATAACAAATGATTAATTATGAATTATGTAAACTTGGCTGTTAAATATTAATGTTTTAATATATCTTTCTAGCAAATTTTTATCCAATTAATAATATAGGTACCTACTACAAAATTATAGTACGAGTTTATATATTGAAATACATTCAGTTAATCAAATAAAGCTTTTTTTTCAAAAATGCATTGACACATCGATTAGTATCCTAAGTTGCGGTTTAAAAAAATATTATACAGTGTGTCCCAAATTTGAGATGTGACGTCATCGATATAATTTTATACGACAACCCTAGTTTTTTGTTGAAAAGTTTAAAGTAAATGTCAAGTTATACAAAACAACTAAGTTTGAATTTTGATTAGAATAATTTAGGAGCATTTTTTTCAAAACTCGATATATACATTTTTGTCATATTTGAGTTATATCAATTTCATAGCATCTAATATAGAGGAATATGATGGTCAACACAGTTTTTTTTAAATCTAGACAAATACTGTTGCTATAACATTATTTATTTAAGCGATTTTACCAAACTCGACACCTGATTAAAATTCGTTTTCTTGAAACTTGACATCTCGACTTTCAAAAAAATAGTGCTGCAAATTGAATCATAACTTCCACATAACTGTAATAATCTACGCTCCTCAGAAAGACATTCTCACGAAATGAATTTACGGTCCATGATTTGACCACAAAGAAGATACGTTATATTACCCGAGTTTCAACGAAAAAATGTCAATTTTCACCAAATCACCCCTCATTTATGGCATACTCCCTGAAGCAATCTTATCCAAAAACAATTCGAAGCGTTCCTTTGTCGAGTGCTAACTGTATACCAAATTTGAAGAGCATATCTCAATTGGTTCGAAAGTTATTGCGCCTACTAACAGACAGACGTACAGGCTGACAGACCAAAAAAAATTCGTTTCAGAACCAAATTGTCTATATGTGTTGAGACTTTTTACGCCCTTTTAGCAAAAAAATCGAGATTTCTTTCACCGATATTCCAACGCCACACATTCAACCTCTAATTTAATTTCAGCACAGAACACCAGATGTTTGACTAAATTGAACGTTTTCTGATAAACAAACCCTAAAACGTTATAGTACTCGAGTTTTAAAAATGACAATTTTTACCAAATCATCCACCTACCCCCTGGAGCGATTTTACCGAAAAACAATCCAAACCGTTCGTTTGTCGTCTTGATTCGTTCCAAAGTTAGCGTGACTACAAACAGATAGACATACAGACCGGCAGACCGACAGATACAAAAAAAATTCCTTTCCAAATCATGTTTTCTATATGTTTTGACAGTTTTTACGACGTTTGAGCGAAAAAAAGTTTTGAAGGTTTTGTCGCTGATGCCATACTTTCACATGTAATGAGGCTTGTGGAAGTAATAACACGTAACTTTGAAAAGAAAAATACTTATTCACAAATTACAATATTTATTTCTTTTTTAGAAGCTAATATGGATCGCCTACGTTGCATTGCTAAGAATTTGCTAAATAATGAGATTTTGACGGAGAAAAGAGGAGTAAAAATTCCCACATACAGAGACAATTGGGTACTACGAGCGATCAATACACATATTAGTTCGTATTACTGCAGGGAAAGTTACTATTCCTGGGCGAAATGTAGACAAGCATACCATCAGAATTAAACATAACGCTCATGTGGGGAGCTTTTAAAGAGACTAGCAAGTTAAAACTGCTCTCTGCCGAAGTATAAAAGAATTTTCAACAAAAACTTTGATCTCTGTTTCAGCAATCCACATGAAGATACATATTTCACCTTCAAGGAGTTCCTCATTCAAATGAAGAAGGCTACTGACCTGGAAAAGAAAACCGAACTGCGAACTAACTACCATCTTCAGAAAATAAGAGCAAAAAATCTTTTTCAAATTATGAATACGTTTCAGTAAGATACTATCAAAGTGTATTTTGACTGCCAACAAAACCAGCCTCTACCCAAAATTTGTGTTGGAGAGGTCTTCTGCTCTAGGCAAGTATATTTGTATAATTTAGGCATAGCTTAACATCAGAAAAAATCAAAGCAGGGAAAATATATCATTTTATACTTGATTGGAAACGCAGGCTAGTCGCGGATACAATGAGATTGCTTCAGGGGTACAGCACGTTTTAAAAACCTTGGAGGCAAAGCTTATTGCCAAGGAGAAGCATGCTATTATGGCGCTTCAGTTATTTTCCGACTCGTGCAGTTCTCAAAATAAAAATAGTATTATGATGACAGTATTGTGTAACTTTTTAGAAAATAGTGCTGTTTTCAAAGACATTTCACACATTTTTCCTATATTAAATGCCTCCTGGCAGAGCGTTTGGAAGGATGGAGAAGGATTTTAGGAAAAAAGAAGAGATTATATCAGGTTCTAACCGTTATGAAATATTGAGAAAACATGGTGCAGTTATAATTTTGGGAAAGGATTGGAAGACATATGATTTTAAGTCTGCCTCTGGAATCTAAGCTATAGTCAGTGGGAGAAGTAGGGGTCGAAATCTATAAGAAAAAGGCGTAAAAGCTGCACGGAGGTTAAATTCTGTCCAGGAGGTTCCAGCTTGTAATCACGTCAGTGTGATGAAGAAAGAAGATGTTGAGACTTTGCCTCGTGGTTGGGAATTAGATGAAGTTGCAGATCTGTTATAAAGAAGTTTTGAAAGGAAACATCAAAGCCAGAGTTAACCGATTTGGATGAAACTCGGCAGGTACCTTTCTTTTATTACTGGTTTGGATGAGTTCGTTAGCCAGGAAAATCGTACAAGATTTCCGGGAAAATTTTGAGTTTTGGTAGATAAGTTGCCTTGGAAAATACATTACTACGTACCAAAATTGAACTTTCTAAGTTTGTAGAAAATTGAGTTATTCAAATTTGAAGCATTTAATGAAAATTCACTACCATAACGCACTTGCTGCGTCCCGAACTTTTTTTATTTATATTCTATACTTTTATTAAGAGAGTTAGCCCGCTTTCTTCTATATGTTGCTCGCTTTCTTCTATATGTTGCTAATAAAGTGATAAAAAAATATTACCGTTTAACTTATCGTCAGGCAAGTTAGTAAACAAAAAAAACCTCTCCTGAAAAATTGGGCTTTGGTAGATGTAGAGTTTCAAAAAAGTCCACAGTTATTATTATAAATCTTAGGAAGCTGAAAGCACGAATAAGAAATGAGTATCGACTAATTACCCCTGAATTAATAATTAGAAATTATCAAACCGAGTTTCAGTTCCGTTTAGGGTACTGCTGCCAATACTGAATAAATAACATTTTGAGGATTTATTAAAAAAAAATTATATATTAAGGCTTGCTTTATTTTCCATTTTTGTTTTTAAAAATTGATAACACGTATTTTTTGAATGCCGAGGATTAAAATATGTAAACTCGACATGTACCTTAAAAATATCCAATAAAAAACTAGGGTTGCCATTTAAAAAATATATCGATGACATCATATCTAAAACTTGAGACAACTATATAATATTATTTCTTTTACAGGCAGCTTGGAATACTAGTCAACGTGACCGAGCATTTTTGAAAAAATATATATTTAATTGACTGAGTTTATTCCAAGTTAAACGCACGTCTCCCACATATTTTATTTTTCAACGTAATTCCCTTTGTTCCTTTTAGGTTGACAAACTTCTCCTAGCGTTTCTTCCATTTCTTGAACCTATACAAAAAAAAAAAGATTTGTCAAAGTCGCAGGGAGCCAGGTCGGGCGAATATGATGGGCGCGGCAGCAATTCGTACCGCAGTTTATGCAATTTGGCTGGGTCAATTTCGGATGAATGTGCTGATGCGTTATCATGGTGAAACATCACTTTTTTCTCAGCCAAATGGAGCCATGTCTCGTTTCATTTCTTATCTAATCGCTCCAATAATTCACTGTGGTACTGCCACGTGATCGTTTTTCCTTTCTGAAAGAAGTCCATGAAGATGTATTCCCAAAAATACGTGTCCATGACCTCTCCGGCTGATAGGACCGTCTTCGCTTTCGTCGGAGCAGATTTACCCGGAAAAATCCATTGTTTTGGTTGTAGCTTGGTCTCTACCGTATAATAATGTATCCAGATTTCATCTGTGACGACTTGTCGCAAAAACTCCTGCGAATTTTGCTTAAAAATATCCAAACACTGCTTCGACCTTGACAGCCGTACCAGGTTGTTGTCCACTGTGAGCATTCACGGCATCCACCAAACTGACATCTTTCTCATACTTTACGTATGATATAAAATATTAATTTATGTTCCGCACGACACGCCTACGGCCTCTGCTACTTCACGCACTTTAGTTCGGCGATCAGCGAGAATCATGTGGTGGACCTTTCAATGATTTCCTCGGTAACCACGTTTGCAGAGCGGCCTGGCCTCTCCTTATCAAAAACAGATTTACGAACATGTCTAAATTCGTTGAACAAATCATAGATGGTGAAGGGTCCCAATAGACATAATCCAAATTCGCTTTTAATTTTTCGCACGTTTTTCCATCCAAAAATAAAAAGCGAATTACCGATCGATATTCCACTTGTTCTATTTGATCGAGAAACACAAAACACATATGATAGGTACAACGCTGCCATATAAGAACTAACCAATGAATCAGTCTGAAATTTAGAATGGTGTCGTTTGACAGATGACAGTACACGACGGTAATGCCAGCTTCCCTCAGCAACGCCACCTGTCTTCAAACACGTACTCATTGATCGATCCTCGTACTGGTAAAAAATGATGTCCTTAATGGTTGCACAGAAACCCTATATTTCTGGCCATTAAAAGACAAAACTTGAAACACTGAGTGGTAATAGGAATTTACAAATCGTCTAATATTTTTTAAGGGCAAAAAATACCGACTCGGCAAGTGCGTTATGGCACCGAATTGCCCCAAAACTGTTTGACTTTCACGAATTAATTAAACACCTAATTGAAGTTTCTTTCAATGACAATTTTTTCTTTTAGAATTTCTATATTATTCTATATGTTATGTATTGTATATTAAAAAAATCATACCCACAATAAAGTCAGCTAAATTTATTACGTTCATAAAAGAAACCACAATGGGTTGCTAGTACAGAACCCAAAATACCTAAGAATTAAAAGATTGGAAGCGTTGTAAATTTAAAAAGGGAAACTAATTAAAATTTTCGATCGCTACCTGGTGTATATTCTTTCTTGGTTTGTTAAAGGGCTGCCTGTTGGGCATAGACGCCACCAGGAGACAAGCTTAGTGCTACCTGCGAAACTAAAAGGATCGTTCTGACCGCAGAGATAATGGATGTTACACCAGACAAATATTTTGGTTTATTTGATGTGTCTTAAGTAATCATGGTTTTGTTTCAACCATATCTTTCTCTTTTAAAGTGTCATGACCACTTAAAATTGTGATAACTTATTTGTCGTTTAAAACATTTTTGATTTTATCTGTCAGATGACAATAATCTTTAAATTTAACAGGGCAGCAATTGCATAGAATCAGGAGTGTACTTGTTAAAATTTGTTTCTAAAAATATTATATTTTAATATGACAGCATATCATGCCTATACAGTTTTAAATGTAATGTGTGTACAAATGCTTCGTCTGCGAATTGTTGAAGAATGTCATCAGATAACGCCCAAAATGCTTCGAAATATTCATTCGGAAGTGGAGCCAAGATTTTATAATTGTATGGAACTGGAGAGAAAACAATTTGAACATTTAATTAAATAACATTCTTTCATTCATTGATATTTTGTCTTATTCTTTAATTGATGATTTTATTGCCATATCCGAACCAAAATTGAAAAGTCATATGTTGTCGTGAGCATAATTGTGAAAGCTTTCAAATTCGGTGTCACAACATAGCTTTTTTTCTTTTTTTTTTAATTCCTATATTTTCCAGGTGGGAAGATTTAATTGTCACACCCTGTAGGTATAGTTTCTATAACGGCAATTTGTGTACCAATTTTATGTAAATAACTTTGCTAATTTTCTAGATAAAAATTTTTCCGGAAAACAATTTAAATTTATTGAATACCATAGTGGCGTGGCAATCTCGTTTAAAAATAATAAATAAAAGTTCGGGACGCAGCAAGTGCATTATGGTAGTGAATTTTTAGTAAATGCTTCAAATTTGAATAACTCAATTTTCTATAAACTTAGAAAGTTTAGTTTTGGTATGTAGTAAGGTCTTTCCTAAGGCAACGTATTCACCAAATTTCATTAAAATAACTTTGTAATTTTCTGAGAATTTTTTTTCTAAAAAAACTAAAAATTCGAATAACTCAATTTTTTATAAACTTAGAAAGTTGAGTTTTGGTGTGTAAAAAGGTCTTTCACAAGGCAACATACTCATCAAATTTCATTAAAATAACTTTGTAATTTTCGGAGAAAAAAATTTTTTTAGAAAGAAAACTCAAAATTTTCCCGGAAAACCTTGTCGGATTACCCTGGCTAACGAACTCATCCAAGCCATTAATAAAAGAGAGGTACTTGCCGAGTTTCATCAAAATAGGTTAATTATTTTTTGAGTTATCGGTTGGATACATATATATGTATATATACATATATAAATATATATATATATATATATATATATATATATATATATATATATATATATATATATGTATGTATAAACATATAAAAAATGAAACTGACCCAGGATATGGGTTCTAGGGGTCCTAGTTCGCGCTCATTTGAAAAAATTTTTGCAAAGTCTCACCATCGATACCTCTCATTAGTGAATTTTTTTAAATAAAAATTCACTAAAAGAGGTCCTGATGTGGCATTTTTAATAAGAAATTCAATTGTTAGGAAAGCACACAACGTTGTGTTTTATAAACTGATTGTTTTAAATTCTTTTACAAGTGATTTTATTATTCTTTACTGATGGAAAAAACACAAACAATGACTTTTTATGATCAGGAAAGTTCCTATAGGCCATTTTAGGTTAAGAACTTGATAAAAAAGTTCTATTGAAAAAAAGTGAATAACTGAACTTAAAAAACTAACGGGACGCAGCAAGTGCGTTATGGTAATGAATTTTTATTAAATGCTTCAAATTTAAATAACTCAATTTTCTATAAACTTAGAAAGTTTAATTTTAGTATGTAGTAAGGTCTTTCCTAAGACAAGATATCCACCAAATTTCATTTAAATAAGTTTGTAATTTTCGGAGAAAAAAAAATTTTTCGAAAGAAAATTGAAAATTTGAATAACTCAATTTTCTATAAACTTAGAAAATTCAGTTTTGGTACGCAGTAAGGTCTCTCCTAAGGCAATATATCTTTTAATTTTCATTAGAACACCTTTGTAATTTTCGGAGAAAAATTTTTTTTTGAAAGAAAACTTAAAATTTTCCCGGAAAACCTCGTCAGATTTTCCTGGCTAACGAACTCATCCAAGCCATTAATAAAAGAAAGGCACTTGCCGAGTTTCATTGAAATCGGTTAATTATTTTTAGAGTTATCAGACGGATACATATATATATATATATATATATCCGGTGGTGAATTTTTTTTAATAAAAATTCACCAAAATGTGTATTATATCTTCATATTTTGGTATTAACCTTTTGTGTTTTGCTTGTATTCCAATACAAAAATACGTTCTAAACAATATTTTTCAATCAATAAATCAGGGATATTCTTACGATTTTAAGAAATATATAAAGTACGATTATTAGATAGTTATTATTTCATTATCATTAAATATACAGGTATTTACCTAGGTACTTGTAGGTATCCGACTACTATTTAATAGATTTTTTTTATGTTAACGAACCTTGAAAAAATTAATAGTACGTTCATAATGTCATAGTCACGTTTTAAAGCTGCTTCTTTCCGTGAACCAGAAATTGTGGAATAACGAAAACATAAGTTTCGTATTGTGTCATTATCGACAAATAGTTAAGAATTCTGGTATCTGACACAAACCTTTCTTCTCATTCAAGCTTACGTGGGCTTTAACAAAGGCAAACTATTAATGACTCATAGTAAAAGGTTCATTAAAAGATCATTAGACAAAATCTTAGAATTTTTCCCTGGAACTCACAAAGAAAATAAGTCATAAACTTGTAAGAAGCTAATGCTCCGTGACTCCAATATGTCTACCTACTTAGAAGTATCAGTAAGCAAAGGACTTTTGTGTTACTACTACTTACTACCACTACTATCACTACTGCTACTACTACTACTTGAAGAATTTTTTATTATTTTTTTATTTGTGATCGCATTTCATCCAGTCTCTCAAATTTGGTTTCAATCTTTATCTCCATTGTTCCTTCGTAGTGTTTTGGCACCATTTTTCCTGCCACTTCTCTATGTTTCGACTTCTGGCAGCCAGCCTCTTCTATTCTCACTCTCCTCACCTCATGTAGGAGACATCTTTCCTCCACTAACAGGTCTAGAGGTACGACGCCCGTCAAAACCTGAATTACCTGCGTAGAGATGGTACGGAACCCGCACGCCACCCTTAGTAACACTGTACGCTGCATACTCTCCATCATCATCATTTTAATTTCTGTATCTCTATTGTTCGATGCCATACCAGCGCTTCGTAGAGTAGAATTGAGTGCACTATTCCGCTGAGCAATAGCCGTTTGGCTGTTATTGGGCCTCCTACGTCGGCAATTATCATACTTAGTGCTACTGTTATTGTTTGACCTTTTTGTTTTGCCATTTGTACATGCTAGTCAAAATTGAATGACTTGCCGATTGTTATCCGTAGATACACCACGATATATGCTGGTTTTATCATGGTGTCCTTTAAGCGGAACGAAACATCACCCTTGACGTTTGGTCCTTATGAGGACCGCCTTTGTTTTTTCAGGGGCCAGCTGGAATTCGTTGGCTGTCATCCATCCATCCAGTCTTCTTAACATTTCCTTCACTTGAAACCTAAAGGTGTTCTGATGCTTTTACTAGCACAGCTAGGTCATCAGCATAACCCACCAGAGGAGCTCATTCGACCATTTTTAGTTTGGGGATTCCATTGTAGATTATAGTTTAGGGGATAGGTTCCAGGATGGATCCTTGCCGGACTCTTGACAAGAAATACATTTCTGGCTCACACAATTACCGGCCACGGATATTTAAGATCCTACACCAAACGCATGAAAAAGGTAAACGAGAATGAGAGCATATATATCTACTGCGGTGAAGAGAAAACGGCAGAACAATGCATTTTTATATGTCCAAAGTTGAGATGAGAAGTACCACCTTAAACCCTGGAGAAATACATGATATCAACGACCTGGCACCAATAATGTTAAAAGATAAGAGCTCATGGAAAAGGTCATGGCATTCGCCCGACAAGCCTTGACCATAAAAGAGAGACACAAAAACTGACCAAGTGAAGGAAACAACTAGTTTGCCCGAATTCCTAATCGCTCAAAGCGGACCGGAGATGTAGGGAAAAGTGGAAGGAGGAGAAGAAAAGACAGCTCAACACCGGCAAATGGATGTCGCAAAGATAGCACCAGGGTGTAATAGGGCGGTTTAGGGAAGCCACTAGCTCGGTCAGCAGATGCGCCAGCTATACTCCACAAAAGAAAAACTACATGAACTACTACAGTAATTCTTCTTAAACGACTTCGTCAATTTACATCAACAAAAAGATAATATAGGTAAATAGACACCAAGTATTCTAAAGAAATTTACATTATAAATAAAACGTACTATTAGTTTTTTCAGAATAATGATTGACGTTAATGTCAGTTTTAATCTTATATAAAATTAATAATTTTGGCAAAAATATGGTATGTGGAGATAGAGTGATAGTTAAGATGGTGTATTGAAGTGGTTTAGATCTATCATAAATGATTAGATCTATCATAAATGAAAGCAATGGGTGAAGCATTAGATTGAAGAAATAAAAGTGAAGAAATTTTTTAACCTGGTTTGACAAAATTTGAAGTTTGATGAATTTGATATATAATTGTCACATTGCTTTAGATATAAGTTTTAAAATTATGCAAATGTATACCACAAGTCGTAGACTTATTGTATAGGCATACTGTATAATTTTTATCAATGAATAAATAATAATAATAATAAAAATAACATCCCGGATTTGCGTTTCTCAATTTGGAAGATTCAAATAACAAAATTGAAAATTTTGTTATTTGATGAAAGTTATTTGAACACATGCAAAGGAAATTGTATATACTAAGCGCGTGTTTTTGAGTGGCACAGAAAATTTGCTGTTGTCAAAGAAGAAGCAATGAACGATGTAAGGACTCGTCCTCGCGTCTTTGCAACCAGTGGTGGAAATATCAATTATATTTACGAATCAGGCAAATTTATCAAGCTGTACTATATTTTTTTATAAATTTTGAGTAATATGGAAAAATAAATATGAAAACAGAACCCCGAGTTATTGTGGATGAATGGCTGACTTTGAGATCCCTCATTGTTCTTCTTCATAACGCGCTGAATGTGAACCTGTGTTTAGTTTTAAAGAAGATAAATTCACTCCAACATCCACAAATTCATCTGATTTTTCCTTTACTAAAGATGACAACCTTATAGAGAGGCTAGCGAAGGCGCCAAGAAGTAACGGACACACCTGCTAAGTATATAAATATGACATACATTACTGTTTCCAGCCCTAGACGCACGCGTGCAAACAGTGTAAATGTAGATGAAAAGCTGTAGATGCAAATGTAAGGGAAATAATAATTACACAGGCTGCTCATAAATTAGCTGACACGAAATACATCACTATGTAGGAAGTCTAACTGTAAACAAAATTATTTTATTAATTGTTGTTGCCCTTACTTGGTGGGATCATCCTATACTAAATCCAAATGTATATACTGTTGCATCACAAGTGCTGGTTTTCTTCTCTTCAACGGGTTTCGCCTTTTAGAGCAACGGCAGGCATGATAAAATAAATTTATTTAAAAACAGTCACAACAAGGAAAATTAAATTCGTTGCGGTATTGTTACCAAACATTTTTTTAAACTAAAAGAAAAAGGCAGGACGTACCGAATTTTCAAAAGTTTTGTAATACATAACGCTACTTACCTTATCTCCTAAGCACATCATTTGACTTGTTTCGACTTATTTATGTTAAACTGAAATAGCTAACTATAATTATAATTATAAATGTCTTTTTATAACAACAATAAATATCAATCGCGGAATTCTCCAAATTATGTTGAACTTTATTCCGGAAAAACTTGGATATATATATATATATATATATATATATATATATATATATATATATATATATATATATATATATATACATATATATATATATATATATATATATATATATATATATATATATATATATATATATATATATATATATATATATATATATATATATATATAAATTGGGACGCAGGAAGTGCATTATGGTAATAACTCATTTTCATATACCTTTTTGTTCAAATTTTAATTTCTCAATATCCTCACAACCTAGAAAAAATTAATTTTTGGATGTATTAAAGCTTGTGTACCAAATTTCATTACATCAGTTTTTTTTAAGAGTTATATTTTTGTTGTCTGACACATTTTTAAATAAAAATTTGCAATTGTCCAAAAAAACTTACTCTCAGGACTGACCAACGAACTTGGCCTTCAGAAAAAAAATCCAGAAATAAACCGTCAAACAAATCTCTAGGTGGCATAGAAGCTTCGCAAACAATGATATATGTGTATATATATATATATATATATATATATATATATATATATATATATATATATATATATATATATATATATATATATATATATATATATACAGTCGGTCTGTCTGTTTGTAGCCACGATAAATTTAGAAAGAATTGAGATATTATCTTCAAATTTAGTAGTTAGCAACCGACAAACGATCGGTTCGAATTGTTTTTGGTTAAAATCGCGCCATGGAGTAGGGGATGAATGTGGGATAATTTGGTGAAAATTTACATATTTTCGTTAAAACTCGCTTAATATAACGTTTTAGGGTTTGTTTATTAGAAAACTTTCAATTTCACCAAACATCTGGTATTCTGTGATGAAATTAAATTAAGGGTAAAATGTGTAGAGGTAGAATATCGATAAAAGATATTTCGAAATTTTGGAGTAAAAAGCCTCAAAACATATAGAAAACTTGATTCTGGAACGAAATTTTTTTTGTCTGTCTGATATTAGGCGCAATAACTTTCGAACGAATTGAGATATCATCTTCAAATTTGGCATCCAGTTAGCACCGGACAAAGGAACGCTTCGAATTGTTTTTGGGTAGGATCTCTTGGTAAAGTAGGGGTAAGTAAGGGCTGATTTTGTAAAAAATTTACATTTAAATTTTTTCGTTAAAACTCGATTAATATAACGTTTCAAGTGTTTATGGGTAGAGAAATACGAATATTCTCTTTGTGGACAAGTCTTGGACTCTAAATTCATTTCGTGAGAATTTTGTTTTGAGGAGAGTCGATTATCACAGCTATGTTGAAGTTATGATTCAATTTGCAAAACTATTTTTATTATACTTTATAAAAAAACTTGTATGAGATTTATTGCAATTACATTTGAAATGAACATTTTGGGAAATTAAGTTTTAGAAATCTGACCAATCATAATTTTGTAAAACAATTATTATTCCACGCTATATAACGATAAGAAGAGATTTTTAACAAAGCACACATTTTGTGCTTATAGATTTCAAGTATTTCAGTATAGACATCTGATCGACTTATGTATTTACAATTTAAGATATTTCGATCAAACAGATACATTTTAAGTACTAACCTGATACAGTTTATAAACACAACATAAATCTTAGGTAAGATGACAAATTTATAGTAAGGATTACTTTTCTAAAGCTGTTTATATCCTTAGATTTAGATCTAAAACGAGAAAAATGTGGATTTTAAGAAGGCTTCTGCCTAGTTTCACAAAGCTCGATTAAGTATTTAACGGCCGGTTAGTTAATCAGAGCTTCAGACGACCAATCACAGACTATGACTCTGTTTTGTGATTTGCCGTGTGAGGCCTTGATTAACCAACCGGCCGTTAAATATTTAATCAAGCTTTGTGAAACTGGGCATGAGATTTATAAATTAATTAGAGTACGGATCGATTAGAACGAGAGTTATATTGGTCAAACTTCTAGAAGTTTTGACACACAAGGTAAATTACCATTTTATGATGTTTGTATTTTGTTTCTTTAATGTCGGTCTATTTCCGCGACTATGGCCAATAACCGACGCGAGGAAGCAATCTCACCTTACTATCCTGAAAAAATTCCGAATAGTTTTCTTTCTGTAAGGAAGGTAGGTACCTTTAACGTGCGCAAAGTCGCATGGCACACGGGACCGACGGTTTAACGCCCCGTTCGAAGGGTAAACTACAGTATTGTGCGAATTAATGTAAACAATGGGAATTTCTGTATTATTTCAACATGGTAACACTGCTAGAACAATTTTTACAGATGTTTCTCGATGTATCCCATAACCTGTCATTCTGCATTAAGTTAGTTCCTGTCAGTCGTTTTACCGGTTACTTTACACGTGTTTTTGTGGTTTTGGGAGAAATAGCACGTTTTAGTTAGTTTTTGGTGTTTGTGGCATAATGGACATTATGCCAAGGAAAAGAGGAAGGATAATTACACTTAGTGAGCACACACCCATGACGCAAAAGACATTCCTAGGGAATGTTCCGTGAGCTTGGGAGCTACGAATAAGATAATGAAATAAAAAAGGGAGACTGGACCAGTTGAAGTTTAGCGGAAGGGAAAATGTGGGAGAAAAAGGAAGACAACTTTCAGAGATGAATCGTTTCCTTTGTGAAATAGCAAGTTATACCACAGAAAGTGAAGCTATGATCTTCAGCAAGACAAGAAAAGGCTGGAGTGGAAATTCACAACTCTACAATTCGTAGACGACTTTTGGAAGAGAGAATAAAAGCTGTGGGACCTCAAAAGAGACAGCTTCTGATAGAGGCTATGATGAAAAAAAGACTGATTTGGTAAAAAAAAATATGCTCATTGAACAGAAGGACACTGAAGAAATGTCTTGTCTGATGAGGCAAATTTTTAGTACAGGGATACCGACCAATATTCGTGCGAAAAAGTTTGGACGAAAAGCTAACTGCACCTCACTTGGTCCAGCAGTGAAACATCCAGTCGAAAAGATGTTTTGGGGCTGTTGTTCATGAACTGGAACAGGGAAACTTATATCAATCGAAAGCATGATGAACAGTGAAAAATATAAAGAGATGTTAGAAACGTCTAGAGAACTGGAAAATATTCGAACAGTTGGTGAACGAATCTTCGAGCATGATTCAGGACCGCGTCATCTTTCCAAGAAAATGGTGAAATATTTCATGGACAAAAAGATTATCCTTCTAGACTAGGTTGGAAACATAACGGACATCCTATTGAGAACTTGTGGTCTATATGCAAGGCCAGATTGCTAAACATTGATTTTACAACAAAATGTAACACGATTGAGGCTGTCATTCAGGTGTAGTTTCGAGATGACAAATCAAGGAGAATCGCAAAAAACATAATTGATTCAATGCAGAAACGACACTAAACTGCAATAAAAGCCAAAAGGGCATATACGATTCAATAATAGTTAAAGATTTATGAACTTTCAATAAACGATATTTAACGTAAATCTGCTTGTGTCCACATTAATTTGCACAATACTGTATCTTTTAAAGTCTAAACTAATAACCAAGAAGGCAAATAAATTGAAATCTACCCAGCCATCAAGCAAAGTAACTATCAAGTTGTGTGTAAATCAAACTCTAAAAATGCGCTAAAATGATTAATTAAAAACAATAGTAAAGAAGTGGATGATAAAGCTTTTGACGAAAAAAACTTTGGGCCAAAAATTATACACGAACCTATGACTGCTGTATATGAAAAAGAATCGACCATATTTGCAAATAAAATTCTTTTCAAATCGGTTGAACTAGAGCAGAAAATCCATTCATAATGACCCTAAAACTGGACGACTTATGTAGAACTGAACATTTTCTAATTTTAGCACTGGTAAATTGATTGGAAATGTTGATGTTTCTTCGGCTCTGAAATCTACTTTTCGAAGGTTTAATATTTTCTGAGTTTCTAATACTAATTGATTTGATTTGTAAATTATGGTCTCTCTATTTGTAATTGACATTTTGGTTTAAGAATTGCTAATTCTGTTCCATTAATGATTTTGGTCTTTTCTTGTCCCTCACAGATCACTCTTATTTTCATCTCTTTTGGTGCTATGATGATGTACTGGGTATTAAAATACTTTGAAACTGTTGTTTTATTAATTTTCACTAGTTATTGTTTGCGGGAAGACGACACCAAGAAAGTGAAAGAAATGATGTTACAGGATCGACAAATCAAAGTTTCGATTGGTTTTGCCTTTATTTCCATGTTCATGTTATTATCTATTTTCAAATATTTTAATTCAGAAAGGTTTTTCACACATGCAATATGCTATTTGAATAAAAGAATGTTGTTTTATATTATTAGCAGTATCTCTATAGGGTAGCGTCTCTTTGTCTGTTTTTGTAAGGGTTGATTTTAAGTATTACTGATCCGATCGCCATCAGGGTTCTGCGATTGTATAGGGTGTTTGCCTCTGTATGTTTGTATACCCTGTAGAAGAACAATAAGCGTAGGGCGGGCATTACGGAATTTAAAAAAAAAGCCTGGGCACAGCAAGTGCGTTATGGTAGTGAATTTTCATAGAAATGATCTGGAACAAAATATTTTACTACAACTTTTTTTTCTTGTAACATAGAAATCTAAATTTTGGCGTATAGTTTACTTTTATATCGTAAACCTACCTACCAAATTTGGTTATCATATCCTTTTTATTTATTGAAATAAAAATTTTTTTCGAATGAAAACTGAAAGTTTTTCTGGAAAAGCTCGCCCGATTTCCCTGACTAACGAACTTATCCAGGCCATTTACAAAAGGAAGGTACAAGCCATTTTTTTTTAATCGGCCCATTATTTTTTGAGTTATCGGTGTGATACATACATACATATATATAATATATATATATATATATATATATATATATATATATATATATATATATATATATATATATATATATATATATATATATATATATATATACTAACTATAAAAGGATTTATAACACGGCATTTCTGTACTATACAAGGAGAAGGGCAAAGGGCAAAGCCGCAAGGAGAGAAGCGCATACACGTGTTTCAAGCTTATTAGCCATCATCAGTACGGTAAAGCCTGGTGAAGATGGGAACACTCTGGATGAAGATGCAAAAATACACGGAGTCACAACAGGCAACCAGTGCACATTTGCAGCAACATTTGGAAGACCCTCAATCCGAGGGAAACAACCAAAAAAGCTACGGAGGCAAAGAAATCACCTGCGTGAGTATCCGGAGCCCAGGAAGTTATAAATGCCGTGTTATAAATCCTTTTATAGTTAGTATAACTTCCTGGGCTCCGGATGCTCACGCAGGTGATTTCTTTGCCTCCGTAGCTTCTTTGGTTGTTTCCCTCGGATTTAGGGTCTTCCAAATTTGCTGCAAATCTGCACTGGTTGCCTGTTGTATTTTTGCATCTTCATCCAGAGTGTTCCCATATTCACCTGGCTATACCGTACTTTATATAAACATATAATAACTTTATATAAACATATAAAAATTGAAACTGACCCCGGATATGGGTTCTAGGAGTCCTAGTTCGCACTCATTTCCAACATTTTTTTAAAAATCAAAAGTCGGGATCTCCTCATTAGTGAATTTTTTCTAAGAAATTCACTAATATTTATTAACACTGATGATCTTTCGCTGTAATGTATAATAAGTGAAGGCAACGCCGCGCCTTGCGCACAGTTATAAAAAGTTGCTCAATTTGGTAAGCTGATGGTTTCTCTTTGGTTACTTTTGATACAAATAATTGGGAAATATTTTTTCCATAGTCTATAGTTTAATAATAACAGAATTACTTTTGTTTTAGGTTTCTGTATACAGCTCCGTTTGTGTTGACATCTACTACTAATTTTTCGGTTGGTAAACAAAATAAACGAGTAAGGCACAACTGAATGTGTACTAATTATATCAGTGTATAATTGGTATTAGGTGTATACACGTAATACATGTAATCTATTATGAGGTTTTCTTGTCAAGACTTCTGAAGATAATTATTGCACGTTTTGTATAAAACTCATACACACCAATGAAATTTAACATTAAAAATTAAGCGTTTACTATTCCAAACTATAGACATTACATAACAATATGGTTTTTTTGACTTTCTAGTTATAAATTTGGATGTTTACACAAATCCTTAAATTTTAAGTTCCTGTAAAATTGCGTTCCTCACTGTATCAAATTTAGCTCTCGAATAAATATAAAGTAAGTTAATTTCGATCTAGCAATAGTGCATTACTAGAGACATTTACTTTCACTGATCTCTGTATCTGTCCTAATGTAAACATGTGGTGATTACTAAACAACAGTAAGTGCGTTATGGTAGCGAACTTTCATAAAAATGTTTTTGATGTAAAATTGTCTTTTTTGAATGAAAGACATAAAATTTGGTAGATAGTATAACCTTGATGGTAGAAAACATGTACCATATTTTATCAAAATAACTGTAATAATTGTTTGAGGATTACAAAACTTTTCCAAAAAGACACCTAAAATTTTCCCGGAAAACTGGTTAAATTGTCCTGGTCAATGAATGAAAATATTCAAGCAATTTACACAAAAACTACACCTACAAAGATATAATTATTCACAAAAACTTTTTGAAAAAAAATCATAAAAAATTTTTACATCAAAATTTGCAAGCAATTTCTTTCACGAAAATTCTTTTTTTTACGAAAATTGGCTTAAGTACCTAATGTTACACAAAAATTAGATGACAATCTTTTTACGAAAATTTTCAAAAAAGGTTACACGAAAGTTCGCAAAAGTTTTTTACAATAACTTATTAAATATTAATTATCAACATTTAACAAAAATTGTCAAGAAATTGTTTCTACGAAAACAATAAAAAAATTCTGCGAAAACTGACTAAATATTTTGTCTATACGATTTTTATTTTATTTAACGTCGGTCCATTTCCGCGACTATGGCCAATCACCGACGCCAGGGAGCAGTTTCACCCCACTATCTCACTATCCTGAAAATTTTGCCGAACCCCTGTCTTTCTGTAAGGAGGACAGGGATCTTTAACGTGCCCAACATCGATGGACACAGGACCAACGGCTTTACGCCCCCTCCGAAAGGCGAAACGTGCAGATATTCAACTTGCTCAAATACAATGCCTCGGTTGACGTTAATTGTACAGTGTGTACTGAAAAACTAAAAGGGGAATCCTGGGAATCGAATCCGGTACCCTTCGGTTCAGAGGCACACGTCCTTACCACTGAACCACCGAGGGTCTGTAATTAAAAAAAATAAAAAAAAGAAAATGTTGAAGAGTTATCAGTAATTTTTCACGAAAATAGGAACCCGTAGATGTAAAGAGAAATTATAAGCGAAAATATATTTATATTTTCATGTCATAAGCTGTCAGAACTAAGAAGGTTATTTCAGCCACTTTTACGTTTTATTTGACATTTGTAAAAACAATTTATCCATTAGGTACTCATATAGGTATTATCAAAATGTAAACATAAATAACCCTATGCTATTTCTTACCTTTTTTTATTCCAAATATAATTTATTTATATTGTAACGTTTTCCTTCGAAAATTCGCTAAATAACCACATAATCCGATCGGTTACTAGACTTGAATGAAGAACTGATAAGTACACTTACTTGGAGAACCCAATTCACCAACACTTAACAACAAGATCATCAATTAACAACACATTTAAAAAAATCTGACGATCGTTTCACTAACCAAGGCGTCATCAGAGGGTGAGATATTCATATTTTTCATCCTCTGATGAGGCTAACTTGGTTATAAAAACGATGGTCGGGTTTTTTAAAATGTGTTTTGGTGATTTGGGTTCTCCAAATGTATTTATTAGTGCTCATCATATGTTCCAATCTTCAGTTGTTACTTAATGAAAAACTGATTAATTTTTTTAACTGATCCCCTTTGGAGATTAGAACCAACAACATTTAGGACGAGAGTCTAAAGTACAACTGAAGGCGCTACCACCGACGTTGAAAAGAATTGCTGTATTTTTGTCATTGATATGAAATCATATAATGTTTTTAAAATGCTAAAAATTTAATTTTCCATAAAGAAATGAACTTAAAATTTGCGACGTGTTATAGTCTCATTACACACTTGCTACGTCACAACTCTTGCTACCGGATAGATGTCCGTTTATCGATTTAGTTTCTGAACATAGAGGCTTTTGAAATTTATTTTGCTAAATAAAAAATATTAGACTATTCAATCACCAACTCTAAACTTAAAGTACTGGCAAAGCTTCAGAGAGAGGGTCGGTCTATTTGTAATGATTTCTTTGCAATTATTGTAGTAAAATGAGGGACAACGGCGCTTGAAACAGAAAGCTAAGGCTTTATAAAACCTCTTACCACATTACTTCTACATAATCCGTATTCGCTTCAGAATCTCTGTTTAAAAATCGCCAATTTTGACGTTCCAAATCGCGACTTTGATGTTCCAAGAAGAAAAACTATAAAATTTCAAAGTATATTACCTGGTACTTTTTGACCTTTTTGCACCATGAAAAATTAATATTTACCTGTGATATTTAACACATTTTGTTTACCGCGCATAATATTTTGGTCTTGTGACCTGCTCTGATTTCCAGCGGCACCCAACCTTTTTTTTTGCATTCAATGCTTATAACTTCTTTTCCTTTTAACTTCTCAAGTTTGCTTGTGAGGGGGATTTTTGAAACATCACTAATGCAAAAATTAACAGTTTTATCACTATTAAACTTTTGAATGTCAAACTTTAACAGCGTATTTATAAAACATCATACCTACCAGAGTAACTTAATTAAATTTTACTTACTGAAAGTTGTCAGGATAATTAGATATCAATTTACCCTCGTATATAAAGGTTTGAACCGAAAAAGGTTTAAAGTTGAGGTGAAACATTATCTTTTTTGATAGGTTAGGGTCAATTATTGTTTTGAAGTAACCTTAGTTTCTTTTATGCTTTCTTTTTGCCTTTTCTTTTCTGTTGAATATTTGATTACTATATTGTTAGAATGATATTTCGTTTGCTGTTCAGAGATAATTTATATTTTGTAGAAATTATAAGGTTTCTAACTGCATGGGTCAAGTGGTCGACATTGTCTAAACTTCGCCTGTGCAGTTTTATTACAATCTATAAAGTCGATAGACAAATATGTAGGTATTGCACAAGCTAGTAAAACAAAATCTGAACATTATTGTTACCAACTTACCATGACTGGCGACCGTTCCATAGGGGTTGTGCATACTCTGATGGTAGTACCTCGCCGCCCTTTGACTCCCTGACGGATCGAGAAAGAAAGCACCCATGTGTTCAGTAACGGCACTTGAGTTTATTTCCGAATTTCCACTATCGATTATCCCTTGACCCGGGCTAGCCGAAGTACCTGTTCTTGGAGATTCGTACCACCGTCCAACGGCTGAGGATTCGTTCGTCATCTCCATAATCATCAGTAATATATAAAATACGATATATCACTTCACACACGGATATTTATATTAGTATTTTTAGTTTCTTGTAGCTGTTTTTTAACTGACACAAGACGAATAATCACTCATGATGTACCTACTCAAATTTCCCGTATTCATGTATTAGTGCGCTGATGAGATGAGATGCGACGGGCCTGAACTGGCGTGTGACGTCCACAGATCTGAAATAAAAAGAAAAGATATTAATACACGATTTTGTGTTATCTTTACTTATCTTATTATCTGATACCAGCTGCAATTATATATACATATGTTGTTTTTATCTTTTTTAGATCCTCACTTTTATAGACCTATCTCACTATCGATATTATCAGATTATTTAACAAGAAGCTCTCATGTGCGGGTATATTTTGGAGTGTTTTTCGTAATAAAGAAAATAAGACGTGTTTTTACTTACATGATTTTTATTTATTTGTATAAAATCATTATCATTTCAACTAAATATACCCACTTAAAATAGAAATTAATTTGATATCAACATTATATTATTTTTATTTTGAACAAATTTCATGTCGTGCGTACCTACCTACTTATTAAGAAAAGTTAATGTAATATCTTACTGTCTTTTTAAAATTCAACACATAATACCTTAAAATAATATAAATGAAAACAGATTTGATTTTACATAAGATATTTCAGGGAAAAGTTATAATTCAAAATAAGTAGATAATGATAACAGGAACTGAATAAAAATTACTTAATTGCTACCTCAAGTTATCAGAGGTTGCTAATCAATCAATATAGGCAAAAAAAACTTTTGTCAAACTAATAAAACAATAATTGTTTCATTTTATATTTTTCAGATATAACATACCTACAAGGAACTTAAAAAAACTAATTTGTCTTCTTTAGCTTACAATTAAAAGTAGAAGTTTTAGTTTTATTTGTTATACGTGAAGTATTGGGTTTAAAAAAAACATTACCTTACTATTTTGTTTACAGTTACACAAGTCGACAGACGCTTATCTTAAAAGAATATTTTTGTGAGTAGATGGATGGTATATACCTACATATTATAGACTTTTGTTTCTACTTATCTATTAGGCATACGAATAATGAGATTTAGCCAAATATGACATGACCTGATAATTTTGCTCATCTACAAACAGTGTCTCAATATCTTTGGATTCATTTACAAGGAACTTGGTAACTCCGTTTTGCTCAACATTGTATTAGCCTGAAATACTGTTACGTGTTTTTTCAGGCTTAATACAACTTTGAGGAGTTGCTTTGATTCTACTTATAAAGCCTAGATCCAAGACCAGTTTCCGTCGGTGTACCCAACTATTTGAATCGTTCATTTCTGAAACTACACATATCCGTTTTTTGACGCATTGAGTTCCACACAGGAACCGGTTCTCATAGCTAGAGAAATATTCTGTAGATATAGTAAATACATATCCGCCAAATAGTTAAGCGGTGTGGTTACGTCCAAATCTAACATAATTGACAAAGAACATATAAGTATCCAGGATTTGTGTTGTTTCTGAAATTAACATTGGTTTATTAGAAAATAGACCAAATAACTCTACATAAACCCATGAGAATCAGTTCAGGTACCTACGCCCTGAATGGAAGCGAAGTAAAATATTCTGTGCCTATGCAAAAAAGCATTTGCACAAATTACTGGTATAACTAACAACCGTATTCATAGCTTAAACAATTTTTAGTGCTTGGCAACACTTATAAACACCTTAGTAAAGAAAATCTGACTGGGGATGCCAAGCCTGGAGAAATAGTTACATCTGGAGAAATAGTTAAATTAAGTTGAGACTACATCAAAGAATTTTTGATTAAGGGTGGAGATTATACCGATCGAAAATTGTATTAGTTGGGTGACAAATTGAACGTTATGATATTGCATATTCTTTTTATCGACAAATGTCCTAATTTAGGTACCAAAGACAGTGCCTACCTCAAAATCTTCAAGGAACGCTTTCGTCTCAGTTTTGACAGACCCCAAGTGGATAATTGCTGCATATATGACGAGCTTTCATTAAAAAAATTGAGCAGCAGCAGAAAATATAGTACAATGCAATTATATTCAAACGACAAGAGGTCTGTAAAGAAAACCTTACAATAATAACTAGGCGGCAACAAAAAGTTTCGTCGTCATATATGAAGAAGGGATTGGTAAACAAATTCAAATTGTGTATTCTTCTCCATCGTATATTCCATTCAGAACAAACTATCCAAGAATATTCGCTATCTTCACATCTTCTCAAACGGGTATGCCGGACAGAATAAAAATCACACCCCAATCAGGACGTGTGCTTCATCTGTTGAAATAACTCCCTTGCAAACTGTTCAACAATACTTTCTATACACGGCCACTCATATTTAACATGCAGTTACAATTTTGTGCTTCTAAGAAAACCATTTAAAACCTATGAAAAAGTTCATCCGTTAAAGGAATATGTTGATTAGTGATCACATCAAGCGCAAAAATCAACTTCACAGTACCTATTTCTGTTGGATAATGACAATCCGGAATAAGGGACTTCAAATCGTGGTGGCCTATATACTGCGAAAAAACTGTCTTTCTGTAGGCTCATAGGTGCTTGTAATTCCCAGGGATCAAGAGGCTAGCTTCAATATGAACAATTTTTTGCATTTCAAACACTCGAATGTCATAAAAGGTGACTCAAAAAAGCTCTTCCTTATGTCGACGCGTTCGAAAAGTTTGAATTTCAGATAGGTATCAAGTGAAAACAAACCAGTTTTCCTGAATCTTTGGATTATCATAAAATATTGTTTTACAGGATCAAAAAATTACAGCGATAAAACAGCTCCTGTCTTATCTTCAAGACCTTGATCAAACTATTGGAAGCTTTCATGAGGAGATAGTAAACTGGGCGACTACTATTGCCACGGAAGAGAACCATCTACATGTTAATAGAAATAACTTATAAATATGTTTTGTTGTTCCAAAATAATACAAGATTTTAAAAAAAATCATTAATTTCAGCAACTATTTAAATCGAAGTATTTTATTCATTGCAAAAAAAATGATGCTTATGTAATAATGTTTCTCTTTGGTGATTTTGCTAGCTTAGAGTTCTTTTTCAGGTCTGTCAATAAAAATTTCAAAATGTTCGCAGGGTAGGAAGTAGCAAAATTTTGACTGTTTGTCTCAAAACTACATGGTGTGATTCTACAAATAACCTATTCATGAACGAGACACAATGAAAGAAAAGATTACAATAAACACAAATTAGATATTATTTAATATCAAAGTAGGTACCTACTGCCAAATAAAAGAATGAATAAGATGGCAACAGAAAAATATATTTATTTGGATGTTTAGGTGTTTACAAATTAGCTTTGTGGTCTCATATCAGCGAGTGGAACGTCGATTCGCTGTGCAGTGGTTCAGCGTGTTCGCATCCTACCGCCTACCGCATCACTGTTTCAAAAGCCATTAATACTTAATTAATTAAATCAGTATATACTGAAAATAGCAAACTACCAAGGCCTGATCTAGTTCAATGTATATTCCGCTCTTTGTAGAAAGCGTTAAGCGTCATTCTCGTGTATCAAGCAATGTTGGGCACGTAAAGTATCCCTACTCTGCTTACAAAAACAGTGTATTATGGCGTCACTTTCTACTATAACTTTAAAAACGTCAATACTTTTTTCAATCAGATAAAGCCGATTTGTAATTATCAGCAATAATTTGCGTTATTAGTTACATCCCTTTTTCCTCAAGCCTGGCAATACTGAGAGGCGAAAAGCGTTGCAGCTGATAAATCGTTAGAAATAACAAATAACAAAGAAGCATAGTGAGATCAATAGAGATGTATCTACGTCTCTAGGTGTTTCAAAATTCACTTTATTGATTGTGGTTACCTACCTAAATTATTGTACTTCAAAATTTTAAATCCTATTTTATCACATATAAAGCCAAGACGTTGTAAATAAGAGAGAGATGAAAACTGCAGTGCAAGCTGGAATTTATGATACCTAATACCTAAACAGAGACCAATTTCAAAGATGGCCATGTAGGCCATCGGTAGGTACTCGAAATAAATTAAACTTTTTTTTGTTTTATTCTGTGAAAATTATAATCCATCACTAACAACGACACTCGAGAAACGAATCATCTCAACACAATTTTACTTCAACAATTGTTTTACGTGCAAAACTGGGTTCACATCACAGTAAATTAGAGTGAGATCTAAATGAATAATTAGCCCCTAATAAACCCAAATCTCTTATTGCAACGATTGTTAGAAATAAATCATGTGCTGATTTCGAACTCGTCAAAGAACCTTTACTATATCTCATACTGATGTCTCCGTGGTTGATGTAACGTAGACATTATAAAAAATGTACGGCAATGTCGCCTTAAGAAAATAAGTTTAGGTGTAAACGTGGGCGAAAAGATCATGGAAATTGAATTATTTAGAAAAAAGATAACAAGAACCCCGAAGATAACAAACCACAAATATTGAACACTTAACTGAATCAAGAAATCGCGAAAAAGGTTTGGCCGAACTGCTCGGAAGGGCTTCCGCGGTTAAAAATTAAAGTGATAGTAGGTTCGCGGGTTGAACCACGTCCAATATTATTTATAACTCGACATTTCTACTCTAGGCTTCAAATCCATTCCAAAGAGAGAAAAAATAAGTCCATCGTAGTTCTATTCCAGGAAATCAATCTGCGCACGTCCCACCACGATGGCCTCTAAGGTATGAAACTTGTTAGACTTTTCCGAGGCGTCAACCTGTATACTCCGCAGGTCTTCCCACGGATCGTCTTCAGGGTCTGAGACTTGCTAAATCTAACAGATCTCTCAGGCCTAAACACAACAACTCCCGGGCCTTAGAGACGAAATGTGGTAAGCCCCGGCATCGAACTTAGACTAACCTAATTTTCCTTTCTGTTGAGAATAGCTCCAAAACGGGAGCGGAAAGGTTGAGGCTACACTTAAAGAATTTAAATTACATGAAAAAAACCATTCTGTTATCGCATTTCCATAAGTGAATTTTGCAACAAGTATATCTGAAAGTGTAGGTATTTTTCGAAAATACTCATTTAAGTATATATCTACATAAAAAATTACACTTAACTGCCTTTTTGTCTGCATATCGGGAGATTTTGCTATGAATAACATGTATGTGTAAATAATACAGTTTGATAAGTCAACTTGTATTGTAGAGTTGTTGCTATGTTTTGTGATATAACAAAGTGAATAATATTTGTAGGAGCCGATGTGACTCGGTTTTCAAACCGGATAACGTCGGGTTGTCTACTTTGACACGTCCGTTTCGATCTGGGTTTCCATCCCAAGCAGATACTGTTCGATCAGCAACCCCGCTAATAGCCGGAGTTGTCGAAGGGGGTCACTAAATAATAAACACAAAATATTTCCTTCGTTTTTCTTCAATTATGCAATATAATAAAATATCTTACACCAAACATAATTTATTGCAATTAATTTTACAGCATAACAATGTTATTTTTTCATTTTAAAATAAACGAAATTGGGCACACAATAAAATGCATACCTATACCATAATAAAAGTTTGACGCAGCAAGTGCGTTATGGTAGTGAATTTTCATAAAAATGTTATTAGCGGCAAACATGTCTTTTTTTAATGAAAGCAGGCATCAAATTTGGTTACCATTATAACCTATAGTAACCTATATACTCTATACTATCTAGTAACTATAGTATAACCTATATAGGGGAAACAATGTACAAAATTTGACCGAAATAACTTTATTGTTTGAAAAGTACCAAAATTTTCCGAAAATAAACTTAAAATGTTCCCGAAAAAAAATGGTCCGAGTTTCCTGGCCAACGAACCTCTTCAAGTTGTTTTATGGAAAAAAGTTTTTCGACAAAAAACACAAAAAATGTTTTGTATGAAAATTTACAAACAATTTTTTCACGAAAATCCCAAAACATTTTGTTTGCAATAACTTATTAAACATTATGATATTATTATGCCCTTCACTTCTGAAACACAAAATACGTTCCATTTGAAGCAATTGAGTTACGGCAGTTTGACCTTTTTTAAATTCAGTCATTATTTGAGAGCGCCCTGTATACGACATTTTGATTTTTTCGACGAATAACATAAACCAAGACCTCTCTGAATGCATCAGTTTTTATGGGACTCTGTTATATATTGGTTAAAACGCCATATCATAATTTTTGATATGTTCCAAAAATGTGAAAAGTTTCAAAATAGTTAAAATAACTTGAAAACGATGAACGCTATCAAATTTTTTCACCTACAAACATGCATCACAATTCGCTGAAAAATGTTGCAATGCGGTTTTATAAGAGGTGTTCAAAAAAAAAAGAAAATTTGTATCACCATCGACTTATGTGCCATCAACGTATATAATTTATTCTCGTATCTTGTATAATAACAAGTATATTTAGCTTTACCGTAGAAATGCCTCACCCTATATAGTATATATATATATATATATATATATATATATATATATATATATATATATATATATATATATATAAACAGATAAAAACTGAAAGTAACCCCGGATGTGGGTTCTAGGGGGCCTAGTTCGCGCTCATTTGAAGGAATCTTTTCAAATTACGAAAGTCGCATTCTTCTCATAAGCCAATTTTTCCTACGGAAATTCGCAAAAACTTATAAACTACCAACTTTCTGATCGGTGGACATAATGTTCAGGACATTGTGGCTGATGCTGGCGAAACTTTCAAAATACTCACCAGCTGGGTTGATAAAAATAAACTTTCACTTAATAAGAATAAGACAGCATGCGTGCTTTTTAAGTCCTCAAATTAAAAAAGGTATTGGACAAGATCTAGAACTTGATGGCCAAACCGTAACTCTCCAGACCGCTACGAAATTACTAGGACTTCATATCTATAGTAAGTTAAAATGGAAAGTTCACATCGATGAACTTACTCGCGAATCTCATCCATTTCGTATGCAATAAGAACACTAACACAAAGATCCAGTACCTCTACTGTATTGTCACTGTATTTATGCGTGCTTCTACTCACAGCTAAGGTTTGGTATTATACACTGGGTATTAGCAAGTGAAGCAAATTGAGTTTTTCAACAACAAAAGCAAGTAATGAGAATCATATTCAGAGTATCTCGTATGGACACACTTGCAGAAACACTTTTAAGGAACAGGGTAGCCTTACACTTCCCAGCATCTACATCGTGGAAGTGTTCCCTAGCTGGCTAGTTTTTCAAAACAAGACCAAATACACACGCAATGTAGTTGAACATGGCTGTACCACAAGAGGTAAAAATAACCTGCAAACTGACAAACAGGGCATAGCTCTGTACCAAAATCCATTGTTCTGCAATGGCTGCAAGTTGTTTAATGCATTGCTAGAAGATGTGTGGAGTGTAGGCATATTGCCACCTTTCAAGAAGAGAGTGAAAACGATTCTTCTAAACAAGACGTGCTACTCTGTGGACGATTTTTACAAATAAGCTACCACTAAACTATCTATTATTTTTAATTTTTTTAGTAATATGCACTCTTTATTAGTAATATAGTTACCGTGGTATTAACATTGTGCACCTGGTGTGTCTAAAAAACAATATTGGATTTGTATCTGTATTCTGCAACTGTTCTTTTGAACGTTCTTGTGTGTTTTATAATTATTTTTGTCTTGCTTTTATGTGTTATTTAAGGCAAATTTTTCTAAATTGTTATATGATTGTATGTGTTATGTAATTTTCATTGTTAACCTGTAGACGTACATGAACATGTCTGTGTCATTTAGGTGACATTGGTCTGTTTCATTGTTAATATATACATTATACATCATACATTATACATTATTAAACCACAAACTCTACAAGTTAAACTACTGGCAAAGCATGAAGGAAAGGGGTCTATTTGATATGAATTTTCTGTAAACATTTTAATACAAATGAAGGAGAATGACGACTGAAGCTAAATCTTAAGGGTTTGTAAAACACTGTTCTTGCAACATTTTCTCTACATAATCTGTATTCCTTTCAGGTTCTTTGCCTGAATGTTACCAATTTTGACGTTTCAAATCGCGACTTTGACGTTTTAAGAAGAAAACCACAAAAATAAAATAAAATAAAAGCCTATAACTTTTTTTCTTTCAATATACAGATTCAGATTTTGGTATGTAGTTTACCTTTTATAACATAAAGCCGCGAACTAAATTTGGTTGCTCTAGCTTTGTAATTTCCTGAGATATAAAAATTTTCCGAAAGAAAACTCAAAATTTTCCGGGAAAAACTAGGCCTATTTTCCATGCAAAAGGAAGGTACTCGCTAAATTTGATCAAAATCGGCCCAAATATTTTTTGAGTTATAGGTGTGATACATTTATATATATATATATATATATATATATATATATATATATATATATATATATATATATATATATATAGATAGATAGATATAATATATATAAATGTATCACACCTATAACTCAAAAAAATATTTAGGCTGATTTTGATCAAATTTAGCGAGTACCTTCCTTTTGCATGTGGCTTGGACATATATATATATATATATATATATATATATATATATATATATATATATATATATATATATATATATATATACATAAGCGCCCGCAGGATTTTTTTTCAGGGGGGGCAAAAACTTTTTGTTGTATTTCATACATTTATTTTTATAAAAACTTAACAAAACATAATATACTTCTAAACAACTTCCAACAAACTAAATAAAAGAAAACTAAATAGATTTTTCTTCATAACACGATATTTATGAACACATGAAATTAAATCTTAAAAATACAGAACAAAACCCTTACAAATGTTATAAATGCCAAAAGATAACAGTAATAATTAATAGGAAAAAAAAAGAATATATTTCACTGCAAACTCAAAATCAGTCTTCTGTTGCTTTGGCAAAATTGGTCTAATATTTTGATGGAAAAATTGGAAATATTTACTATACGATTTCGATGGATACTCAACAATGCTAGCCCAACGAGCCTGTCATGCCTCTTTGTAGTTCTAACCCAAGTTTTAATCCTGCGTAAGGTGCTAAAACTGCGCTCTATAGTGCAAGTAGTACACGGCAAAGTAAGTAGAAGTATGCAGCTATCTTTTATAGCAGGAAAAAATTTACAGTGTCCAATAAGATCTTCAATGGTTATGTTTTCAGCTATTTGAGATTCAGATAATATCTCCATAATTTTGTATTTGTATATAGTTTTTATGTTAAAATAAATATTAAAAATTTAAAAAAGAATTGGTATTGTGCAGAAAAACGTACAAAATATCGAATTCTTAGGGGGGGGGAGGCGGCACGGCCCCCCCTGCGGGCGCCCATGTATATACATAAAACAGAAACTGACCCCGGATATGTGTTCTAGCGCGCCTAGTTTTCTCTCATTTGAAGAATATTTTTTTTAATTAGAAAGTCGCGATTACCTCATTAGTGAATTTTTAAAAGAAAATTCACTAAAAAAGTAATGGGTTAATTTATTTTTATCCACAAAAATTATTTTGTGATTACTGAGAATAATGGCAAGCCAAAGACTCATCTGAGATAACCACCTAGATTTACCTGTTTTATAAAGCTCCTTAGTTATTATGTATTATCTTATTATTAGTCTTTAGCAATTGAATGATAACATGTTTATTTATTTAGAAAAACTGCATCTAATGCGTTTAAAAACTGTTCACAATTTTGTTTTGAAAACGGCGATACCTGTTTTGAATTTCCACATTGGAACCTATGTAGGTAGAATAGGTTCTGGGCATAAAAGAAAGATGAAACTGAGCTGACAATATTTTACCATTAATTGTATTATGTTTCTAAATGCATAAAGTACCCTGTACAATACCAACATTTATTTTATTTCATTTATTTCATCTAATTCACTTCTAGTGAAGATTTATTCCAGATCCGACGGTGTAGGAACATCGCCGGAGTGTTGAACAGAATGTTGTCGAGAATTTGATGCCCCATGTGGAACCACTTTTAAAAGTAACCTTATTATAGAAACTGAAGTCGACTCTGAATAAAAACAAAAGCATTGCAAATTAGGGGAAAATAAAACTTTATTTAAAAACCAAAGGACGTTTTTGTACCTGCTCAGTATCCCTGCTCCAAATAATTTATTACGCCTAGTATAACACAGCTGCATTTTCGGTAGCTATATTTTATTATGTTTATTGTCACTTTAGGTTAGTAAAATGAAAAGACATTTAAAAAAGTTAGACACTTATTAAATGTTTTAACTCGACTAAAACATAGGTTGCCAGATTTACCTCAGCTATTATACTAATTAAGTACCTATAGGTACATTATACATTTCAAATTTGATTGTTAGACAAGACCGTTTTAATAAAATTAAAAAAAAATCGGGACTCAGCAAGTGCGTTGTGGTAGCGAATTGTTATTAAATGCTTCATATTTAATAACTCAATTTGCTATAAACTTGGAAAGTTTAATTTCGGTATATAGAAAGGGCCCTTACCAAAGCGCCGCCGTGGCCGTGTTGGAAAGTCGAGTAAAACTTCCCAATTCGGGCTCGGGGGACTACGGTTCGAGACTCACCGGCAGCGGATGATTTTTCAAATCACTTCTCTCGTTTGAGATCGAGCTTAAGGTGGAGGGTAATACACAATCGGCCAAGGGCTGCAGTGCTATCGGGGCGGCAAAGCCGCGGACGAGCCCTGAGAGAGAAAAAAAGGACCCTTACCGTGGCACCATACCTACCAAATTTCAGGCAAAGATATGTGACAAGTTTCGTTCAAATCAGTTTAGAATTTTTTTGAGTGATCGCTCGGATACATACATTATATATATATATATATATATATTAATATATATATATATATATATATATATATATATATATATATATATATATATATATGTATATATATATATATATATATATATATATATATATATATATATATATATATATATATATATATATTAAAACGGACCTCAGTCTCGGGTTTTAGGGGCCCATATTCGCGTTCATTTAAAAAAAATATCCAAATGTGGTACGTTAGTTATCGTTATCAAACTGAATTAAGAACCAAAATTTCGATCTATATGTAACAACAAAAATGGTAGGTATAAGCATTTAAGTTAAAAAAAAAAGTTAACTTTCAGGTCATCTGTATGAAAATTCACTATCATAACGCATTTTCTGCGTTCAGACCTATGTACAATTATTTGATCCAGGTCTATGTTTTACCGCCAGTAAACAAATATTATACATATTTTGAAAGTCGGCAAACCTATCAACTGTATAGTCGATATTAGTTAATAAGATGAATTCGTGGTGAAATATCAATTATATAGGTATTTTGTGCCCATTGAGGCTGTTGTGAGACCGAAACACTATGTCTGAGCTAAATAAAGTAGGTAAGGTACCTATGTCCTGTGAAGTTTCACCAAAAATTATAATTTTTATTTGACAAAATGTTATCATATTTGGTTATTTATTGTTTTACCCGCTTTTCAGTCAGCCGTTAAATAAAGTGCTTGATTCGAAGATATTTCAGATAAAGCGTTAATTAGTTATTTTAGTTTTATATCTTAAAAGTTAAGAAACAGAAAACAGTCGCGCCAAAAAATACCAAAATAACAGAGAGTTTTGCGCTATATATGTATTTCGATAGCTACCTACTGATGAAGAGAACGAAGTTGTCCGAAGACGTATCTACGGCATGTCAGTTATTATTTTTGTTGTTTTTTTGGGTTATTCCGTTTTATCGTTCAGATTTCATCCAGGCAGTGCCCCACGTCGGTATCTGATCAAAAGTCCAGCACTAGGTTTTTTAACCTCCAAATAAGAAACACCTAAACTTGAAGATATTACATGACGAAACGCTATGTAAATCAACTAACAAACTGATTTCAAAAGCATTTATCAAGAAATGCAGCAGCCAATATAGCGTCAAAACGAGGTAAAGTAACATCTAGTGGTATAATACGTAGGTAGGTACATCAGTGTTTATTATTTAGTCATTTATTTACTAAAATTAATTTTAAAACGCACAGAGCAAAGAAACCTCAGTTTGAATCATGTCTTATTTTATGTACAAATCTCAAGATACTTGGATCGAATCTGTGAAAGATACCAAAAGTATGATCTAACAAATTAGGAGGTCGCAGTTCTTCAATTCATGAAACATTCATTGACACATTTCGTTTCTAAGAAATGCCTTAACAATAGTTTCAATAGTACTTCTCTAATTGCTATTATCCATGTTACAATTCAAGAACTTCTAATAATAGTAGGTATTTTAGTCTTTTATGCATCGTTGGCTTTAACCACAGTCTATTTCGACGACAATCCCCGTCGCCAAGAAGCAGTTTCATCTCATCATCCTGGAAATTATTCTGAACATGTTTCTTTCTTTCAGGAGAATACAATAATAATAATAACAACACCGCACCCAGAAGTCTTATACTTGTGCGGGGGTAGCTTACATACACCCCTAGGCAAAGGACACCACACATAACTCATCAAGAGCCGGCCTTTCCACATTCCAGTGAAAAAAGCCGACTGTCTGAATACGGGACTCGAATCCTAGTCCAATTTTAGAGGTTAGTCGCCTCGTCAACTGAGCTGTTCGGCCTGTTTAGAATAGGAATAATATTTCAATTGTAAGTACCTGATTTTGGGACATTATAATTTTGACAACCCTACAATTTTCGATACAGTTAGCTAGCTACCAAAGACAAAGTATAATTATTTGTGAACTATAAATGATAAAAAGCTTATCATTATTAACTGTTGTTGCCCTTACTTGGTGAAATCGTTCTATAGTAAATATCGATGTACAGACTTTTTCTGGTTTCACCTTCTCCGGCATCAAGCAGGCAGAAGGAAAAAATGTACCTGATGATGCCGTAAAAGGCGAAACCAGTTGTAGAGAAGAAACCACACACCTATGAAGCCAGAAAATAAGTTTCTGCATCTGTATTTAAAACGCTTTAGGTTTTTTCTTTGTCTTTTGGTGCGGGTAATTACCAAATGAAATAACATATTGAACAAATATGTACAAAAAAGACGAAATCTCACTCCATGTATTGTGCCGAAACGAAGAGCTAACGTAATTCTAGTCACTTAGAGAAGAAAAACCTAAAGCTAAAAACTACACGGAGAAACCCCTTATATTAAGACTATGGAACCCAATAAAGGAGATAAAGCTGGACAGGGTGTTCCAAAGAATTACATATGGAAGCACTCAAAGGTCGCGTTGGCAAAGATCTAATGGGCTAAAGGGCAGCTGTCTCGCTCAATCTTAATTTACGGTAAACTTGGGTGGAATAAACTAGGTATTTCATTTTAATATTTCGAAAATTCAAGTCAGGTATATAGCGTTAAGTAAATCTTATATTTAAGTTAACCATGACAACCAAGTCGTACGACCTAAGCTATTTGAAGACCAATTATTATTCTTGATGAATGCTGCATTGCCAGGTTCAAAACTTTGGCAAAGATCTAATGGGCTACAGGGCAGCTGTCTCGCTCAATCTTAATTTACGGTAAACTTGGGTGGAATAAACTAGGTATTTCATTTTAATATTTCGAAAATTCAAGTCAGGTATATAGCGTTAAGTAAATCTTATATTTAAGTTAACCATGACAACCAAGTCGTACGACCTAAGCTATTTGAAGACCAATTATTATTCTTGATGAATGCTGCATTGCCAGGTTCAAAACTTTGGCAAAGATCTAATGGGCTACAGGGCAGCTGTCTCGCTCAATCTTAATTTACGGTAAACTTGGGTGGAATAAACTAGGTATTTCATTTTAATATTTCGAAAATTCAAGTCAGGTATATAGCGTTAAGTAAATCTTATATTTAAGTTAACCATGACAACCAAGCCTTACGGCCTAAGCTATTTGAAGACCAATTATTATTCTTGATGAATGCTGCATTGCCAGGTTCAAAACTTTGAACGATAAGAAACTCGCAGTTTCTAAATTATAAATATGTGATTCAATAGCAATTAGGTAATGAAATAATTTTTGCATGAAATAAATTCACAGATTTTCAGTTTGTAGCCCAATTAGCAAAAAAAAAACTGTACAATTAAGGCCACAAATGTAAATTTAGCACCCGGCAACCAGCCGCCTAACAGTCAGAATAAGCTTTGCGCATAGGGCAACCAAATTATTTTAAATTTGTGAAATTAGAACGGTAAATTCCTTTTCTAAAGGCTCGATAATGTGGAAAACCCCTTATAAACATATTTTTCTTGAACAACACATATGAGAATAATTAAGTCACGGGTATAAATAACCCTCGCAAGTGACATTTATTCAAGAAAACCAGAGAGCAGCCTTCAAAAGAAAGTTATCAATTAATAAAATAAACACGTTTGCGTTTGACGGATAACTTTGATTAGGTAGGTATAAGTTTAAAAAAAAAGCTTGAATATATGCTAATAAAGTTATTGACTTGACCTAACCTGAACTGATTTATCTAGCTATATATGTACCTATATCATGGTGTAAAATTTTAGTGCAATAGATTTTCATTTATTCAGTACATATTTATTTAAATTTGTTTTGATCTCTTAAAATCATTTCAAGCTGATAGGTATAGGTAAATATTTATAAAATATCTATTCCTACACATTTTTGAATTTAAATAATATTAAATATGACATATCTATAAATAATTGTGCTTACATCAAAGTAGCTGAAAAAATACTACTTCTATCCGCCAGAATTTGTTTGTTTTTTTTTCCTATAAAAGATGAAAACTAAGACGAAAATATAGGTACTTATATTGTGTATATATATATATATATATATATATATATATATATATATATATATATATATATATATATATATATATATATATATATATATATATATATATATATAATAAGAATTAGGTACTTACATACATAGGATAATAAATTATATACTTGTTATGAAGAGAGTGCTACCACTTACATCTGAAGAACAATTAGAATAGATACCTATACATTCTTGGTACATTAAGTTTATTTTACTTAGCGTTTATAGACTCTCTAATGAAATTCTTATCTTCTATTGATATCTAGATATATTGATAAAAAACATGTAGCTAAATAGATTGCAAAAGCACTTTTTAGATTCTAATAGATATAGATGTAAATGTATGTAAATCAAACCAAGATAAAAATCAATAACAACAAAATTATAAAACATGTCAAAAAACTTTATTTGCTTTGAAATACTAAAATTTCATTTGTGTGTCCAGATATAGTATTTAGAAAGAGAGTGCAATGATTGATTAAACGACAAACCTGATGATATATGTATCTAATATATTTAATTTCACCCCAAATCGATAGCTAACTAGGTACATTGTAATTTTGTATCAAAACACCGGGTTTAATGATACCTTGTGTAGGTATCTGTTGTATTGGATACCTGACTCCCTATCTAAACAAAGCAGAATGTGTTTCACAAGCGCAGACTCATCAGCGACGCTATCTTAATTCTTGTTATAATTTTTTCACATTGTTGCTATTTCACCAATAAGCTATTATTTAACAACTATCTGTTTTATTTATAGACATTTCTTTTCGGAATTAACTATAAAAATATCGAGATTTGACATAATCCATTCAAATCTTCTTCTAAAACCTTTACATAAATATTTTTATCAAGGCAATGGCTATCTCCTTTCTTAACTGATTATGTGACAAGTATGAGCAAATTAAAATATATCTATTGTAATAATTTATTACGTTCTGAAACAACTTTGGTAAGAAGAGAATATATTCATTTAAACAAAGCAATTCGGCATGTCATAAAACCTTTAAAACACTTTTAAAATAAGTTTAATCAAAAAGTTATGATAAATTTATTAAATTTCAAGAAATTATATTTCAATACAAATAAATACTAACTTGAAAACTCGCTCTAATGCTTTACTTCTTAGTAAGCCATCAAAATATTCAGTTACATATATAAATTTTCAGTGAGATATTTTGTATTGTTTCAGTTATTTGATAGGTACAAAAAAATAGCAACGATGTCAAATCACTTTGAAAATAAATTCTCAGGCAACTAGGTTATTAAATTTAGAAACATAGCTGCTTATTGAATTAATAATACATAAGAGAATATCTATTTTATTGTTATATGGCCTACTATGTAAATTTTTTGTGCTTCAAAGGGTCATTTTGTAGTTTGTTATTACGTATTTACTTATCCATATAGTATGCCAACTTAAAAGCCTTATATCTAAATGGTATATAGCTAGGCTCCTACTATATTAATTTGTTTGTGCTTCCACAGTAATTTTTTCGTTTTTTTTCTTATTAGGGTACTTATTTTCACATAGCTTGAAAACCTTATGTACTTACATATAAAGGAATGTACATTGATTGATACTGTGTTGATTTGCTTCTGCATCCAAAAGTAATTTTGTCATTTTAAATTGTTTATTTACTTAATCACATATAGGTAGCTTTAAACCTTATATATAGGTAAAGGAATGTACATTGGTAGGTATATATAGGTAGCTACAATACATAGCCACCTATAAAATCTCATTATATATAGATTTGTAGTAGATATTGTAGGTATATTTTCTATTATCTTAAAAGAGTCCAAAACAAACAACAAATAGGTAGTTTTGTACATACTTTTGGCAACCCTTTAATCGTCTGTAATTTTGCATGTAATAGAAAAGTGTAATATATAGGTAGGTACATTAGATTTAACGTGAGATAACTTACATGACAATTCGAGTATGTAAACACTGTCTCACACACAATATATACACATACACATAAATTATCACAGTTATTAAGAAGGAACGAATTCACTGTTTATTAAAAGAAACGTTTTCATTTTATTATACAAATCAACGACATAAACACGTTCATCTACGCGGTAACACTACACCAAGTCAGCATAATGCATTGGGCCGTTACCCCTAACAACCGCCTCGTCAAACATCGACCGCTTTCGTAAACTGTACAAACGTAATTGGTAAGCATTCAAGGCAGAAGGAGGAGTTTGGTGTACACAAGGCGTACTCAGAAGCATAGACAATATTTTAATTTTACATACTTCAAAAGCGTTCAGTTAAAAAAAAGACACTCTGTACGTTTGATTATCAATTTCTAGGAAAACTTTATAATCCTGAGAAGCTTTCATGAATACGTTGAAAGGTAGCAGTGAGTTTTCTTCGATTTTTAAAGACGCACTGGACGAACGTTTTAGAGAGTGTTAGGTAAGGTTTTGTAAAAAAAATATTAGTTTTAACTAATTATTAAACAATGTTTGACAAGTTTTATCCTGACGAGGTGGGAGATTCTCCAATGAGATAAGGTTTCTTGGAAAACACAAGTATTTGACAAAATGGCGACTACAAATCAACATGCTCCGCCTCTTTAACGATCGTCTGCCCCTTTTTCATCTCGATGGTACAGCATTGGTTCCCTCTTCAATTCTTTTTATTTTCAATTGCATCCAGAGTTGATCTGCTTCGCATTGTTTTGTTGGAATAAAACGTGTATTCGTTGTTTTAAAAAAGAGCTACTTATATGTATGTACCTACAAATTAAATGGCCATGAAGCTAACAGGATTTATGTACCCTATACTTATTGCTGGCAGAGTTTTATTTTGATTTGTGTTATATTATCAAATCTTGATTAACATAGGTGTTAACTCTATATAATCTCGGCATGGTGTGAAAGTTAATTAGGTGTTTAATGCCAAACGGTCCTGGAATGTTATCAGTTCCCAGATATTTGTAGATTAAATAATTAGGTACTTATATCTCTACCTACCTATAGGTATTTTAGGTAGGTAGCTATTTGATATGATGTACCTAAAGTAACTGGCTATCCATAATATGCATCTGATTACTTGATTATCTATATTAGGTAGTACCTAAGCATAATAATATCGTGTACATACCTATATTACGAGTCTTGACACATTAAGTGCGTTATGGTAGCGAAGTTTCATTAAAATATAACTTACCTTTTAGGAACTATATTTACTCAGTAAACAAAGCTTTAAAAATATTTAATTTTATTTTAACTAGTGACAAAAGTGGTAGAAAATATAAGATAAAAAAATTATAAGCTTATTAAATGATAGTCTACAGTAGGTATTCAACCATGGTTATTTCTGATTCATAATAATAATCTGGTATTGTTTTTGCTTTTCTTATGTTAGAAACTGATTCAGTATTTTTATTAATTCCACTTATTCTTATTTACACACTATCACTATATAATGTTAATCTTGTCAGTTTATGTTAGACATTTAATATTACTGCAACTCTGCAATAAGCACTGGCCAAAATTAACTTAATTCATTTAATCTGCACTGCACTTTTTGATTAACTGATAACACTCTCTTTGTAATACGTTTTTAACCTCTTCGTAAATATTTTTACTGTCCTGCTTTCCTTGATTTCGTTTCGTCTGGCAGTTTATTGTACAGCCTAACTGGATTCTGTGAAATTCTGTGCTTTCCATGATCTGTATGTGCTGTGCCTATGTGGAAGTGATTCCTGCCTTGTATTGTAACCACGTAGTTATGTATTTTCGTTAATTCTAATATTATAAGTATTTCATCTAGGATGTTGTATACACACTCTAGGGTTTGTGTAAGAATTAGTTTTTAGTGAATTTTCTTTTTTTAAAAATGAGGCGATCCCGACTTTTGAATTTTGAAAAAATTTCTTCAAATGAGAACACATATCCGGGGTCAGTTTCGATTTTTATATGTTTATATATATATATATATATATATATATATATATATATATATATATATATATATATATATTTATATATATATATATATGCATCACACCGATAACTCAAAAAATAATGGGCCGATTTTGACAAAATTTAATGAATACCTTCCTTTTGTAAGTGGCTTGGATAAGTTTGTTATCCAGGAAAATCTGCCAAGGTTTTCCCGGAAAATTTTGTGTTTTCTTTAGAAAAAAATTCAAAGTAAGGGCAACCAAATTTGGTACATCGTTTTATATCGCTACAAATTTAACGCTGTAGGTCGAAAGACAAAAAAGTTATGGGCATTTAAATAAAAATAAATTGGGGTTTTCCTCAAAACGTCAAAGTGATAATTTAAAACGTCAAAATTCGCAACATTTAGGCAAAGAACTTGAATCTAATACGGGCTATGGAAAGAAAATGTCTCAAGAAGAATGTTTTACAAACCCTGAAGTCTTAGTTTCAACCGTCATTGTCCTTCATTTTACTAAAATGTTTCCAGAAAATTCATTTCAAATAGACCCTTTCTGTGATGCTTGGCAGTAGTCTTAGCTATAGAGTTTATCGTTTAATGGTAGATATATAACTTTTGTCGAATTTTCCTACAAACTCAATAAAGCTCACTATATCCGTTATTCTACAAGATATGAAAAAAAATTATACATTAACTATAGGGTGTCTTGAGCTACATCTTAGAAAAATATTTCTACAATCACAGGTGGCCCATAAGTCGTTGGTGATACAAATAAAAAAATTAGTCCAAAACGCCTTATGTTTTTGCATTTTCCATCGAAATATAATGCATGTTTGTAAGTAAAGACATTCTGGACGCAGCAAGTGCGTTATGGTAGCGAATTTTGATTAAATGCTTCATATTTGAAAAGCTCAATTTGCTATTAACCTATAAGGTTGACCAAGAAACGGATTTTTTCGGTTACACTTTAAGTTTACTTTCGGAAATTTTTGTACGTTTTCAAACAATAAAGTTATTTTGATGAAAGATGGCACATAGTTTTTACTATATATGTTATACTGGTAATTAAATTTGATGCCTGCTTTCTGAAAAAAAAACACATATTTGCTATTAAAAACATTTTTATGAAAATTCACTGCCATAACGCACTTGCTGCGTCTTTGAGTTTTCACATATACTTATGTTGTCGGAGTCAGTCTTGGTAGTCTGTAGAAGGTTTTTAAAGTTTTGTTTAGTGTGGTAGCTATCTTTGTTAAATGTTTTTTTGCACATTGCCGCAAATATTTAGCATATATATTATGTTGTTTAGTATGTGTGCATTGTAAACTAATTTTGCTATTTTGTCCTCTAACTTGGGGCATCTAGCTAAGGCTACAATCAAGGGTATTATTTTTTTGTTGATTATTTTTATATGTGTCCCCCATGACAGTTTTTCATCAAATGTTATTCCTATGTATTTAGCTTCATTAGCTTGTTTTATTAATTGCTCATCAACTTTTATTTGGAGATTAATATTTTGCTTATTTGTTTGCCTAAAAATTATATACCTACTCAGTCTTATTTTTGTTTATCGCTAATGTGTGTTGCATCAAGGAATCTAGATATATGCTCAAGTCTTGAATTATATTGTTTTCAAGTTGTTGTGGGTCTCGTCCTTCAAACAGTAGTACAGTGTCATCAGCGTAAATTTTGTGTTCACATTCTAGTTCAGCTCTTTTAATGGAAATTACATAAAGTAGAAAAAGTATAGGGCCCAAGACTGAGCCTGGGGGAATTCCTTTGTTGACCATACTTATTTCACTTCTGTAGTCACCAGTGGCGTTTCCTGGCCAAAAAGTTCGGGCGTGCGCTAACGAGTTGCTGTTAGTGGTGACGGCGAGGAATACAACTTTTTTTGGATACAGAATGTCAATTTGGAATTACACTGAAAAATTTTCTTTAGCAAACATAGATGCGAAAATGTATTTTGTCAATCAAACAGTGACAAAACGACAAACGACGGTGATGCTAGGATACTGTGGTATCTGCAAGCGCAGTCGTAATGCTAGTAAATAATGAGGTCGCAGCGTTGGTTAGACCGGCGTTCCTTTCATTTGTCTTGAGCGATATTTTTACAACTCCCGGCAACCGTAAGATCAATGGTATTTTTCTCACTATTTTAAACACGTGCGTGGGGGATGCATTGTATATCAATACATCCCAATCGACTGAAGTTATTCGGAAATATTAACGCACACCTAACCCGAATTCATTCCCCGTTGCTATATGTTAGAAGACGCGGTACCTACTCCATTCCAAGTCACTATTAACCGATTATTCATGGAATAAAATAAGTAAATTAAATCGAGTTTCACAAAATATGTATTATAATAAGACTAAGGGAAAAACAAATAAAACATATTTAACTATGCACATTTTGATTATATTTTCGGGTGTGCGGCGCACACCTAGCTAATTAGGAGAAATCGCCACTGCTAGTCACCTATTTGAGTTTTGATTTTTCTGTTTTGACTTAACTTTCGAGTAACTTATTCACTAGCCCTCTTAATCCTAGTCGGTTCAGTTGTTGAAGCAGTATCTCATGATCCACTGTATCAAACGCTGTTTGCAAATCAACAATCACAGCCACCGCATAATTGTTACTGTCAAGTCCATTTTGAATAAAATCCAACACTTCCAGTGCTGCTGTCTGTGTATTGCTATGGCTTTGGAATCGAAGCTGATCGAGATCAAAACCTACAGTTTCTGTAATAAATTTATTTCGCAATTTTAATAACTTTTCTATGATTTTTTAAAATATACTTAACAGAGCTATTGGTCCATAATTGCATGGATCAGGTTTGTCTCCAGATTTGAAAATTGCAATTAATAATGTCCTTTTTAGTTACTCTGGAAATTCTCCCGTTGTAAAGCACTTATGAGCCAGATGAGCAAGTATGGAATTGATATAATATATTTGAGCATCTTTAGATCAGTTGATGTAATGCCACCGTCCCGTGGTGAATTATTTTTCAATGTAGTAATTAAGTTTTCGACTTCTTCTTTGGTGGTAAGGGTCAGAAAAATTGTTTTGTTGTTGTTTTCCATAGACATTGTTCTTATCTTTTTTTTGTGTTGTTTCTCCTAGTGATTGTTTCCCCTGTTGTTGCAAAGTGTATGTTGATATGGTTTGCTATTGTTTGGGCAACTGTTACTGTTTCGTTGTTAATTTTTAAGGTACTATAGTAGTTTTGTTTGTTTTATTTCTGCCAGTTATGAAACAATTTATGGTGTCCCATAGCTTTTTTGGATTCTGCCCTGCCTTTTCTATTTGGCTATTGAAATATTTTAGTGTGGCATTTCTGACTGCTTCCGTGGCTACATTCTTGGCTTGCTTGTAGCTTTCTTTATGTATGGGTGTACTTTCAGATTTTTTCATTGCCTTGTAGCATTTATTTCGGTACTCAATTTTTTCTAGTACATGCTGCGTTGTCCACATATGGTCCCTGGTTCGATAACTTCGTGTTTGTATTGATTCTTGCTGGCTTTTTTTAATGATTTCTACTAATTTTGTAAACGTTATCTCGTCTTTATCCTCTTCTAGCTTAGATTTAATTTTTGCTCCATTTGGTTGTAGTTTATCTTTGATATAGTTTTCTCTTGCATCTTCCTCTGCTCCATAATGTTTTTCTTACAGGTGTATAACCTTGTGATCTCATAAGGGATTATCTTTCAATATTATTTGATGTCCCAAATTTCGGACGTTTGACATCGTATGGTCAGTAATTGTTCCTGTGTTATGCACTCGTGTTGCACTGTCTTTTGTTAATGGGTTTAGTAATTTGTAAAAAATGCAATGAAAATCGTAAGGCGAAAAGCTTTGAATTATAAAGCTCAGCACGTGCCAGAAGACATTTCTCTGAGAGACACGGCCAATCAAATAGAGGATATTTAGTACAGAATTTTCCATTTCCCTCAACTTCCAAACAGCAAAGCGCTACGTTCCCACAGTTTTCATCTAAGCAACTACACAGGAGTCGTCGTTTTGTGCAGCTTGTGAAAAAGAGGATCAACTTGGTACCATGAGGTATGCGTTGGCCTCGAACCTGATGATGATGAAGATTTCGAATGTTGTTGACTTACTTTATTTTTATATTCTGTTTTCTGCGCATAGGAATTTATTTGTTTCATTTTCTTAATGTTTTGAGTGTGTAATGCAATTTTCCTTAAATATTGTATCTTTTAAGCTCTGTTGTTTGTTTTTGTATTCCTGGTTAATTTAATAAATCTTCCGTGTTACGTATTTTAATTTTGCACAGAAATTTTAAAAAACTTAAATATCCCATTTTTTTACTGTGGGCCATATAATCCGACCAGATTGGTAATATGGCACAAGTGCAGTGCAAATAATTTTTACATTTAAACTAATTACGAATCGTTTTCTGACCAAACTAAGTTATATACCCATATTAGCCACATATTTACTTATAACATTGAGGAAAAATACTGCATAAAATATTATCACGTGCAATGAAAATACATTTTACATGAAGGTGGGCCTATATTTTCCTCCACTACCTTAAATAATTAAAAAGCCTAGCCGTAGCAAGTGCGTTATGGTAGCGAATTTTCAGAAAAATCTTTCAACGTAAAACCATCGAAAAGAACCTATAAGATTACAAAACAATATATTTGGTTTAATAAAATTCCACAGACATGTGGCCTTTATGAAGTTTTTGTTACATACTTATCAAAGTTGGATTCTATTGATTGAAAAAAATAGTTTATTAACATTTAAAATAAGTTGATGACAATATGCTACCATAACGCACTTGCTGAATCCGAACTATTATTACCAGTTGCGTACCTATATAGTTTATCCATTTATCGAATTATTGACCAGATAGAGGAATTGTTTTAAACTTATTTTCTTAAATAAAAAATTAAAAACACATTTAAATCACAAACTCTTTAATTTAAAGTAGGTACCTACCTACCGCTAAAAAATCACGGAAAGGGTCTATTTCAGATAAATTTTCTGCAAATACTCAAGTCAAGTGAAGAACAACAGCTGTTGTAAGAGAAATGTAAGACCACACTTCTTGTAATGTTTATTGCCCAAAACCAGCATTCGTTTTATAATGTTTGTTTAAAAATTACCAATTTTGACGTCACTAGAAGAAAGATCATAAAATTTTAAAATTATTTTTTGGCAATTTTTGAGCTTTCTGCACCAAAAAAACTTTATCTTTGTCTGTAATATAGTACCTACAATACATTTTGTTAATCACATACATACATTAGGTATTTTCGTATTTTGATCTCCTTTGACCTACAGTGCAACCGATTTTTTTCTTATAACTTTTTTTCTGTGAAGCTAGAGAACGAAACTTTGGTACATGGTATACGTTATGTATAAGCAACTTGTATACCAAATTTGGTTGCAATATCCTTGCTATTTTCGAAGATACATTGTCTGCTAGAAAACGCAAAGTTTTATCGGAAAAACTGTCTGATTTTCCTGGCTAACGAACTTGTCTAAGCCATTTACCAAAGAAACACGCGTGTCAGGTTTAATTAAAATCGGTGTATTATTTTTGAGTTATCATGGTGCATACGCACACACTACACACACATACACCTACCTATACAGTGTGGAAATAAAAATGTCGAAGGAGTAGGTATAACGATTTTACTAATTTGACGTTATACCACACAATTTTCGTCTTGTTAAGAAATTTTTTTTCAAGTTATAACGTCATCGATATTTTTTTATTTATTGTTGATTTTGATAGTACCTACTTTTTATTCGACTTTTGTTTTTCCAACTTCCCTGGTTCTGTAAAGCAAAATATCGGCCTTATTTGTCACCGCCTATAGATGATTGGTGCCCAATATCATCCTGGACGTGTTTATTTCGAATCAAACATTCTTTGCAAATGTCAACGGGTCCAGGTGGCATTTTTTCCATTTTCCTTGTTTCCATTCTGTGCCTGTTCCTCTTATTTTTTTGCAATAACTCTACTGAAACTGCACCAAGAACCATTTCAGTTTTGGCAGTATTCTCGGTCAAATGTCCTGGAATGATTTTCAATACCTACTTTATTCGTATGATTGGGAAAGACCTCGTAGTTCTGAGGCCGGATCGTAGGTAAGTGTTTTCTCACAGTGTCTCTAATCTGAGATTTCATAGGGTTAACAATAACGTTTTTCATCTTCATTTTTCTAATATATCTCGCCACTTTCTCTTTATTGATGCAGATACAGCCACATACAGTGTCTGCATCAAATGACTTGCGTTAGTTAGGAAACGGTCACAAAAAATGTTCTCAATAGCGCTTTGATGACATTACATAAGAAATGGCTGACTAAATTATCACCAACTACAACTACTTTTTTCCCTCACTTAAGCGTTTCCCCTATACGTAGCAACCAGGTTTGAAAAATCTGTTCGAATAGGTTTATATTAAACCAACCTGACAAACTTTTCCCCTATACCGTTACAGGTGGTCCCCCAGTGCACCAGTTTTCGTACAAATTGCTTTTGTACAGTACCATTGTTGAGAGTAAAGACACGGTTGCACTTTGGCATACCATTAGACTAACACAAGATTGAGAATAATTTCGAATTATTTCAACTCTTCGCAAATTCCTTGAAACTAGGGTTAGCGGCGATGTTTGCCTCATCACAATTAACAATTATATAGGTGTGTGAGCATAATATGCATTGTCCAGCACTTCCTAGGTATTTTCGGAAAATTCTGTTGTCATGTTTGTACCCATATCTGTATTTTTAGTGAATTTCAGAAAATTCACTATTAGAGAGGTCACGATAGTAGGTAATAGTTTATCCTAGCAATTAACTGAAAATGATAAAACTTGGCAAGTATGTTTGTTTTGCAAATCTCTTGGGCAAGTGCGTTAACTAGCCCATTCTAACCAGCTTTTCGAGAAAGAATCAGGTGTTATCAGAAAAAAAAATCCAAAATAATAAAGTTATTATAATGAAACTTGGTACACGTGTGGCACTCATAGATCGGTAACTTAGAAGAAACATATTATGCTCATACCAAAATTGGAGTTTTTATGATAAGATAAAATTAAGCTATTAGATTTACTTACTGCGTTTAGCATTTTCACAAAAAATGTTATACAAGGTCAAAACTAGTCGATATATCTTCACCATCTAGGGCAAAAGCAAATATTTATGTGGTCACAACGAAATGTCCAAATTGGCGATTTTTAAACAAAGATTATGGGGTATATGTGGTTTGCGAAGAATAAGTATTGCATGAAATATGTTTTGCAGAGTCTTGTGTTTGTGTTTTAATAGCTCTACTTTTCTTCATTTGATTAATATGTGTGCAGAAAATTTATTGGAAGAAACCTTTTTTGCCAGTTTGTATTAACCAGCCCACGTGATTATTTTGGACAATAAATTATTCCTGGAGGCTAACAGGTTGAAACAAAGATAAATATCACAATAAATCATCTCCAAAAGAAAATTCTGAAACACATACGGCTTCTGGAGAAAAAATTGCGTCATGTGTGTTTGACAAGTTCCTAAATTTGTGTTAAAATTGTTACCTAAAATGTTCTTCAAATGAGCGCGATCCCCCTAGAACACATATCCGGAGTCATTTTAATTTTTATATGTTTATATATATATATATATATATATATATATATATATATATATATATATATATATATATATATATATATATATATGAGACATACTTGATTCTCGGGAGAGGTCTCAGTGTGTTCAACCCTAGGTCTCAGAGAGATCTGGCCAAGGGTTGAACACACTGAGACCTCACAGACGATCTTCGGCGAAATACCCCAAAAATAAAAATCCATGAGTGTTATATTAGGACTTAGAGCACACCAATGAAGCGGCCCATTGTTACAAATGACACTATAATTAAAATTTTCGTACAAAAATTCTTTGACGATCCTAGTACTGTGAGCTGGACAGCCGTCTTGTTGGTACCAAATCTCGTCTAAATTATCACAAACTCTTCTAATTGTTGGTTAGATATCATTTCTCAATAGATTAAGATACCTCTCCCCAGTTAAATTATTTTCTAAAAAGAACGGACCAACAATGATGTTACCTGGAATTTTTTAAATCTACAAATTAAAAAAAAACACTTTTCTACCTAATAAGCCGCACCAAACATTAATACCATATCTGTCTTGCAATCGTCTTTCTTCCTTTAGATGGGGATTTTCATTTGCGCAATAATGCCTATTATGGCGATTATACACACCACAATTTGGATTCACCAATCCATATTACTTTTCAAATGCAAATTTTCATCTTGCTGGCATTGTCCTTGATACCATCTGCAGAAGTGAAGTCGCTTAGGGTAAACGTCAACGTTGAAGCCTTGTACGATTGTAGGTTTGTATGGATGGTAATGACTTTGTTTTAATACACGGTGTACCGTACTTTTTGGAACGTCAATTTGTTGACCATAAAACCGAACAGATTGCGGAGGGTTTTCGTTTGAAACCTGTAAGACGGCATTATTTCTTTCTTCATTTCTATAGGTAGTTTCTTTGCGTGAAAGCTTCCCTCGTTCAATTAATTTGTCACTATCCTGCGAAATATTTTGGTGTTTGGTTGTCGTTTTTCTGGGCAGTTGTTTTGATATGAATTTGCAGCTGCCTCAGTATTTCGGTTAGAACGAATATGACATTCAAACATGTCAAAATATTCTTCGTTACTGATCATATTGTTGAATAATATTTAAAATAAACAGGAAACAAACTATTTAGTACAACGTTTTAAGAAACGTGTTAAATACACTTCAAATTGTTCAGATAATTAAGAATGACAGTATTCTCAATTGTCGCGATAGTGTTATATCCATAGCAACCTTTTTCTGTTGTGTTTCAGTTCACCTACGTTTAAAAATCAAACAGAGTTCAAAGGCGTCTTCGTAAATCATTAATCTGCTTTTTATTGAGTTCTGTTAGTAAATTTGGTTATTTACTAGGTTTACCTATTTAATTAAATTCTAACAATTTTTTAGGATAATGTTGTAATGTAAAATATAATTTGTAATAATGGGCCGATTCATTGGTGCGCTCAAAGTTCTTATTTTTTTTATCGTGAATCATTACGGAAAATTATGTTAAAAGTAGAAACCTATTGTTAGACTTCATGGCCTACTGCTTTTTGAACACTTTTTTTTGTCATTTGTTTTCTGCTATTGGATTTCATAGCCTACTATCCTCAAAACGGTTTTTCTCAAAATTGTCAGTGCAATTACAAAATTTATCAATCATGTTGTACATAATTGGAAAGCTCTTTTCACAGGCTATCACATGAGCAAAAAAATAATAAATATGTCTGCTATAATAAAAACAAACGTTGATACATGAAACTCAAAAACAAATGACAATCCAAAGTTGGGAATAGCACAAAAAGATTACTCTGCGAAAAGTGTCCTGATAATGTGCAAGTCTTAGACATGTCAGATCAACGCCTACTTAGATATTGAAGAAAAAATAAATCGACAAATTTTGGTTTTTTAAAAATAACTCGAAAACAAAAAGAGGCAGGGAAAAACCCAAGTCATATTTGGAAAGCATGAAATTCTCCAAAACATTGCTAATTTAGCCGCCTCCCTATCTCTAATAATAACGAGGCTAGCAATACATTCCCATCCAGTTTGGGACACACTCTATATATATATATATATATATATATATATATATATATATATATATATATATATATATATATATATATATATATATATATACATCCGATGACTAAAAAAATAATTAAAGGATTTCGATGAAACTCCGCAAGTGCCTGTCTTTTATTAATGGCTTGGATGAGTTCGTTAGCCAGGAAAATCGGACAGGGTTTTCCGGAAACATTTTTAGTTTTCTTTCGAAAAAAAAAATTTTTCCGAAAATTACAAAGCTGTTTTAATGAAATTCACCATATATGTTGCCTTGGCAGAGACATTACTACGTACCAAAATTAAACTTTCTAAGTTTATAGAAAATTGAGTTATTTAAAATTTAAATTTTCTTTCGAAAATTTTTTTTCTCCAAATATTAAACTTTTCTTTTAACGAATTTTGGTGTATATCTTGCCTTAGAAAAGACCTTACTACGTACCAAAATTAAACGTTCTATCTTTATAGAAAATTGAGTTATTCAAGTTTGAAGCATTTAATAAAAATTCACTACCATAACGCACTCGCTAGATCCCGAACTTTTTTCATTACACTGAAAAAAATTCTGGAGGCGAGTCCTGAGAGTTTTTCCATGAAAAATTCCAAATTTTCTTCTGAAGAATGCTATATGTTTGACACTACTCCATTTATTCTTAGGAAAAAATCAGATGCTGTTGGGTAAATTGTACAAAAAATCAGCTACTACTTTAATTTAACATGTAGTTATGTGTGGGCAGAGAAAGAGATGACATTACCAGTGCCTATAGTACAGTCGTGATCTCATTGTGTGCGAATTTTTCCTAGCAAAATTTGCTAAATACGCAATAGAATTGATAGAAAGATAATGCATCCAAAACTGGAGACTGTATTTTATTTTATCTGCTTACACAATACATTACTGGTAGTATTGTAATCATATTAAACAGTTAGCACGGTTTTTATTGATAAAAAAGAATTTGGGCATGTTAATCTATTTGTTTAACACAAGGTTTTATTCGTGTTAAGAATGTCCTCCTGAGAAATAAAACAAGGCACATAAAATCGAAAAAAACCACCGAACCATAAAGATGTATTAATTTTAATAATTTGTATCTCATTGAAAGGAAGAAACTTATAATATACATGTTTCGGCCTACCTATATGAGAATATAAATTCCGTATACCTACCTTTTTACTTTGAATATACGTATGGAAGAGAGTAAAATTATCTTACACTAAATTATAGGTTACCGTAATGCTATAGTCTCTGGTATGGGTCGATAACTACATAGCTAGTGGGCACTTTGATCCATATATTTGTGCCTATATTCTGTATTATAAAATTAAGCAAACCCCTTCTATAAAAAGCACCGCACAGATGATTTCCATGATCTGTGAAAATATCAGAGCAATATTTTTTTTAGATAGTTGTTTATAATTTAGATAGTTGTTTATAATTATATGTATTTGTATTATTATTATTAAACCTTAGTTTTCTGTTATTAGTGGTTATAAAGATTAAAATATTTAACTACTTTTAAAATACCACATAATTATAACGGGTTATTTAAACAGCTTGTCCTGTTATAATTTGCAAATGTGAAACGTCCTTTTTAAAATGCAAAATGTGGTGGTTTGTAAATTTTAAATGTTATTTAGGTATTTTATAACACAAATAAATTAATATACCATATGGATGGAAAGTTCATTATATTCTAATATTTGACCTCTTTTTAATTGGTGCTTTCGGGTCTAGAGGCGAAATTGAGATTTAGTGACGTACTTAGTCTTTTTTTACCAGTTAGTTTATTATTGTTCAGTCTATTAAATCATCACTTTAGTCCTGCCGGTACTTGCGGTAAGAGGTAAGCAGGAAACACAGACGGACTATTCAGTGTGTTACACCTGCGCTCCAGCAAGTCGGCTTTAAGACAGGCAATGCCGTAATGTTTTGGCTTTCTGGTTTCTTCCCACTGCTTGCTTCTTGCTGTACTGTGTGTGTCCGAAGCTGCTGTGGATGCCTAGAACCGCCACAACACCAGAGATGGCAATGCCTGCCTTAAGGACGACAGCGCAGGTGTGGCATACTCTAGAGTTTATAAGGATGACGAAACCGGTCTGTGTCTCCTGCCTTAAATTTTACCTCAAGTACCGGCAGGACTTAAGTGATGATGGGTAGTGAGTAATGTCCGTCGCGGTATTAAAACGTTATTATGTGTAAATGTAAATCAATATCTGTTATATTAAAAAAAAAGAAAAGAGTTCGGGACGCAGCAAGTGCCTTATGGTAATGCATTTTCATAAGCATAATATATTAGTGATTTAGCCTTATATTAAAAGTTATAAAAAATTACTTTATTTAATTAGGAATAGTAAAAAATACGGTAAAGAAGGGCACGCAAAAACATGGTCCCTAACATAAATATTTATACAGTAATTTGGATACAAAACTCAAACAAAGAAATCGATAAACAGGAAATATACCCAACAAAAAATACACTAGAAAGCGGAACATAAAAAAATTTCTCGTGGTTCATGCATTGCGGGTGATTGTATGCATGCAGAAGGGGAAGAAGAACCCCCAGGACATGCGCGTGACAGTCCAAAAATAGGTAGCCGCATTATTATATGTCTCTAGTAATTGTATCATGTCTAAAACCCAAAGAGTCTAATATTCCAATTTGTAATTGACAACTCAGAATAAATGACATTACTAAAGAATGACAAATGACAGCGGATCTCCAGCATTAAAGCGGTCTAAAACGTTGTCAGAGAGAGTAAATTAGGATTGGAGGGATGAATTAAAAAACATGAGAAAGGGGTAATTTGAAATTGGCAGGTATTAGATACAGCTATGGATTACGGTATTTGTTAAACAACTGATAAAATTAACTTTTATAAAATGTTTTCTTTATTCTTCTTTATTATCAGGTTTAACTACATGAAATTTCTGAAGATCTGTCAACTCCGGTAAGAAACAGCTACATCTTGACATCTTGCAATGATTGTAACTTCCATTGTTTAGATTATTATCTACGATTAAGTAACATCATCTGTCTGTGTCCAAAATTGTAGATATTGCATTCCAGAATTTGAACTGATGTCGAGGATTATTTTGTTAATAATTTCGAATAACTTTCTTTTTGGGTAATCAAAACACTTGAAAATTGGTACACAACCACGTCTGTCTATGTTCTTTTAGGTTGAAAATTTTCATTTCGATCACTTGAACAATTTGAAAGATGTTGCGTTTAATTCATAATTAATTTTTTATTTTTTTTTAAATAAAATTGTACGTTAAGATCTGATGAAGGAACTAATCAAAGCCTTTAACAAAATAAGGGTAATTCCCAGATTTGGTCCAAATCAGTGAAGTATTTTTTCAGTTATGTGTTGGTTATATATATATATATATATATATATATATATATATATATATATATATATATATATATATATATATATATATATATACGGAAAGATTTGCGCGGACTTTAATGTGAGACATACTTGGTTCTCGGGTTGAACTGCGTCCAGAATTTATAAAAATTCGATGTTTCGGCTCCTGTTTTGGAGCCATTTTTAAGAGGTAAAGGAAATATGTAAGGACACTCTAAGTCCTCAATTTGCCTACTCTTTAGAGCGGTGGACAAAGGTGGGTTGGGTTGTTGTAGCTTGATTACGGGGCCTCAATCTGCCTACTCCCCAAATCTCTCTCTGGAGATCGTCTCTAAGGTCTCAGTGTGTTCAACCCTAGGCCTAAGAGAGATCTGGCAGTTCGTTGCAAGTCTTGTATTTAATGTCCGTTTCGTCTACCTGCTTCGTTATCAGTGAAATTAGTCGGGTGACTAAGCTAGAAGAGGTCACGAAGAAGCAGCAGGGCAGAATCCAAAAAAGCTATGGGACACCATAAATAGTTGCGTAACCTGCAGAAATAAAACAAACAAGACTACTATATTACCTTAAAAATTAACAACGAAACAGTAACATATAGCGAAGCAATAGCAAACCGTATCAACAAACACTTTGCAACAACAGGGGAAACAATCAGTAGGAGAAACAACACAACAAAAAAGGGAAAAGAGCAATGTCTATGGAAAATAACAACAAAACAGTTTTTCTGACCCCCTACCAGCAAAGAAGAAATCAAAAACATAATTACTACATTAAAAAATAATTCACAAGGGGTAAGATGTTCAAACATATTATATATTCCTGCGTGTTCCATGACTAAAGTTGTACGTGACGTCAGTTTTAGACACAGAAGGAATAGGAGCGATCAGAGTCAGTAACGTGCTGATGATGAACCAGGAAGGTTCGAAACTGCAGTTCATGTAAACAATAAAAAATCATGAAAGTACAGCAAACAAATAAAGTGTATATTTAAAAGTGATTACAGTGTAGTGCAACATTCCAAAAGATTACAACCCAAATAACATCCAAAGCTAACAAGCTGCTCTATTTAATAAAACGCATTTCAGAGATTGCTCCCTAGAAACTATCCACTATTTTCTTCAAAACTTATGTGAGACTCATCTTGGAGTATGCTGATATTACTTGGAGTCCTGTTCTCGTCAGATATGCTCTTCTGTTACAATCCGTTCAGCGAATAGCCACCCGTCTCACTTACGGTCCCACCCACCCCACTCTCTTCCGCGTGACAATTAGAGCTCTTCAGTACGGCATACAAATTGTAGCGAAAATACACCTATTAAGTAATACGGCCATGGTAGCCAGCCTTCTAACACTAAGTCACTGGTAAGACACGAAGCAACGTGCCGCCACCCAGTTGCGTAACCAAGTAGTATGTTGTCACGCCAGCGCCAAATAACACAAAGTGTTAAAAATAGAGACTGTATACAACCAACTAACATTTAGTGTTAACTCAGTTAAAAATCACTTTGATTGTTCCATTTCGTCCTAGTATGTCTATAGTGTAACCTCGATGACACCTGTCGGCTCGTCCTCGGTCTGACCCATTTAGAATTATACTATGTTGTATGTCTTTTTTATTTCCTGTTCTAAGTTTGCGATAACTTTATTTTTAAGTTTAGAGTAGTTATAGATTTATATATTTACTCTTATCTTGTAATAATAATAATAATAATAATAATAATAATAATAATAATAATAATAATAATAATAATAAAAACAACAACAACAACAATAATAATAATAATAATATGCCAATGCCTGCTTCAAGGCTGACTTGTTGAAGCGCAGGTGTGGCATACTGAAGTGTCCTAAGGAGGACGAGACCTGACTGTGCCTTCTGCTTTACACATATACAGTGTGGTCCAAAAGTATGGAAACATCTAGATATCTCTTGAACCGCTTGTATAATTACATCGAAATTTGGTATTACTATGGTTTTCCACATGTCAAATTCATATTTTATATTGGCATTTTCCCCACGTTTCTCTTTTTCTTAGGAATTGTAGCAACTTTTTTATTTTAAAAAGCACATCCCGTATATATAAAAAAATTAGATTTTCCCATTGATTCTGAACAACTTTCATGTTTACATTCTTGTTCAAAACTATGGAATCGTTGAAAATGAGAAAAACTGAACTTTTGTTGTTGACCTTAGCTGTCAGTATTTTAGTTGTATATTTGTAAATTATTTTATCATCATGAAGTCATTCTTAGAAAGAGAAATAATCGATATTTCAATTATATTGGGTTATGGTGGCAGACAGAGGTCATTTCGCGAAAGTTTTTAACAAGTTTCGCAGTGTTTTTAACGAGTATCGAAACAGAACTCCAATCGCAATGAGTACGGTTATCAAGATTTTGAAAAAGTTTGATGAACATTGTACGGTGAGAAATCTCCCGAAAACAGGACATCCTAATATTGTCGCAAATGATGCTAAAGCTCTAGATGTTTGCTTGCCAGTGGAAACAGATCAACATTCAACAACTAGAGCGATTTGTCAACATCACGAAATCTCACGCACTTCGGTTTTGAGAATACTGAAGAAGAATAAATTTCACCCATATAAGGTGAATTTCGTTCAAGAATTATCGAATGAGGACTATGATAGGGGAATTGAATTTTCTGAAATAATGATGAGGATCATACATAATTAAAAAATTTATTGAGCAAAATTATGTTTTCTGACGAAGCGTCATTCGGTTTAAATGGCGGTATAAATAGAGATAACTGCAGATATTGGGCTCAGGAAAATCCACACTGGGTGCGCGAAGATAATATCCAGCATCCGCAAAAATTAAATGTCTGGGGTGGGATAATTGATAATAAAAATCTGGGTATATTTTTTCATTGATGGAAATTTGAGTGAAAAAATTAAACCATAGTAATATCAAATTCCACTGTAATCGTACGAGGGGTTCAAGAGATATCTAGGTGTTTCCATACTTTTGGACCTCACTGTATATATATATATATATATATATATATATATATATATATATATATATATATATATATATATATATATATATATATATATCTGTATGTGTGTGTGTGTGTTCGGAAAGTTTTCCCCGGTCTTTAATGTAAGACATATTTGGTTCTCGGGTTGAATCGCGTCTAGAATTTATTAAAACTCGACGTTTCGGCCCCTGTTTGGGAGCCATTTTCAAGAGTTTAGGGAAATATGTAAGCACATGAGCTCTTAAGCCTCAATCTGCCTCCTCCTAAGAGCGGTGGACAAAGGTAGGTGGGGTTGTTGTAACTCGATTACGGGGCCTCAATCTTCCTACTCCCCAAATCCCGCCGGAGATCGTCTCCAAGGTCTGAGTGTGGTTAACCCAAGGCCTAAGAGAGATCTGGCAGTTCTTTGCAAGTGTTGTATTGTGTGTACCGTTTCGTCTACCTGTCTGCCTGTCTACCGTCTAAATATCATAATACTTGTTTGAAGTCATGCTTGATTTTATGAACCTCTAATTGTGACAGTTTCTTTGTGAATGATTAAATTTGAGATAAGCATTACTGATTTGGATAATAAACGAGAGCACAGCCTACTGAATGTAATTAAATCGGTTTGCATGGTTTGCAAGTGCAGTGACTTAAATTTTTAAAATTAAAATTTTCCGTGAAATGTTAACAGATGGAAAAAAAATTCAAGAGCTGATTTTTGTTTAGCATTAAATTCTCCATTTAAAAATATAACTTGATTTTCTTTAACAGGTACATAAAATTATTTTTTTGTTTATAATGTTGAAGTGATTCCTGGCTAGCCATTCTTGCTACCGATAGGATCATCCTGCGGAGGCTTCAGAATGCTTGTCTCAGATTCTGCTATGGCTTGAGAAAGTTTGATCGCACTTCTTGTAGATACAGGTCATCTAGTTGGAACCGCTTGGATGAGAGAAACAGATTGCATATGACCAGTGGCGTCTCCTGACCAAAATGTTCGGGTGTGCGGTAACGAGTTGCTGTTAGTGGTGGTTTTAAAAATTATTAACACTAATATATATATATATATATATATATATATATATATATATATATATATATATATATATATATATATATATATATATATATATATATCGACCTATATGAAAATGATACGTAGATAAATAAATTAATTTCCCACTGCAACACTAACAAATTAAAAAGTCACTTAAAACTTTAAAACACGAAAAGAACATGGAATTATTATCAAGCTCTTCTCTTCACACAAATTTGTGTTAGCGTTAGCACTGTCCGGAACGGGGTGAAAACTGTAAACATTAAAAGTAGTTCAATGTTAATATGGTACTAAATAATAAAATGTGTAAAAATCCTGGATGCAGCAAGTGCGTTATGGTAGTGAATTTTCATAGAAATGATCTGGCACAAAATATTTTATTATAACTTTTTTATCTTGCAACATAGAAATGTAAATTTTGGTGTATAGTTTAATTTTTATATCGTAAACCTACCTACCAAATTTGGTTATCTTATCTTTTTTATTTTTTGAGATACAAATTTTTTTCGAATAAAAACTCAAAATTTTCCCGGAAAACCTCGTCCGATTTTCCTGACTAACGAAATTATCCAATACATTTACAGAAGGAAGGTACATGCCAAATTTTATCAAAATCGGCCGATTATATTTTGAGTTATCGGTGTGATACCTATATATATATATATATATATATATATATATATATATATATATATATATATATATATATATATATATATATATATATATATATATATAGTTTATAGTTTATTGTTATATAAATAGTACAAAGCATCTTACAAATAAGTCTAAACTTGTGACTGCAATTTTGACTAAATTTTAATCTAAATGTCAACTGTTCTAAAGTTCTGTCATCTGATTTCTAGTCTCCAAAATTACCTCACCTCATTATGTACCATTACAATTTCTAGAAATATGGATGATACTTGAAATCAGTTATTTTAATCAAAAATTTCTATATTTTAAAACTTAAACTCAAATTAAATTGTTATATATAAAAATTGAAACTGACCCCGGATATGGGTTCTAGGGGTCCTAGTTCGCGCTCATTTGCAAACAATTTTTCAAAATTCAAAAGTCGAGATCTCCCCATTAGTGAATCTTTTCTACGAAAATTTACTAAAATGTATTATAGTATTTGATTCTAGAATACTGTGGTCCAGGCAAGCGTAGTTGTAATGTTTGTAAATAATGCTATCGCAACGTTTGTTAAACCGGCGTTCCATTCATTTGTCTTGAGCGGTATTTTTACCGCTCACTGCAGTGTTAAAACGAATGGTATTTCCTTACTATTTTAAACACATGGGTGGGGGACTGTATTGTATACCAATACAGCTCTGTCGAGTGAAGTTGTTCGGAAATAGCAACGCACACCTAACCCGAATTCATTCCCATTTGCTATTGACCTACTCATATTTTCTGAATGAAGACGTGGTGCCGACTTCATTCCAAGTCACTATTAACCGACTATTTATGAAATCAAATAAGTAAATTAAATCGATTGTCATAACATATGTAGTGTATTAAGACTAAGGGAAAAAGAAATAAAACATATTTAACTGTGCACATTTTAATTATATTTTAGGGTGTGCGGCGCACACCTAGCTCACTAGGAGAAATCGCCACTGCATATGACGTGCATGGTTTTCAAGTTAACCATTGTTGGGGTGCCTACTTACTTGCACAATAAATTTATTAGAGGTTGTGATAGCCATTCTAGAGTGACTCGTTTTCGTGGTTCGTATATAATCCCTAAGCATTGTACATCAATGTTTACGCGATAGTTTAGTTATAATGCTCCAAAGGTGTATAACAGTCTGCCACTAGAAGTGAAATCCGCAACTAGTGTTGGAGTTTTTAAGGGAAGACTCAAGACTGTTCAGTTTTGATGTGTTCTGGGTGCGGTTCGATTCTTTAGGCGCGCTACTGGGCTTTCTCTTTTGACCTCCTGTTTTGTGTTTTTGTCAGTTTTTTATGTTTTGTATCCTTTTAAACTGCGTCCTGGATTATTATATGGATTTTTGTTAGGTTTGCTTACATTCAGCCCGCATAATTTATCATAGCGTTATTTTATTTTAGACTTGGTGCATATTATGCTTATACTTGTGTATACTTTAGCTTTACTTTTAGTTTTAGTTACAAAATGGCTAGACGGAAGAGCAGCTTTGTTGAATCTCGTCATTTTTTCCTCCGTAGAGCATAGATAATCTGCATAATTGAAAATTATGTTTGTAATTAATTATTAACGCAATAAAGTCGATATTATTATTATTATTATTATTAATATTATGATCCATATCTACGCCACTGGTTGTCTGAACAACTTGATATTACTGGATTTTAGAACTACTTGTTACAGGTATTCTGTGCACCAAGGTTGGTAGAAATAGCTGCAGCCGCAAAAGAGTTATGACAAAAAGATAATATTTTAAAAAATGTCCACACTCTATCTCGTAAATTATATAATACACATATTTATATAATCATTTTTTCTCAAAATTATCTAAATATTATGCCATTGAAATTTTTAATGTATTTATCAATAACCCTGTATAATGGAATATAGTAACTGATATGTCAGTATCAGTTACTATATTCCAGATAAGTTTCTTTTTATGTAAATCTTTGTCAGATTGTGGCTGGCAAGTACAAGCTGAGAGCTTTTTTGGTTAAGCTATATAAGAAATCTCAGAGAGATACTAACATAAATTGAAACTAACCCCGCCTAGCTCGCGTTCAGGAATTTTTCAAAAGTCTTCAAGCCGTGATCTCCTCAGGGTGAATTTTTTCAATTAAAATTCGCTAACAAGTTATTGAGAATTGTAACTTACAACTTGATGTCATTTTTAACGAAACTGAAAGAGATAAGAATGTCTTGATTTGTGGGCAATAGTCATTTGAGTTTCGGTGGAAAAGTTGCAACCACAAAACTTTAAAATTTTCATTTACAAAAGAAAGGAAATTCCTCTGTGAGGCTCTGTATGATTACAAAAAATAAAAACGTGATTCATATTATATGAACAATCTCTTGTACTTGTATATTTATTTGTTTGTCAAATACGTGAACGTTTTACAAACGCATTTACGTAATATGGCAACTACCCACTTCGGTGTTTTATGATTTTTATTCTATTTTCAAATTAAAAAAGGGCACAATATGAGTATAATTTATGTGATGAGTCAACGTGCTGCCGTAAGTTAGTATAGCATGAGTTTGAACGCTGTAGCTGAGCACAATACAATGAGAATCCGTTCTTTGGAAAAGTTCAGCTATTTTCCACAGAGGGCAATTTATTTTTCCAACCCTGCGTCCTTATCTAAACAGCAGCGAAAATAATATCGCGCTGATAAAACCCACTGTGGCATCGGTACACTCGAGGGCATAAAAGATAACTCATATGGAAAAATTTATATCCTGAATAAATATAAAAATATATTTTCTTATGATAGCTGCATGTAGCTTTTCATTGTTTACTACGTAGATGAAAATACATGTGTTATGGCCGTATACAGAGTATTACATATTTAACGTCCTAGATCTTTATCCTCATAACAATGATATAAAATAGCTAGTGTAACAGATGGACCAGTTACGTATGATAAATCTATAAATATGGTAATTAAAAATGGTCGTTGGCTATATCTAAAGAACGATTCACTGTACAGCTTCAGGAAAAAATGGTTATTAGGAAAGTCGCCATGATAAATCGCTGGAAATTATTTTCAAGTTTCTAAAATCACCGCTAGAGGGCGTAAGAACCATTGTTGGTCGGAGGATTACGATTTTCATCACATTTTAGTCAATCAAGTGGTGCCTCTAACACATGCAAAGTAATGGCCAAGCAACGAGTGTTATTTACTGCCTCGCATATTTTTTTTATATTTTCAAAAATAGTGTGGTGGGGGGACGTTGGATGTATATTTTTTCATTTGCTAGTTACTCCGGTTTGGCTCGACGGAACTTGATGAGTTTGGACTCATTGAAAAGAACTTTTCTTGGTCTACCATTTGGGTTTATTCCAAGTTTCCTCTGTATCTTAGATACATCAATAGAGTGCGTTGTTTAAACAGTTGGGTTATGTTACTGTTTATATGAAAAAAATCAAATAGAACGGTATGTCAATAATAACACAGTAGAATAGGCTATAAAATACTAAAGCTACCAGTATAAACCGCAGTTCGATATCACTGGTCTAGCGGTAGATATGAGCGAACAAAGTTGTAACTACGAATTATCAGATCTTGATAACAAGGTGGCAACAGCACCAGAGTTTTGCACCATTTTTAGGTATAAATTATCCTGAAAATTTTGAAGTGAGTTGAGTAGAAAACCTTGACCAATATAAAAATATCAATCTATATCCCCCCAGTAATTCATATATATAATAAAAACTGGCCCAGTTAAACAGAATTTTGAAGGTCGCATCGAACCCGCATTGCATTGGATAAATGAAGTGCAACATCAGGGCCAATGGTCTGCTAAAGTTTGATGTGGTATTGTCAGTGGACAAATAAAAAGGCCCTCCACCTCCAAAAACTTCCGTTCTCGCTACTTAATGGCCAAAACGGCACGGATGCGAATAAAGCAAGTGCATTCGCGGATCATCTGGAGTTGTAATTCAGCCCGAATTTCAACAACGCTGATTTGTCGCACGTCGCAAGAAGGCACCGTTATGCCAGGAGTGCGCTTCGTGCCACCCCAGACACAAAGATCGAGCCCGCTACTCACGAAGAAGTTTCCCAAATAATCAAGTCCCTAAAAAATAGGAATGCTCCGGGATACGATGGAATCTCCAGCGTAGCCCTGAAAAACATCCCCCGCAAATCAGTAGTAATCGTTGTTACGATTATGAATGCCACGCCAAGACTTCAACAGTTTCCATCCATAACAGGCCGAATAGCTCAGTTAGGGAGGCGAGTCACCTCTATGATTGGACTAGGCGGTCGCAGGTTCGAGTCCCGTATGCAGACAGTCAGTCTTTTTCACTCGAATATGAAATGGCCGGCTTCTGATAAGTTATGGGTGGTATCCTTTCTCTATATGCTTGTGTAACCTCCCCCGCACACGTCTGAGACTTCTAGATGCGGAATTTGTCTACCCCGGTGTTATTATTATTATTATTATTATTATTATTATGTGGAAACTTGCCATCAATATCCCAAGACCCAGCAAAGACCCGCTGTTCCCAAAAAACTACAAACCAATTACTCCCCATCATCGGAAAATCGCCGAAAGGTTAATTCAGAAAAGAAACAGCCTCATACACATCGGATAACCAACTCCTTCTGGACGAGCAATTCGGATTAAGACACCAGCACACCGTTACAGACCGAGTCCTTCGAGTGGTAAAAAACACAACCAACATTTATCGATATTGCTCAAGCCTTCGACAGAGTTTGACATGCAGGCCTCCTCAACAAACTTCTATCATTTCTGATACTCCTCATCAGGTCATACCTGAAACAGAGAAACTTCCAAGTAAAACACTTGGCAACCAGATCTAGAATCTACTCAGCAACGGCTGGCCTTCCGCGGGGTTCTGCTATCTCCTCCTCTGCTGTACAACTATTTGTCACAGATATACGGACACCACCCCTAAACGTGACATAGGCACTGTACGCAGACGATGCTACCATCCTCAGCAGCTCCGCGCTGCCGAGGATAATAACCCAACGTCTACAAACTGCCGTAGACGACCTGCAAGACTGGTATAAGAAATGTGTCTAGCCACAAACCCTGACAAATACTCAGCAGTTCTGTTCCCTAAGAGGAGACACACACCTCACGATAACCTCATTAGACAACATAACATCATTAGACAACAGCCCAATTCGCTGGCAAGGCTCCTTTAAATACATTGGGGTTTTCCTCGTCAAATTCACATGGCACACCGATATCCAACATGCCCCCTATGCATCTCCCGCAGGGGCTACTGCCACCGACACACACATCAACACCCTTCTAACTGTCCAGAATAAAATTCTGAGAATGCTTACCGAAGCGTCGTGGTTTGTAAGAAACAGTCAGATTCACTCTGATCTGAAATTGCCCTCAATACTTAAGTTCCTACCGAACTATCCACCACTCAGTTCGCCAAAGGCGCTGCTCATCCAAATGATCTTCTCCGTAGTGCCACTGACTACGATGAGCAACTTCCACTAAGCGTCCAAAGCTCAGCCTGACCCGACAACGCCCCCGCGGCAAACTGAATTGCAACACTCAAGATTCAACGTCATGTGTGTAGTCATTCCAACGGAGGTTAGGACGAAGGTCCGATACTCTGGGGACAGGAGTTTAGTGAGTGCGAAACCCACACTACCTCAAATTCCCACACAATACTGTGTGTGAATGAGCTGTCTGTTAGAGATTCTTCACTCCTATATCCTGTGTGCCGTCCTATTTTCTAAAAAAATCATAAAATCGTGTAAACGAAGACAGGAGTTCCATTAACAAAATGTAGTACTCTAGACAGAGAGAGCTACGAATGTTAAAACTATAACTACAAATGTCAAATCAAAAGATTTGTAATGTTCATGATTTCTTGTTAATATCACAAACCTTCTTACGATGAACTACACAATCGAAAAGTTCATTTTATAAAATTATACTATTCAGGTAATAGTTTGCAAAATGTATTTGATTGGCTCAGTGTTCAATATTCCAATAGGCTAATACCAAAGCATTTAACGACGCAAGAAACCGCTATGTCCGCATTCTTTTTGAGGCAAAACTCGTTTAATAACCACATCAAAAACAAAGTCCTCTCAAGCTCCAACAGCAGCAAACCCTTCTGGACTCTTGCTAAATCTATTGGGAATAATTTCTGCAAGAGCACGTTCCCACCCCTTGTCTCAGGGGATGAAATTCTTTCTACCGCCCTGGGCAAGGCTGAACTTTTTGCCTCGTTGTTCGCCGGCAATTCTACTCTCAACCCACCTCCAAATGTTCAACCACCAACAGTCCCCAATGTCGTGCATAAAATGACGGATATCATTTTCAAACCTAAAAAGGTACGAAAGATGCTCTCTTCTCTTAATACCAGGAAAGCCTCTGGCCTTGACGAGATCCCAGCAATTGTTCTCAAAAAATGCGCACCAGAACTTTCTCCTGTCCTGACTCGTCTGTTTCAGACATCTTACAATAGAAGCATATTCCCTAGTAACTGGAAAACTGCTCGAGTACAACCCGTCTCCAAGAAAGGATCGAAAGCGCTTCCTAGCAACTACAGACCTATTTCTCTCCTTTCAGTCATCTCTAAAGTGATGGAAAAGTATATAAACACCGAATTACTAAAATTTCTTGAAAAACAGTCTAATCCACGACAGGCAGTATGGATTCCGTCAGCGAAGATCAACTGCCGACCTCCTTTCCTTTGTCACCCATTCTTGGAACAAGTCTATGGAACTACACGGCGAATCCCAGATTGTCGCTCTAGACATATCCAAAGCATTCGACCAGGTCTGGCACGCAGCGCTGCTTAATAAACAACCGGCCTATGGTCTACCACCAAAACTCTGTACGTGGACAGCAAATTTCCTCTCCAACCGGAGCATTTCTGTTGTTGTTGATGGCCATTCCTCTAAACTGTTTCCATTTAATGCAGGAGTTCATCAAGGTTCAGCTTTAGCCCCTAATTTGTTTCTTCTCCACATCAATGACCTCCTCTCTAGCACATCCAACCCAGTTCACAGTTACGCGGATGACAGCACCCTCCACTCAAATATACAATATTCTAAGCCTGTCTCTTTAGCCCAATTAGATGAGGATCGTAGACACATGGAGGGTTCTATCTCCGTGGATCTTCAAAAAATATTAGACTGGGGAAGTAGAAATCTTGTACAATTCAACCCCACCAAATCACAGTCTTGCTTTCTTTCTCATAAGAGATACACCAGCCCTAGACCCATCACAATAAACAACCAAGTTATTCAAAGTAATGAATCCTTTTCTCTTGTTGGCATCTCTGTGGATCGAAATATCAATTGGCACCAACATGTCACATAAATTGCAGAAGCGGCTGCTAAGAAATTAGGTTTCCTCTTCCGGGCTCGCAAATACTTTTCACCAGCTAATCTCTTTACTTTATATACTTCACAAATACCACCAAACCTCGAATACTGCTCCCACATCTGGGGTGCTGCTGCCGCTTCTACACTCGCTATCCTGGACTGCATTCAGAAGAGAGCTATACGTCTCATCGGTGACCCTACCCTCACCCAAAGGCTGCCATCTCTTGCCCACCGACGTGCCGTTGGTGACCTCTCTCTATTTTATAGATATCTGCAGGGACACTGCTCAGAGGAGCTTTCTTCCATAGTTCCTCCACCAGCTGCCCCCAACAGATCTACCAGGGGAACAGAGCGAATGCACCCTTTTACTGTCCAGGTCACCAGACATAGAACATCTTGTTATGCCTGCTATTTTGTCCCGGGGGCTTCCAAGTTGTGGAATTCCTTGCCGGCACATGTTTTTCCTTTTCCCCTGAACCTCCAAACCTTCAAGTCCAGAATTAACAAGTTGCCACTCTTCTACTTGTCGACACCCACGGTACGATACTATTTAGGCTGTAAGCCCTCGTGGTGTGTTGTTGAAAAAAAATCCACAGTTCAACGATTGGTGACGAAGCTAGAAACCAAGGGCACGCTTTTGAATAACTGTATGTGCGGTAAAGAATTATATATAAATCAAGAGCCAATTCAAAGAAAAGGAACTGAATATATTACTGCATATCGAAGAAGTTAAAAATCTAAGTATTGGGCAACTTTATAACGAAACTAGTGAGCATTCTTCATTCAATTTTTAAAATATTGAAAAATGATAATTATAAGTCATTCAAATACAGCTGCCATCAAAAATTAAGGCATGGTAATAGAGAGCGAAGAGTACACTTCACTTATCAAATTATGGAAACGGCAAATAATGACAGAGATTTCTTAAAGAACGTTTGTTTTACCGATGAGATTACGTTCACCTTGAATAACGAGCCCAATGTTCAGAACTGTAGGTATTGGAGCACGATCAATGAGATTTATTGAAATCAGAACTCAATTATCCCCCAAAAGTCAATGTCTGGTGCAGAATTTTCGGCAGGCATATTATGGACCGTTTTATGTTAATGGAAATTGAAATAGGGAAGATTATTTAGGCTTATTGCAGAATGTAATAGGACCTTCATTAAACTGTGTTGCTATGGAAAATCAAGAGATCTTGTATCAAATGGATGCAGTGCGAGAATATTTACGCAATAGTTTTCAAGGTCATATTATTGGGCCAAACCGTAATGTTTTATGGCCTCCGAGATCTCCAGATCTCGCACCAAACGATTTTTTTTCTTTAGGGGCACATTAAATCAAAAATTTATACTAAAGTTTGTTTTGAAAACATTCAGTAACTTAAAAACGCAATTTCGGTAGAATCTGATGGAATCACACAATAGCAATTGAGCAATGTTAGATCTGAATTGTACAATCGTGTAGGATAATGGAGGATTATTTGAACATCTTATTTAACTTATTTTTTTAATTGGCGCTTCTGTTTTTTTTTTGCTTGTATTTGTAAATAAATCTCGAGACTAAGTACTTGTTCAATATTGTTGTTTTTTTTTTCAATATTTATGAGATTAAAACAAAATAGTGCAATAGACTTCTAATCTGATACTTTTTATAAAAGTCTAATATAAATTTACTGTAAAATAACCAGGGAAGCCAATATTTGAGCATTTAAAAATTTGCATGCAAAACTCTATGTTGCGTCGTCAGTTGAAGAACCCTGTATATTGCATTTGAAACGTCGTAATTTTTTATGCAGACACTTGCTATTTAAAACACTTAAGAAAACGGCATTGTTTTCAAAATTTAATACATAATATTCATTTGTATTGTTGCTAACATAGGTAGAACAAGAGTCAAAATCATAAAATAAGCAGTCTGGAAAAATAAAATAAAACTCAGTGTGATCTGGAATATTCGCTGTGATGTCAAGTAGCGGTGAGGGTGGGAGGAGGACTAAGAAGAGGCGCTTGGACTGATAAGGACGAGATCCGAGGGATCGCTTCGGGACAATTTATAGCGGCAACTTTTAAAACACACTCCGGGGGCGGCGTATATAACGTTTGGTACACTCACAGACAAAGTTTTTAGACTAAATGTTTTTAACTACTTCTTAATGATAAGATGAAATTTTTATGATAAAAGTTTAACTATGTGATTTAAACAAAAAATTTTGAAGGGAATTCTCCTGCCTTTTTACTTATTCAATGTTAATATGCCATATTGAAATAAAATATACTGTCAGCAATTGCCAAAAGGAATTATAAGAAATGTGTAAAAAATTAACATCAGTTAGAAAATATAAATATAAATATATGCCCATGTAATATACACATAAGGATACATGATATAATTTGTTAATGAGTTTAATCGGTAGCAATTGTGAACTTGATCAAATAAATTAAACACCATACCTACTTTAGGTCCAATATGATAGAAATTACCTAACATTACGGGCCTTGCCTATATTTTTGCAGAATTGTTGAAATTTATATAGTTTTTACAAATACACGGACCAATCTTGAATCAAATAATTTCCAATTGTTGTTAAAAAAGAGCAAGTAATGAATTTTTAACTTAAAAAATAACAAAATCGAATATTTGGGTTTGTAGTTCCATTGAATTGCTGTAAGCCGTAGTAAGTAATCACCCTAAGTTTTTGCCAAACATTTTCCAAAATGAAGTAAAAGAAATTGATCCGATTAGACTTAAATAAGAGTCCATTCTGGGCTATGAGACTTAAAAAGAATGGGTCCAATGAATCTACATGTCGTAGAAGGCGACTTACTGGAACATATAATGCAACTGCCCAACAAATCTTTTTCTTCCATGTTCTTAAACTACCTAATATTGATTTCCATATTACGTCCTTTTCTTTCTATCCTAAAACCCTCTCCGACAAAGATGTGGAAAGTAACGAGAAGCCATCGCATTCCACATCAATTTCCTAAACCAGAAACCATTATACACAAAGTCTAACGTTTCGTTACTGGTCATGAGCTTCGGAATTAAGGAACCGTTACGGGAAGATGTAGAAAGACTTCTCAGGCTGTTAGGTAAAGAACTTATTGGAATATATGTAAAGAAAAAATACAGAACACATTTAATAAAGAAACATGGAATACTATAGACTTGTTCGGGAAATGAAAACTGGAAGAAGGAAAAAAACATAATGTAAAATTGAATATAGATATACTTGTCATGTTGGAAGTAAGGTGGCCGCAAAATGAAGACTTCAAGAGTGATAAGGTAAGAATTATATCTAGAAGACTGGGGAAGGAATTAAGTGACAATCCTATTACGAGACCAATGAGTCAATAAAGTGAGCAATACATGTCAACGACTGGATACTTATGGTGACAAATGAGGCAAAGCACTAGAATATCTCGCTAATACAAGTGTACCTCCGGAATCACGAATCGAGGAGGAGGTAGTGGAAGGTATATATTTTAATATAGAAGACATGTGTAATAAAATGAAAAGGTACGATGAGATAATTAAAATAATGAAATGTAGTGCGCTAGTACGTGAATAAAGGGAAAGTGATGTAGCTGTAAGTTTTGGATTATGAGAAATTAATAAAAGAGGAGAAAAGGTAATGGATACATGCCAGAAAAATGGTCTAATTATAATGAATACAATGTTTGACGTGCACAAAACAAGGCGGTATAGATGGAAAGCACCAGTGGACGAATAGAGGTAGTAGATAAATAGATTTTATCATTATCAAGAAATATTACATAAATTTTATTAGCTCCAGCTGCTCGTATTCTGGAGCACATATAGACAGTGGATATAATCTGGCACTAGAAAAGTGCAAAAGCGCGTTAACAAAGATTAGAGAAAATACAGGATGGAACTGTATTGCGCCCAAACAAAAAGGTGCAGAAGAAACGGAAACGTTTAAAAAAGAAACCAAAGGTAAATCTCAGCGAAGGAGTATGTGCCTGGGTGAATATAAACAACCATTTAATGGCATCTGCGGAAAAAATACTGGCAAGAAGAATCTAGAAGCAAGATAACACTGGATGCCATCTTAAGTACTAAAGGTAAAATAAAAGCGTAACAGATAAAAATATATTATATTAGCAACAAAGAGGCATACAGTAGATATAAACAAATTACAAAAAAATCTTTTGAGAATTAGATAAGGAAGGAACCAATAGGTAACAAGACTACAATATAAACCAGGAAAAAAAGCTAAGTTAACGGTGGAAATTTGTTACTTGAAAAGCAAGACACTGAAAAGTTTATTTAGAAGAGTTACATCGCGAAAAAAAACTTAATTGTAAAGACGAGTATATGGAGGAAATGGAAAAGATAAACTTATATGACCTGAGTCCGCCTATTTTAAGAGTAGAATTTGAGAAATTCCATAACTTAGACAAAGAAAAAACCCTGTTTTAGACGAATTAACAGCAAATCTTAAAAAAAAAATCATTCAAAAAATGAAATAAAGCCTTGTTCAACCGACTGATAAATGTTATGAATCGTAAAAACTGCCGAGTAAGTTAATACCGAGTAGAAGGATTTTTATTCCAAAAACAGTAAATGCGCGAAAATGTAATCAGCACAGGACACTGTGTACCTGGTCATGTGGCAAATGTTCTGCTGTTCATAATAAAAAATAAAATCAAAAGCAGAATTGAGAGTTGCTTGGATAAAAGCCAGTTCCGATTTAGACCTAGACGATGAACCAGAGAAGCAATACTAGAACTTCAAACAGTACAAAAAAGAGGCTTGAGAAAAATGGATTCACATTTATTGCTTTTGTAGACCTGGAAAAAGCATGTGAATAGGAAAATATTATTTCATATAATGAAGGAAGCTGGATTGGAAGGATAGGCGCATTATTCTTGAACTATATAAAAATCAAAGTACCATAATATATTTTAACAGATATGAAACTGAAGCTAAAATTGGGAAAAGTGTACAGCAAGGATGCCCATTATCACCGTATTTGTTCAATATATTCATAGGAGATACAATACGTAGACTGAGGAAAAATACAGTAGGAATGCAAACAAATGGACAAGGGTTTCATCGCATAAGGTGCGCAGGTGATAAAGCGCTGTAGGGAGAAAAAAAAAGAAGTATAGGTAATGAATGCCAAGCGAGCTGGATAGTGTCTTAAAACGAATCAAAACAAAGATTAACATGACAAAAACAAAGATAATGAGGATAGGTAAAAATATGTTATGTTGGTATTTTGGCTGCGGCGTTTACGATAAGTAAAGATAGGACTGCGGAAATTGATGTGAAGCGAAACGGCCAACAACTTGAACTAGTAGAAATATTGACATATTCAGAGTATTATTAAAGATGTGTGTATGTGTGTGTGTGTGTGTGTGTGTGTGTGTGTGTTTTGTTTCTTTAACGTCGGCCTATTTCCGCGATTATGGCCGATCACCGATGCCAGCGAGCAGTTTCACCTCACTATCCTGGAAACTTTGCCGAACCCCAGCCTTTCTGTAAGGAGGGTAGCGATCTTTAACGTGCCCAACATCGCATGGACACGGGACCGACGGCTTTACGCCCCCTCCGAAGAGCGGAAAGTGCAGACATTAAACTTGCTCAAATACAATGCCAGAACCTCGGTTGATGTTAATGTTACAGTATGTACTGAAAAAGTAAAAGAAGTACCCTGGGATCGAACCCAGCACCCTTCGGTTTAGAGGCACACGTTCTTACCCCTGCACCACAGAGGTTCTTTATTATTGTTATTAAAGATGATGGCAAATGTAGCAAATATTTAAGAAGGAGGATTGATATGACAAAGCAAGCATACAAAAAACAAAGTACTGTTCTCACTAATGAACATTTGGGCATGAAGGAAAAGTTCATCAAGTCATACCTATACTGTGGTCGTGCATGGGGCGGAAACCTGGACTTTGACTAAGCTTCTGAAATGCATAAAAATGACAATGGCACGGCACACCGATAAAAAGATGAATAAAATTGTGCCCTGATAGAAGAGGTGAAACAAGAAAGATGCTGGCTGAAAGGAATTGAAAGGAAAAAGGTGAAATTTATTATACATATTCAAAGACATAAAAACTTTCAGGCGACATTATTTGAAGGATATATACTTGGAAAAAGGGAAGATATGAACCAATGGGAAAACGTCTGCGAAACCCGGCACAACCAATGATGTGTGGAAGTTGCTATAAAGTAAAGAGAGCTGCTGGAGACAGTAAAGCATGGTTGTGATGACAGAATGCCATCGCTCTTAGCTTTTTTAGATCAGAAAGTCCGTTTTCGCTTGCATTGAATTATTGAAGTGCGAATATTTCGAAACTGGACGATTTTTCTGCATCAAACCAGTGTACTTTTTTCCTTTAGAAATAATCACTGGCTCATATTTTTTCCAGAATGGCGATAGAGGGTTGCATAAAAAGGAAGGAAGAGAAGAAAATTGCTTTATATGAACTTGGATATCAAAATGTTTCGTTATCGAGATACCGAGTGATAAAATCATAACATTATATATTTTTTTACTTTAGACTTTATCACCCGGTATTGCGATAACGAAACATTTTGATATACAAGTTCATTTGAAGTTATTTTACTCTTTTGACGTCCACGCAACCAGTCACTAAAATTTGAGTTGATTCGACCAGGTTGGTTATTCCAGTGGCGTACCATTACTCGAAAACCGCGGATCCTATCGAAATGAAACAAGAGCAAAACTTTTTGATGTAATCTTTAATGTTCTTCCTGAGAATTCTGATATTGGTGCTGAATTCTGGATCTTTTTTTATGGATGAATGATCAACCGCCCCAACACATACCTCCATGAAGAAGATTAGGCTTAAAACCTTACTTTGCTAAATAACGATCTAAGCTTTTTAGTTCAAAATTCTAGAAAACATTAATTATTAATAAATCCAGAAAAATAATCTGTAATTGTTTTCGGTCTTGGTGGGAGTGAGATGGAGTCAGTGTGTGTGGAAATGGATGGTACTATTCTCCCCGTTAGGCGAGTAGCTGGGAGTTTGGAGTTGCTTATAGATTCAGATTTGAGTTTCAGGGATCATATCTCCATGACACTAAGTGAAGATTATAACCTGTGATGAGCACTGATAAGTACACTTGGAGAACCCAAATCACCACATCACATCAATTCTCAAGAATTATTCATCCTCTGATGACGCTAACTTGGTTAGTGAAACGATCGCCAGGTTTTTTAATGTGTTGTGATGATTTGGGTTCTCCAAGGGTGCTTACCATGTGCATACCTACATCCTCGTGAAACAGAGAAATTAATTTATAACACCATTTCAGCGCAAGAAGGTAGCTCAATGTGGGTGCCAAATTTCGCTAAAATATAATAGAGCATTCTAGAGCCTCGGTGGTTCAGTGGTAAGGACTTGTGTCTCTGAACTGTCTGGTACTGGGTTCGATCATAGGGTTCTCCTTTTTACTTTTTCAGTACATACTGTAACATTGACATCAACCCAGATTATGGCATTATATTTGAGCAAGTTGAATGTCTGCAACTTCCGCCCTTCGTAGGGGGGTAAAGCCGCCAGTCCCGTGTCCATGCGATTTGACCGATTAAAGATCCCTACCCTCCTTACATAAAGACAGGGGTTCGGTAAAATTTCCAGGATAGTGAGGTGAAACAGCTCGCTGGCGTCGGTGATTGGCCACAGTCGCGGAAATAGTTCGACTATAAAACAAAAAGTCTGTCACCTTGCACTTTAACACCCATATCTCGAAGACGAAGCTTTGTTGTAAAAACTTCATGTACGCTTTTCCTTTTGAAATTAGTCAAACGACATGCCCCTGAATTTTCTACACGTGATTAGGAAACAGCCTGTATATTCTAGGAGTGAAAATAATGAGGTACAGCCAAATATGCCTTACTAAAATATTGCTCTAGTCAGAGATACAGGGAGTTAAAAATTGATTTTCAGTTTATTATTTATTTCATAATTTGGACAGTTTTAGAGAAACCCACAACAGAACCTTGGTGGTGCAGAAGTAAGAACGTATGCCTCTGAACCGAAGGGTACTGGGTGCGATCCCAGGATTCTCCTTTCACTTTTTCAGTACATACTGTAACATTAACATCAACCGAGGTTCTGGCATTGTATTTGAGCGTTGAATGTTTGCACGTCCCGCCCTTCGAAGGGGGCGTAAAGCCGTCGGTCCCGTGTCCATGCGACAATAATAATAATAATAATAATATTTATTTGGTCCTTTAGTTACAATTATTGTAAATCGGACAAGTCAAAAAACTTACAAGATAAAAAAGATAAAAAACGTATCACAACTTATCACAAGGGTACGTGCCCAAAAATCTAAAATCTAACGAGCTTCACATTACAACAAAAAACGTACGTTCACAGTACAGCTTCACACAATTCACCCAAACTATAAAAACTATGAGTAATTAAAGCAACCTTCAGTTGCTTTCTAAATTTTTTTGTACAATTTGTGTCCTTCAGAGAACAAGGCAGCTGGTTGTACAAAAAGCAACCCGCATAACATGGCGACTTCTTAAAAAAAGAATTGTGACATTGATTCAGGTGAAAAGTATTTTTTTCACGAGTGTTGTATCCATGAAAATCCGAGTAGATAACAACAACAAAAACAAAGTTAACAGATGGAACAAATAAACTGATGTTAACGTCATAATGTTATTTTTCTGAAAAATGTCACGACAAGAGTGCCCATAAGGTAGATTGTATCTTAATCTCAGGATTCGTTTCTGTAGCACAAATATACTATGGCAGTCCGAAGATTGGCCCCAGATAACGATACCGTAACTCAGATGAGAATAGACAGTCGCCTAATAGACTTTCAGCAGATGTTCTGAGCTTAAGGAATCTTTAAGCATCAAAATTGCATAAAACGCGGAATTTAATTTCTTGCACACGTGATCAATCTGGTCTATATATAACAGGCTACTGTCAATTCTAACATCCAAAAATTTTGTCACCTTTTGGAATCGCACCAAATTTCCGTTCACCAAAATAGTGCTGTCGCACATCCTCTCCCTTCGGTGGCAGTTATGCATTTCAAGAGAAAAAGTCTTGCCATCGTTTAAAATTAGTCGATTTCTATAACACCATTCATCAAAAGATTGTACCACTGATTTTAATTTTAATTCAATTTCCTCCACCGTCTTGCCGTAGACAATAATAGAAGTGTCATCGGCGTACATTAAGACTTTTCCGTCTTGTATAAATTGCGGCAAATCGTTTACATAGAGTGTAAACAAAGGCGGGCCAATGACACTTCCCTGGGATGTGCCCATACTTACGCTATATCTTTGGGATTTAATATTATTTGCTTTTACAAGTAACTGTCTGTTGGTGAGATGCGAAAGTAGAAGGTCGCTGCAAGTGTCTCTTATCCCCAACGCCTACATCTTCTCCTTAACAAAAAAAGGATTTACTCTGTCAAAGGCACGAGACGGGTCAAAAAAGAAGGTCACCACAATGTAATTGAGGTCCATTCTTTCGTTTACATATTGAATGTATTAGATAAGGGCAGTTTCTGTAGAATGATCAGTTCTAAATCTGTACTGTGATGGTGATATTATATTATTAGCGTTTAAAAACTTGACCACCCTTCTATGTACTGTCCTTTCTATGATCTTTAAAAAAAATGCTTAATATAGAGATGGGACGATAGTTCTCCAAATTGGTACTGTCTCCCGCCTTCAACACAGCAACAACCACAGCCAGTTTCAATATGTCAGGGAATTTTCCCAGACATAGACAAGAATTTATAATCTTTGTAAGTGACGCGGCAAGCTCAGCAGCACATTGCTTAATAATTTTTATTGGAACATCATCAAAGCCGCTTGATTTTTTATTAGGAAGTTTGTTGATGATCTCAATAACTTCACATTCAGTTACAGGTATTATAAAAAGTGTTTTGGGCTTATATTGTTCGGCCCCCGAACTGCAACATGAGCTTCCTCTCAGCAACACATGAAAAATATCCGGCAAGTACCTCAGCAATTTCTACCCTACTAGTTATATTTTTCTTTTCGTATAGTAAATTCGAAATGCAGTGCTCTTCACTAGGTTTGTTTTTCTTAAGATTAACCAGCTGCCATAGTGCTTTAATTTTATCTGGGGCGTTACAAATATAAGATGCTGTGTAGTTTTGTTTTTCCTGTTTAATTAGGCTATTTACCTCGGCTTTCATTACTTTATACATAGCGTTAATCTCCCTCTCTCCGGATTGTTTTCGCATTGAATTTGAAAGCCTTAGGTCATTAAGTTTTTGTTGCAGATTTGGTGGAAACTTGATTCGATATTTTACGTTAAAATCGGAATTTACAACTTTTTTAGTTTTCGGACAAGCTACCTCAAAGCACCAGACAAAAGTGTCGAATTTTTTTTATAAATACCATGTCTACATCCTCAATTTCACTTAAATTGAAATCGTATGTGCTCGCAAAATCAGTTTTAAATTCGTTGTCATTTCATTTAGAGGTCGAAAGACAATTTCTCTTTTAGCCTCTATGGAAGAGTGGCCAATTTCGTTCGCTACGGGAAACGTAACTGCCTGAGCGTAATGTTGGGTACGTTAAAGATCCCTACCCTCCTTACAGAAAGGCATGGGTTCAGCAAAATTTCCAGGATAGTGAGGTGAAACTGCTCCTTGGCGTCGGTGATTGGCCATAGTCGCGGAAATAGGCCGACGTTAAGGAAACAAAACACACACACACACACACACACACAAACACAGAGAAAACCACATGAAAGCTCGGAATAGGAATTTTTGGTGGTGGGAAATCCGAAACTCAATTTAGTTTTTCGGCTGTTAATAGATGGCGCTTAGTAAAAACTTTTGAATAATAATTGTTTATCATACCTTTTTTATGCCAGCCTTTATCACCATTCTGGAAAAAATATGATTAAGTGATTATTTCACCAGTATAGTTATTGTGTAGAGCACTCATTATAGACCACCCTGTATAGATTGTTACACGTCAATTAAAACTTGCTCCTTTTTATCCATTTAAATGAAACATTATATATGCACCTAACAGCAACACATTGTACTGTTGTTACAAAAGCAGTTATCAGCAACCATACAAAGAAGCAATCTCTCCACAATCAATTGAAATCTGATAAACACTGTAACTTGATTTTATTTATATCGGTTTCTTCCCATTTAACGGGTAATAAAATTGTATAATTGAGTTAGTTAATGAATGTCTCTCTGGACTGGTAATAAGCACATCTGTTGACATGTAAAAGTTGAACGTTACGCTACAGAAAACCACATGAGATTTGGTGTATTGGGGTTCGCTTCCCCAAGCAAACCGCACAATTTGTGTTGGTAAATGACTGGGGTTCTTTAATTGAAATTGACCTGAACAAGACGAAAATGAAGGGTTATTAACATATCATCTTAGAACATATATGTTAACATGCTAACAGTATCCTCTCTTCATCGTTTTTACTAGCAATTTCGGTTGTCTAGACATAGGGAAAACACATGTTCTTTTATAACACATATAGGTTAAGTAACTGTAAATTGGACCAAAGTAAACACTACTAAAATTATATATATTTTAATTTGGCACATAAATGAAAAGTCAATTAAACATCAAATTAAGCAATAAAAATCTGGACGCAGCAAGTGCATTATGGTAGCGAGTTTTCATAGAAATTAACTCCGCTTTTTTACGCAAATTATACACAGTGTATTTAAATAAAGTGACAAATATAAAATAGTTTTTCCTTAATAATTTCTAAAGTTTTAGTCTGACATGTTTCAAATTTTATAGCGAGACTTTTTTTCGGGCTTGGAAAATAATATAAAACTCTGGACGCAGCAAGTGCGTTATGGCAGTGAATTTTTATAAAAATGCTTTGAATATCAAATATGTCTTTTTAATGCAAGCAGTCATCAATTTGATTACCGGTATAACCTATATAGTAGAAACAATGTGCCATATTTTATCAAAATAACTTATTTTTTGAAAATGTACAAAAATTTTCCGACAATATACCTTAAACGTTGGTTTTCTAACCAACAAATCTTAGGTTAATAGCAATGAGTTATTGAAATTTGAAGCATTTAATGAAAATTTGCTACCAAAACGCACTTACTGCGTCTTGGTTTTTTTCTTACAAACATATTTCGATAAAAAATGCAATAAAATAAGGCTGTTCGAAAAAAAAATTGTTAGGGATCACCAACGATCGACTTGTGGGCCAGCCGGTGATTGTCAAAATAGTTTTATAAGATGCAGCTCAAGACACCCTGTAATTAACTTATACAATTTTTTCTCGTCGCTTGTATAATAATAATTATATTCAGCTTTACCGTAGAAACGCGTCACCCTGTATAATATCAGCTCTTTTGTAAAACTTCGATCCTTTATATATGTTGATAAAACATAACAAACACTGTTTAGTCCACCCACTAACATTAATAAAGGAATAATTTGCACTTGTATATAAAAATTTCCCAAATGACACAAATAATTCGTCGACTCAAAAAAAAACATATAAACGATCTCATATCATACGGTAAATATCAGTTACAGCATCTAACAGACCTGCGCAATAATATCATATGTTCCGTTACCACGGCAACAAGATACTAGATCGCGTATAAGTTGTTGACAATGAAAGCGGTGAAATTAAACATAAATGTTTCAAATTTGAATAGCTCAATATTCTGTAACCCTAGAAAGCTGAATTTTGGCACATCATTAGGTCTTTCCCAAAGAAATATGTACACCAAATATTATCGAAATAACTTTGTAATTTTCGGAGAAAAAATTTTTTTTCGAAAGAAAACTCAAAATTTTAAAATTTTCCCGGAAAACCGTGTCCGATTTTTCTGGCTAACGAACTCATCCAAGCTATTAATAAAAGAAAGGCACTTGCCGAGTTTTATCAACAGCGGTTAATTATTTTTTGAGTTATCGGTTGGATACATACATACATATATATATATATATATATATATATATATATATATATATATATATATATATATATATATATATATATATATATATATATATATATATATATATATATATATATAAACATATAAAAATCGAAACTGACCCCGGATATGGGTTCTAGGGGCCCAAATTCGCGCTCATTTGCAAAAATTTTTGCAAAGTCTCACCATCGATACCTCTCTATTAGTGAATTTTTTAAAATAAAAAATTCATTAATACGCAGCATTTATGGCTGTCGCGTGCGGGGCGCCGTCTACAGGCAATGTTATGCATTAAATATGCATTAATTTTGTCTCAGCCTTCGTATACATCTTTCAGTAACAAAATATGAAATATTGGATTTTTTTAACACAAAACGTAAACTTATTGAAAATGGCTTAAGTCAACCGTTGGGAGATATTTTTGATTTTATAAATTAGTATTTCGGATTTACACCTCTAGGAATATTAACATCCAAAACGGAGTTTTTTGTTAAGAAATTCAGAACTCATTGCTTCTCAGGGCGTATCTGTATTTTAAAATTATGTGTCTAAATGTGACCAAAAATTTTCATTAAGCATTTATTTTCCTGAAAAAAAAAATCTTTCAGGTTTTGTGCACTAAAAAAAAACTATTAAAATCATGCTGCTATGGCGACTTGATAGCGATGATCTAGTATATACTTGTTTAAACTTGATAAATTCTATAACTACTGTTTCTTTGGGTTTCCATAAAAAATGCACCTTACGTATGACGATATGTGAACTCTACACTAAAGAAAACTGTTTTTAACAGGAAAAACATAACTGTTGCAAAATACATATTTATTGACAGTTTAACAGCAACTATTTGAAGAAAAGAATAAAACTGTAAAAACCAAGAGTCGCACAAAACAATAAATTCGTAGTCTAAGAAAACAATTAACTAGCAATTAAAAAAGTTCGGGACGCAGCAAATGCGTTTTCGTAGCGAATTTTCGTACAAATGTTTTAGTGGCAAATATGTCTTGTTTTTAAAACAAGGACATTGGGTTGACAGTATAACCTATATAGTACTAACAATGTACCATATTTCATTAAAACATCTTTGTTGTTTCAAAAAGTAAACATTTTCCGAAAATAAACTTTAAAAGCTCCAGAAAAAAATGGTGCGATTTTCCTGGCCAACGAACCTTTTAAAGCTATTTACACACCTGCCAAGATATAATTATTCACAAACAGCTTTAGGACCACAAAAGAAAAAAAGATTTATGAAAATTTCCTTTTCAAAAATTCACCTTTTTTTTACAGAAATTGCCTTCAGTAATGTTACACTAAACTATATTTTTCACAAAAACTCGACAACAAACAAAATGCTCTCTGAATGCGTGATTTCATGGGGCTCCGCTATCTATTGGTAAAAACGCCGTATCACAATTTGTGATATGTGTTTGAAATATGTGCCATAAACGTGAAAAGTTGCAAAGCAATTGAGATAACTCAAAAACGATGAACGATATCAATTTTTCCCCTAAAAACATGCATTATAATTCGATGGAAAACACAAAAATGCAATAACATAAGGGATGTTCTATTAAAAAATAAAGCGTGTATCACCAACGACTTATGGGCCATCCTGTGATTGTAAAAATAGATTTATAAGATGCAGCTCGAGACACCCTACTTTTTTCTCATATCTTGTATAATAGCGGATTTATTGAGCTTTACCATAGAAATGCGTCACCCTGTATATGTGTAAACAGGCAAAAACTGAAACTGACCCCGTATATGGGTTTTAGAAATCGTTTTAAAGTCGCAGTCTCTTCAATAACGAATTTTTTCTACGAAAATTTGTTAAAATATAGACTATTATAAACCACAAACTCTATAACTGAAACTACTGGCGAATCATCAGAAAGAGGGTCTATTTGAAATGGATTTTCCCAAAATATTTTTGTAAAATGAAGGACAATGATGGTTGAAGCTGAAACTTAACGCTTTATAAAACACACTTATTATGGCATTTTTTCGACATAATCCGTATTTGCTTCAAATTTGTTGTCTGAAAATTGCAAATTTTGACGTTTCAAATCGCGGCTTTCAACGTTTCAAGAAGAAAAATTATAAAATTTTCCAAATCTTTTTTCTGGTACTTCTTGACCTTTTGGCGTCAAGAAAACTTAACGATTTTATGTAATATTCAATCGGTTTTGTTAATCACACAAAATATTATGTTCTTGTGCTTTCCTCTTGTAACCAGTGGTAGCCAAATTCTTTTGGAAATGCCTATAACTTTCTTTTCTTTTAACTTAGAGATTTGAATTTTGGTGTGTACGGTAGGTATGATAGTAGAAACGTATATGCCAAATTGGTTGTCATAGCTCTGTAACTTTCGTAGTTTCCAAAAATTTCCGAAAGAAAACCCAAAATTTTCCCGGAAGAACTGATCTGATTTTCCTGGCTAACGAACTTATTCAAACCATCACAAAAGGAAGGTAGGTACCAAATTTGATCAAAATTGGCCTATTATTTTTTGAGTTATCGGTGTGATATATATATATATATATATATATATATATATATATATATATATATATATATATATATATATATATATATATATATATATATATATATATATATATATATATATATATATATATATATATATATATATATATATATACACAGATCTCCTCATTAGTGAATTTTTCGTTTTACGAATTTACAAATTGAATGTGCTTGTATTGTTACTTCCATTGAGTTCATCTGTGTTGATATTTTCGACGTATAGAGTCTTTATTATTGCTGTTATTGTTCAGTTATTTTATTGTTGTAACTGTTGTTAGTTTTTATTATAGTTTGATTCTATTTTTATGAAAACTGTTGACATACATCACGTAGTCATTTTGAAGACGACATCTGTCATTTTTATTTTATTTTTATTTTTAAAGAATTTTTTGAGAAACATCGTAACGTAGCAAAGAATTTTTATTTGTAGATGTCATAAATACGTATAAATGAATTCAATTGTCTCCTGTCTGATGATGCTGTCAATTAGTGAAACCGGTTATAGAGAAAAAAAACATTTGTGAAGGCAGAGAAAAAGTCTCCACGTTAGTATTAAGTGTGGAACGGTTCCACCAAGTCAGGACAAAAACAGTTAATGAATTTTCATGCTGAATTGTTAGAAAAAGTTCAAGTGCTTTGGAGTGAATTGTGTATAAAAAGCAGCTCTTTACAAGCAACATAAAAAGTTTAAATGGGTGTGATGAGATGCTTAGGAAAGAAAGTGAGTTGTATGTATGTATACTTTTACCGACTCTTGTTCGTATAACTTCCATTTTTTAATACTTCTCTTCACTTACAATTTAATATTACTAAAAATTCGATATTATAACGAAAATTGAGTAACTGAGAATTAAGTTGGAGTTTTATAAACTTTAAAACTTTAGACTAATGAGCTTTGTTACTTATACAATGTGTCTATAAAGTAACGCATAAATTCGATCAAACTAAAAGTGACCATTGGTAACCAAATTCAAAGTCAGGTCGATTTTTATTTTCAAAAACTAACTTTTTGATATAAAAATCTCACCCCTATCATTATACCCCTTCAAGGAATAGCAAACCCTTCTAACTTTTGAAATCGGATGGTGGGTAGTGTGATACATCTTGTTAAAACTAATCCAAGTATCTATTCAGCAACACCAATTTTGTAGGAGTAAAATAAAATGAGTAATAACATTTTTATTATTAGGAATACCTAACACAAGCGAAGCATATAAATAATTACATAGTTCAGTCTTATCTGATCAAATGTTCGAAATGCTTGTCTTCTTGTGCCTGATAATATACCAAACAATCAAGAGATCCTTGTTGGACTCTATTTATAGTCTCTGTAGAACTGTTGGTACATTCAACTCTAATTCTTGTTTTTAATTTGTCGATAGTATCTGGTTTACTTCTGAATGCCAGATTCAAATGACCAGACAGAAAAAATCTAAGAGAATTAGGTCAGGTGATCTTGCTGGCCACTCGATTCAACCACTCTTACCAATCCCTCTGTTGGAAAATTGATGCCAGATACTGTCGAAGGTTAATTTCGTAATACGCGGAGGCACCATCTTGTTGATGCCGCAAGTTATGATTTACCAGCATTGTGTCCATCGGAAAATAAGGCTAATAACGTCAAAATGAGATATTACTGTAAAAATTGTAGATATCGTGGTCAGTTTATAGTTACATAGAAAAGTAGGGACCAATAATCCTACTCCTAACAATTCCTGCCCAAACATTTACCTTTTGTAGATATTGTGTGTGATTCTGTCGCATCCATCTTGGATTTTCCCTTGCCCAATATCTGCAGTTTTGACCGTTAAGTGCTCCATGTAGTGTAAAAGTAGATTCGCCCGAAAACAGAATAGTCTGTACTTGCAAAGAGTTCTCATTACATATATCCATGAATTTTGCACAAAACTGCATCATTCGGTCTATATCGTCATCGGATAGCTCCTGGAAAAGCTGTTTTTATAAGCATAAAGCTTTTCAAGTTTTAATACTTTATGTGTCGTCTGAAATGGAATTTCATTGTCTCGGCCAATTTGCCGAACACTACTGTGGGGATTCTCGTCCACTGCCAATAAGACGTTTAATTTCACCTATTCACTTATAGACCCGCGACCCGTTTTTGGCGAATCTTCCACGCTAGACCTTTCTCGAGATTTCTTATCTATTCGACTCACTGTTGATTGATTGATAGACGTATCCAGATATTTTATATTAAACAGAATACACAACTCTGCCTGAGCTCGGATCATGTCACCATAACCAATCATCATTAGAACTTCAATTCTTTGAGATATTGATAAACGCATTTTACCAGCAATTTAATAATCAATTAAAAAAAGCAAAAGTTGAAAATTATACGTATTCACTTTGCCCGACAACCAAAACGTAAACTTACCACTATTATCTGTAGATTGTATTGAAATAAAATTACCAACCTTATGCTTGATTAGTTTTTATGACACATGTCACATGGCAGATCATTGTTATCATCAGTCGATTGTTACAGATACGACATAGTATATAACACAATCTCTACAGATCTTTTCGTACAAGAAGCCCAACATTTTGAACATTGTTTACAGACTTGCATATATTGAAGTATCATATCATAAATATCATATCAGTGTCATAAGACTGGACTATGTGATTCTTTACAGGCTTCACTTCTGTTAGGTGTTACTGATAATAAAAATGTTATTACTCACTTTATTATATTCCTACAAAAAAAATGGTGCTGCTGAATAGAGAATTGTATTAGCTTTAAAAAAATGAATCGCACTACCCACCATCCAATTTAAAAATTTTGAAGAGGTAGGCACCCTTTGAAGCTGTATGATGATAGGGGTGAGATTTTTATTCAAAAAAGTTAGTTTGTGACAATAAAAATCGTCCTGGTCTTGAATTTTTCTTAATAATGGTCATTTTCAATTTCACCGTTTATATTTTATGTTACTTAATATTTTACAATCCTTGTATATAATGAAATTATAGAATTATAATTATATTACTACGATGTTATCACTACAACTACTACGACTAGACTAATTCTAAACTGAAAAAAAAAACAATAGAAAAAATATCCCTCCACTTATTGACTTTAAGAAGATTCCCGTGAGATTTGTTGCGTCAGCCTTTTCTTACTGTATTATGGACTGGCTGAACATGTCTTTGCAGAAACTAGATATTCCAGGGAAGCTCGAGCTAGTTGCATTCTCTTAATGAATTGGCATTACATAAACTTCTAATTATTACTACAATACCGTGGTGAATATACGAGTAATGTAACTCGCACTTACTACATCCCGATTTTTAGTGAATTTTCTTTAAAAAAGTCACTAAGAGGAGATCCTGACTTTTGAATCTTGAAAAAAATTTCAAATATGCGCCAATTATGCCCTCTAAAACACAGATTCGTGGTCAGTTTCAATTTTTATGTATATATATATATATATATATATATATATATATATATATATATATATATATATATATATATATATATATATATATATATATATATGTATGTATGTATGTATGTATGTATATATATATGTAAGTATCACACCGATAACTCAAAAAATAATGGGCCGATTTTGATTAAATTTCCTTTTGCAAGTGGCTTAGACAAATTCGTTAGCCAGGAAAATCGGCCCAGGTTTTCCCGGAAAATTTTGTGTTTTCTTTAGAAATAATTCATATCTCCGGAAATAACATAGTAAGGGCCGCCGGTTTATATCATGATAGGTAAATTGGCTACCAAAATTTAGCTCTGTAGCTTAAAAGATTAAAAAGTTATAGGCATTTAAAGAAAAATAAATTGGGATTTTCCACAAAACGTCAAAGTCGCGATTTAATACGTCAAAATTGGCAACATTTAGGCAAAGAATCTGAAACAAATATAAGCGATGGAAAGAAGAATGTTTTACAAAGCCTGAAGTCTTAGCTTCAACCGTCATTGTCCTTCGTTTCACTAAAATATTTCCAGAAAATTCATTTCGAATAGACCCTTTCTCTGATGTTTTGGCTTAGCAGTAGTCTTAGCTATAGAGTTGATCGTTTAATGGCATATAATTTTTGTCGAATTTTCGTAAAAAATCAATACAGCTCAATATATCCGTTACTATACAAGATACGAAAAAAAATTTTATACATTAATTATAGGGTGTCTTGAGCTACATCTTAAAAAAATTCTACAATCACAGGTGGCCCATAAGTCGTTGGTGATACAAATTTTCTTTTTTTTTTTAATCGAACACGCCTTATGTTATTGCATTTTTGCATTTTCCAACGAAATATAATACATGTTAATAAGAAAAGTAATTCGGGGCGCAGCAAGTGCGTTATGGTAGTGAATTTTCATTAAATGCTTCAAATTTGAGTAGCTCAATTTGCTATTAACGTATAAGGTTGACCAAGAAACCAGTTTTTTCGGGACACACTAAGTTTACTTTCGGAAATGTTTGTACATTTTCAATCAATAAAGTTATTTTGATGAAACCTGGCACATTATTTCTACTATATAGGTTATACTGGTAACCAAATTTGATACTTGCTTTCTTAAAAAAAAACACACATATTTGCTAGTAAAAACATTTTTATGAAAATTCACTACCATAACGCATTTGCTGCGTCAAGACTTTTTAATGAATTTTCTTTAAAAAATTCACTAATGAGGAGATCGCGACTTTTGAATTTTGAAAAAAATTCTTCAAATGGGCGCTATTAGGACCATTGTAACCCAAATCCGAGGTCGGTTTCAGACTTTATATGTTTATATATATATATATATATATATATATATATATATATATATATATATATATATATATATATATATATATATATATATATATATATATATATATATATATATATATATATATATATATATATATATTTGTGTGTGTGTGTGTGTCACACCGATAACTCAAAAAATAATGCGCTGATTTTGATAAAATTTGGTGAGTACCTTCCTTTCGCAAGTGGCTTGGATAATTTCGTTAGCCAGGAAAAGAGGACTAGTTTTTCCCGGAAAATTTTGCGTTTTCTTTCGAAATTTTTTTATATCTTCGGAAGTAACAAAGTTAGGGCAACAATATTGGGTACGAGGGTTTATATCATAAAAAGAAAACCATGTAAAATATTTTGTTTTCTGGCATTTGTAATACAAATGTATGCATGCTCTTCTTCTTACATTCATATTTATTTTTGGCCATCACAATTTTACTCATAGAGTTGGATAGAATTTTAGTGTCTTTTGAATTTTGAAAATATTTCCTCAAATGAGCGCGAACTAGGCCTCATATCCGGGTTAGTTTCAGTTTTTATCTGTTTGCATATATACAGGCTGACGCATTTCTAGGGTAAAGCTCAATATATCCATTATTATACAAAATATGAGAAAACATTGTATATGTTAATTATACGATGTCTGGAGCTGCATCTTCTAAAAATTATTTTTACAATCACAGGTGGCCCATAAGTCGCTGTTCTTGCAATTTTATTTACCTAATCGAACACGCCTTATATTATTGCAATTCTTGCATTTTTCATCGAAAGATAATGCATGTTTGTAAGAAAATAAATTCGTGACTCACCAAGTGCGTTAATTTACTATTAACCTAAGGTTCTTTGGCCAGGAAACCAGTTTTTTGAGCACATTGTAAGTTTATTTTCGGAAGATTTTTGTACATTCTCAAACAATAAAGTTATTTTGATGAAATATGGTACATTGTTTCTCCTATATAGGTTATACTGGTAACCAAATTTAATGCAAGCTTTCTTAAAAAGTATTATATTTCCTATTAAAAACATTTTAATGAAAATTCACTACCATAAGGCCCTTGCTGCGTCCAGACTTTTTGAACTTTAATTTAATTTTAATGTGATGCGTATACATTGCTATTATTTCGTTACTTCAAAATTGACACTAAAACGTGGACACTGTACGCAAAAGACAGCGCCTTACAACGTATAAGTAAATAATACAAGCAAATAAATTTACAAAACCAATCAAATGATAATTAGCCTCATTGTTGAAAGTATGTTGGTTTTTAATTCTTCTGTGAATAAATGTTTCTTAATTATTTTTAAATTAATTACAAAAACCAAAAGAACAACTAAACTTTGTTAATATAAGGACCCTAAAGCTTTTGGCGGTGGTTTTTACAACTGTTACATTATTTATTTGTGGCTGTGGCTAGTATGAACTAGACATTGACAGGAAAGTAATAATATACGTCATTATTATAGTTTGGAACTCTTACAGAGCAATAAAGAGAACATCTTAGATAAATTATTCAACAAGTTATTGTGAAAAATGACTGTCAGGTAAGTTTTTATTGTTGGTGGTATTTTGTATATTTTGAAGCAAACACATAATTATGGGCATTGTGCTACTGTCAAAACTAAGGATTAGTGGTGCCATTGTGAGGGCCAATCTTATACTCGTCCTCCTGTAAAGTAGAATCGGCCCTGATGGATTTCGTTTCACAGTTTGTTCTATTATTTATGTTACTTCAAGTTTCTGGCAATTGTTTTCTTTTGTAAGGTGTCACCAGGGGATTTTGACTGCTCTATTGTGAGAGATTGGTTTATCTCCATTTGAGCCTCTGATACAATAATTTATATTTTGCTCATTTCGCTTTCAAATAAACTGTTTATATACCTTTCTGGAGCATAAAAAATATTAGGACATTCCAAAAATGTATATGATTTATGGTGAAAGTTGCTGGGCACTTTTATTTTGTGCACATTTATTTACAATAAATTTTAAAATATTATTTGATCTTCATAAAATATTATTTGGTCTTAATAAAATATAAACTGGCTAGTTTTCATTATCTTATAAAAAAATGGCTATAAAATTATATTATATTTGCGAAGTAAAATACAGGATTAGTAAAACGTTCAACTTGGGTTAGCTTTAGCTATGCAGCGGTAGCTTCATGGCATCAAAATATTAGGATTTATTTAAGCTTACGTCAGTCCAAAGGTCAGAATCAAAAGAGATCCGGTGTATTAAAGAGAGAAATTAAATTGAGATTTTCCTTGATATCTACAAAAGTTTTTGGCATGTTGTTTTAAAAATTGGTACAGATCATGATTTCATTGTAATAAAAAGTAATTAATTCATTTCAAATTTGGCTTTGGCATAAGAGGTCAGTACTTGCGGTACCCTCCGAATTTGAAAATATTCAGGCTTTTTAGTGAATATTCTTATAAAATAGTGCTGGGAATTTATCCGTTTGTGTATTCGAATATTCGTTCCGAAAGCTTCACGACTATTCGAGTATTCGAATATTTGTGGAGTATTCGAATATTCGTGGAGTATTCGAATATTCGTGCAGTATTCGAACATTCGAATATTCGTGGAGTATTTGCATATTCAAATATTCATCAAGTATTCGAATATTCGCAGAATATTCGAATATTCGCACAGTAATAAACACTCCCGTAGGCCCATGAGTGTCTCGTTATAATTTTTTGAATCTGCCTCTGTTTCCTAGAAAATTAGGTATTTAGTCCTTAACTTTCAAATAATTCCGGAAATGTTTCATTGTTTATTTTAGAAAAATTAATGACGTTTATAATGTCGGTTTCATTGTGCTTATCACAACAGCGGTTAGGTTTTTAGTCATATTTACGTTATTTGCAAGTACATATATAAATAAATAAATCTGCATCCCGTGTATTTGCGTTTTAAGCTGATAATGTGCTTAGTTAGAAAAATATGGCTAATTTATAATTTATAGTAGATGGTGTACATATTACATATTAGTCATTTATAATGCCAATAATGACATTCCATTCGCCGCAGTTATCGATATAAATTTTATATTTTTTAACAGAACATTCTGTATATTGTTACCTATTTGATGCAACATTTCCTTCCGAGTTCAACGGTATAGCACAATTGATACTTAAAAATCATGCGTTGCTGACTTATTAACCATTTTATCCAAGACCTAAAAGCATTCGCACAGTTACACATAGACGGGACAGAACTGACAATATTGGTGCCGGTGCTTTTGAGTAGTGCTGGGAATTTATCCGTTTGTGTATTCGAATATTCGTTCCTAAAGCTTCACGACTATTCGAATTATTCGAGTTTTCGAATATTCGTGGAGTATTTGAATATATGAATATATTCGAATACACTCTCGTTGAAATAATTCGTATTTGAATACTCGAATATTCGAACTATTCGTATTCGATTCTCAGCCCTATTATAAAACATTCACTAATGAGAGGATCTCGACTATTGAATGAGCACGAACTATAGCCCGTATAACCCATATTTGGGGTTAGTTTCAATTTAAATATGTTTATATATATATATATATATATATATATATATATATATATATATATATATATATATATATATATATATATATATATATAATTTGAGTTAAGCGTAATTGATTGAGCATAACTAAAAAAATGGTCCGATTTTGATGAAATTGGGCAGGTAAGAGGCTTGAATATGTTCAATTTATACGTTTCTTTTGGAAAATGTTTGTATCTTAAAAAATAACAAAGCTATGACAACCAAATACGAAGGTTTCTGCTATAAAACGAAGCTTTTGTACCAAAATTCAGATCACTTAGTTAAAAGAAAGAAAAGTTATGGGCATCCAAAAAAAGTTGGGTGCCACTGGTGATTAGTGGATAGACCAAAATATTTGGTATGGTTAACAAAATCGATTCAATTATACAGAGCTTAAATTTTCTTGGTGCAAAAAGGTCAAGAATTACCAGAAACATTCCTTTGCGCAATTTTTTGACAAGGAACCTGAAACGAATGCGAGTTATGTAGAAGAAAAGTCGTAAAAAGTGTGTTTTACAAAGCCTCCAGATTTAGCTTCGACCATCATTTCTGACAATTAACTTCAAATAGACCCTTTCTCCAATTCTTGGGCAGTAGCTCCAGTTATAGAGTTTGTGGATCAAAAGTCTATAATTTTTGGCGAATTTTCGTAGAAAAATTCGCTAATGAGTAGATCGCGACTTTTGAATTTTAAAAAGATTTCCTCAAATTAGCGCGAATTATGCCCACTAGAACCGCCATAGGAGATCAATTCAGTTTCTATATGTTTGCATATCAGGGAGGTTTTCACTATGTGAAAAACTGGAACCTGTGATGAGCACTAATAAGTACACTTGGAGAACACCCAAATCACCACAACACATATTTCAGAGACCTTACGATCGTTTCGTTGAAAAATTCTTCTTCCTCTGAAGATGTTGACTTTGTCAACGAAACGATCGTAAGGTCTCTGAAATATGTGTTGTGGTGATTTGGGTGTTCTCCAAGTGTACTTATAAGGAAGGTTTTTGTTTATATTATTCGTCGAAAAAATCGCCGTAATTCATTTTAGTGAATTTTCTTTAAAAAAATCACTAATGAGGAGATCTCGACTTTTGAATTTTAAAAAAATTCCTTCAAATTAGCGCTAATTAGGCTCCAGAGAACACATATCCGGGGTCGGTTTCAATATATATATATATATATATATATATATATATATATATATATATATATATATATATATATATATATATATATATATATATATATGTATGTATGTATGTATGTATCACACCGATAACTCATTAATTAATGGGCCGATTTTGATCAAATTTGGTGACTACCTTCCTTTTGCAAGTGGCTTGGACAAGTTCGTTAACCAGAAAAATCTGCTCAGTTGAAATAGATTAAACAATGATTTCTTTTAATTAGACAGATGGATTCATCCTATCAGTGTCAGTTCTGAGCTGACCTTAAATGCATGGAATTTCGACCACGAAATTATAATGCATGTTTTTAAGAAAATAAATTCGGGACTCAGCAAGTGCGTTATGGTAGCGAGTTTTTATTGAATGTCTCAAATTTGAATAGCTCAATTCGCTATTAACCTATAAGGTTCGTTGACCAGGAAACTAGTTTTTTCGGGAATATTTTAAGTTTATTTTCGAACAATTTTTGTACATTTTCAAGCAATTAAGTTATTTTGATGAAATATGGTACATTATTTCTACTATATATGTTATACTGGTAACCAGATCTGATGTATGTCTTGTTTAAAAAAAAAAACACATATTTGCTATTTAAAACATTTTAATGAAAATTCACTATCATAACGCACTTGCTGCTTCCAGTTTTTTTTTTATGGAACAGCTTATATTTTTTGTTTCAGAAGTGAAGGGTACACGCCCTGCTTCAACTTTATAAGACTCCCTATACATTAAGACTCAAATTTAGTTTTCTAAATATTTACATTTATAATCGCATACCATGATTCATTCAGGTATCAGTTTAAAAAAAATTCAGTTCTTTATTCAGTTCTCATAACCGATCAGATTATGTGATTATTTAGCGAATGTCGAAGAAAATATTAAGATATTTAAATTAACTTTGGTACAAAAAAGCTAAATATTAGTTTTAATAAGATTATCTGTTTATTTTTTCATAACATATAATATGTATGTATGTGTATATATATTATATATATATATATATATATATATATATATATATATATATATATATATATATATATATATATATATGTATATAGTAAGTATAGATAAACTGTTGAGCTGAAAGAGCAGTAGGCACAGAGTTTTCACTGTAATAAATTAAAAAGGCAATAACAAAGAAATCTGAAGCACGAAACAGAAATGTAATTCACATAGTTAAAAGTCATTACAGCCTCAATTAGAAGCAATCTCTAATTAGAGGAACGTTTGCGTCAGATGCTCCTTCTTTAGCATATATTGACGGGTACATAAACTTTGGGTGATTTCCAAAGTTACAAGATATGAAGCAGTTAATCAAAAAAGCCATTAGTAATGCAAATAGGTCAAATGAGTCCTATTTCTTCTGGATATCGAAGTAGACATCTTCAATTGTGTCAGCCATTGTGTCGTAATTGTCGAAGCCCTCAGATTGCTGCACGTTAAACCCTCTCCGATAGAGCAAAACTGGGGTCAAAAGTGGTGACCAGGCTGACAAACAATATTCAAGAAGTAAAGAAACATAAGTTGTGAATAACAGTTAGATAATACAGACTCTCATAAAATATTTTTTTAGCAGGAACAGCATACAGCTTGCCTTTACAGCGGTAATAATTAGTAACGTCCAAGAAAAATCACTTGTGACAGAAACTCCTAAATCAATTTCCATCCACTGAGGCAATGAGTTGATCATCTATCAATTGTGAGTTTCTTGGGCTGTTGGTACCAATGAAAGGGCAGCACATTTGCTTAATTTGCTACGTATACATCAAGTCGTGCACCAATATGTAACAAAGCTGAGACCTTCCTGAAAAAAACAGCGTCTGTTTTTAGACAGGCAAATAATTTAGTGTCGGAAATTCAATGTTCGCTTGGTTCTTGGTAAAGCCACTTATTTTAAGTGGAAAAAACATCTGATAAAGCTTTACAGAAAATATAGACTAGCACTAGATATAAACTCAACATTTTCTCTAGTTCTCACTGAGAATGGTCGTCAGAACGAAACATTATATTTGGGCTTGTAAGCCATCTCCTTTGAAGTTTAACCAAGGATTTTGTTATTTTTTGATTACTTAGTGTCGTTTTTATAACCAACTATTAGTGAATTTTCATTAAGAAAATTCACTAATAGAGAGATGGTAAGATTTTTGGAAAATTTCTTCAAACGAGCGCGAATTAGGGCTCCTAGAATCCAAATCCAAGGTCAGTTGAAAAGTATGTATATATATATATATATATATATATATATATATATATATATATATATATATATATATATATATATATATATATATATATATATATATATATATATATATATATATATCGTGTGTGTGTGTGTGTGTGTGTGTGTGTGTATATATTATATGTATCTATCCAAGCGATAACTCAAAAAATACTACACCAATCGAAACCAAATTTGACAATTCCCTTCATTTTGTTAATAGCTTGGATCAGTTCGTTAGACAGTTTTGACACTCACATGCTCTCAGAAAAAAATTTGAAAAATTGTTTGAAAACGCAATATCTTTTAAATTACTAGAAGTATGAAACTAAAACTTTACACACGTAGATAGAACTTAATCGGTTTAGTAAATTCTGGGTTATAACCAAATAAAAAATAAATAATTTACTATATAACCTGAAATTACCTCTGAATGGGTGCCTATAATGTTAGACAAAGTCAGACAGATATATCAGGGTTACGCTGCTATTGCAAACAAATGCTCCAAATTAAACCTCAAACGAACAGGCTACAAAAATATATTACAATAAACAATCAGCGGGGTTGCCATTTCCCAAAACAGTTATCTGAATTTGAAGATATCAGAAAAATATATAGTAAAAAATAAATTTTTTAATGAAAGTGATTTACTTTGTTTAAAGGCTATTTAGAACTACGGTTTATTACCTATAAATATTAAGCTTCCCAATGTATTTAAAACCCATCGCCCTCGCCTAGTAAAATCTGACAACGACAGTTAGCTATTTGCCATTGTCATTTGTTATTTTGCAAACTGAGAGTGGGGGGAGGAGTAAAATTTGAGGTCTTCTTCTTCTTCTGTGTGTACAGACGTTATAAGCAAATAATAAGACTCAGCTAATACCTTAGAATCTTAGAATAAAGTACTTATTGTTTACTTTTAGTTTTTAGTGAATTTTTATTATTATTTACTCTTCATGTCGTAAAAGGAAAATTTGAGGTAAATAAAACTACATAATATCATGCAATAGTTTAATCTATACCTATAAACATATGTTCAGTGTAAATTATTAAAATTTTAATTTCAAAATGTTGTATTCTTTATATTTATTTATTTCATTTTCAAATAGTATGGATACAGCAATAGTAAATAAATGTTGAAAAGGGCTTAGGTACAGCAAGTGCGTTACGGTAGAGAATTTTCATAAAAATATTCCAAATTGTGATAATTCAATTTCCCATTAAAATAAAATCTTCAGTTTTAATACATACTAAAACCTATATAAAAGCAGCGTAGGTGCTAAATTTAAAATATAACACAATGAGCTTTATAGGCAACGATAAATTTGTTTTAGAAAACTATTTTTGTTATTTTGTTTGTAGAAACTGTTTCAATTAAATTTTCGTTAAATTTGCAGAATTAGAAAAAAATTCAGAAACATGCTTATATGTCCTTCTGGATGCACAAATCACAAGAAATAATTCTTACAAACAGCCCCCAAGAAAGTTACGGGACCAGGGGTGGATAATGATGATGGGCGGGGAAGAAGATAAAAAGTAAAAGTGAGCGAAAAGTGCGAAAAAAACAGCTTAGTTGGACCTCTATAAGCTGCCTTTATCCCATTTTGCAGTTATATCTGCTTAAGATTCTGTTTATCCCGCCTAGAACCGCTATATTCACCGCAGGTCCCGTAACTCTCTTGCGGGTTGTTCCCAAAAAACGTTTCTTGTTTACATTGTTCCTGTTTATGCATTGATGGTGGTTGTATGCATGCAGAAGCGACAGGGGAACCTCTGCGACAAAGCAGCGAACCAAGATTTTCAATTTATGTTTAAATTGTTACCTCATTTCATTTGTTTAAAATATTTTTCCAAAAATGAAATTTAGGTTGCCTTGTTTGTCAGTCTTACATAGAGAGCGACAATATTTCATCATTTTCCAAAAGTGTGGATACAGCAACAGTAATCAGTGTTGAAAAAGGTCTGGGTGCAGCAAACATATAATGGTAGAGAGTTTTTGTAAAAATATTTGAAATCCGATTACTCAATTTCCTATTAAGCTAGAATCTTGAACCATAGTAACACCTATGTAAACGCAGCATTGGTACTAAATTAAAGAAAAATAACATAATGAGCTTCGTGGATAACTACAAGTTGGTTTTAAAAAACATTTTCTGTTGTTTTGTTTGTAAAAACCAGTTCGATTGGGTTGACTAAAACAAAACCATTCAACCAATTAAAAGGAAAAATACCTGCCTTATTTATGATTTGGCAGGTACATTTTCTGTGTAAATAATTAATTTTATTTCTAGAAAACCTTTGTGACTTTAATGAAATTTGTAACACAATTTTTTTAAAGAGACTTGCAGTACTTACATATATCTCTACCAAACTATAACTTTCTAGCTTCATAGAAAATAGAAACTTATTCAAATAATCGCCAACTGGGACCTCTAAAACCGGTCTCTCAGGTCCATTTAAATTTAAAGAATTAGTTTTATTGATATACCTTACTAATAGTGTACAATTATTATGACAATTCATTACTGTAATGCACTTGCTGCGTCCCGAACATTTTAAATTAATTTTCAAGGCCACCAAAGTGTGAAAGAAACGAGATAGGCCCCAGTACGGATCCATTTAGTACACTATAGGTAAAGTTGAGGTTTCTTGATGGGGCAGCACCACTCATCACCACAAATGTACGGCAAGTCAAAAAACCCATAATTTAAACGTCAGGTATCAATATGATATAGTTTGCGAATAAGCAAATCATGTGGAATGAAAAAAAAGTCTGGACGCAGCAAGTGCGTTATGGCAGTGAATTTTTATAAAAATGCTTTGAATATCAAATATGTCTTTTTAATGCAAGCAGTCATAAATTTGGTTACCGATATAACCTATATAGTAAAAATAATGTGCCATATTTTATCAAAATAACTTATTGTTTGAAAATTTACAAAAATTTTCCGACAATAAACTTTAAACGTTGGTTTCCTAGCCAACAAACCTTACCTTAATAGCAAATTGAGTTATTGAAATTTGAAGCATTTAATGAAAATTTGCTACTAAAACGCACATACAAACATATTTCGATAAAAATTGCAATAAAATAAGGCTGTTTGAAAAAAAAATTGTAGGGATCACCAACGACTTATGGGCCAGCCGGTAATTGTCAAAATAATTTTATAAGATGCAGCTCAAGATACCCTATAATTAACTTATACAATTTTTTCTCGTCTCTTGTATAACAATAATTATATTGAGCTTTACCGTAGAAACGCGTCACCCTGTATATATGTAAGCAGATCAAAACTGAACGTAAACCCGGATATGGATTCCAGGGGGCCTAGTTTGCGCTCATTTGAAGAAATATTTTTAAAATTCTAAAGTCGCGGTCTCCTCATTGGCGAATTTTTTGTACGAAAATTAGCTAAAAATTATGGACCGTTAAACCATAAAATTAACTAACACTACCGCCAAAGCATCAGAGAGAAAATAACTAACCTGTTGCATATCAGCCCCTTTTGTAAAACTTCGATGCTTTATATGTGTTGATAAAACATAACAAACACTGTTTAGTCCACCCACTAACATTAATAAAGGAATAATTTGCACTTGTATATAAAAATGTCCCAAGTAACACAAATAATTTGCTACTGAAACAGATAAACATATAAACAATCTCATACCATACGATAAACGTCAGTTACAGCGTCTAACAGACCTGCGCAATAATATCAAATGTTCTGTTGCCAGGCAACGACATACTAGATCTCATATAAGCCAGGTTTGCCATTGTCAATGAAACGCGGTGATATTTAAAACAAATGTTTCAAATTTGAATAGCTCAATTTTCTGTAAACCTAGAAAGCTGAATTTTGGCACATAGTTAGGTCCTTTCTAAAGCAATATGTACACCAAATTTCATTGAAATATCTTTGTAATTTTCGGAGAACAAATTTTTTCGAAAGAAAACTTAAAATTTTCCCGGAAAACCTTGTCCGATTTTCCTCGCTAACGAACTCATCCAAGCTATTAATAAAAGAAAGGCACTTGCTGAGTTTAATCAAAATTGGTTAATTATTTTTTGAGTTATGGGTTGGATATATATATATATATATATATATATATATATATATATATATATATATATATATATATATATATATATATATATATATATATATATATATATATAAATCGAAACTGACCCCAGATATGGGTTCTAGGGGTCCAAATTCGCGCTCATTTGAAAAAATTTTTGCAAAGTCTCACCATCGATACCTCTCTATTAGTGAATTTTTTTTAACAAAAATTCACTAATAATATATTAAATGTGGAGGTAATTTAGCTTCATATCAAGTAGGGAGCACTAATTATATAACTCAATAATATTAACTGGCGTATATTATAGTTTACATCTAAATCTTCGGTGAATAAATGTTTAATAATTATTCATTTAAAGAATATGCTAGAATACCAGTTATGTTTGATGTATTACAAGTGTAATTAAATTGAAGAAGGATTATTCATTGTTTATTCTCCTTATCTTGATCAATTGTCTTTTGCGGAAATAATAACCCTAGACTCCTTAAATCAACCGCATTGAAATCTGATTACTGATTTTGTTCGACATTAAGGGGGGAGTGACATACGTTTGAGTGGGTTTGTAAGCGTTGATTAAGTTTGCCAAATTGCCCATTCTTTTGCTTGTTCCTATCGATTTGTACACTACCAATGAATGTTTACAAATATTTTATGCATCATTCGGTATTCTTCTGAAAATAAAATTAGAACATTCAATAAGTGAAGGTTGGAATCTGTGATGAGCACTAATAAGCACACTTGGACATCCCAAATCACCACAACACATTTCTAAAAGACCTGACGATGGTTTCACCAACAAAGTTAGCGTCATCAGATGATAAAAAATCTTTATAATAAAATCTATCAAAGGACTAATGCATTTTAAACAATTTCAAATTATTTACATAGTTGCTCATCGCTCTGAGACAGCTTTTAAACTTCCTCTTCCTAGTTACATTTTAAAAACAAGGCTATCGAATGTATACTAATGTATAGTAACCTGCTTAGAAAAAGACTACGGGCCAGTATGCTTGTTAATCTGCATCACCTTAAATTGAAATGGATTCCTTGTGTTACAATATACGAGGTAAGCGTCAAAATTTCCCGGCCTGACATAGATCTCGGGTATAGCAGTGTGTCAAAATGTGTCAATTTTTCATTTAAAAAAACTAAAAAACAAAATTAAACGTTCAAAAATGTTTATTCAGTTAAGTAAGTGTTCAAATTGTTGACCACCAGCTTCCATACACAGGTACAAATTTTGTTCAAAACGAGCACTGACATTGTGGAGCATTTGTGGAGTTATTAAACGGCATTCTTCAACAATGCGTCGTCGTAATTCTTCCAGAGACTTCAGTTCTGTTGCGAAAATTCTACTCTTTAAATGTCCCTATAGAAAGAAGTCTAAAGGAGTAAAATCCGGTGATCTAGGGGGGCCACTCAATAGCACCCCTACGCCCAATCCATTGCTCTGGAAATTCTCTGTTCAAAAACTCCTTAACGCGTTGTGAAAAATGCGGAGGAGCTCCATCTTGTTGAAACACTAATTGATTTTCTTGATAGCGATAATCATTTTCAACAACGTCAACTAGTAGAGGGTAAACGATATATTCTAGTAACTCCAAATACGTTTCGCCACTCAAATACGTTTCGCTACTCAAATTGCCACCAAGAAAAATTGGTCCGATTAAACGGTCTCCAAAAATGCCAGTCCAGACATTCAATTTCTGTGGAGTTTGAGTGTGGACTTCGTGAAAATTTCTTGGATTATTATCTGCCCAATAACGACAATTATGACGATTGACTGTAGAGTTTAATAAAAACATACACTCGTTTGAAAAACAGATATTGAACAGAAAGTTCTCGTTATCAGCTATTCGTGCAGTCATAACTTCACAAAACTCCAGCCGCCGATCAAAATCATCTTCATTCAGTTGTTGTACAAGATGAATTTTATACGGGCGAAATTTATGATGCTTCAATATTCGCTGAATAGTTCTTCTTTTGATGTTTGAAACAGTGGCCAATTTTCTCGTGCTCAAAGTTGGGTCTGCAGCAATTTGTCCTAAAACTTCAATCTCAGTAGTCTCATTTCTAAGCGGAAATTCACGTTCAGGATCCCGTTTTTTGTTGGCTACTGAACCACTTTGTCGAAACTTTGCAACTAACTCCAAAATGTATTTTCTGTTAACATATCTGTTCGGATGTCGTTCATTAAACAAATTTGCGGTACGGTTTGGCACAGTCATCGTTATTGAAAAAAAGAGTAATTATTTCAACTCTTTCTTCTGCAGAATACACCATCGTGAAATTAATTTTCGGTAGTACTATCAAGTATCAAACCGAGCGATAAACTGAAATAATAAACCGCCTTTCTCCAATTCCGATAAGAAATGTTCTGATAGTCAATTTTTTGTTTACAGACTAACAAAACATTAACTATCAGCACATTTCTTATCGGAATGAGTGAAATTCGTTTTTGCATTCAACTGTGAATAATTTTTAAACTAGTTCATAAAATTTCCAAAAAAATTTATTTGCTAAATTCAGAAAAGAAAGAGCTTTCAAATGATGTAACACTCGACCCATGTTACCTATTTAGAATATAAGGGTTGTTATCACCACCCTTAAAGGGTTGATGTGACAAAGTTGAGTTTTATGTCAAAACATGTCCCCCTCAATATTAAAATTGACTTGTTTCAGCGTTTCTTAAAAAAAAATTCCCTGGACGCAAATCGGTCTGTTTCGTTTTCAATGCGCCACCCTATATATATATATATATATATATATATATATATATATATATATATATATATATATATATATATATATATATATATATATATATATATATATATATATATATATATATATATATATATATATATATATATATATATATATATAATTAACTATTAAACCTCACTGGGGAAGGAAAACTGCTTGCGTATTATTATGCACATGTGCACTCACCTCTTCAATACAAAATATGCATTTGGGGGGGTCAGTCACTTGACTGGAAGCGGGTATTTATTTGCCAAAACAAGATCCTTACAGTTATTTCAATATATTTATTTAAAATACTAACATATGTGCATGTCCACAGGTGGGAATACCTTCGAAATAGGGAACCTTATAGTTACCAGACACGAGGTGCCAATCAGATCCATTTGGGAAAGTGCAGTCATGCCTTTCATTTCAAAGCTACGAAAATCGCCGGCTGTAAAATTTATAACCCATTGCCTGTTTCTACGACATATGTAAGCTATGTGGCATTTAGGCGTCATCTCAAGAATATTTTGCTTAGTAACACCTTTTAGAGCTTTACTGAATTTCGCAATCTGATAGTGACCTTATAGTGGCCTCTCTCGCGATCTGTGCTTGTTGCTTTTAGGTTCTAATTTTACAGTGTTGATTGTTTGTCGCGGTATACTTGACAGGTGTTTTTTGTTTTGTTTTTTAGTGTGTTTGTTTTGTTACAGTTCGGTATAGTTTATGAAAGTTTATATACTTTTTTTCCTTTAAGGTCTGTCTATTTCCGCGACTATGCGCAATCACCGACGCCAAGGAGCAGTTTCTCCTCACTATCCTGGGAATTTTGCACAATCCCTGCCTTTCGATAAGGAGAGTAGGGATCTTTAACGTGCCTAATATCGCATGGACACGGGCCGACGGATTTACGCTCTCTCCGAGGGTCGGAACGTGCAGACATTCAATTTGCTCAAATACAATGCCAGAACCCTGGTTGATGTTAATTGTACAGTATGTACTGAAAAAGAGAAAGGGAAACCCAGGGAGGAATCGAACCCGGTACCCCTCGGTCCAGAGGTACACGTCCTTACCACTGAACCACCGAGGTTCTAGTTTATACACTTCTCTGACGTATCATGTATATATTTATACATTTATGACTAAGTAATAAATAGATAAATAAAATAAAAATAAATATGTATATAAAAAAGGTAGACTATATTTAAAGAGTGGTCTACTCGCTTTTACTTACACTACATCAATAATCATTGATGGGAAATTTCTAGTAGATTATCAAAACAAGGCAGAATAAATATATGTCAGGAAACAAAGAAATCTTAAAAATTGAATACGTTTTCTGTATTGTATCCGTAAAATAAAAAAAATGTAACAAAGAGCCACCCTGCTTGGAACACTATCTGTCAATGTGGCATCCCAATGGATCTCGTAAATATTAAACAGGAATGCCAGCTACTGCATCTTTAACTGTGACTTCTAGATTATACAGAGTGTGGGCGGCCAATGACACAGGTAAACTAAACTATTTGTAGTCTATTCAGAAAACCTTTAATTTATTATTTCAAGCTACTATTTATTCTACCTGACTTACACACTGATATTGTTAATTATACAGCTATAAGAAAATACATTTTAAAGCCTTAATCTGTTGGCCAGGCATTAAAACACTTTAATGTCTTAAAATACTTTTTAAATTAGGACAATAAACCACAAGAATACTAATAATAATCTCAAACTTCTAACATCTATGAAAATTAAAATGCGATGAGCAAAAAGAGAGATATATACTTATTTACTCTTAGTAAAATTTTTTAAACCAGTTGCAGGGAATAACACAAATATTTGTGAAGACAGAGAAAATCTCTTCAGCCACTCAAAAGCCCTGGTTCTCTAAATCCTGTGACAAGGCCAGACTTGAAAAGGTCAAAGCTCACAAAACGCTTCTACACAATCCCAGTCAAGAAAACCGTCAAGCATTTAACGACGCAAGAAACCGCTATGTCCGCATTCTTTCTGAGGCAAAAAACTCATTTAATAACCACATCAAAAACAAAGTCCTATTAAGCTCCAACGGCGGCAAACCCTTCTGGACTCTTGCTAAATCTATTGGGAATAATTTCTGCAAAAGCACGTTCCCACCTCTTGTCTCGGGGGATGAAATTGTTTCTACCGCCCTGGGCAAGGCTGAAATTTTGCTTCGTTGTTCGCCAGCAATTCTACTCTCAACCCTCCTCCAAATGTTCAACCACCAACAGTCCCCAATGTCGCGCATAAAATGACGGATATCATTTTCAAAATTAAAAGGTACGAAAGATGCTCTCTTCTCTTAATACCAGGAAAGCCTCTGGCCTCGACGAGATCCCAGCAATTGTTCTCAAAAAATGCGCACCAGAACTTGCTCCTGTCCTGACTCGTCTATTTCAGATATCTTACAATAAAGGCATATTCCCTAGTAACTGGAAAACTGCTCGAGTACAACCCATCCCCAAGAAAGGATCCAAAGCGCTTCCTAGCAACTACAGGCCTATTTCTCTCCTTTCAGTCGTCTTTAAAGTGATGAAAAAGTATATAAACACCGAATTACTAAAATTTCTGGAAAAACACAGTCTAATTCACGACAGTCAGTATGGAATCCGTCAGCGCAGATCGACTGCCGACCTCCTTTCTTTTGTCACCCATTCTTGAAACAAGTCTATGCAACTACACGGTGAATCCCAGATTGTCGCTCTAGACATATCCAAAGCATTCGACCAGGTCTGGCACGCAGCGCTGCTTAATAAACTTCCGGCCTATGGCCTACCACCAAAACTTTGTACCTGGACAGCAAATTTTCTCTCCAACAGGAGCATTCCTGTTGTTGTGGATGGCCATTCCTCTAAACTGTATCCAATTAATGCAGGAGTTCCTCAAGGTTCAGCTTTAGCCCCTACTTTGTTTCTTCTCCACGTCAATGACTTCCTCTCTAGCACATCCAACCCACTTCACAGTTACGCGGACGACAGCACCCTCCTCTCAAATATACAATATTCTAAGCCTGTCTCTTTAGCCCAATTAGAGGAGGATCGCAGACTCATGGAGAGTTCTGTCTCCGTGGATCTCCAAAAAATATTAGACTGGGGAAGTAGAAATCTTGTACAATTCAACCCCACCAAATCTCAGTCTTGCTTTCTTTCTCATAAGAGATACACCAGCACTAGACCCATCACAATGAACAACCAAGTTATTCAAAGTAATGAGTCCTTTTCTCTTGTTGGCATTTCTGTGGATCGAAATCTTAATTGGCACCAACATGTCACATCAATTGCAGAAGCGGCTGCTAAGAAATTAGGTTTCCTCTTCCGGGCTCGCAAATACTTTTCACCAGCTAATCTCTATACCTTATATACTTCACAAATAAGGCCAAACCTCGAATACTGCTCCCATATATGGGGTGCAGCTGCCGCTTCTACACTCGCTATCCTGGACTCCATTCAAAAAAGAGCTATACGTCTCATCGGTGACCCTACTCTCACCCAAAGGCTGCCATCCCTTGCCCACCGACGTGCCGTTGGTGACCTCTCTCTATTTTATAGATATCTGCACGGGCACTGCTCAGAGGAGCTTTTCTCCATAGTTCCCCCACCTGCTGCCCCCAACAGATCTACCAGGGGAACAGAGCGAATGCACCCTTTTACTGTCCAGGTCACCAGACATAGAACTTCTTGTTATGCCCGCTCTTTTGTCCCGAGGACTTCCAAGTTGTGGAATTCCTTGCCGGCACATGTGTTTCCTTCTCCTCCGAACCTCCAAACCTTCAAGTCCAGAATTAACAAGTTGCCTCTTTCCTCCCTGTCGACACCCACGGTACGATAGTATTTAAGTATTTAGGCTGTAAGCCCTCGTGGTGTGTTGAAATTTAAAAAAAACCTCTACGTCTGTATTTAGTATGAAACGGTTTCACCAAGTAAGGTGGTGGTGGTGGTGGTGAAAAAGATGGTATGGCCTCGACAGAATTGTCATTAACCACATATTTTTTAACTTCTCGTTTGAGGTTTATGTTTTTTTTCTTTATTATATTTGTTATTTTTAATAACGTAAACACAATCTCAACATATACTTACACACATAATCACGCATACCTACACACAACTGCACGTATATATTTTCAAAGTATTTAAACTATATATATATATATATATATATATATATATATATATATATATATATATATATATATATATATATATATAGTTAATAAATAAAAATTTTGTTTTCTTTTTTTTTTGTTTTTTTTTTGCTTTTTTCCAAGTAAGGGTAACAACAACTAATAAAGTTATTTTAATTTAAATGAGCAAGATGTGCTGAAAAATCGTACTAGTTGTTAAACAGATCAATAAATGTTATATCTTCAGAATTTTTATCTATTGAGACTGCTAATACAGATTCAAAAAATTCTGGACGCAGCAGGTGCGCTATGGTAGATAATTTTCATAGAAAAGATCTGGCACCAAACCTTTTTTAAAATCGAATGCTTATAACTTTTGTTCTTGTAGGATAGGGATTCAGATTTTGGTATATGGTATACTTTTTAGAACGTTAACCTATATGCTAAATTTGGTTACCACGGCTTTGTTAATTTTGGAGATAAAAATTTTATACAAAGGAAAGCCCAAAATTTTCCCGGAAAACCTGGTTCAAGTTTCTTGGCTAACGAATTTAGCCAAGCTATTTATAAAAGAAAGGTACTTGCCGAATTGCATCAAAATCGGCCTACTATCTTTTGAGTTATTGGCGTGTTACATACATATATATATATATATATATATATATATATATATATATATATATATATATATATATATATATATATATATATATATATATATATATATATATATATATATATATATATACATTTGAAGAAAGATTTTCAAAATTCGAAAGTCGGGATCTCCGAATTAGTTATATTTTTCTACGAAAATTCAGTAAAAACTACCACCCTCAGCTTTCAAGCTAATAGTCTATTGTTACGTAAATTGTACAAAGCATCTTACAGATATAAAAACTTGTTGGTGTAAATAATACAATTTTGACTAAATTTTATTCTAAATGTTTTATTTGTCCTAAAGCTCTGCCATCTGATATTTCAAATCTATAAAATCACCCTATTGTGTGATATATCTTTTTAAAGCTAATCCAATTCTCTATTCTGCAATTCCATTTTTTTTTTGTAGGAATAAAATAAAGTGAGTAATAACACTTTTATTATCAGTAACATCTAACACAAGGTAGGCTTCACTTGTGTTAGGTGTTAAAGAATTACATAGTAGCTCTTATGTTCGAAATGCCCGCCTTCTTGTGCCTGACAATATCCCAAACGGTCAACAAATTCTTGTTGGACTCTATTTATAATCTCTGGACAAACGTTGGTGCATTTAGTTCTTATTCTTGTTTTTAATTCGTCGATAGTCTGCTATACTTTTGAATACAACATTCTTTAAATTGTTGATCCAGATACTGTCGAACATCAACGTCATAATGCGCGGGGGCACCATCTTTCTGATACCAAAAAGTATGATTTATCATACCCCAGCATTGTGTATATCAGGAACTAAGCTCAATAACGTCGGAATGAGACATTTTTGTAAACATTTTAGATATCGTGACTCATTTATAGTACCATCAAAAAAGTAGCGACCAATAATCCTACTCCTAACAATATCCGACCAAACATTTACCTTTCGTGGATATTGTGTGTGATTCTGTCGCATCCATCTTAAATTTTCCTTTGCCCAATACCTGCAGTTTTGACGGTTAACTTCTCCATGTAGTGTAAAAATATATTCGTCAAAAACATAATATTCGGTACTTGCAAAGAGTTATCGTTACATTTATTCATTAGTGTTGCACAAAACTGCATCCTTCTGGTCTGGATCCTTATCGGTTAACTCCTGCAAAAGCTGTATTTTTTAAGGATAAAGCTTTTCAAGTATTAATACCTTATGTGCCGTCTAAAATGGAATTCCATTGTTGCGACCACTTAGCCGAACACTACTATGCGGATTCTCTTCCACTGCCAATAAGACGTTTAATTTCACTTCTTCACCGGCAACCTGTTTTTTGGAAAATCTTCCACGGTAGACGATTCTCGAAATTTCGTGTCTATTCGACTCACTGTTGATTGTTGATAGACATATCAGGATATTTTGTATTAAGCAGAATACCTCTGCCTGAGTTCAGATGCTGTCACCATAACCAATCATCATTAGAACTTCAATTCTTTGAGCTATTGATAAACGCATTTTACCAGAAATTTAATAATTCATTTGAAAAAGCAAAAGTTGAAAATTATACGTATTCACTTTGCACAACAACCAAACCGTAAATTTACCACTATTATCTGTAGATTTTATCGCAAAGATTTATCAAACTTATGCTTGATTAGTTTTTATGACACATGTCACACAGCAAATAATTATCATCAGTCGATTGTTACAGATACGACTAGTATGCAACAAAATCTCTAGAGTTCTTCTCGTACAAGAAGCCCAACATTTTGAACATTGTTTACAGACTTGGAGATATTGAAGTATCATATCATAAGTATCATATCCGTATCATAAGAGTATGTAATTATTTACAGGCTTCACTTGTGTTAGGTGCTACTGATAATAAAAATGTTATTACTCACTTTAAAAATGGTGTTTCTGAATGAATTCGATTACCTTTAAAAAGATGTATCACACTAGCTACCATCCAATTTCAAAATTTCAAAGAGGTTCCTACCCTTTCAAGAGGTATCACGATAGAGGTGAGATTTTTATATCAAAAAGTTAGTTTTTGATAATAAAAATTGGCCTGTTTTTGAATGTTTCTTAATAATGGTCAGTTTTAATTTTATTGAATTTATGCGTTACTTTATAGAGACAGTGTATATATGTATGTGTCACACCGATAGCTCAAAAAATAATCGGCCGATATAGACAAAACATGGCAGGTACCTCCCTGTTGTAAGTGGCTAGGATAAGGTCGTGAGCCAGGAATATTTAACGAGGTTTTCCGACAAATTTTAGGTCTAAGCTATTGCAACCACATTTGTTACGCCGATTTGCGTTATAAAAAGTAAACAATGTACCATGATTTAGAGCTCTAAACTTTAAAAAAAGTTACAGGCATTAAAAAAACATTAGGTGTCTGGTGATCAGAAAAGCGCACAAAACCAAAATATTTTGTGTGAATAAGAACATCTATTGTGTTACTGTGAGTTTGTGGTTTAATAGTCTACAGTTTTTAGCGAATTTTCGTAGACAAAATTCGTTATTCAGGAGACCGGGACTTTTGAATTTTAAAAATATGTTTTCAAATGAGCGTGAATTAGCCCCCTAGAACCCATATCCGCAGTCAGTTGCAATTTTTATGTTTACATAATATACACAGCGTTGCCTATTTCTACGGTAAAGCTTAATATATGAGTTATTATACAAGATATGAAAAAGAAATTATATACGTTAATTATAAGCTGCATCTTACAAAATCACTTTGACAATCACTGGATGGCCCATACATCGTTGGCGATACATTTTTTTTTAACAAACCCTTTCTTATATTACCACATTTTTGTATTTTGTTTCTAACTGCATCTTATAAAATTATTTTGACAGGGTGGCCCATAAGTCGTTGATGATACAAGTTTTCTTTTTTTTTTAATAGAACACCCCTTATATTATTGCATTTTGGCATTTTCAACGAACTATAATGCAGGCTTGTACACACAAAAATTTGATATCGTTTTTGAGTTATTTCAATTGTTTTGCAACTTTTTACGTCTTTTACACATATCAAAAATGTGATACGACGTTTTCACCAATAGATATAGAGGTCCCATGGACATGAAGCATTCAGAAAGGTTTTTGTTTATATAATTCGTCGAAAATACCGAGATTCCATGTACAGGGCACTCTCAAATAAGGGCTCAAGTTTTTCGAATGGAGCAGCATGTATTAGTGAATTTTCTTAAAAAAAATTCACTAATGAGGAGATCCCGACTTTTGAATTTTGAAAAAATTTCTTCAAATGAGCGCTAATTAGGCCCCCCAGAAAACATATCCGGGGTCAGTTTCAATTTTTATATGTTTATATATATATATATATATATATATATATATATATATATATATATATATATATATATATATATATATATATATATATATATATATATATATATATATATATATATATATATATATATATATATATATATATATATATATATATATATATATATATATATATATATATATATATGTATCACACCGATAACTCAAAAAATAATGGGCCGATTTTGATCAAATTTGGTGAAAAAATTCCTTTTGCAAATGGCTTGGATAAGTTCGTTAGTCAGGAAAATCTGCCCAGGTTTTCCCGGAAAATTTTGTGTTTTCTTTCGAAAAAAATTTATCTCAGGAATTAACAAAGTAAGGGCAACCAAATTTGGTACGCAGGTTTACATCCTTATAGGTAAGTTACCTAGCAAAATTTAGCTATGTAGGTCAAAAGACAAAAAAGTTATAGGCATTTAAAAATAAATAAATTGGGGTTTTCCTCAAAACGTCAAAGTGGCGATTTAAAATGTCAAAATTGGCAACATTTAGGCAAATAACTTAAATCTAATACGGGCTATAGAAATAAAATGTCTCAAGAAGGATGTTTTACAAACCCTAAAGTCTTAGTTTCAACCGTCATTGTCCTTCATTTTACTAACATATTTGCAGAAAATTCATTTCAAATAGACCCTTTCTCTGATGCTTGGCAGTAGCCTTAGCTATAGAGTTTATCATTTAATGGTATATAATTTTTGTCGAATTTTCGTAAAAAATTAATAAAGCTCAATATATCCGTTATTATATAAGATATGAAGAAAATTTGTATATATTAATTATAGGGTGTCTTGAGCTACATCTTAAAATAATATTTCTGCAATCACAGGATGGTCCATAAGCCGTTGGTGATACAAATTTTCTTTTTTTTTTAATTAAACACGCCTTATGTTATTGCATTTTTGCATTTTCCATCGAAATATAATGCATGTTTGTAAGAAAATAAATTCTGGACGCAGCAAGTGCGTTATGGTAGCGAATTTTGATCAAATGTTCATATTTGAACAGCTCAATTTGCTATTAACCTATAAGGTTGACCAAGAAACGTGTTTTTTCGGGAACATTTTAAGTTTACTTTTGGAAATTTTTGTACATTTTCACACAATAAAGTTATTTTAATGGAACATGGCACATTGTTTTTACTATATAGGTTTTACTGGTAACCAAATTTGATGCCTGCTTTCTTAAAAAAAACACACATATTTGTTATTAAAAATATTTTTATCAAAATTCACTACCATAACGCACTTGCTGCGTCCAGATTTTTTTCTGTTTTAGAAGTGAAAGGCAACTGCTTTAACTTTTGTATAAGACTTTATATAGCTACAGACTCTAGTTTAAAAATATTTACATTTTGATAATCGCATACCAGTTTCTTTTCAGTGCTTTATTCAATACTAATAAACGATCAGAATTTGGGATTATTTAGCGAATTTTCGACGAACATTATTAAAATATTTACACTGACTTTGGTATAACAAATGGGAATTAATAATTAATTTAATAACATGATCTATTACCTATGATTAAAATTTCATGATGTATAGGTAAATAGTTGATAAATTATTTTCACAAATGTCAAATGAAACATCAAAGTCACAGACTTAAATAACGTTCTTATTTCTGACAGCTTGTGACATGAAAATATGAGCATTTTACGCTTTTATTTTTCATTATTTCCTCTGGTTCAAAATTCCGTAAAAAGTGAAGAAAACCCCCTTTTTTCAAATTTAATTACAGATTACGTATTTAATTTGAAAATTTGTTGTATTTTTTTTCAGCAAATTTCCGTAAAGAAACTATTTAGTCAGTTTTTCCCGAAAGTTTTTTCATTGTTTGCGTCAAATTTTTGTGAAATGCTATTAATTCTAAATTTAAAAGTTATTGTAAAAAAAGTGTTTGCGAATTCACGTACACAAATTGTTTTCGAATTTTCGTGAAAAAATTTTGATTAGCAAATTTTCGTGTAAAAAACGTTTAAATTTTCGTAAACATTTTTTATTTTCGCGTGAGATTACTTAGCCAATCTTTGTAAAAAAAATTGCATATTTTCATTTAATTTTTTTTCTATTTTTGTCAAGAAACTTTCTGTAAATAATTATATCTTGGCAGGTGTAGGTTCGCTGGTCAAGAAAGTCAGACGAGTTTTTTCGGGAAATTGTTGTACTTTCTCAAATAAAGTTATTTTGTGAAATGTGGTACATCGTTTCTACTATAAAGGTTATACTTTCTACTAAATTTTATGTCCTTCATTAAAAAACATGTTTAACATTAAACACCTTTCGATGAAAACTCCGTACCATAACTTGCTGCGTCCAGTTTTTTAGAATTTAAGTGGGTCTAATTGTAAGTACACTTTGGAGAACTCAATTCACCACAACACAGCTTTCAGACCTGACTGTCATTTGTTCATCCCTCTGATGACGCTAGCTTTGTTAGCGAAACGATCGTCAAGTCTGAAAAATGTGTTGTGGTGAATTGGGTTCTACAAAGTATACTTATCAGTGCTCACCACAGCTTCCAATCTTCACTCAATCGGTCTAATTATTAATAAACGACTATCTGAAAATCTTATAAAACACTTCAAATAGATTTTGTCTTCTTGGTGCCTTTGCAAATGTAATTAAAAAGTCTGGACGCAGCAAGTGCGTTATGGTAGTGAATTTTCCTAAACATTTTATAAATAACTACATAATATGTCTTTTTTCCATGAAAGCAGATAAAATTTGGTCACCAGTGTAACCCATATAGTAAAAACATTGTACAATATTTCAACAAAATAACTTTGGTGTGTGAAAAAAGAAAAAAATTAAGAAATAATAAAACGAAAGCATCTCCGAAGACGTCGTTTTCATGGGATCACTATCTATTGTAAAAAAAACGCCGTATAACAAGTTACAAAACAATTCGAATAACTCGAAAAACATTAAAACTGTCAAATTTTTCCCTTACAAACGTGCATTATTTCGATAGAAAATGCAAAAAACAAGGTGTGCTCGCTAAAAAAATTGTGTCACCAACGACTTGTGGACCACTTTGTGATTATTAAAATAACTTTGTAAGATGCAGCGGAATGCAAGACACCCTATAGTTAACATATACAATTCTTTCTCGTATTTTGTATAGTAACGGATTATATTGAGCTTTACCGTAACACTCTGTATATTATATGGGTTCTAGGGGGCCAAGTTTGCGCTCATTTAAAATCTTCTCACAATTTAAAATTCGCGGTCTCCTCAATACCGATTTTTTTTACGACAATTCGCTAAAAATTACGGACTATGAAACCATACATTCTATTAACTAAAACTACTGCCAAAGTATCAAAGAAATGGTATATTTGGAATGATTGTTCTGCAAATATCTTACTAAAATGAAAGACAATGGCCGTTGAAGCTGAGACTTAAGCTTTGTAAAACGCGTTTCTTGCGATATTTTCAATACGTATTCGTTTTAGGTTCTTTCCCTAAATGTTGCCAATTTTGACGTTTTAAATCGCAACTTTGATGTTTTAAGAAGAAAAACTATGGAAATCTCTGGACGCAACAAGTGAGTTATGGTAGTGAATTTTCATAAATATGTTTTTAATAGCAAATATGTCTTTTAGTGAATTTTCGTTGAAAAAATTCACATTCACTAACGATATCTCGCCTTTTGAATTTTAAAAAAATAGCTTGAAACGAGCCTGAACTAGGCACCCTAGAACACATATCCAGGGTCAGTTTCAATTTATATATATATATATATATATATATATATATATATATATATATATATATATATATATATATATATATATATATCGATACCCGAGTTCCATACTGTAACAACTAAACTTAACACGTAATTTCTTTAATGGCAACCACAATGTGCAATGTAAAAATGCTGTATTTTGTATAACGCTCCGGTTCCGAAATTGCAGTCGATGCTTCTAGATTTTCATAAAAAAGTGTGGACGCAGCAAGTGCGTTATGGTAGTGAATTTTCATTAAAATGTTTTTTTAATAGCCAATATGTTTTTTTTAAGAAAGTGGGCATCAAATTTGGTTACCAGTATAACCTATATAGTAGAAACAATGTGCTATGTTTCATCAAAATAACTTTATTGTTTGAAAACGTACAAAAATTTCCGAAAGTAAACTTTAAGTGTTTCGGAAAAAACTGGTTTCTTGGTCAACCTTATAGGTTAATAGCAAATTGAGCTACTCAAATTTGAAGCGTTTAATGAAAATTCACTACCATAACGCAGTTGCTGCCTCCCAACTTACATTTCTTACAAAAATGTATTATTTTTCGTTGGAAAATGCAAAAATGCAATAACATAAGACGTGTTAGATTAAAAAAAAAATTTGAAACACCAATTATTGTAGAAATATTTTTTAAGATGTAGCTCAAGACACCCTATATTCAATGTATACAAATTTTTTCGTATCTTGTATAATAACGGATATATTGAGCTTTATTGATTTTTTACGAAAATTCGACAAAAATTATATACCATTAAACGATAAACCCTATAGCCAAGACTACAGCCAAAGCATCAGAGAAAGGGTCTATTTTAAATGAATTTTCTGGAAACATTTTAGTAAAATGAAGGACAATGACGATTGAAACTAAGACTTCAGGCTGTGTAAAACATTCTGCTTGAGACATTTTCTTTCCATACCTCATATTAACTTCAGGTTCTCTACCTAAATATTATCAATTTTGACGTTTTAAATCGCGACTTTGATGTTTTGGGGAAACCCCAAATTTATTTTTCTTTAAATGCCTATAACTTTCTTGTCTTTTAACCTACAGAGCTAAATTTGGGTAGATAACTTACCTATAATGGCATAAACCCGCACACCAAATTTAGTTGCCGTTACTTTGTTAGTTCCGGAGATATAATTTTTTTCTGAAAGAAAACACAAAATTTTCCGGGAAAACCTGGGTGGATTTTCCTGGCTAACGAATTTATCCAAGCCACTTGCAAAGGGACGGTATTCACCAAATTTAATCAAAATCAGCCCATTAGTTTTGGAGTTATCGGTGTGATATATATATATATATATATATATATATATATATATATATATATATATATATATATATATATATATATATATATATATATATATATATAAACATATAAAAATTGAAACTGACCCCGGATATGTGTTCTAGGGGGCGTAATTAGGGCTCATTTGAAAGGTTTTCAAAATTCAAAAGTCGGGATCTCCTCATTAGTGATTTTTTTTTAAGAAAATTCACTAATATACTACTGTAATCGTTATAGTAAGTCAAGTAAGGAATATTTCATGAATTGTAGTAGAACTACAACTGCAACAAACATGTCACGTTACATTTTTGATTTAACAAATTTAGACAGAGATGATTTCGAACACGTCGTAGGTGAATACATACACAAGTGAGTGTGTTGTGTACATGATGTTCGTTCCAGTCGTATTTTTAATACAGTCAATAGATTACAAGCAGAACTGCCCTTAAAACATCAAATATCCAACCCATTGAATGAGGCAGATCGAGGGCTCTCTTTAGCCTGTGTGTGGAGAGACTAGCAGAGCATTCTGTCTGTGCCCGTCATTGTAGGGACCCATAGTCGTTATCGTGCGGACTGTCATGCCAAAACACGGGACCAGAATGTTATCAGAGATCTCTTTCAAATCTTGCTGAATGCATAAGGGCGGTCGTGATGTTATCGTCGCCGCCGCTTGCTGTAGGCGCGGCAGCTGCGGAATAGTAAGCGCTGAGCGCCGTCCGTCCGTCCGTTCGTTCGGTGTGCGGTGATGGTACTCCGTTCCATCACGTGAATGATGCTACGATGTTAAGCCATCGTTGTCTGCTGTTGTTCTTTCTATGAGAGAGCTTTCGAGCTTTTATTGGTACAAATGCATATCTCTAGCAATAACAGCGATCACTTGCTCACGTAAAATCATGCACAAAAAACTAAAGAATATATGTAGACAATATAAAAACTTATATCTACAGTGCGTTTCAAAAATACAGTATAACTTAACTTTCTCTGTAATTAGTAATTTTTAAAAGAAGCGATTATATATTTTTTCAAATGTCGCTTTCCAGATGTTAAATGGTTTAATTAGATTTTTTAAATGTAATTTTGTAGTGAAAATATTTCCGTCCATCCCAATCTCCTTTGAAGTATAACTACCTTTACAAAATTTTTAAATAGATAGTTTGCAGAAAAATTAATTCCCTATTCAGCGTTATTAGTGAATTTTTATTTAAAAAAATTCACTAATAAAGAGGTATCGATGGTGACACTTTGCAAAAAAAAATTTCGAATGAGCGCGAATTAGGCCCCCTTGAAGCTATATCCGGGGTCAGTTTCAATTTTTATTCTTTTATTTCAAAAAAAAATTTTTTCTCTAAAAATAACAAAGCTGTTTTAGTGAAATTTACTATATATGTTGCTTTGGGAGAGACCTTACTACGTACCAAAATTAAACTTTCTAAGTGTATAAAAAATTGAGTTATTCCAATTTTAAATTTTCTTTCGAAAAAATTTTTTTTCTGCGAAAGTTACGAAGTTATTTTAATGAAATTTGGTGGATATCTTGCGCTATGAGAACCTTACTATATACCAAAATTAAACTTTCTAAGTTTATATAAAATTGCGTTATTCAAATTTGAAGCATTTAATAAAAATTAACTACCATAACGCACTTGCTGCGTCCCGAGCTTTTTAGTGAATTTTCGTAGAAAAAATTCACTATTGGGGAGATCTCGACTTTTGAATTTTGAAAAAATTTTTGCAAATGAGAGCGAACTAGGACCCCTAGAACCCATATCCGAGGTCAGTTTCAATTTTTATATGTTTATATATATATATATATATATATATATATATATATATATATATATATATATATATATATATATATATATATATATATATATATATATATATATATGTATATATATATATATATATATATATATATATATATATATATATATATATATATATATATATATATATATATATATATATATATATATGTATCACACCGATAACTCAAAAAATAATAGGCCGATTTTGATAAAATTTGGCATGTACCTTTCTTTTGTAAATGGCTTGGATAAGTTCGTTAGTCAGGAAAATCGGACGAGGTTTTCCGGGAAAATTTTGAGTTTTCATTCGAAAAAAATTCTTATCTCAAAAAGTAATAAGCCGATTTTAATAAAATTTGGCATGTATCTTCCTTTTGTAAATGGCTTTGACAAGTTTGTTAGTCAGGAAAATCGGACGAGGTTTTCCGGGAAAATTTTAAGTTTTCATTCGAAAAAAATTTTTTTCTGAGAGAATAATGGGCCGATTTTGATAAAGTTTGGCATGTACCTTCCTTTTGTATATCGCTTTGATAAGTTCGTTAATCAGAAAAATCGGACGAGGTTTTCCGGGAAAATTTTGAGTTTTCATTTGAAAAAAAATTTTATCTTAAAAAGAAAAAAATCTATGATAACCAAATTTGGTAGGTATAAAACGATATAAAAAGTAAACTATACACCAAAATTTAGATTTCTATGTTACAAGAAAAAAAAGTTATAATAAAATATTTTGTGCCAGATCATTTCTATGAAAATTCACTACCATAACGCACTTGCTGCGTCCAGAGATTTTTTAAATTTTACTCAGGTGCTAAAGAAATTATTTTCAAAAAAATTTCGGGGCGTAGCAAGTGCGTTATAGTAGCAAATTTTCATAAGAATTGTACACTATTATAAGGCATATTAGTAAAGTTAATACTTTAAACTTACAAAAAACCTCTCGACGCAGCAAGTGCGTTATGGCAGTGAATTTTCATAAAAATATTTTTAAATAGCAAATATGTGTTTTTTTAAAGAAAGCAGGCATCAAATTTGGTTACCAGTATAACCTATATAGTAAAAACAATGTACCATGTTTCATCAAAACAACTTTATTGTTTGAAAATGTACAAAAATTTCCGAAAGTAAACTTAAATTGTTCCCGAAAAAACTGGTTTTCTGGTCAACCTTATAGGTTAATAGCAAATTGATTCAAAATTTGAAGCATTTAATAAAAATTCGCTACCATAACGCACTTGCTGCATCCCGAATTTCTTTTCTTACAAAGATGTATTATATTTCGATGGAAAATACAAAAATGCAATAACATAGGGCGTGTTCTATTAAAAAAATTCACTAAAAAAAAAGAAAATTTGAATCACCAACGACTTATGGGCCAGCCTGTAATTGTGGAAATATTTTTTAAGATGTAGCTTAAGACACCATACAATTAATGTATACAACTTTTTTTCGTAACTTGCATAATAACGGATATATTGCGCTTTCATGATTTTTTACGATAATTCGACAAAAATGATATACCATTAAACGATAAACTCTATAGCCAACACTATTGCTAAAGCATCAGAGAAAGGGTCTATTTGAAATGAATTTTTTGGGAATATTTTAGTAAAATGAAGGACAATGACAATTGAAACTAAGAGCTCAGGCTTTGTAAAACATTATTCTTGAGACATTTTCCTTCCATAGATCATATTAATTTCAGGTTCATTGCCTAAATATTAACAATTTTGACGTTTAAAATCGCGACTTTGACGTTTTGAGGAAAACCCAAATTTATTTTTCTTTAAATGCCTGTAACTTTTTTGTCCTTTAACCGACCGGATTTTCCTGGCTAACGAACTTATCCAAGCCACTCGTGAAAGGAAGGTACTCACCAAATTTTATCAAAATCGGTCCATTATTTTTTTAGTTATAGGTGTGACACATAAATATATAAACATATATATATATATATATATATATATATATATATATATATATATATATATATATATATATATATATATATATATATATATATATATATATAACATATAAAGTCTGTAACCGACCTCGGATTTGGGTTCCAGGGGTCCTAAATAGCGCTCATTTGAAGAAATTTTTTCAAAATTCAAAAGTCGAGATCTCCTCATTAGTGATTTTTTTTTTTAAGAAAATTCACTAATACTAGTTTCTTTTAAACAGACTTACACTGTCTACAGATATAGCAAAATTTACTTCGTTAGCTTCATAGAAAATTGAGTTTTGGCCATTTTCCTCAAAAGGAGTTCGAACGCAATATTTATTTGATAATAGAGAGCTATCTATGGTAACATTTTCGAAAGAATTCTTCAAATTTGCGCTTACTAAGACCTCTAAAATCAATATTCAAGGTATGTGTGACTTGTATTACAAATTTCATTAAAGTTATACAAAAGATTCCGAGAAGGAAACTTAATTCATATTTAGAAAAGTAAAGTAGGTATCTGCCAAATTATAAACGTAGCAGTTATTTTTCCACATTAGTCGCCATTTCATTTTAGTCAACCTAATCAAACCGGGCTTTTCAATAACAAAATTATAATGTCAGACTCAAAGGTGACAAACTTATTTAGGCGTTTTAAACAAAAATAAGATCTTGCTCAAAACGTATGAAATCTGTGCACTATTGTTTTTCCAAATGTCAAAATAAAACATAAAAAAACATACATTCATCAAGCTGGATTCCATCGCGTAACCTTCTGCTTAGGAGGCAGGCACGGTACCCTCTGCGCTATCTAGGCACACGTCAACAAAGGTTTTATTTGCGTAATACCTCAGATCAGCTTTATGCCCGGGATATTATATCCAAAGTATACGTAATTCATTTCAAAATTTGTAAAATTACTATTGAAACATCCCACGACTGTTTCGGTTTTATATAACGTCTTATGTTTAAGTTTAAAAATAGAAGAAACTATTTTAGAATCATTTTTTTAGAGACTTGGCTTGATTTTGCATACATTTCTAGTATATTATACGATAGCATAATATATGCTGCGCTAAAACTATATTTGAGGCCGCTCATAAAGCTACAAATATAGTGTATTTTGATAACTGATTGAATCCCCTAGTTAAATAACAATTACTTGACAAATTTTTAATTTCATGTTGTCTGTTATTTTCCATAATTGCGGCCGAGATTCCACAATTGTTGGTTCGGGTAGTATGTATTATGCCTCGTATATATTTAGTTTGGTTACCGTTGATGTATGGTTTATACCCGTTGTATGAATCAATCTACGCGTGGCAGTTAACTACTATGTCTGTCAGCCATTGGACTATAACGACTAAAGTCGTTTCAACGCATGTCTCGGTGGTCCCGTGGTAGAACGTGTGCCTCTTGACTGAAGGGTACCGAGTTCGATTCTCAGGCTTCCCCTTTCACTTTTTCAGTACATACTGTAACAAATTAACATCTACCGAGGATCTGACCTTGTATTTGAGCAAGTTAAATGACTACACGTTTCGCCTTTTGGAGTGGGCGTAAAGCTGTCGGTCTCGCGTCCATGCGATGCTGGGCACGGCAAAGATCCCTACTCTGGTTACATAAAGGCAGGAGTTTGGCAAAATTTTCAGGATAGTGAAGTAAAACTCCTCACTGACGTCAGTGATTGGCAATAGTCGCGGAAATAGGTCGACGTTAAAGTACAAAAAATAAATAAAAAATTCACTAATAGAGAGGTGACAATGGTGAGACTTTTGGAAACATTTTTCAAATGAGCGGTAATTAGGATCCCCGGAACCCATATCCAAGATCCGTTTGAATGTTTATCTATGCATATGTATATATATAGAGTGGCGCAGCGAAGACGATACAGACCTGATTTTTCAAATTTCATGTTATTTAGGAAAACGCTCCTACACATCAACTTTTATTTTAAGGGGGGCACGTTTTGCCGACATTTTCAGCCGTGTCAGTTCATAACTACAATTTGGAGAACCCAATTCATCACAATACAATTTTTAGACGCTATGAGTACAATTTGGAGAACCCAATTCATCACAATAAACTTTTGGATCCTTACAGAAGGTGTAAAAATTGTACTGTGATGAATTGGGTTCTCCAAATTGTACATATCAGTACTCATCACAAGTTCCAATCTTCACTAACTCATTCCTGTCAGTTCATCTCTCTAGCGGTGGTGAATGTCACCCCTGAAATTTTGAATGGAAAGGGGTATTGAGTGACATCTCATTTTGAAGCTAATAAACTTTTTTAGTTGTTGGAAAAACCTCGATTAGGTTGACTAAAACGAAATCATCCGGGCGACTAAGAGGAAAAATAACTGCCACGTTTATAATTTGGCAGATATTTTCTTTTTCTAAATATGACTTAAGTTGTCCTCTGTAAATCTTTTGTAACTTTAATGAAATTTGCAATACAAGGTTCTTTTAAAGAGATTTGCAGTACCTGGATAACCCAAGTTTTAGTTTTCTAGCTCATAGAAAACTGAGGTTTGGGCATTTTTCTCAAAAGAATCTAGAACACGACATTTTAGTAAATTTTCATTAAGAAAATTCACTAATGGGGAGGTATCGATGGTGAGACCTTCGGAAAATTTCTTCAAATAAGCGCGAATTAGGGCCTCTGGAACCCATTTCCATGGTCAGTTGAAATGTTTATATATATATATATATATATATATATATATATATATATATATATATATATATATATATATATATATATATATATATATATATATGTATGTATGTGTGTATATATATATATATATATATAAACATTGTACTTCACTCATTTGGACTAAATTTGGGAATTACCCTTATTTTGCTAATGGCTTCGATGAGTTTGTTCATCAAATCTTAGCGGCCAATTTTTCTTAATAAAAAATAAAAAAATATTTTTTTAAACGCAATATCTCTCAAATTTTCTAAGTGATTAAAACAAAAATTTGCAACTTAAAAGAACATAGACAGACGTGATCGTGTACCAATTTTCAAGTCGTTTGATCAAAGAAAAATAAAGTTATTCGAAATTAATAATAAAATAATCCTTGACATCGCTTCAGATTCTGTAATGCAATATCTACAATGTTGGACAAAGAGAGATGACGAGATGATTATCTGTACTGCTATGCTATTTAAATAAATCGTAGGTAAAAATCTAAACAATGAAAGTTATTGCAAAAGGTCAGACATTGTGAGAGATACGACAGAGACGCCATCTCGGTGCAGGACCAGACAGTATGTTGTCACAACAACTCTAGTTTGCACAAAATTTTATAGATAGAGCTGTGTAACTAACAATTTTGTCAATTGTCAGCCTTGGAACATTTATTTCCTAATACCGGGACAAAGTTTGCGCCCGAAAGCGCTAAATATTAACATGCGAATGTATACTAATAACTAAAAATTTAATGACAGTGATTCAATTTGTTTAAAAGCAATCTAAAATGACCATTCATTATGTATAAATATTAAGCTTCTCATTCTTCACGTTCACGGTATTTAAAATTAAAAACCATCTCTCTCTCTCTCTCTCTCTCCCTCTCTCCTAGTATCATCTGACCACACGTGGCTACTTGTCACAGAGAAGCGTGAACGCTCACGCTCTGCGAATCGCATAACCAGGAAATCGACTCCGCTGATACAAATTGCTAATACTAGCGTTAAACATCTGGTTACGTTTTCACATTAGGAAGGGTATATTATATTTATATTTCGCGTGGTATGGGATGGAATCGTAGATTCCGTATAGTAATAATAATAACGTATACGTGCTAAATATAATTTTGATTTATTATTATTTGCCAAGGAATACCAAGATATTTTTGAAATATATAGAATAAGTTCGTGTTAAGTTTTTTGTAATTAATAAAATATAATGGTGACCAACTAAACCAAAAATATTCTGTGGTGTTCATTATTTCACTTTTATTAATAAAAATTTATTTTGTAACTGCACCAGCAAAAAACATTTGTTTTCAACTTCTCGTTTCAACAAACCACTGTGTTATCTAACTGACGCAATGAAAATTAGTTAAGCAATATATAACGGAATAGAATACATCTCATTCTAGGAATATAAAAAAAGTTCGATCACCGTTATAAAATATTGCGGGTACGGGGTACGTAGATGTTAAGCAGGTTTACGAATACCAAAACTGTTTTATTCTGTTGATGCTGTTATTGGCTGGCTGACCCTGCAGTATACGTCATTCGCTTATATTACAGAGATTTTGTATCGTACACATACACTCTGTTTACTCTATACGATTCCGTATTACGTATCATAAAGATTTTGTATCGTACATGTACACTATTTACTATATACGACTTCGTATACATATCAGGCTGCCAGCGATATTCGGATTAATACGAATATTTCAATACTCGGATTCGACGAATATTTTATTACGTATTCTCACAGCACTAGCTAATACCTTATTAGGATCTTATGATATAAAACAACTAGGTACCTATATTCTAAGGTTAATGTAAATGGTAAGTAAAGAATAACTTAACTTTTAGTTTTAACTTAACTTGAACAAAATAACTGTAGTAGTATATTATGATTGTAACATCCAATAAAACAAATATGAAAGTGATAGGTAAACTGCATGTAGATTGTAGATATGGCATGTAATACTTAGTAAACTCTATACAGAATTCACTGGTAGGAAGAAATATACCTACCTCAAACAAATACAGTAAGTAATCATAATGTCTAGGTAGGTGCTACAAAGTACATACATAGTTAAAATTATATAAACACAAGTTTAGGTTGAATTATTAAAATTTTAATTTCAAAATTTTGTATTTATATTTATTTCATTTTCAAAAAGTATGGATACAGCAATAGTAAATAAGTGTGGAAAAGAATTTAAGTGCGTTATGGTAGCGAATTTTCATTAAAATATTTCAAATGGTGATAACCCAATTTCTCACTAAACTAGAATCTTCAGTTTTGATACATAGTAAAACCTATATAAAAGAAGCGTGAATACTAAATTTAAAAAAATAGCACAATGAGCTTCACAGATAATTACAAATTTGTTTTAAAAAACCTTATTTGTTATTTTGTTTGCAGAAACTGGTTCGATTGAGTTGATTAAAACCGATCATTCAAGCGATTAATATGGAAAAATACTTACCTGTCACCTATAATTTCATAGATGCATTCCGTTTGTAAATAAAAATTAAATTTTCGGTAAATTTGCAGGTTAGCACATGGGGGTGTTTAGAAAAATATTTTCAGAAATATGCTTAGAACCCCTTCTAGATGCCCAAACCACAAGAATAATTTCTTGCAAACAGCCCACAAGAAAGTTACGAGACCAAGAGTGAATAGGGGTGCTGGGCGGAGAAGAATATAAAAAGGAAATGTGAGCGGAAAGTGCGAAAGAAACAGCTTAGTTGGGCCTCTTTAAGCTGCTTTTATCCCATTTTGCAGATATACCTCCTTAAAATCCAGCTTACCGCACGCAGAACCTCTATATTCACCGCAGGTCGCGTAACTTTCTTAGGGGTTGCTCCAAAAGAATTTTTCTTGTTTACATTGTTCTTGTTTATGCATTGAGGGTGATTGGAGGCATGCAGAAGGGGAACGAGAACCACCGCAATGAAGCAGCGAACCAATATTTTCAATTTATGTTTAAATTGTTCTCATTTCATTTTTTTTTTTAAATTTTTCCAAAAATGATTTTGAGGTTTCCTTGTTTGTCAGTCTTACATAATAAGGTGCAATATTTTATCATTTTCAAAAAGTATGGATACAGCAACCGTAAATAAGTGTTGGAAAGGGTCTGGGTGCAGCAAGTATGTTATGGTAGAAAATTTTCGTAAAAATATTTCAAATCCGATAGCTCAATAAATTTCCCATTAAGCTAGAATCTTCAATCTTGAACCATAGTAACACTTATGTAAACGCACCGTGGGTACAAAATTAAAGAAAAATAACATAAAGAGCTTCGCGGATAACTACAAATTTGTTTTAAAAAACGTTTTTTGTTGTTTATTGTTTGCAAAAACTAGATGAATTGACTAAAACAAACCATCCAAGCAAATTAATAACGATAAATACCTGTCATATTTATAATTTAACAGGTACATTCCCTTTGTAAATATTTTTTTTCTGAAAAACTTTTGTAACTTTAATAAAATTTGTAACACTTTTTTTTAAAGACACTTGCAGTACTTATATATTATGTCTAAGACCAAATTTTAATTTTTTAGCTTCATATAAACTATAATTTTTTTCAAATAATCGCTTACTGGGACTGTAGAACCGATCTCCAGGGTCCATTTAAATTTAAAGAATTATTTTTAATAATATATCTTACGAATAGTGTACAATTCTAATGAAAATTAACTACTATAACGCACTTGCTGCGTCCCGAAATTTTTGGATAATACAGAGATATCGATGGTAAAAGTTTCGAAAAAATTGTTCAAATGAGCGTGTGTTAGGACCTCTTAAACCAATCTTCAAGGTCTGTGTAAATTTAAATTATTAATTTTAGTAATATGCCGTACTAATAGTGTACAATTCTTATGAAACTTCACTACCATAACGCACTTGCTGCGTCCACACTTTTTTTACATTATCTATGTCCATAAGTACCTAATATTGAAATTTTGTGTCGTTCCTTCACATTTCGACTGTAATACCATATATCCCGATCCCAATACAGTAATGAATGCCATTGTGTGAACAACTTTGTGGTATTGTTAGGTGAGTATAGGTGACAATACAAAAGCCCAGTATCACCACATTGAACCAACATGCATGCGTCTTGTACCTTCTATGCCGGCTGCGATCTTAAGTGTGCCTTATCAGTATATCAAGCAGGCTCTATCTGATTTTGTTATCTTGCCATGCAGACAACATTTGAATGAAGCTGTCAAACATAAAATTCACTCTCATATACCTATACCTGTGAATTTTATATGAGGATAGGGGATGGAGCGAGTTTAAACAAGCGTTATTAAATGCCGAAAACATATGTCACAAAATGTCGAAACTATACTAAGTCTCTTTCAATATATTCGCCAACGATTTTTTGTTGTTATACTAGCTTTTGTCTGTGGTTTAGCACGCGCATATTCTCTGATAACAATGTCGATTTTCAGTTCTGTGTAAAAGCTTAATATAGTAAATATTTATAACTTTTAGCAGAAATTGCTAAAAAAGTAATACTAATACCATCGTGTAATAAGAAGCGCATACTTACAGGATGTTTAAATTTGACATTTGTGAAAACAATTTTTCACCTAGGTACATTTTTTTATTTCAACAACACACCACGAGGGCTTACAGCCTAAATACTATCGTACCGTGCGTGTTGACAAGGAGAAAAGAGGTAACTTGTTGATTCTGGACTTGAAGGTTTGGAGGTTCGGAGGAGAAGGAAAAACATGTGCCGGCAAGGAATTCCATAACTTGGAAGTCCACGGGACAAAAGAGCGGGCGTAGCAAGATGTTCTATGTTTGGTGACCTGGACAGTAAAAGGGTGCATTCGCTCTGTTCCCCTGGTAGATCTGTTGGGGGCAGCAGGTAGGGGAACTATGGAGGAAAGCTCATCTGAGCAGTGCCCGTGCAGATATCTATAAAAGAGAGAGAGGTCACCAACGGCACGTCGGTGAGCAAGGGATGGCAGCCTTTGGGTGAGGGTAGGGTCACCGATCAGACGTATAGCTCTTTTTTGAATGGAGTCCAGGATAGCGAGTGTAGAAGCGGCAGCTGCACCCCAGATGTGGGAGCAGTATTCGAGGTTTGGCCTTATTTGTAAAGTATATAAGGTATAGAGATTAGCTGGTGAAAAGTATTTACGAGCCCGGAAGAGGAAACCTATTTTCTTAGCAGCCGCTTCTGCAATTGATGTGACATGTTGGTGTCAATTAAGATTTCGATCCACAGAAATGCCAACAAGAGAAAAGGACTCATTACTTTGAATAACTTGGTTGTTTATTGTGATGGGTCTAGGGCTGGTGTATCTCTTATGAGAAAGAAAGCAAGACTGAGATTTGGTGGGGTTGAATTGTACAAGATTTCTACTTCCCCAGTCTAAATTTTTTTGGAGATCCACGGAGACAGAACCCTCCATGAGTCTGCGATCCTCATCTAATTGGGCTAAAGAGACAGGCTTAGAATATTTTATATTTGAGTGGAGGGTGTTGTCGTCCGCGTAACTGTGAACTGGGTTGGATGTGCTAGAGAGGAGGTCATTGATGTGGAGAAGAAACAGAGTAGGGGCTAAATCTGAACCTTGAGGAACTCCTGCATTAATTGGATACAGTTTAGAGGAATGACTATCCACAACAACAGAAATGCTCCTGTTGGAAAGGAAATTTGCTGTCCATGTAGAAAGTTTTGGTGGTAGGCCATAGGCCGGAAGTTTATTAAGCAGCGCTGCGTGCCAGACATGGTCAAAGGCTTTAGATATGTCTAGAGCGACAATCTGGGATTCACCGTGTAGTTCCATAGACTTGTTCCAAGAATGGGTGACAAAGGAAAGGACGTTGGCAGTTGATCTGCGCTGACGGAATCCATACTGCCTGTCGTGTATTAGACTGTGATTTTCAAGAAATTTTAGTAATTCGGTGTTTATATACTTTTCCATCACTTTAGAGATGACTGAAAGGACAGAAATAGGCCTGTAGTTGCTAGGAAACGCTTTGGATCCTTTTTTGGGAATGGGTTGTACTCGAGCAGTTTTCCAGTAACTAGGGAATATGTCTTTATTGTAAGATATCTGAAACAGACGATTAAGGACAGGAGCAAGTTCTGGTGCGCATTTTTTTATAACAATTGCAGGGATCTCGTCAAGGCCAGAAGCTTTCCTGGTATTAAGAGAAGAGAGCATATTTCGTACCTTTTTAGTTTTGAAAATGATATCTGTCATTTTATGCGCGACATTGGGGACTGTTGGTGGTTGAACATTTGGAAATGGGTTGAGAGTAGAATTGCCGGCGAACAACGAAGCAAAAAGTTCAGCCTTGCCCAGGGCGGTAGAAACAATTTCATCCCCTGAGACAAGAGGCGGGAACGTGCTTTTGCAGAAATTATTCCCAATAGATTTAGCAAGAGTCCAGAAGGATTTGCCGCCGTTGGAGCTTAAGAGGACTTTGTTTTTGATGTGGTTATTAAACGAGTTTTTTGCCTCAGAAAGAATGCGGACATAGCGGTTTCTTGCGTCGTTAAATGCTTGACGATTTTCTTGACTGGGATTGTGTAGAAGCGTTTTGTGAGCTTTGACCTTTTCAAGTCTGGCCTTGTCACAGGATTTAGAGGACCAGGGCTTTTGAGTGGCTGAAGAGGTTTTCTGTGTACGTGGAATAAACATATATATTATGAAAATGTAGAAATAGATCAAATTCGCTATTTCTTATCTTTTTTGTACCAAAGTTAATTTAAATATTTGAATGCTCAAAAATCACATAATCTGATCGGTTATTAGAATTGAATAAAAAACTGAAAAAAATAATTAAAACTGATCCCTACATGAATCATGGTATGCTATTATAAATGTAAATATTTAGAAAACTAGAGTCTTTAGGCATATGGAGTGTCATACAAAAGTTGAAGCAGGGCGTGCCCTTTACTTTTGAAACACGAAACATAGGCTGTTCCATGTGAAAAAATTGCGTTATGCAGTTTGAATTTTTTCAAATTCAGTCACTATTTAAGAGCGCCCTGTATATGGCATCTCGATCTTTCGATGAGTAATATAAACCAAGACCCCTCTGAATGCGCTCTTTTTATGAGGTTCCGCCATCTATTGATAAAAACGCCGTATCACAATTTTTGATATGTGCCAAAAACGTGAAAATTTGCAAAACAATTGAAATAACTCAAGAACGATGAACGGTATTTTTTTCTTACAAACACGCATTAAAATTCGATGGAAATGCAAAAATGCAATAGTATAAGCGATGTTCTGTTAAAAAAAAATTATCACAAACGACACTCTATAATTACCTCACGTATATAATTTTTTCTCGTATCTTGTATAATAACGGATGTATTGAGCTTTACCGTAGAAATACCCCACCTGTATGTATGTAAACAGATAAAAACTGACACTGACTCCGTATATTGGTTACAGGGTACAAAAGTCGTGGTCTCTTCAATAGCGATTTTTTTTCTACGAAATATCGCTAAAAATTATAGACTATTAAACAATAACCTCTGTAACTGAAACTACTGCCAACGTACCAGAGCAAGTGTCTCTTTGTAATGAATTTTCTGCAAACATTTTAGTAAAATGAAGGACAATGACTGTTGAAGCCGAAACTTAAGGCTTCGTTAAACACACTTCTTGCGACATTTCTTCCACATAACCTGTATTCGTTTCAGGTTCTTCGTTTGAACATGACTAATTTTGATGTTTCGAATCGCGAGGTTGACGTTTTAAGAAGAAATACTACAAAATATTCTACAAAATTTTTTTGGATTTCTTGACCTATTTGCACCAAAAAACTTATTTTTTTTCTGTAGCATTATAGTATAGACTTTGTTTCCACACAAAATATTTTGTTGCGTTTCTCTAATCACCAGCGGCCGAAATGTTTTTAATGCTTACAACCTCTTTTTTTCTTAAATTAGAGATCTAAATATTGGTACATAGTTTACCTTTTATAATATAAACCTGTGTAACAAATTTGATTGCCATAGCTTTGTTATTTCCGGAGATACAGAAATTTTGCGAAATGAATCTAAGAAATTTTCCCGGGATGACTGGGCTGATTCTCCTGGCTAACGAACTCATCAAAGCCACTTGCCAAAGGAAGGTACCTAAGAAATTTGATCAAAATCGGGTTATTATTACTTGCACATCGTCAAGACGTGTGGAAGTATGGAATCGGCGACAAAATTTTGAAAACTTTTTTTCCCTTATACGTCGTAAAAAGTATCAAAACATATAAAAAACATGATATGGGAACGAATTTTTCTCCTGTCGACTTGTCGGTCTGTATGTCTGTCTATTTGTAGCCACGATAACTCTAGAGCGAATTGAGATATCGTCTTCGTATACAGATGGCACCCGACAAACGAACGGTTCAGATTGTTTTTGGATAAAATCGCTTCAGGGGGTAGGGAATGAATGGGGGTGCGTTGGTGAAAATTGACATTTTTTCGTTAAAACTCCAGTAATATACCGTTTTGGGGTTTGTTTATTAGAAAACTTTCTATTTCATCAAACATCTGGTATTCTGTGCTGAAATTAAATTAGGGGTTGAATGTGTGGGCTTGGAATATCGGTGACAGAAATTTCAAATTTTTTTGGTAAAACGGCGTAAAAAGTCTCAAAACATATGGAAAACTTGATTCTGGAAGGAAATTTTTTTCACATTTTATGTATTCATAGTCACTTACGACACCGTCTATGTGAACCCACTGGACACAATTCTCAAGGTAAGACTGTATTAACTGATTACTGATACCCTTAAAACCATGCATCTCCAACTTTTCAAGTTGCAAGTTGTGACTTGCCATATCGAAGGCCTTAACAAACATGCACCGAGTCGCTTACTTTCATCCAACAATAAATACTCTCCGTGATACAAGCTATTACATCCTGTGGTGATCTTCCTTGGCTTAAACCATCCTGTATGCCAATTTCAAGATGGCATTAGTAAGTGCGGGGATTACAAATTTCCTGAAATGTTTCCACAAAAACGAACTCATGACTATGCATAGATTTATAACTCCTTAGAATATGTCCTAGATTTATCATAAATAGACACATCTAGCGAGAACTGTATAATAGTCAAGCTGGTGTCAAGTCCGGGGTAGTCAAATTCAGGGTTTTCAAAATTGCTAAGTCATAGTCGGGTTGTAGAAGAAGAAAAAGAATAGAAAAAGGCAATAGATTAAAAGAAAAGGAAATGTTTTCTACGAGAATGTCATAGTTCGCGTTTTCTTCTCGACCGACAGAATCAGCATTCGTTATGGCCACATGGTATACATTCCATATGCTCATAACTGAACAGCCTTCGTTCTTTGGCCGAGTCAAGCCCGCTAATCAGGAAGGCTCATAGAAAACGAAATAAAAGCAAAAGAAACAAGGGGGAGGGCATAATGAATCTTCCCGGAAATTTTCAGCAAGACATTGTCCAGGGTCATTATCGATACGTCAAATTTATAAAGGTAATACATACCGACGTTTTTCTCCGGACAATGTACAACGAAATAAATCTCAAGGAATTGCAAAAGTCACGATACTCTTTGGCGAATGTCGTCTACGAAAACTCGCTAAAAATAGTGGACATAGACAACTAATGAAACTACATTAATACAGTTATTGAGACCTTGAAGCTATTACCTACGCGATTAACTAGTTTTCACACAAGAAATAAGATATAATTCCAGACTAGCTGTTATTAAAATAAGCACTAAAAATATGTTTTACTTAAGTTCGGAAAGATTAGGATCTAGCAAACACATCTGAAAACCATACCCAAAACATTACTTGTTTTTATATAGCACATAACATATAACAAAATATTCAAGTGGCGAATACAGTGGACAAAGTTTAATGGTAAAACTCGAGACAACAAAAATCACATGTATATCTGGTAAACTACTCATCTGTAGAAAGCCTACGATTTTACGATTTCCATCAGTAAGAGCTGCGATAGGAAGGGGATGGAAAATGTTAGCGTTTAGAGGGGTACAGGATGAGCGAGGGTGAACTTAATCTGTGCTTCTGGTCGCTTAGATAAGGCAATCACCACGGGATCGCTTTATACCCTCTCCCCTCGAGTATACCCAGTGAATCACACTATATTATTTAGGGTTGACACCATCAATTAAACTGTTATCTGAAAATAGTTATAAAATGATTCTGTATAGTGGGGTTGTGTAACAATCACACCAGCTTAATATATTTAGTCACAGTTATTTTTAAATATTACCCCATAAAACTTTATCTTGGCTTACCTAGAGATATCGCAGTACTCATAAATGGGCACTATCTGTGCCTAAGTATGTTGTATGCATACAATGTTATCTCCACGTTTCGACTTCAAACTGATCATCATCAGAAAGAATATAAAAGGAAAGAAAATGCGATTAATAACATGAGATGTTACATTTGGACACTTGTTGTATGGATCTTCCAAATTACAGGCTTGCAGCGGGATTTGACAAAATATATTTCTGTTATAAGTTTCTTGTATGCGAATGTATCTAAGTATATAAGTTATATCTATATGACCTGGAAACTTTTCACTAAGCAAAATTATATTTAACTGATATGGTTACAACTATTTCTTTTTAATTAAAAGAAGGTTTGGCTGCGGCAATATACCATTCGCACAATAGCGTGGTAACAACTATGATGTATAAATAAACTGTCCAACTTTAATCCTTTAATTGACTAGATGAGAAAGAAGTGAAAGAAAATTATGATATTCATTACATAAGTAAGCGCCGAAATTTCCCGGCCTGGCATAGATCCAAAGTATCGGAGCCTGTCAAATTTTGTTAATACATTGGCCCAAGTCTAATTAGCCTTGGAAAAAACAAAAATCAATTTTATGTCAATTAGTTTCCTTAGAACTGACACTTGTTCATCACGATCTCAGAAATTCTCTAAGTGAATATTGAAACCTGTGATGAGCACTGATAAGTACACTTGAAAAACCCAAATCACCACAACACATTTTAAAAATTTTCACTAACCAAGTTAGCGTCATAAGAGGATGAAAAATTCTAACTACTTTTAAAACTAACCTCACCTTATATACCGGATCTTAGGTAAAGAAACGGAACCGAGAGGGGAACTAGTCGCAGGCAAATTCTGCAGTGTATTGTATTCTTATCGCCGGACGGAGTCTTTGGACTGTCTTTATTAACTTACCTAAAAGGTGTCGATCTGTAATAATTTTGGGTTCAACGACAACTAAATTAACATAGTTTCGTTTGGCGGAAATATCTGTATTCTTATGTTATCTCTAGGACGTGTTGAAACGTGGGAATTCATTTTACAAAGCAATCGATCAAGTGACTAGTGATCGGGGGTGGAGAAACGTTCATGATTTTTGTTGAAACTATATTTCGATATATATATATATATATATATATATATATATATATATATATATATATATATATATATATATATATATATATATATATATATATATATACCCTACTTTCTTTCATAACCAGGTCGGGAAGTTTTGGTGCTCACCTCCTATGTCCCGAAAGACATGAATTAACACACCACCGACTGTAATAATGGTTATATTTATTATGGGCCATTTTATGGATTGTATCTTGAAAGATACTTTGTAAAATATGCCATGATATTCTTATGTTGTGATTTTAAAGACATAGCGCCAGTAACAAGTGAATTAAAAACATATGGATACAAGGATAGTTATCTATATTACTAAAGCAGTAAGAGAGAAAAGCATCAGATTTTGACCGTAAACGTTTGAATGTGAATAATGTCGTTGAAAATTGTTGGATTTTGATGATTTAAAAAGTGGGCGAGGCGAACGTGAAGGACGCAGTCAATGATAGGTGAACAGGGACGATCGATCGGAAAGAAGCGATATGGGGATCCGAAAACGATTTTTTAGAACGTCGCTGGGAGCGAACAGAAAGCTGCAGGAGAAAGCGGCCCGTCCGGATCATAAAGGGGCGAATTTGATCGAGGTAAAACTTTTTTGGGAATGCTGGGGTGAAAAAAATCCGAGAAGCAAGAGCAAAAACTGGATTATCGACCTAAAAATGTGCTCCGATGAGGGTTTCAGCTCCTCTGACGATACGGCACTACGAAACGCACTATTACCAATAATGGAATCTCTAGAAAATTTTACATCAAGTAGGCCGCCTGTTTTTCTTTCACGGTCCAGGGGATTTTTTAATAAACATCAAAGTTGAAGCACTTTATGGAGAGCCGCTGGTTTTGTGTGAAATTAGTCTACTTTGAACAAATCTCGTTGTTGGAATTTTTGACAGGCAGGGTTTAAAAATTATTTGCCTAAACGTCAAAATTTGCGACACTTTGTACGCTAATCACGACGTGTAGTTTACGTCCGAAATTAATACCCGATTAACCTCGATTGACTATTAAAGAATACGTTTTTATCCACAGACTGGGTCACCTGATTGAATTTGTTAATTAGAAAACCGTTTTTAAATTTGTCCTCTTCACCGATTTTTAAAGTCGACTATATGTCATTTATAATAATTAATTCATTATTATAGGTTGAAGGGCACGTTTAATATGACAAATGTCATATTATTGTTATAAAGCGTTTTGGGGCGAGAACATCGTGTATAGTTTTTGCAACGTTGCAAAGTTAGGCCCTATCTGTTTGTATGAGCGTGATTATTTATCAAGTGATTATTAATGAGGTGGTAAGTAAACTCAGTTTTCTGTATATAATATAGTTTAGAAGCTGTGTCAAAATAATCCATTTTAATTCTCCCATTTTCCCAAAGTGATTTTTGAACACGTATATCTGCAATTTTTACGGGTTTGCCATATATTATTTAATCTGAATGGTTTTTAGTCGTTTATGTTGCCTACTTATGTCACAGCATTAAAAAAAGTTTTTTAAGTTAATTTTAATGGGAAAATAGTTTAAAAAATACACTTTTCAAGAAACCTGTCACATTTTTAGTGGTATACTTTTTATCAATGCATACTTTGCGATACTTAAGTAATGGTGTAACCGCAGAGATGGCTATAAATCGAATCTTTATATAACTCTAAATACGCGGCAGCCACTACTTTCCATTTATAGCCTAATTTTGTTATTTAATGCCAAATTGGAAGGCCTATTCTGAAATGCAGTTTGTTTTTCTTCTTCTTCCAAAGATAATTCGCTTAAGCTGAGTAAACTGGCTATTCGATAGGAACAGTTTGTCAACAAAGTTTTAAATAATATTTCATACGATATATATATATATATATATATATATATATATATATATATATATATATATATATATATATATATATATATATATATTAACGCAGGAAGTGCGTTAGGGTAGAGAATATGGTGGAATTTATCAAATAAAACGGAAAACGTAAAAATAACATATTGGCGGAACAAGTGCGTTACGGTAATGAACAATTATATAATTAATACATATTATGGAAGTAATATTGACGCAGCAAGTAGGTTATGGCAGAGAGTATGGTAACATTTATCAAATAAAATGGAAATTTTTAAAATAACATATTGACGCAGCAAGTCCGTCACGGTAATGAACAATAATATAATTAACACATATTATGGAAGAAATAATGACGAATCAAGTGCATCACGTAAAGGTGGATTCATCCCAAAAAATTGATCCTTGCAGAAATGTAGATCCATGCGAACAGGTAGATCCATGCGAAAATGTTTATTCTTGCAGAAACGTAGATCGATGCGAAAAGGCAACGGTAGATCCATGCGCAAAGGTAGTTCCATGCATAAAGGTAGTTCCACGCGCAAATGTATATCCATGCGCAAAGGTAGATCCAGCTCTGGACCGCAAAAGACAACTGATCTACGGACAACCTAGACCGGAGACAGAGCATTATAAAACTTTACCCTACGAATTGCTGTGCAGACTAGTTCAAGGCACAGTAATTTTGGAATGGGTGGAGTGAAAAAGACAAAGGGCATGCACAATATGTGAAAGCCTGCGGTGTTATCGGGGCGGCAAAGACGCGGACGAGCCCTCAGGGGAAAAAAGGTACATCCATATGCAAAGGGACACCCATGCACCCACTAGTATTCACTATTTTGGTAGTATTACATGAAATTTCAGCGGAAGTCTACTAACGACTTCGGTTTATGATATGATCCAACAATGTCTGTCCGGGTGGATGTACATGGGAAGGCTTACATTTCATGCAACAAAATATAGTTTGACCTTTGGAACACAACCTGCATCTCACTTCGCAACTGTTATGCTAAAACGGTCGACATTATCCATCATTGTCTCACCTGTGGGTCGCGAAACAACTGAATTTCTGATTATCACTGCTGGAGATGAAGAAGCACTAGGTTTGCCTATTTCGGATTTATTTAGTTTAGTTTGGGACACAACCTACATCGTCTCTTCGCAACTGTTATGGTTAAATGGTCCACATTATCCGTCATTGTCTCATCTGTGGGTCTAGAAGCAACAGGATTTCTGATTATCAGCTGTAAGAATGTATTTTCTCACCAAAGCCGAAAGTTAACGTTTAAAATTTTTAAGGTTGTAAACAGTGCTGTTCCAGAACACTGTGCCTTCTGCTTCTCTAAGCACTTGAAGCACTTTTGTGATTAGGAGCACTTTTTGAACTTCATAAAAAGGCTTACTACTTAGTAATCCCGAAAAGAGCTCCCGAATATTGTGAATGCTCCTGAGGACTGTAAATGCTTGCCAGCACCTAAATATGTACGAGTTCTTAAAACCGCAAAACCCAAATGAGTTTTTGATACAAAAAATTTATTTGTTTACTCTCATGTTCCGACGTAAGAAATAATTAAAAATTATTTTCAGCATATCTTCTCCTTCTATAATATACCTTAACTATAAGATAGATGAATAAGTGAAGATTGGAACCTGCGATGAGCACTGATAAGTACAATTTAGAGAACACATTCTGTTTAATTGCGTTTTGTACTGATGTACCACATTTTATTTGTTTTTGTTTCTTGATTACCTCGAAGGACCTGATTATGTTTTGTTAAATTAAACGCTGATTTTAGTAACACTTAACATTTAATAACAAACTGTAAACTTATACAAAATTACTTATATGCTTTAGAGTCCATGAAAACTCTACGAAATGAGTAGTGATTATGCTAGCACAAGCGTCTTGCTTGTTTCGAGTCTATAGAAGAACTGCCTTGAATAAATATCGAATTTTCCTACGCTATCTACCTGAGATAGGTTAGCAGACTTATGGTCAATTGTAAACAAGAAATGACTCTAGTTGGGTTATTCCTAATCGCTTTTACAATTGCATTGTACAGATGGTAAATATTATAACAAAGAAGGCTACTAAGAAATATGTAAATTTGAGAGGTCTAATCCTCTAGACGAGATGTTTTAACACATTCCATTACAATACAGTTTTCGGACCTGACGAACGTTTGCCCAAGAAACTTATCCTCATCAGTGGGATGTATCAAGTTTGTTCATCATTCTTATGATGCTAAACAACACATAATAAACTTTATTCATCATCCTGATGAGGCTAACTTTGTTAGCAAAACGATCGTCAGGTCTGAAAACTGCATTGTGATGAATTGGGTTCTCCAAATTGTATTGATATGACAGATAATACATTTTGTGATTTTGATAATGACAACATTAAAGTTTTAGCTGAATTTTGTTACGGCTATACAGCTCTAATTTTAGATTGTTCCAGTGTATTTCCAATTAAATCAAATTAAAACATGATTTTTATAGAACTGGTTCTAATTTCTATTGATAAAAAAAAAGAATTATGAAAATTAAGTCCGAAAAGATGGGAGGGAGATAATGGAGTCACCTCTTCAAAATGATTATATTATAGGTATTAATTATTCAGAAGCAGTGTGTGTGTGGTTGCCACCAATATAATTCTTCAAACTTCTCTTGATAATTCCATTGAAACAATTTTTTTAACATATGGTATGAACTTTGAAGTTTAGATCAAGTTTTATTGTAATATCAACTCTTCTATAAAAATACGTTACTTTCATATCGTCAATAGGTGGGGAAGTATGGCATCGGTGACAAAAATTTCAAAAACTTTTTTCGCTTATACGTCGTAAAAAGTGTCAAAACATATAGGAAACATGATTTGGAACGAATTTTTTTGTCTGTTGGTCTATATGTTTGTAGCCACGATAACTTTTGAACGAATTGAGATGCAGTCTTCAAATTTGGTATACAGTTAGCACACAACAAACGAACAGTTCGGATTGTTTTTGGGTAAAATCGTTTCAGGGGGTAGTTGATGAATCGGGGTAACTTGTGGAAAATTGACATTGATTGTTAAAACTTGAGTGATGGGATGTTTTAGGATTTTTTTATTAGAAAACTTTCAATTTCATGAAATGTCTGATATTCTATGCTGCAATTAAATTAGGAGTTGAATGTGTGAGGGTGGAATACCGGCCACCGGTAAGATATCTTCGGGGGTAGGGGATAAATGAAGAATGATTTGGTAAAAATTTACATTTTTTCGTTAAAACTCGAGTAACATAAGGTTTCAGACGTTTATGAGTACAGTATTGCGAATATTTCTGGACACTAAATTAATTTAATTAGAATGTCTTTCTGAGATTCTGGTATCAATGACAGAAATTTCAAATTTTTTTTCGCTTAAACGTCGAAAAAGTGCCCAAACATATAGAAAACATGATTTGGGAACGATTTTTTTTTGGTCTGTCGGTCTGTATGTCTGTATGTTGGTAGTCACGATAACTTTAGAACGAATTGGGATATCGTCTTCAAATTTGGCATACAGTTGGCATCCGACAAACGAACGGTTCGGATTGCTTTTGGGTAAAATTGCTTCAGTAGGTAGGGGATGAATGGGGGTGATTTGGTCTAAATTGGCATTTTTTCGTTAAAAATCGAGTAATATAACGTTTTAGGCTTTGTTTATTAGAAAACTTTCAACTTCGTCAAACATCTGATATTCAGTGTTGAAATTAGCGGTAGAATGTGCAGGAGTAGAATATCGGTGCCAGAAATTTCGAATTTCTTTTGCTAAAACAGCGTAAACAGTCTCAAATTACATAGAAAACATTATTTTAACGATTTAACGATTTTTTTTTCTGTTGATCGGTCGGTCTGTCGGTCTATACGTTTCTCTGCTAGTAGCCATAATAACTTTTTACGAATTGAGCTATCGTCTTCAAATTAAGTATACAGTTATCACCTGAACAACGAACGGTTCGCCTTGTTTTTGGGAAAAACCGCCCCAGGGCGGTAAGTGATAAATAAGGGGTGATTTGGTGAAAATTGATTTTTTTTCGTCAAAACTCGAGTAATATAACGTTTTTGGGTTTGTGTATTAGAAAACATTCAATTTCATCACTTATCTAATATTCTGTGTTGAAGTTGAAGTAGGGGTTGAATGTAAGGGGGTGAATATGAATTTAGTTTTGAAAGAATATTACATTAGATTATTAAGTGTACGTAGAGTTTAGTTCCTCTGATTATTTTTTTTTATCGAGAAATTCACATTTCACCATAAAATTCTTTGGGGTGATGGCCTGAATTTAGCACTTGTGTGGTTTCACAAAAGTATCAGAACCTCTGAAAGTTCAAGCCGCAGAGAAAAAAGTTTCAGACAATGATTTTTTTTTTGGCTATCTGATGGTGACCCTGAATTTTATCTTGACGATAACTTTCAACTTTGAGGTCAAATTCATATTGTCCGTGAAATTCACATAGTGGTTGACCATCTAGAGGTGAAATATTAAATTGTTTTGTAATTAAGCAATCGATATCAAATTTGGTGCACAGGTAGCTGCTCACAACCTGATAGTAAAACGTAAAAACGTGCCGATAACAAGTATACAGTTATTGCCGCCAAAGGAACCGTTGTTAATTTAGCGTGCGTTGAACTTTCTCAAGACTATTACAGATGGACACTTTTAGATAAAGCAATAAGGATAGCGCAAAGACCTGGTCAGGCGATAAAAATACAATACACTGTGGAATTTGCCTACGACTAGTGTCTCATCTCGGTTCGATCTTTTTACCTGAGATCCGGTATATAAGTTGATGTTAGTTTTTTAAGTATTTAGAATGTTTCATCCTCTGATGACGCTAACTTGGTTAGTGAAACGATCGTCAGGTCTTGTTTAAAATGTGTTGTGGTGATTTGGGCTCTCCAAGTGTACTTATCAGTGCTCATCACAGGTTCCAATCTTCACTTAGTGAAGCATCTGTCAGTTGACTCCTGTCAAAATTGGAACAAGCTGCCTCATTTAGTTTGTGTTAGATAGCCGTTGAAAGCAGACAACCTCTTGAGTTATAACGAAAATGGAAAAAAGTTAATTTCATGTGCTCATAAAACATTATTTTTTTTGCGGAAAAAAAAAACATCACTAAAACCAAGGCTAAGCTTGATAAATACTACGGGGACTCCGTACTATCAATTTCCTTGGTAAAAAAGTGGTTTACTGAATTTCGTTGCGGCCGTACAAGTCCAAATGACGCCGAACGTTCTGGACGCCCAGTTGAGGTCGCCACACCCGAAACAATTGAAAAAATACACGATATGGTGTTGGCCGATCGGACATTGAGAGTGCGGGAGATTGTGGACGCCATAAGCATATCACATGGCTCAGTGGTTTTGATTTTGCATGATCACATGGGTATGAGAAAGCTATCTGCAAGATGGGTGCCGCGTTTGCTATCAATCAACCACAAAGGCAATCGTGTGACAACTTCAAAGGAGTGTTTGGTGTTGTTCAACCGCAATAGGGACGAGTTTTTGCGCCGTTTCGTAACCGTGGACGAAACATGGATTCACCACAACACACCAGAGATCAAGCAGCAGTCAAAAGAGTGCGTTTCTCCGTGCGAATCGGCGCCGAAGAAGGCCAAGGTGGGTTTATCAGTCAATAAAGTCATGGCAACCGTTTTTTTTTTGGATGCACACGGTATAATCCACATTGATTACCTTCAAAAGAGAAGAACAATCAATGGCGAATATTATATCAACTTATTGAACCGATTCAATGACGATTTGAAGAAAACACGACTGCATTTGCCCAAGAAAAAAGTTCTTTTTCACCAAGACAATGCAAGGGTGTACACATGTGTAGTCTCCATGGCGAAATTGCATAAATTGGGCTACGAATTGCTCCCTCATCCGCGCAATTCTCCGGATTTAGCCCCGAATGACCATTTCTTGTTTCCAAACTTAAAGAACTGGCTCGGCGGAAAGATATTTGACTCAAATGATAAAATCATCTCACAAACAAATACCTAATTTGAGGACCTCAACAAATCTTATTTTTTGGAATTGATAAAAAAATTGGAGAAACGTTGGACGAAGTGTATATAGCTCAAGGAAAGCTATGTTGAGGAATAAAATGATTTTTTGTCAAAAAACCTGTTTCATTCATAAAGTCACGCACTTATTGACTTGTCCTCGTATATTCATTTGTCAGGAAATGCTTAGTGCTTAGTGTTCGAAGCACTTTCCATTAGTGCCCAGAACCGCCCTGGTTGTAAATATATTGAAAATTGACGTGGTAAGCAGTATGATTATTTATTGGTTTAAAACATTTCTTTAACGACGGTCTATTTTTTTAATATGCCAGAGAGCAGTTTCACTTCACCGTCCTTGTGTCGATTTTCTCTCTTTATGGGAGCATAGGGATGTTTAGCATGCCTACTATCTTATGGTACAGGGGACTGGCGGCTTTACGCCCCCTTCGAAGGGCGAAACGTACAGATTCAACTAACTCAGACACAAGCCATGACCTCGGTAGCACTGTTTATGAAGATATAATATAATAAATAAGTAATAAGTAATAAGTAATAAATAATAAAAAACACCACAGTTCACAAACTTCGCACCCTAAAGTATTAGAGTTGTGCGGGGGACTTACATACACAAATAGACAAAGGACACCACCCATAACTCATCAAACGCCGGCCTTTCCACATTCGAGTGAAAAAACCTGTATGCGGGACTCGAACCCGCGGCCTGTCTAATTCTAGAAGTTACTCGCCTCGCAAACTTAGCTATTCGACCTGTGAGTAATTAATTAATCTGTCATTTTTAGGCAAAGTGGCTGGTTGTGGTTATATGTGAAACCGGAACCCTCGCACAGCGAGTCTACGTTTATACCGCGATATTGATAGCTTTTACTTAATTTTTATTCACAGCTTACAAGTTAAATTACGATCACTGTTGAATTTTGTTACTATATGTCAGTGTCATCCTTGAAAATCACACACGTCTCAACTTTGATGACAATTAACGTCATTGTCTATTTTACCCGAGTGAATACAACTTGATTAAAAAGGAAATTGCAACCAGTTTGTAATAAGTAGTCTTAGTGGCAGCGTAACATATTTTATGGCGGTACATACAGGAAAAAGTGACACGTGGCGTTATTCGATACCACACGACGTATTCATTGTGTGCAAAATAAGCGACGGCGACTTTAATAAAAAAGAGGTTCTATTCTAAGTTTATTGTAACACTTTGGGTAGATGAAATAAATTTGTTTTTGGTAAATCAATCTCCCATATTTTGTTGAACATAAAAAAATATTCTGGACACAGCAAGTGCGTTATGGTAGCAAATTTTCATGAAAATGTTTTTAATGTCAAATATGTCTTTTAGCCAACTTTTAAATTTCAAATCCAACAAATTACTATAATTTGTTTTATGGAAATTCACCTGAAACCTGCTGGTCGATCTAGTGAGACGACCAAATATTCGAAAATTTATTTTTTCTGACACATCTTCACGCTCTATTAGTGAATTTTCTTTTAAAAAAAAATCACAAATGAGGAGATCCCAACTTTCGAATTTTGAAAAAATTTCTTCAAATGAACGCTAATTAGGCCCTCTAGAACACATATCTGAGGTCAGTTTTAATTTTTATATGTTATATATATATATATATATATATATATATATATATATATATATATATATATATATATATATATATATATATATATATATATATATATATATATATATATATCACACCGAAAACTCAGAAAATAATGGGTCGATTTTGAATAAATTTGGTGAATACCTTCCTTTTTCGCAAGTGGCTTGGATAAGTTCGTTAACTAGGAAAATACGCCCAGGTTTTTCCGGAAAATTTTGTGTTTTGTTTCGAAAAAAAATTATATCTCCGAAAATAACAAAGTAAGGGAAACCAAGTTTGGTTCGCGGGTTGATATAATTATATGTAAATTACCTACCAAAATAGGTTAGAAGACAAAAAAATTATGGACATTTAAAGAAAAATAAATTGGGTTTTCCTCAAAACGTCAAAGTCGCGATTTAAAACGTCAAAATTGGCAACATTTGGGCAAAGAACCTGAAACGAATACGAGCTATGGAAAGAAAATGTCTCAAGAAGAATGTTTTACAAAGCCTGAAGTCTTAGCTTCAACCGTCATTGTCCTTCATTTAACTAAAATATTTATATAAAATTCATTTCAAATAGACCCTTTCTCTGATGCTTTGGCAGTAATCTTAGCTATAGAGTTTATCGTTTAATGGGATATAATTTTTGTCGAATTTTCGCAAAAAATCAATAAAGCTCAATATATCCGTTATTATACAAGATACGAAGAAAATTGTATACATTAATTATAGGGTGCCTTGAGCTACATCTTAAAGAAATATTTACACAATCACAGGCTGGCCCATAAGTCGTTGGTGATACAAATTTTCTTTTTTTTTTAATCGAACAAGCCTTATGATATTTAATTTTTCCATTTTCCATCGAAATATAATGCATGTTTGTAGGTAAAGACATTCGGGACGCAGCAAGTGCGTTATGGTAGCGAATTTTCATTAAATGCTTGAAATTTGAATAGCTCAATTTGCTATTAACCTACAAGTTTGCACAAGAAACCAGTTTTTTCGGGAACGCTTTAAGTTTACTTTCGGAAATTTTTGTACATTTTCAAACAATAAAGTTATTGTGATGAAACATGGCACATTGTTTCTATTATATAAGTTATACTGGTAACCAAATTTGATGCCTGCTTTCTTAAAAAAACACACATATTTACTGTTAAAAACATTTTTATGAAAATTCACTACTATAACGCATTTGCTGCGTCCAGACATTTTGTATTATTGGATAGTTTATACAAAAACATAAATCAATAAATGTAGTACAGAACAAAGTAACTATCGTCACAAAAATGGCCGCTAAATGTGAAACCAGCTTTAAATGCCAAGTATTTTCAAAACTTATACTAAATTTCTTAAGTCTATCTAAATGTAATCTGTAAAATGGGGACTAAATGACAGATCAGCATTCAAGAACATACCTTACAAACATATAATAGCAATCAGTATTAGACAAATCAATTGTATGTTTCTCAATAAAACATAAGTTTTTCATTATCTGTGTACATATTACAATCAAAATTAGCAGTAAACGTGACTCCTAAGTCCTTAACCTAATCAACAGTATTGATAACATATTGACCAAATTTGAAATTAATGGATGAGTATACATTGGCACCCTTACAAAACCTGATCAGAGAACACTTTGACATAAGCAATTCATTTTAATTTATTTAGGCTATGCCATTCAACAAATGGATGAAACATTAAGCAGTCTTAAATACTATCAATTATTGTGTAAATTTTAATATAATCAGCCTACACTAGAATATGAGAAGGGGAGAATACAAAACAGCACCAGTGGTCAAAAAATGGAACAGCAACGGGCCAACAGGGAAGCCTGTGGCACACCCAAAGCAATTCCAATACTGGATAAAACATAGGTTTTTACTTTGATTTGAACGGAAGGCCCCCTCAACAATAATCTAATCCAATACCAGAGACTCCGAAATATTACAAACTTCTCAACTTACCAAACAAGGCACTATGACTTACAGTGACAAATACTTTAGATAAATCCGTATATACTGCCGTAATTGCATAAATGTAATTCAAATTTCTCAAAATCGAACAAAATATGTCAATATCCTATGCAGTATCAGAGCATATTAAACAGTCCCAATCAGTGAGTGAAAGTTGTTGGCTTATGGAACCATAGTCAGCTCTTCCAAATTCATATAAGTAACCTGGGTAGTATTTCAAGATCAAAAAAACTTTAACTGCAATTTATGTTTCAAGACACCAGTGTATTAACCAACAAAGTCCCTGAGTGATAATTGACTTCTAAAGTCCAAATTATCTTAAAGAAATTAATAATTCTTAGAAGCCCTATTAAATGTTTTCAATATATGAAGGAATTTTTAATATTCAAACCTTTATATGTTTTCGTATATGTATCCTTCATAGATTGTTCTTACAGAATATTTAGAGCAAAATCTTAACGCCACCAGCCTTAAATGCACCTGCCACTCAGGGTGCCCAATAAATTTCCGAAAAGTAGAACGGTACAACCAAGGGCGTACCCAGAATCAAAACTAGAGGGGGCAAGCCATGGTCGTTACATCTTATCGCGGAAAAGGTGAATGAAACCAAAATTTTAAGAAAATTATGTATAATTATAGCAGTGCTTTGATCAACTAAGTTATTACAATTATTTACTTGAAAAAAAATTATTCTCGTTACATGTCTTATAGTAGTATAATTTTTCTTGGATTTGTACAAAACTTGTTCAAAACTCTCGTTTCAATCCAGTCCTGATTTTCCTTGAAGAATTTCCGATGGACGTTCATCAAACACAACCCAGTCAGTCTGTCTTCTCCTATTGTACTTCTCAGCCAGGTCTTTACCCTTCGAAGGGTACTGAAAGATCGTTCAACAGTAGCCGTAGTTGATGGAAAATCACTTAAAATGAGGGGTGCATGCCTTGTTGCAGGGATAAAATATTAGCCTCCTCCAAAAGTGCAGCCACTTCAATATCCTTTAATTTGTCTTCTGCTAAATCCTTCTTTTTCCACAGATTATACCACAAATCTAATTCTGCAGAGATATCACCCAACTCATAAAACTCCATGAAAGATTTTGCATTTTTCCCCAAATCTTTTGAAGTCATTTTTAGCATGTATGAAGGATGAAGATGGGATAAGGAAAAAGCAGGTGTATTTTCGTGTGAGAATCTAACATTCAGTGATAAAGTTAAAGAGTCAAGATAAGGGATGATCAACGACCGTCCCCAATATTCAGTCGCAGTTTCAGATGGCGGATTACTTCTGTGTATTTGCTTTTGAACAATTCGTGGGACTGTTTCCTCAACGCCGACTTTCTCCGCGATATCATGTGATTTTTCAAGTAATTCATCAGAAACATGTTCAATTTCTTGTCGATCCTTCTTGATGACATCAAATATTGCACCAATATGTTTCCTCACCATAATCAAATCCATATTTTTACTTTGTAGAACGTTCACAACGGGTTCCAAAATCGCAGAGTACTTTGCAATCATGACTAAACCTACGATGAAAATTGGTTTAGTAACTGCACAGTGCAATTGATAGGCAAATTTTCTTGTAGCATAGTTTCCTTCGACCGAGAGATGTTCTAACGCATTGACGATTTCATGGAAGCTGCCTGAAAACTTTCTAATGCTCTTGTATTTCTCAGACCATCTGGTCTCACTGAGCCTTGATAGATTAGAAGCCGAATTCCTGCGGGCTGGCGACTCACGAAAGAAGGATATTGTATCCTTAACTGTTGCAATTAAGTTTCTTATTTCCGCTGGTTTGCTAGCATCATTGACCACAAGATTTAGTTTGTAGCTTGAGCAATGGAAAAATAAAGATTTATTGTACTTTTTCTTCAAAATGGTCTGTACACCATCTTCTTTTCCAGCCATCGTAGAACACCCGTCAAATCCAAATCCAACACAATTCTCTGCTGAAAGATTCTGATCAACTAAAAAACTGAATTGTGCTAGCGATTGTAGGGGCATCTTGAGATTTCAGCTCAACATAGCCTACAAATTCCTCTCTGATTTTTTCTTGGTTCTCATCATTAAACCGCAATCCGATAAAAAGCTGTTCTTTTCCAGTGATATCTCCTGTTTTATCGGCCATTACAGCGTAAGCTTTTGCTTGTTTACAATTTTCAATAATTGTTTCTTTAACAACTTCACCACATAATCTTATAATCTCATTTTGAATTTTTGGTGAAGTGTAGACTGCATTTTTTCGACATGTATCCAAATGATTCTTTAGCTTCACATTACCACAGTCAATTCTCAAATTTAAAAGGTCAAAGAAAACCCCATCATCTCCTTCCTTTCCTCTTAGTGGCAAATAATGAGTTTCACAAAATATGATACAAGAAATAATTGATGATAATATTTGTTTGTTTTCTTCAATCATCTTCTGGTGACCACTTTGCAACTGTACATCAACTGGAACATCGTAATTTGATGGTGGAACCGAAGGATTTGTAAGCAAATTCTTCCTTTTTTCTGATGGCAACTTAAGGGCATGACCAACATAACGACCAATGTCATTTTCATGGTAGCCATCGTATTCTTCAATCGTTTTAGTTGTCTCAGGAACAGCTACGTGTAGAGGTGAAGAATTACTAGACCCTTGTTCCATAATAGACACAGAATCCGATGGTTCGGTCAGTTTAGTTCCATCTTCATCACCATTACTGCTTCCACTTCCACTATTGTCATCTTGATCCTTTTTCAGTTTGAGAGGTTTTCTGTCTGAAAATAATAGAAATTGACATCATTCAAATTTCAATAAAACAGGCTTATCCGTTAGTTGAAGACAATACGAAATTCACTGCTTTAACCTATATCAATAAATCCAGCAATAGATTGAAATCATTTTTATCAAATTTTAATTTAAATATTGCGTTCAGAACAAACAATAATCTCAGTAAATACATTAAGAACAATAAAGCAAGGAGTTTGAAAGAAAATAAATCAGGTGTCTATCAACTAAATTGCGGCAGTTGCGATAAATTTTATATCGGAAAAACGTTATAAACTCGTATTTCAGAGCACAAAAGAATTTTTGATTTGGATAATGGTATTTCACATTACGCGACTCATTTAGAAATGAAAATCATTATTTTGATAAAGTTTAAATCTCATTTTGAAGTAGTTTTCATTATATTATATGATAAATTTAATTTAAAATTTTATTTTCTACATAAATTGAGAAATTACTTAACTTACCTTTTTGAAACCAGTTTCTTATATCCATTTAGGCAGCCTCAGTGTTCTCCAAACGTAAATAAGAAGGTAAACTAATAAACTATAATAATTGGTTATTTAAAAAAATACTTAGTAGTAAACACCAACAGTTCAACTAACATACAAATACTGATCAAGTAGCGGCGGGCGGGTCAGTTTATATAGTGATGCGGACATGCGGAACTCTCTAGATCGAAGGGGAAGGCGGAGACCTTTCTAGAAGATTTCCTTTTCTCTCATTGGCTGCCGCCTGTAGACTCTAGCGATCTCTCAGTCTTTCTCGAATCCACTAACTGGCTGACAAATTTCGATACCAGTCGCTAGATGGCTCTAGATCAGTGTAAAGCTTTGCGAGATGTACGATAATTACCCTATTTGTTTGTGGTATTATTTTTTATAAGGATTTATTATTTTGCTTCTTCCAGGCTTCCAGGGGGCCAGCAGGATGTCCAAATTCGAGCATTGGAAGTGGTTAGGGGTTTTGAGACATGGTGCGGTGAGAACTTGTTGTTTCCAAATGTTGAGAAGACGATTGTTCTTCGCCAGACTCAGTGTAGCCCCCGACAGCTTCGTAGATAGTTTGAGTGGCATTGGTGTGAGTCTCACATGCTCTGCGCCGCTACTGGGAACCGTGGTAAGTGGTGACTTAATCTGGGGTCGGCAAATATGTGTTGTGTGTAAGACGCTAAATGCCTCATTTTTTGCTTTGGGTCGATTGACGCTCTTTGCAGCTACATCCATAAAGCTGTCATTTTTGTTTCATCCTTAACTTTTGAATTCAAACTTTAAATCAGATAAGGGATAAATATGGCGTTGATATTGGTAGACATCGATCGGCGGGTTATGAGCACTCGCTATACAATGCTGCCACAAAATTGTATAACCACCGTATGGCCCATACTTTGAGACCAATAAACTAGCCTTATCGGTTTAGAAATCAGCTAAAAATATTTTTGACTGAAAATTGTTTTTATTCATACAAGGAATAGCTGCTGCTTAAAACGAGAATTTCGTAAATATAAAAAAATATTTATAAATATGTACCTGTGCATTGACCTGAGCTTTTGTTTGGTGATTGTTTTTTGTGTCCTTGATTTCAATTATAAGTTAATATGTAATTTTCAAAATTGTATATAATTTGTGTATTTTAAGGCTTGATTGCAGTCTTTTTCTATGTAGCTTTTCACGAACACATATGTTGTATTTGGACAGCTAAAGTGTAATAAAGGTCTATCTATCTATTTATCAAACTTTGATGTGGGTACCAGGGCATCAAGGCATTGAAGGAAATAGGGAAGCAGATAGCCTTGCAAAAAGGGCAGCAAGAATACCATTATATGGTCCAGAGCCTTATTGTAGATTAACAAACACCCATGTAAGAAATGCACTTGATATTTGGGAGAGAAACCAAATGCTGTCACACCAGGCTTAGGGCAGCCAAAACGGTTGATCACCATTTCAACAGAGAAGTCTGAACTCTTCCTTAAGATGAACAGGGACGATTTAAGAATAATCACAGGACTTTTTACAGGACACTCCCCAGTAAGGCATCGCCTTATAAAGATGGGTAAGTGGACAGTGAAAACTGTACACTGCACTGAAGCAACGGAAATAGCAGAACATTTGCTATGCTACTGCATGGCTCAGTTCTGCAAAAGGCTCTAATACCTGTGAGTGGTGACCTTAACATACCAGTAAATAGGTGAAATAGCTCCTAAAAAGGTAGTAGACTACATAAAACTTGAACTTTTGGGGAAAATGTTAGAAACAATTCATCCACAAAAGACCCATTGGAGTCCATATTCAAACGCTTAGAGCAAAACTTAAAGCAATATGGTTCCTCCAAAAAGTCAATCAACAAACGGGATAGACCTGTTAATGGTGAACATTTAAATAATGTTGTCCTGCCAGTTGTTGAGAATCCTGCAACTTGTACACCCACAATTGAAAAAACTACGGGCATACCAAAATCCACAGTACACAGGGTGTTATCGAAAGAGAAGTTCCATCCATATGAATTTCATATTTGTCAAGAACTTAGGCCTGGTGATGAAGACAGGCGTAGAAAATTTTGTGAGTGGTATACGAGGCAGTGCGATGCTGATGCGCAATTTCCAAGCAAAATAATCTGGACGGATGAAAGCACAGTAACCAACAATGGCATTTTTACCGCCGTAACACACATTATTGATCCCGCGGTCCTTTTATTTATAAAGAGAATCTCAACTCTGAATGTCATTTACATCTGCTTAGAAATAATGTTGAGAATTATTTAGAAAAACTACCTCTGGCAAGAACCTCCAGTTGATGGTTTCACCACGAAGGCGCCCCTGCCTATAATTCAAGAGATGTAAATGCCTATTTTAATGAACAATTTTATAATAAATTAATTTCTACACACTCAACAATATCCTGTCCAACAAGATCTCCAGATAGTACCCCTTTGGACTTTTTTCTTTGGGGGTATGTTAAAAACAGAGTCTACCAAAATGAAATTTTTATTGAAGAACAATTACGTATTTGTTTTACCGGTACGTTTGACAGTATCAGTCCAGAAATGTTGGCTAATGTTCTGGATGAAACAGTATCCAGATGCTACTGTTGCTTAGAAGCAAATGTTTCAAATTTTGAACACTTGCTGTGATTGTTAAGTTTATTTTTAGCCTAATTATTCACATTGTACTTTTTCAATTACCATATTACTTTAACTTTTCATATTGATAAAACATAACATTCTCAAGAATATCTATCATTGGAGAATGTAAGTCTCCAAGTTGAACATTGGTAAAGCAGGGCCCTATTAACATAATTTTAAAATAATAGCGATTGGTAGTCCAAAACTGAACAAAACAACTAAGTGCCATATGTTGTTAAAAACAGAATAAAAAGCTTGGGACGCAGCAAGTGCGTTATGGTAGTGAATTTTTATTAAACGCTTCAAATTTGAATAACTCAATTTTCTATAAACTTAGAAAGTTTAATTTTGGTACGTAGCAAGGCCTTGCCTAGGGTAAAATATCTACCAAATTTCATTCAAATACCTTTGTAATTTTTGGAGAAAAAATTATTTTTTGAAAGAAAATTTAAAATTTGAATAACTCAAATTTCTATAAACATTGAAAGTTGAATTTTGGTACGTAGTAAGGTATCTCCGAAGGCAACATATCTAGTAAATTTCATTAAAACAGCTTTGTTATTTTCGGAGTAAAAAATTTTTTTTTGAAAGAAAACTCAAAATTTTCCCAGAAAACCTCGTCCGATTTTCCTGACTAACGAACTCATCCCAGCCACTTGCCGAGTTTCATTGAAGTCGGTTAATTATTTTTTGAGTTATTAGACGGATACATACATACATACATACATATATACATATATATATATATATATATATATATATATATATATATATATATATATATATATATATATATATATATATATATATATATATATATAACATATAAAAATTGAAACTGACCTCGGATATGGGTTCTAGGGGTCCTAGTTCACGCTCATTTGGAAAAAAATTTGCAAAGTCTCACCATCGATACCTCTCTATTAGTGAATTTTTTTAAATAAAAATTCACTAAAAAAGACTTCTAAATCCAACTTTAAAAATCGAGGACTGTATTTTAAAAAATAAGTTGATGGTTTCTCCGAAACCAAATGATGAAACCAAAATATGTTAACGCTATCCTGTAGAGCTTAATAAGTGGCAATGACAAACAGCTTTTTATTTTCCGATATCTTTTCGATTAACTTTAGAAAAAATTAAAAACGAAAATTAAAAAACCAGTTTTTCAAAACATCTATAAAATCAAAAAGATAATTGATTTTTGTGAACGTCGCTTACGAGATTTCCGAGATCCCCATGCTGTTCATTCTTACGTAATATATATATATATATATATATATATATATATATATATATATATATATATATATATATATATATATATATATATATATATATATTTATATTTATATTTATATTTATATTTATATTTATATTTATATTTATATTTATATTTATATTTATATTTATATTTATATTTATATTTATATTTATATTTATATTTATATTTATATTTATATTTATATTTATATTTATATTTATATTTATATTTATATTTATATTTATATTTATATTTATATTTATATTTATATATACAAGAATAGATAGAATAAATGCTAAATCCGTATGTCCCATGCACCATTGAGAGTTTTGAAGATCCGAACCATCCTTACAAAAGGCAAGATTACATACATTCTTTCTGCAGTTGGTAATTGGCCATAATCACTAAAAAAGGCCGACGTTAAATAAACAAAAATAAACAAACACAATTTTTGCTCGACTTGTGTGCTGCATAAATATACATAAATGTGGATAACTGACTAACTAACAAAGAGGATTAAAATATTAGGTTCGCTTTAAAAACTGCGTTTCCAAGCCAAAGAAATATAGTGTTGAAATAATGTTTCCTGTATTAGTGGATCAATAAATGTTAAAACAGAGCGTTACCTGAATGTTAAATACCTATTAGACGTATTTTTTATATTTATATGCTACAAATGAATGAAACCGAATCAAGTCCATTCTGCAACAACTTGTATAGGTTAGTTGGTTACAGATGGGTAAGGTAGGCAGTGAAAACTGCAGATAATGCACTGAAGCAGCGGAAACAACAGAACATTTGCTCTGCTACTGCATGGTTCAGTTCTGCAAAAGGCTCAAATATCTTTGAGAGGTGACCTTAATACCCTAGGAAATGGGTGAAATAGCTCCGAAAAAGTTAGTGGACTACATAAAACTTAAACTTTTTGGGCAAATATTAGAAATCAAATCAAGCACAAAAGACCCATTGGAGTCGCAGGGCTGAGAAGCCAAAGGCTAATCTTATGCAGTGGAACCATTTACCAATCATTTTGATTCGTATTGTCTTTAGTGATGATAAGTGACGTATATAACGATGACATCGTAATGCGCTTTTCAACTCTCCCGAACATTCTACCATTTTCTCTATAGAATATCCCCATAAAGTAACGAACAAAACATCCAGACACTGTGTAAATGTTGTAACACTCAAACGACATAAATATGCTGTCCATCATCAAGCATAACGCAGGAGGAATCAAAGTCATATTTTGATGAATAGAATTAACAAGTCAGTTCACACGCAGTTTATAAAACGTAAGGTTTAAAGTGGGTGTGGATCTTACATGTATGTTATATATTGCATGAGCTTTGGTAGCACGCGTACATAATGCTGAGCTCAGTGAACTGAGAGGAAATACGGATTAGGGGATTAGGGAGACATTAGTAGTCACCCGTTAACGTATTGTGGTGGTTACTGGTGTGAAAGTGAAACTACCGATCTCAAAACTCCCCTATATAAAATACACACTTGCTAACTGAATTAAAGATATGGCATGGACAATATGTTTATGCCTTATATTAGATTTATGCATTAGTAAACATTGTATACATTAAAGACATAGCTTAGCTATACAGAATAGACTTCTCTCAATTGAAAACAATACTTGTTGGCTTCTCATAACTTAAATAATATGGCTGTTTCTCCTATTCGTATGGTGAATACTTCCTCTACAATCATTGATCATGTATATATATATATATATATATATATATATATATATATATATATATATATATATATATATATATATATATATTCATTTTTCAGTGATTTTAATGGACTTGTGTAAGATACAATGCTAAAATGTCTCTGATTTAATGAGACCGCTTTTTACGCGATTTCGGTTTTAGCGAGGTGATAATTGCACTGACCCGTTTACATTTTTATTCGGATACACAAATATGCGAAAGTAAACAAGAGGGCTTCGTCTTTCTGTGAATTTCGTTGCCTCTCTACCTAAAAATATTACCATTTATACACACTAGGAATAGTTGCACATGTTTCTTAATTTATAAATTTTACTGTACACAACACAAGAGAAAATATTTATGGATTCTTCCATTCAGACAATGATAAGAGTCCCTCTTGCCACTTGAAATCAACGTTTATTAGTTCGTTATAACTGTACATTTGTGTGGTTTTGTTTTTCTGTTTAGGTCTTGAAACTTGCACCTTACTCCGATCAGGTCCGCGTCCGGTATAAAAAAAACGCCTTACCATTGAAGAGACAATTTCGATATTAAAACAAGTGAAAACGGGAACGAAAAAAAGTGACGTTTGTAGGCAGTACGGTCATGCATTGTCTACATTAGCAACAATGTTAAAGTGCGACAATGCTATTGTCCAGTTTAGTGGTTTCAATACTATTGACAGTAAGAGAAAAAGTCTAAAAACAACCAATATGGAGAACTTGGACCAAGCATTGTTTGATTGATTCAAATATCAGAGGCAGGCAAACATTGCTTTGAGTGGTCTATTTCTCCAGGAGGAAGCTGTTTCTCTTGGTATAGAAATGGGATAGGGGGAGAATTTCCAGTGTTCCACAAGTTGGATTTCTCGTTTTAAACAAAGACATTCAATTAATCTAGCAACAGATTCTGGGGAAGCGAAATTTGTAAATAAGGCAGTCACATCTGATTGGCTTCAAAATAACTTCCGAGGAATATCCGAGGAATATCAGGCATGTGATCCTTTCAATGCAGACTAGGCAAGACTTTTTTTTTAAATGTTCCCGGACAAAATTCTAAAACGATAAATGAGTTGGTGGGAAGTAAGTACACTTGGAGAAACCCAAGTCACCACAACACATATTTTACGATCGTTTTGTTGACATTGTCAACGAAACGATCGTAAGGTCTCTGAAATATGTGTTGTGGTGATTTGGGTTTTCCAAGTGTACTTATTAGTGCTCATCACAGGTTCAAGTTTTCACATAGTTGGTGGGAAGTTATCCAAAGAGCGACTGACTGTACTCGTTTGTATAAATCATGATGGTTCTGAGTTTCGAGGACTATTGGTTACTGGCAAAGCACAAAAACTAAATTTAAAAATGTAAAGAGTTTGTCGGTAAAAGATGTTGCTAATAAAAAAGCATGGGTGACTGGCGATGTTTTTAAAACTGAAGTAGAAGAATGGGATAGAGAGCTGGAAGAAAAGTTTGCTTGTGGTGGATAATTAACGAGTTTGAAAAACATCAAACGAGTTTTTTGCCACCTAATACCACATCTGTACTGCAGCCTTTAGATTTGAAAACTATCAACTCTCTGAAATCTAATTACAGGAGACAACTCGTAACAAAAATAATTGACAACATGGACAAAAATCAGTGTCAACTTTCGGTAAATGTCCCCAAAGCTATTCGTCTCCTTAATCGTGCATGGAAAAATGTCTCACAAAAAACGGTACAAAACTGTTTCAGGCATGCTGGTTTTCATTTTGAGCCTAGAAATGAAAACGTTGATTTGAGCGTTTCGGAAGATGTTATTGCTGAAGAAGATATCGCCGACGAAGGCGATGACAATCCTCTGAGCTAATGTTCTAGGGTTATGAAATTGGCACAAATTTCGGATGCGATGGATCACCGGAACATAGACAGTTATGTGGGAATTTCAAGTAATCCACCAGATTCAGAGATAATTGAAGCTGCTAATTTGAACACTACCCAAGAAGTGATAGAAGATTTCGATTGGGACAAAGAATCTAAAATTCCCGAATGCACCAATGTTTCACTGCCAGATGCAGTAGATTCCGCCGAGAAGCTTAGAGCAATTTTAGAGAGGGGCTCAAATTCAGTGAATGAGTTAAGTTTATTAAGTTCCATAGAAAACTTTTTGGGAAAGAAGGAAAAGGGGTAGGCGTAAAGCCGTCAGTCTCGTTTCCACGAGATGTTGGGCACGTTAACAGCCCTACCTTCCTTACAGAAAGGCAGGGGTTCGGCAAAATTCCCGGGATAGTGAGCTGAAACTCCTCCCTGGCGTCGGTGATCGGCAATAGTCGCGGAAATAGACCGACGATATATATATATATATATATATATATATATATATATATATATATATATATATATATATATATATATATATATATATAAATAAAGTATATATATATATATATATATATATATATATATATATATATATATACTTTATTTGTTTGCTGTACGTTTGTGATTTCTTATTGGTTCGAAACTGCAGTCCACGCAAACCAATAAGAAATCACAAACGTACAGCAAACAAATAAAGTGTATATTTAAAAGTGATTACAGTGTAGTGCAATATTCCTAAAGATATATATATATATATATATATATATATATATATATATATATATATATATATATATATATATATATATATATTGTGAATTGACTTGTTTTTATATAATAACTATTTGCATTATTTTCCATAAATACAGTGTTGAGGTTCTTTTATCTGATAGGTCCTATCACCTTCACACAAAAACAGCTTGGTGTAGTGGAGATAAGTAAAGTTTGCGAGATATAACAATCAGCAGCGGATATGTCTTGTGATACAGAAGAATTAAGGAAATAGGTAAACAAACTAAATAATGCAATTGAATACTGAAAGACTGAAATAAAAGATGTGAAAACATGCTTGTTAGCTAAACTGAATACCGTTTCTGAAGAACTTGAATATTTGCGAAATAAAATTCCAAAGTTAGAAAACAAATTTTGCACATTAGAAAAGCAAATGAAAAAGAATAATATCGTTTCGGTTTTAATACTTAGGAAAAACGTTTGTCATCGAAGGCCTTAATAGACTGTTGAAACAAACCAGTTACTCGTCAGGAGAAAAATTGCTTATAATAAAAATAAAGGAGATTAAATAATGTATGTGTTTACTGATGTCTGTGTAGTATGTGGCAGGCTTATATCCATCTGTCAGCAAATATACCATTCAACTGATGATACACACCTATGATATTGTGCGCTGGAGCCCCGTCCATCTGGTAACAACAATTGAGTGATGAATTTCCAGACAAACTGTCCACAATTTGCATCACCACTCTTCTCAGGATCTGAATATACTTATCAGGCGTGAGCGTGCCATCGTAAATATGAAAACACACTCGGTCGTCCATTATCATACAGAAAACATTGCAACTAAATATCTGCTGGAAGTTCCTAGGTAGTGTCATATATGCAGGTTTTCAGCTGCCCAGTAATGCTGATTTTTCATATTTCGCAAACCCTCTCTGCCAAAGTTACTCATCAGTCCAGATTATTTTGCTCAAAAATGTAGGATCTTCCTGCACTCGTATGAATAGATGTTTGCAATAATTTATCCGCCTGTCGTAGTCGCTATCACAGGAATAAATGAGAAATTATGCATTTTGTGCTTCTTAAATATTCGCTGAATGATCCAGTAAGGCATGTCCAACTCGCTAGACGTATTTCTTATAGAATTTGTTGGCATTGCATGAAAGTATGCAAGAACTGCCACTTGGCATGTTTCCTCATCTTCAAGTTTGCCTTTTCAAATTACTCCTCTTGATGTTATACTCCCATACCTTAAAAACTTTGAAGCCTCTTGAACCGATGTCTGTCCAAAGGCGCCGAGTGAGGAAACTTTTCATTGAATGTACATGCCCTTTCAATAACTCTATTGCAGTCACCGTGAATAATGAATATATTCATGATATCTTCATTATTATTCTACTTCCCATCGCGACTTATACAAAAAGCAAGCTACTAATTTTACTGTTGTCACTAAATTAAACTATGTGTCAAATTTCAGTTTTCTCGCCTGACATTCCTACAAAAGCCAACTCTTTCCATAAACGAACTCATGTATAAATTCCAATATAGCTTCCCCGTTGGAGTGGTGGATATCTCAGAAATTATGTTATTTAGGTATAGGACATAGTTAATAGAAGTTGCAGAGCTATGTATGTAGAATGCTTTGGAATAGAAATATATAGGGTGTTCTATTTGAAAAAAAATCAACTTGTACTCGCTTGAATTTCCATATTTTTCAGACTATAAACGCACACCCTGTATAAAAAATAGATTTTCATTCCAATGATTTTGCAAGATACAGCAATCTATTGTCCAAAAAAATATTTTCTAGATTTACACTTTACAAAGATACATAAAATTATAAAAAGAGCTGCGATAACGAATATTTTTCACAAATCACCAATATTTCAAAAACTAATAACACTAGCTGTAGAGAGTACTACCTAAAATCTATCCCAAATTGGATCGCCATTCTGAAAATTCAAAAATATACAGGTGTTTTATTTAAAATAACGAAGTTGGTGGCGACTTCCAGTATAACCGGAAGTGCTAAAGTAGTGCAACTATTTTAATTCGAATGGGAATATCGTATAATGGCTGAATACAAATTTTCAGCTCTCAAATCGAATGAGAAGATAATAAACTTCTAATGAGCACTTCTCAGCAATACATATATATATATATATATATATATATATATATATATATATATATATATATATATATATATATATATATATATATATATATATATATATATATAAACACAGATCTCCTCAATGATCCTAAAAATGACATCCTGCAAGGTGAAAACCTCATCCCTACATTCAATCCCCCTCGAGTGACAGTTGCAGCTTCCAATTTTTTGAATAGGAAATAGGGGCTTGCGATACCTCATTTGAAAGATCTCTTTATTCTCTATTCAAAAATAATATGGTTTTAACATTTTTTACAAAAATTAACAGGAGAGAAAACTTAAAACATCTGATTGACGAACTTCGCTATAGCACACTCAAAAATTTATCGCGTTTCATTCTTGATAATCAAAAAAAAAATAAAAACACAGCAATCTTAATATAGGACAGGCTCAAAATCATGCCTTAAACATCTTGGCACCATCCTAATCGTAAATCAATATGTCTTCTAACGTTAATCACCATCTGAGGTGTGATTGGCCTAATCGAAATCATTATTCTTCTTCTCATGTCACTTGAATCGTGTGGTTTAGTTTTGCACACCGTACTTTTATCATATTCCCTCAAGAAGATGTCTAATAGTGTAAGATCGGGTGATCGTGCTGGCAATTCTAACGATTCTCGCCTCCCTATCCACTGATTTGGCAATATTAAGTCGAGGTACCGCCGAACATTGATTTGGTAATGTGCTAGTGCTCCATCCTGTTGAAACCATATCACATTCGCTGGAACTTGTGGGCTTGCTGGATCAGGATATAAGTATGCCAAAGCTGGCACGACATTATTTTGGAGCAGTTCCAAATAAATATCTTTAATCAAATTCCCATCAATGAGAAATGGACCATGATTTAAAACTATTCCTGCCCATATAATAACCAAAATTGTCGTTACCGTACAGACAAAATACCACACTGGACAAGTGAGCCACACTCAATGCCCAGAAAAAATCAATATTTGGGCAGTGATTGTTGATGATTAGGGAAAATTTTCATTGAACAAAATATAACTAAAGATCGATATTAGACGTTCTTGCAGGAAGAACTTAGTTCCAAATTTAGCCACTCTGTCTCAAATACAAATATCTGGTTCCAACACGATGGTGCGCCTCCTTATTCTGCATTGGTAGACGACGTACCATTGAATTGCTTCCTAGATCGCCATAGATCACTCCTTTGGACTATTTTTTATTAGGATACTTGGAAAGCAACGTTTTCAACACGAAACTGGCAAATCTTGAGGCGTTAAAGGCACGAATAAGAAATGAGTGTACACCAATTTTACCCGAAGTAGCTAAAAAGGTTCAAAACTAGTTTCAATTCCGTTTAGGGTCCTGCCAAATAGTAAATGGACTACGCTTTGAGCATTTATTAGAAAACATTATTAAGATATTTATTTTTATTGTTGTTTCTAAAATGATAAACTGGATGTTTTCTGTAAATGACAAGAAATAAAAATTTGAAATTCGGTGGTTGTGTAGCTTGACATATACTTTGAAAATAGTCAACAAAAAACTACGATGGCTATTTAAGAAGCATTTTCAAAAAAGGGATTTTTATTTGAATACAGATGTAGAGATTTTTCTGCTGGTTTCACAATTGCGGAGAAACTGGTTACAGGGACGAAAATAAGAAACTGTGAAGCCAGAGAAAATGTATCTACACCTGTATTTAGTATAGAATCGTTCCACCAAATATGGGCAACAATAATTAATTAGCTTTATTTATTTCAATTTGTTTTCAATTTTATTTTAAGTTGTAAACTTACACTGTATATTAAAGTAAATAGCTTTTAAGTTGAGTAGCATGCAGAAAAATTTGTTACACTTTTAACATCAAATCATATTTACTTTGATATAAACCACTTAACAGAATAAAACCGTTATATTACTTCTGTCCATTTGACAAATTCTTTTGACTTACTGAATTCACTATCTGTAAGAAAATCATGTTCTCTACTCTCAATAATTTCAAGTAAAGCTGGTCAGCTTTGAAAGGGCGTGACTCAGATTTATTCTCAGATGTTGGGTCAGCAAAAATAAATCCGATAACCCTCCAATATTGCTGGTATTATAATTTCAATACACTTGGTTAAGTATGACTTCGTATCTATAATTATGGCTAGAAATGACTGCAGTCGAGTGTTACTGAATGGTGGATACATATTTGAAATGCGAAAACAAAATTCAATTGATAGGCACCATTAGATTAAAAAATAGTGGTAATTTCCTTACGATTTAAAAAGAAGCCTGCAACGCAGCCGTTTGTTTATGACAAGCAAATGCTATATATCTTGAAAACATAATGAACTTGATTTTTGTACCACAATTTATTCGCTTTTTAAATATCTAGTAAAAGATTATAGTAGCGAGCGTATTAATAATTGAATCTGGTAAATTTTTGGATTTTGCAATTTTAGGTTCATTTTTTTCGAGAATATGGCAACATGTGTCATTTAACTGTCAAGCGAGATTATGTATGCGTTTTATTTATTGTCTTCTCTCGGATGTATTTTTTTCACCTAAAAAAAACGTATGTAAGTATGAAAAAGATTAAGTTTCAAATTTTTTATCAATTTGTACTGCCAGATATGCATCGATATCACAATGGATTCTTCGACAAAACAGTGAATTAAGATAACTACTTACATTAAATAAGCACCCAAGCAAAACCCAGAGATAAATTGCTAATGAGGTTGGTGTCTCTCAAGTAATTGTCTGTGGCATAATCAGACATCACCAAAAAATGGGGAACATTGATGCGAATAGTACAGGAAAATGTGGACCCAAAACAAAAACTACAGCTAAAGATAATGCACTTTTAATCAGAAAAAGTTAAATAAACCCTCGGATGTCAGCTGTGGACCTCACGCTACTTAACATTATGGTTAAGACGTTTGAATTTTTAAAACAATTTATTTAATACTTTAAACAATCAATACTTAATTACTTAATACAAAAATGAATAATATAAAATAATGAAAAAGGTAACGATCAACATACATGTGATCTAAAGTCTAACACGCGATGTGCAGAGTCTTAACTACTAGGAACAAGAATGAACGGTCGTATCCTTGTGAGCAGCCTATTTATACACTACACTCCAAGCGTGGCACTATTGTCTCTGGGTGTAACAAAGGATCCGCTGATGTAGATTCTCACGAGTGATGTTCCGTCCAACTTGCTAGTCTGAGCCTGCATACTTGTGGGCTCCTCTAAGTCTACTGCTGACTCGGCGGTCCTTACTGTGGGAAGCCAACTTTGTGGTATAAAGGGCCATTGTTTGGGCTACATTTATCTCGCGTGATCTGCAGCAAGATTATTAACCTGCATATAACTACGGTCCGAAGACAATTTTGTAAAGCAGAAAGATTTGCACCGAGACCTGTCAAAAAATCAGCTTCTAACAATAACCATTAAGAAAAGGACATTTCAATGATGAAAAGTGACCAGTACGAGAAAACAATGAGAGAATGAATGAGGCCAGAGTAATATAAGAAGTTTCCGTCCCAAGATGGAATATTTAAACAAGGTTTGGCACCTTGCCATAATTCCAAAAAAATTAAGGAACATTTTGCCAAAAAAAAAGTGTTGGTTTTATTTAGCGTGATCAGCAAGCCCCCGGATCTTAATCCCATAGAGAATCTTTGGGCTATCTGCAAGAAAACACTTGCAAAAGTGGATTGCAAAACGAAAAATAGCCTCGTTTCTTCAAGTATGGTATAGTGATGAAAAAAATTGTAAAAACTGAGAGAATCTTTGCCAAAACGAGTGAAACTCGTTCTGTAAGTAAAGGGAGGGCACATTAAATACTAATTAAGAACTGAATGTATTAATACTCGCACTAAACCGTTTTGTGTAACAAATATCTGTTTAATTCAATTAATATGCACGCTACAATATATGGCTCGTACCACGGGGGGCCTCACGAGACATGCGAGATTTAAGGCAGCTTTTGTAAGATCATATAAAATTATTAAATATATTAGGGTAACAAATAGAAAACGAAAACGAATCGTAACATACAAAATAACGAGGTAAACGCCTGATCCGCGTTTCCACAACGATGTTATCGAATGTACCGACTTGTTTGGATTTGTTTTTGTTTTTGTTTTAGATTACCAGCAACAGTGTCCAACGTTTTGTTTTATTAACGTGTATTGTTTGTTTTTACATAAATATAACCTCATTTTTTAAAAACTAGGGGGCCCAGTCTTCTTTCGTTCCCCCACTGATATGCCTCCGAAAATATATCCTGGTAGTAGAATGAACGAGGTTCCATAGCGAACTATTGAAAAATTGGTAATTTGTGACCAAACGCATAGTCTTTTGGCTAAAAGTATTTGCCGCTTAATGATCACGAGTGGAGAAACTAATGAAGCAATTTCCAAAGAGCAATGTCGTTGACAGTATCAATAGGAGATCCAGAAATCCTTAATTTTCGTTCTGTGGTTTGTAAACAAAAAATTGACTATCAGAACATTTCTTATCGGAATGAGAGAAATGCGGTTTATTATTTCAGTTTATCGGTCGGTTTGATACTTGATAGTACTACCGAAAATTAATTTCACAATGGTATATTCTGTAGAAGAAAGAGTTAAAATAATTACTCTTTTTTCAAAAACGATGACTGTGCCAACCGTACTGCAAATTTGTTTAATGAAAGACATCCGAACAGACATGTTAACAGAAAATACAGTTTGGAGTTAGTTGCAAAGTTTCGACAAAGTGGTTTAGTAGCCAACAAAAAACGGGATCCTGAACGTGAATTTTCGGTTAGAAATGAGACTACTGAGATTGAAGTTTTAGGACAAATTGCTGCAGACCCAACTTTGAGCACGAGAAAATTGGCCACTGTTTCAAACATCAAAAGAAGAACTATTCAGCGAATATTGAAGCGTCATAAATTTCACCCGTATAAAATTCATCTTGTACAACAACTGAATGAAGATGATTTTGATCGGCGGCTGGAGTTTTGTGAAGTTATGACTGCACGAATAGCTGATAACGGAAACTTTCTGTTTAATATCTGTGTTTCAGACGAGTGTACGTTTTTATTCAACTCTACAGTCAATCGTCATAATTGTCGTTATTGGGCAGATAATAAGCCAAGAAATTTTCACAAAGTCCACACTCAAACTCCACAGGAATTGAATATCTGGACTGGCATTTTTGGAGACCGTTTAATCGGACCAATTTTTCTTGATGGCAATTTGAGTGGCGAAACGTATTTGGAGTTACTAGAAGATATCGTTTACCCTCTACTAATTGACAAGACAGATCACCAAATTTCACGATAATATGTTAGATAAGGATATTTTGGAAAAAATGTAGGTATAAGTTTTGAAGACTTTAATCAAAGAAATGTAAAAAATAATAACAAGGCAGGAGACAATATTAAGCTAAATGTTCAAATTGTTGGTCATTAACTTCTTGGTAATAAGCAAGTCGATGTTTTAATTCCTGGGTTACTTGTTTTATCGTTAGTGGCGGGATTTGCCTTATTTCCATAGTATCCTATTTTGTAGTTCTGCGATATTTCTCGGTTGATCAAAATAAACTTTAGATTTTATGTAACCACACAAAAAATCTAAAGGAGTTAGGTCTGTAGATCTAACTGGCCATCCAGTCAATAAATCCTCTTCTAATGATCCACCTATTCGGGAAAAGTGTGTTGAGTTCATCACGTACGGTTCGCGAGTAGCGATAATTGGAATTCCGTAGAAACAACCCTACAGTAATTAGGAGGAGCCTCGACAGGAGCGTAATACAAGCGTATGGCTTGAAGTAAGAAATATCAATTTTCTCAAACATATCCTCATGTAACATCGTCAAATTTGGTGGGCTGCATTCAGAAAACGCCGCTCCTTCCAATATAACTGTCAAAAGCAGGGGTTACCCTTAAAAAAGTAATGTCGGCGCAATATCTCCGAAACCGATAACGTCACACAAAAAGATTAACTTGGATTCTTTTGTAAATGGCTTAGATAAGTTCGTTAGCCAAAAAATTTGAGAAAGTTTTCCGCGAAAATGTTGGGTTTCTATATACGGAAATAACAAAGCTATTTAACCAAATTTTGTATGCAAGTGGCTGCTATAAAACGTATGGTATATTTAAATCTCCAAGTTAAACGGGAAATAAGTTATAAGTATTTGTAAATATTATGGTTTTTATTCTAAAAAGGTCAAAGTGAAGATTTACGAAGTCAAAATAGGTGATTTTAAAACAAAGAGTCCGAAAAGAATCCAGGGTAGGAACCAATATTACAAGAGGTGTGTTACAAGTTTTACATTGCTGTTTCAACTACTATTGTTCTTCATTTGACTTAATTATTTGCAGGAAACTCATTTGAAATAGTACCTTTCTACGATATTTAGGCATCCATTTCAAAAAATCCCTCCATTCTGTCTCTAAATCGATAAAACTTCAAACCATGTACAGGGTTCTTCAACTGACGACGCAACATAGGGATCTGCATTTAAAAAAATGCTCAAATATTGGCTTCCCTGGTTATTTTAGAGCAAAATTTTATAAGCCTTTTTTAAAGCATCGCATTACAAGTATATTGCACATTTTGTTTTATTTTTCACACAGATATTAAAAAAGATATATATTGAACAAGAACAAGTCCTTAGTCTCAAAGTTAAATAGGACGTTCAAATTATCCTCCATCAGCTGCCAAACAATATCCTAAATGATTGTAAAATTTAGATCTAATATTGATCAATTGGCATTGTGTGATTCTATCGCATTCTGCCGAAATTGCGTTTTTAAGTTGCTGAAGGTTGTCAAAACGAACGTTAGTATAAATTTTTCGTTTGTTGTGGCTCCAAAGAAAAAACTTGTTTGGTGCGAGATCTGGAGATCTCGTAAGCCATGAAACATTATAGTTTGGCCAATAATATGACCCTGCAAACTATTACCTACATATTCTTCATCCATCTATCTGATACGAGATCCCTTGATTTTTCCCAGCAACATCGTTTAATGAAGATCCTATTATATTTTACAGTAAGCCCCTTTCCAATTTCCATCAATATAAAACGCTCCAATAATATTCCTGCCCAATATTCCGCACCAAACATTCACTTTTTGAGGATATTGAGTTCTAGTTTCAATAAATCTTCATTCATTGATCGTGCTCCAATGCCTAAAGTTCTGCACACTGCGCCCGTTGTTAAAGGTGAACGTACTCTCCTCTCATCGGTGAAGGAAGTGTACTTTAAGACATTATATGTTATTTATATCATTTGATAAGTAAAGTGTACTCTTCGCTCTCTATCACCATCCCTTCATCCTTGATGGCAGCTGTATTTGAATGACTTATAATAATTATGCCTTTTTAATGTCCTAAAAATTGTTGAAGAATGCTCAATATCTTCCTTAGCAAGTTATCTAATACTCAGATTTTGATTTTCTTCGATATGCAGTAACATATTTAGTTCCTTTTCGTTTGAATTTGCTCTTACTTGATTTTCATTAAATTCTTAACCGCCATTGTAGTTATTCAAAAGTGTACCCCTGGTTTCAAACTTCGCGACCAATCGTTGAACTGTCGTTATACTTCGTATTCGTCTATCTGGATATTGGACACTGAACAAATCACATATTATAAACTATTACCTGAATAGTATTACTTTATCATTTGAACTTTCTTTTTAATAATTCATTGTAAAAAGGTTTGTGATATTACCAACAAGTATAGAGCCTCGGTGGTTCAGTGGTAAGAACGTGTGCCTCTTAACTGGAGGGTACTGGGTTCGATCCCAGAGTTCACCTTTCACTTTTTCAGTACAAACTGTAACAATAACATCAACCGAGGTTGTGGCATTGTATTTGAGCAAGTTGAACGTCTGCACGTTCCGCCCTTCCAAGGGGGCGTAAAGCCGTCGATCCTTGTCCATGCGATATTGGGCACGTTAAAGATCCCTACCCTCCTTACAGAAAGGTAGGGGTTCGGCAAAATTTCCAGGATAGTGAGGTGACACTGCTCCCTAGCGTCGGTGATTGGCCATCGTCGCGGAAATACGCCGATGGTAAACAAATAAAACACACACCAACAATAGCAAATCAGGAAAATTACAAATCTTTTGATTTGACATTTGTAGTTATTCAAAGTTTTGACATTCGAAGCTTTCTTTACCTAGAGTACTAAGACTAGATGCATTCTCGCAACAATTAGAACCGTAGACCGGTTTCGCTCGCATTAGAGCTCTTCAGTACGGCATACTAATTGTAGCAAAAATAACACGGCTGTGGTATAGCCAGTCTTAAAACACTAACTAACTAACAATTTAAAAGTTAGTTAGTTGTATACGGTCTCTATTTTTAACACTCTGTGTTATTTGGAGCGGGCGTGACAACATAGTACTTGGTTCCGAACTAGGTGGCGACACGTTCACCACTCACTTAGTGTTTTAAGACTGGCTATACTACAGCCGTGTTATTTTTGGTGCATTTTTGCTACAATTAGTATGCCGTACTGAAGAGCTCTAATGAGAGCGAAACCGGTCTACGGTTCTAATTGTTGCGAGAATGCATCTAGTCTTACATACTTTGTCCCTATATTGGGGTAGAAATGGGCCAGGGCTAACAATTTTTTAAATTGTTAGTTAGTTGTATACTGTCTCTATTTTTAACACTCTGTGTTATTTGGAACGGGCGTGACAACATAGTACTTGGTTCCGAACTAGGTGGCGACACGTTCACCACTCACTTAGTGCTAGAGTACTAGATTTTCTCAACGGAACTCCTGTTTTCGTTTATATGATTTGATGATTTTTTCAAAAATATGATGTAAAATATAAAACAAAATAGTGCAATACACTTCTAGTGTGGTGCTTTTTAGAAAAAGTATAATACAATTTTGCTCTAAAATAAACCAGGGAAGTCAATATTTGAGCATTTAAAAATTTGCATGCAAACCCCTATATTGTGACGTCAGTTGAATAACCCTGTGTAACAAGTAGTAAAAGAGACTCAGCAAGTAAGTATATCGTAGACGGTTTAACAAAAACTTTTTTATTTAAGTTTAATGAGATAATTTTTGTTAACGTTAAATATTCAATTTTGGTTTGTGACAAAATCTTTCTAAAAGCAATATGTGTACCAAACTTGATTAAACCAAAATTATTATTTACGGAGATGCATTTTTTTATTTTTTTGGGGATTTTGTGAAATTGAACGATTTGTATGAAAATTCACTGCCACAACACACTTGCTGCGCACAGACTTTTGCTTACAGAGATATGTGTGATTTCTGAATGCTTCAATGTCAAGAGAAAAATGATGTGTGTTTATGAATTCACCTATAAGTATACCGTCCTGAAAAGAAATGATTAAGCGCACCCTGTCTCTCTGATTTACTTTAACGCTTGTATTGTTTAAAATTATCGCTCTTGACATGATCCTTATTGATGTTGCGATATACAAACAGGACCGATTTCCCTCTCGCGAGAGTATTACTCGCCACGTGGCATCTAAAGTTGGTCACTTAATCTGCTATTTATGTGACTTTAGGGGGACGACACGCGTCTAGTATTTTATATCATTTTGAGTTTGCGGAACAGCTAATTTGGGGTTTAAGTTCACACTCAAAAGATCTTAATGCAAATTGCGCAGACTACATGTATAATGATGATAGGAAAGAGTGAGGAAAATGTCTTAGAATCTACGAGCTTCCTCCCCATTTAAGTTGGCTCTCTAGAATTTTACAGAAAGTTCATCTTTAAAAACATATAACAGGTGTCCGGTAAGTATAGGGCCAGCGTATTGGGTATGTCAAAATAATACTAGTAATTTACACAATCATTTTTCATAATATCTCTCCTAACAAAGATACCAGGCGCCAAAGGCACACCTGAAGATTTACATTTGCAATTGTAACTTTAAGCAACTCTGTATACTCTCATGAAATTTTGTAACGTTGTACAGCCCATATGAACCAATAAACTCACACTAGAATCATTTTTGTACATTATCAGAAAAATCAGGCCCGATTTAGCACCGCATTGGTAGGGTCAAAACGTTGATTGATGTGATTTTAGAAAACTAAAAGCCGCTTTTACCGAATTTTTATTAAGAAAAATTCACTAATATAGAGGTCACGATGAAAAGCTTTTGAAAAAATGTCTTCAAATGAGCGCGAATTTGGGTCCCTAGAACCCAAAACCAAGGTCCGTTAAAATTTGTATATGTTTATATATATATATATATATATATATATATATATATATATATATATATATATATATATATATATATATATATATATATATATATATATGTATATATATATATATATATATATATATATGTATATGTATATGTATATGTATATGTATATGTATATGTATGTGTCCGAGCGATAACTGAAAAAATACTAAACTGATCTCAATCAAACTTGGCAAAAATCTTGTTTGTGCGAAAACCGAGGTCGAGTTCGTTGAACAGCCTTTATGCTAAAGTTTTTACGGTGGAAAATGGGGGAAAACTTTTTGAAAATGCTACATTTTTGTAAGTGTCAGAGTAACTGGAACGAGATTTTACATGTGGCTAGAAATTGTGCAAATAAACCTATGTTATGAATTTTACGTTATTTTTTTAACACTAAAAAAATATAGAATACAGAAGAAAATAAACAGACCACAGTTTAATAACTTGTATGTGCTCTGAATGAATAAGAAAACACAATATATGTAAAAAAAAAACAATATATGTCTTTCTATATACATTTTTGAATTTTAAGTAATTTGGTATACAATATTCAGAGTTTTTTCCAAATTAAAAACAAAAACCCAAAGACATACCTTGAGACGACTTAGTGGTTAAAGTCCAATGCCTGACAGACGGAGTAGTCAGGCGTAGATTGATTCATACAACAGGTATAAACCGTACATCAACGGTAACCAAACTAAATATATACCAAGCATAATACATACTACCCGAACCAAGGATCGTGAAATCTCGGCTGCAATTATGGAAAATACAGTTTTAGCCCAGCACAGATATATTATGCTGTCGCATAATATAGTAGAAATGTAAACAAAATATCGCCAAGTCTATAAAAATGGTTCTAAAATAATTTCTTTTATCTTTAGACTTAAACATAAGACGTCATATAAGACCGAAATAGTCGTGGGGTATGTTTCAATGGTAATTCTACTAATTGTTACGTATACTTTCAATATAATATCCCGGCCATGAAGCCGATCTAATGTATCAGGTAAACAAAACGTTATTTGACGTATGCCTAGATGGCTGAGAGGCGTCGCGCTTGCCTCATAAGCAGAAGGTTACGCGATCGAATCCAGCTCGATAAATGTATGTTTCTTAATGTTTTATCTTGACGTTTGGAGAAACAACAGTTCACATATTTCATACGTTTGGAATAAGATCTCATTTTTGTTTAAAACGCCTAAATAAGTTTGTGACCCGAAATTATAATTTTGTTCTTGTTAATATCTAAAGTACCGGTTTGATTAGGTTGACTAAAACGAAATCATACTGGTGATTAATAAAGAAAAATAACTGCTACGTTTATAATTTGGCAGATACTTTACTTTTCTAAATATGAATTAAGATTCCTTCTAGAAATCTTCTGTATAACTTTAATTAAATTTGTAATACAAAGACTTACACTATTTACAGATATAGCAAAATTTACTTCTTTAGCTTCTTAGAAAATTTAATTTTGGGCATCTTTCTCAAGAGGAGTTAGAACACAATATTTTTTTGATAATAAAGAGATATCGATAGTGTACAATTCTTATAAAAATTCGGTACTATAACGCACTTGCTGCATCCCGAATTTTTATTTTAAATACTTTAGGCATTTCCCTTAAAAAGAGCTACTTTTCACTGTTTCAAAAAAATTATTCGTTTTCGAGATTATCAAACTCTTATACCTTCTATTATCAGTAGTAATTAGTACCTAACCTGCTATTATCGCATACTAATAATTAAAGGCAAATATAATTAAAAACAAATAAACTTAAAAACTTAATATGGACTAAGATGTTAATACTCTTTTGTAAGGGTTGATCGTAGCTCAAAAGGAACGGAAAAAAAAAATGAAAGAAAATAAATGTGAAGGTTAGTTTCAATTGCTTATTTCTTCAGATGTTCAAAATGACCACCTTGAACTTCAACACACTTTCGTATCCCACGAATTTTTTGTCGCTGTACAGGATCCTTTCGTATTTGTTCGCAAAAATGATTTACCCCTTGTACAGCTCTTCCCTGAAGTTGAGTAAACAAGTTCTTTCACATGACCCCAAAAAACAGAAATCCCAGGAATTATGTCTGGAGACCTAGGTACCTTAGAGTAGGTCCGCCGGACCGATCCAAAGATTAGCAAAATTATCAGACCAATAATTACGCACTAAGTTGCCAAAACATGGCGGCGCACCATCATCAAAAACCACATCTATGCCTTATATTGCAATACTTGGAAATATGAAGCACCTAACCTTTCTTCTAAAACGAAGGGCCCAATCAAATGATTCCCAATGATCCCCGCCCACACATTAATCATAAACCTTTGTTGATGCTTGCTCTGTCTTATTGCATAGAGATTTTCTTCATGTAGGTTATGACAATTTGCCTTCGTCTTCTCAATTTTTCAGCAAGCATCTTTCTTCCCTTACATCTGCTAGCCCTCTACCTGTTGTACCTTATCTTTGTCATTTTTCGCCATATACACATTTCTAAAGCTTATATTCTCCTCGTGTTCTGCCTTTTGGAGGTCCAGCTTCCAGCCCCATATATTAAAATACATCATACGCATGACTTGATGACCTTGTCCTAAGTCGACGGTAAAATATTTATACAAATAAGGCAATAAAAGGCATCCTTACCTTACCATACACCTTTTCTTATTTTAGCTACAATTTCGTATTGGTTAATATCTATGATAGTAGGTGCTTCGATTTTTATATACATCGAATCCAGCCCAGCGCGTCTTATCATGGGAAACAGTATTTTCCAATCCCCATTATATATTGCTTTTTCGAGATCACAAAAACAATAAACGTATATCTACTTTTTTCAAGTCTCTTTCCCCCTATTGTTTTAAATACCACCACTGCTGGTCTAGGTACTTGGCCGGGTCTAAATCTAAATTGACCTTCATCCAGGCAACTCATAGTTTTGCTTCTTACTCTATTTTTTTTGTAATTAACTGAACTTTTGCCGCATGACCCTGTAAACTTATTGTGCTGTGCTGGTTGCATAAACTCGCTGGACTATTCTCCCAATTTGTTTCATTGTGACCAAAAACGGCTGCACCTGGTAATAAGGTATTAAATGTATTGTTGTCTTTTTATCAAAACCTCCATTGGTCTGTAAATTGTCTGCCAATGAAGTTGATACATTACGCAATGTTTCACAAAAATCCCTGGTTAATTTCCTAAAAAAAAAGGAAAATTTCACCCGTACAAGGTACAGCTGGTACAAGAACTTGTACATGGCGATTTTGAGAGACGTGTTGAATTTCGTATTATTATGAACATTTAATAAGAATCTGGACTTTGGTAGAAACATTATTTTCTTAGCTAAAGCTACTTTTACACTCCACAGATTTGTTGCTAAATAAAATTATCGTTATTAGTTTCAGCAGAATCCACATTGGATGCTGGAGGTTCGAACCCACAAAAAATATATATGGGCCGGTATACTAGACAGCAGTATTATTGGTCCGTTCTTCGTTAAAGAAAACCTAACATCTGAAAAATATTTATATTTGTTAATAGGAAAAATTATACCCGCTGTGTTTGCAGTGAGTCCAGTTAATGAAGTTATTCGGATAAAGTTTTTGCAGAGAAGTGCATTGGCGTGCGTGGTGGTACTTTAAAGTGGCATGCTCGCTCTCCTGATTTGACCCCATGTGATTTTTTCTTTGGTGTCACTTGAAGAATGATGCTACAACGACAAGACATTAAATCTGAGAAACCTAAAAGTTAGTATTATTGACGAAACAAGACGGATTGTACAAATGCCTATCCATACGTTTACTAACCCTATACAGCGCTTTCCTCTTAGGTATTTCAAACATAGCACTGGTTATAATTAGACCACCTTTCTCACATAAATCCATGAGCCAGCCTCTCTCCTCTTATTCGTTTCCTCTAATCCAAATTTTCCAGCTACAGCATTTTCCATTTGTTCGCCTGCTACCGCGTTAAACCTTTTATTATGATGTTGGAAAGTGTACTTCAATTGTCGAAATATTCTTGCCTTAATTGTCGCCATAAGTAACCTGTCGTTGACATGATATGTACTCATCGCTTATTATTGACCCATTTGTTCCGTAATACACTACAATCACGGAACGATTTACTTATACGATTGGACAGAAATAATGCCAATTGTAGGTAGATTAAAGACAATGTTAATGTGTGTGTTTGTTTCTTTAACGTTGGCCTATTTCCGCGACTATGGCCAATCACCGACGCCAGGGAGCAGTTTCACCTCACTATCCTGGAAATTTTGCCAAACCCCTGTCTTTCTGTAAGGAGGGTAGGGATATTTAACGTGCCCAACATCGCATTGACACGGGACCGACGGCTTTACGCCCCCTCCGAAGCGCGGAACGTGCAGACATTCAACTTGCTCAAATACAATGCCATAACCTTGGTTGATGTTAATGTTACAGTTCGTACTGAAAAAGTGAAAGGAGTAACCTGGGATCGAACCCAGTACCTTTCGGTTCAGAGGTACACGTTCTTACCCCTGAACCACCGAGGTTCTCGACAATGTTAATACAGAATAGCAAATCAGCTGTCGTCGCTAAGAAACAAATTCAACTTTTTAGCATGATCCATTGCAGATAATCTTACGAATGGTACCTAGATATTAAGGGTGGCATTTAGCTATCACTTTAGTATAGGAAAACAAGGCCTCCTGAAATTGTAATTATCTCAAGAAATGGATATACATACGAGTCACATTGTTAGGAAGTTGAGAAGCTTTCTGTTTAGATTTAGGAAACTGAAACAATTCATGGAGAAAACTCACCTCAGAGCTGTATACCTTGCCCTTATTCAATCCCAACTGATGTATGGATTGCTCGCTTGGGGCAGCGCTTCAGAAATATATTTGAGAAAGGTGGGAACCACACAGAGATGGATACTAAAGATTATATGTGGAAAAAATATGACTTACCCTAGCGATCTGCTCTATTCTGAGAACAAAGTAATGGATATCCATAAGTTGTACTGCCGTGCAATTTTATTGTACACACACAGAGAGAAGAACACCATAAGTTTCCTGGAGCACACCTACCAAACACGGTTTAAAAATGTGGTAACCGTAAAACAGAAAGCGAATAAAAGGATTGGCCGAAAAAACTTTGTTTATATTGGTTTGAAAGCGTACGATGTGTTGTCACTGGATATAAGACAAGTGCATTCATATAGATTGTTGTTGTCCTGGCTACTTGAAACTCCGAGAGATGTTATCTACAGACTGGTTAATTTAGGTTAAGGTTTTGGACATGTAGTGAATCCAATCCTGTGTTTTAAAATCGGATGTAATTTTTTTTAATGTGTGTTTGTGTTTTACTTCTATTATATATTGGTGCTTAACTTACAGAGATTATTTATGGTTTTGACTATTATTTTACCTCTGCATATATTTCCTGAGCGCATTCGTATGGTGTTTTATAGCATTATTTTTGTTGTTTTTATATATTCTCGCTTGTTTTTAGTACAGCTGTACATGGTTTTAGAATTTTGGTGTTATTTGGGGAGTGCTGGATTGGGGGGTGGTTTTGTGTTGGTGGGAGAGAGGGATGAGAGGGAGGAATGTGACTGTTGTTGTCGGATGCAATTGTTTTTTTTTCTTTCTCTCTTGTGTGCGGATTGTATCTGGGGTGTCCTCATTGACAAGCTATTTTGCTTCTATGGAGACATGCTGTGTAGATGTTGGTGTGGGAGAGAGAAGGGAAGGAGGGAAGAAATGTGTGGTATTTTAGTGGTCTAAATTGTTGGGCACATATGCTGGAAATCGGTTTTAATAATATTTGACTTGGTTTTGTTTTTTTTTTCAGTTGAATTGCTTCGCAATTGTTTTGGAATATGTGCACTAGGTATTTTTGAGAAAGAAATTATATTGCTAGTATCACCAACAAGTCTCTGACTTAGGTGATTATTATCTTATTGAACAATTAGCTCTAATATATTTTATAAGTTATTTGTAGTAAAAAAAAATATGTGTATATTGTTCAATAAACTATTATTATTATTATTATTATTAACTATTATAGTAGGTGTACTGGAACAATTTAAAAAGCTGCATAATCTAGACAAACCACAAGTGGGAATGAATGTTCGTAAATTTCAAAAAATGTTTTGTGTTATTAGGTATAATTAATTGAAATTCACTTAAATATTCCAATGATTTAGATAAGATTATATACGAACATGTTACAAAAGAGATAACTTTGACTATTCATTACCTGCAGGAACATGTAAAGATTCGATTGCAATAAAACATAAGTATGTAGCCCTTCTAGTTTTTTTTAATTACGTTTTTATTAAATGTCCACACAATACGATTTATCTGGCTGCCCGAGGCAAATTCAGTACAAGTGCAACTGTATTGTCACTGAGCTGAAAGATGACAACTTGGGCAATTGTATAACAGAGGGCGTTTGCATCGGATCCAATGACTGTCTACCTCCGGCATAAGCAATGTTGTCAGTGTTATAAAAACTCACTGAAATTGAATACTTCGATAACCATAAGCTTTTGACAACGTAAAATAAATGAGGTACTTAACAATGATGAAAATAACGGTAAAATTTGCCATTGACATTAATTTTACAATGCATTGTTTGACGGACAAAATTTAATCGGGTGCTTAAACATTAACTTTTCGTTTCTCAAATAAATCATTTTATGAATCCCGTACAATAAGCTTCATATAATATTATTTTATCCAAGAGTTCGTTAGCCAGCACAAGCGCACCAGTATTTCAGTGAAAAATTCAAGTCTCTTTTCGGAAAATGTATCTCTGAAAATATTAAAGTTATTGAAATAAAACTTGATAGGCAAATTGCATTGACATATACTACAATACTATTAACCAAATTCTAAGTTTTTAGCTAAACGAAAATTTGAGTCATGGACATAACTATTTTTTCCCAGGAGACCAAAGAATGATACAAGGACTCAAACTTTGTGTATGATAAATGAAGTTTTTCTTTTCACACCCAAAAAGAGTTATTCGGGGCTAAGAGGCCGAAAAGTAGCAATACACCAGACATACATTTCGTACGAGAAAAACAAAACAGAACTGTTTTCTCGTACACCTATTAATTTTGTTGCCCACAATTTCATATACCTACTTATATGTTATTTTTCTTAGAAAAAATCACTAATGGGGAGATCCCTACTTTTGAATTTTGAAAAAAATTATTTTTTTACTATTTTTATATGTTCAACTAACGATTCTCGGGGGGGGGGGGGGGTGGTGGGGGGGTTGTATTAAAATTCGATACCAAAACGCACTTGCTGGCTTCTTTCCAATTATAATAAATGTTCTAATTAATATATAACGCAATTTCTAACACTGAATAAGTAAGAAGAAAAGGAAACAACTATGCATATGTACTAATGTACTTTATTAATTAGAAAACGGAACTTTCTACGAAACAATAATCATTTTTCTCTGCATAGATGTAATTTTGCGATTACAATTAGTTTTTAAATTAAGTTATTCATTTTTAAGTAACACACTGAAGTATTATTCTACAAACTTGGTGACATTTTATTAAAAGACGCATGATCTGTTTTTAAATCAATTTCATTTGTAACCGGTACACATATATGTGTAGAGGTTTATCCATGCGTCGTGCGTGGGTGTACGTGCGTGCGTCGTGCGTGCGTGTGTGTGTGTGTGTGTGTACCTAAACCTGGTAAACATTTATATAAAAATAAATTTAATTTTAACAAAAAAGTAAATTCGTAATTCACGACCCAAAACATTGAGATATCTCCTCGAGTCAAAAAATATATGAATGACTGATTAGGTCGCTATATTGGATCTATATTACTTGTATAAAATTATCACCTATCACCAACCAGTTGCTCATGATAAGCACACTTAGAAGACTCAAATCACCACAACCCATTTTAACATACCTGACGATGGTTTCACTAACCAAGTTAAAGACAGACTCAATAGTATATGGGAACAGGATCTAATCTGAATAACCAATGCACATATTTCTTTTTCCGTGCTAGAATTGGTGTTGTTTTTTTTTTCCATTTTTATCTAAATTATCTAAAATTATTATATAAAAACTAGCTTCGTTTAATACCATTGTTAAGTATTTTAAAGAAGCTTGAAGCTTTCCAATGATGAATCGGGTGAATTCCTAATAGTGTCAATATTGCAGCCCCTCTGCATTTTCAAAAATGTTTCGAACGACATTTGGAGAAATCGCGAAATGCAAGTTCTCAAGTTATCACATTGTATTTTATTATGTGAATCTGATTATATAATTAAGGGGCTCAGAGTAAAACTATTACAAGTGACATGCTAAACAAACATAAGATACCTAAGTGCAGATTTTGGATTGTAACCATGTCTTTTAGTTAGAACAAAAATAATTGAAGTAAAAATCGGTACTGGTCGCGCCTTCATTGATTGAGAAGGTTTTCTGATAAGCCTAAAGATGTTTGAGTAATGATGATCTAATTACACTTGTCTCGCCTTCTCCCTAAATGTAACTTGTACTACTTTTCCCCTAAGCCCCTATTATGAATGCCACTTAATAAAAAAATATAGTATTTATAACCTTTAAAATATAAAGGGGGGCCTAAAATCCATTCAAAAACTGTTTTTTTCTAACAAATAAACAATTAAATTTAAAAAAAGTCTAAGGATTTTCTTTGTAACCCACTTTTTACATTTATATTCAATTATAGAGCACTTCTAACATCTCTGTTGACAACTATGTATAGTTATTGTCCCAAATATCTTTTCTTTAGACACCTTCATAATAGATACAGTAAATTCATGGTCATAAAGAAGTTTTCATAATACCCAAACACAAAAGATGAAAAGGATTCATTCCTATAGAACGTAAATGGAACAGAAAGCATTAACATAAACCATGTGAAATATTAGAGGCTTTTAAAACTATTTTGTCTATTCAGGAGGTATTGGATACTGTGATGTTTCTCAGTGTATATCATAGAACAAGATTTATTATTTCAAAACTATATCAGTTGCTACTATATTTTTTATATTACTAAGATCAATTATTTAATTTAATACAATGAAAGACAAACTTCGAAACCGGGAAATGCAAGAGAAAATACCAGAAAAAATACATTTATGTGTCATTTATATTGGCTGCCTATACGGCCGCTATTATTAGGGTTAGAAAATTGATTATACATATGTGCAATTTTTTAGTTCATTTCAGATCTGATTTTAGTGAATTTTCTTAAGAAATCACTAATGAGATCGCTACTTTAGAATTTTGAAAACATTTCTTCAAATGAGCACGAACTAAGCCCCCAGAACACATATACGTGGTCAGTTTCGATTTTTATATGTTTATATATATATATATATATATATATATATATATATATATATATATATATATATATATATATATATATATATATATATATATATATATATATATATATATTGTTATATTATTGTTTATGCTTGGGTTTTTATCACCATGAATAATTTTAATGTTATATATAATTGCCCTACGATTGGGTGTTAGTTGGATTTTAAATATTTTAGCTTTTAGGTTTTTATTTGCCTGTAAAGTTTAGTGAATAATGTGTTGTTAATGTGTGTTCACCAAAGGTTTGTGTGTGTATTACACCTTGGTGTATTGAATGCCTTTATACTGCTGTATTGCGCATACAATTGAATGAATTTGACTCTCAAAACAGGGACTAGTGGGTTCAAGTCCTTTAAAATTTGTATGACTTCAAATATATGAATTTCCCTAATACTTATATATGCATAAACCAAAATAAAGCAAAGATTTTATATTTGCACAAAACTCGACTATTTATTAATGTTAATAGAGATGACAAACACCTAATTCTATATTATTCTTTTTTTTTAAAGCTTTTTTTTTCTTGTTTTTAACAAATTTCAACCCCCGGAAAGAAATGACTGGCCAGTTTGTTTTTTTTTTGTTTACTAAAGTTTCTAAATTGCTTAGGTATAATATAAATCTCTTATTCTACAATTATAGACTAATAAGAACAACAAGAAATGGTAACCGCTCAGCAAAGTTAAATCCTTAACTTTGAAGTGTAGTCAATGGAAGTTTCTTCTTGGCAAATTATGCCTACTGGTCTTACGTTCGAAAGAGGGCCCCACGAGCGCCTTGTTCTGATTGATGTAGACAAATATTGTTGGTTCAATCAGTTGGAACCCCTTTCAAGTGAACTTTATAATGGTTTTAATGCCTTTTTCTACAATATTTCCGGTAGCTGTGAAATTAGCCACACAAAGACAGTAAGCGCTTATATTCTACTTACTCACAGTATGTTGTTAGATTAAACTCTGCTTTCTTAACACTTTGTTCCAAACTTATAAGGTTTTGCTCTTCTCTTTTAAATTTATTCTTTCTTCCAAAACTCAATAATTTTTTTCCCTGTTTACTTTTTTACATGACGACCGTAACCAGTCGAAAAATCCTGTTGGCCAACTTCAAAATTCCTCTTCAGATTTTTACAACAATCCTCTTCATTATTTCTGCGGTTACCTCATTTTTAATATTGTTGCATTGACTTTACTTCCTTAACCTATCTAAATTGTTTGTATTCTCCGTTTGACATCTGGCAGTAAATTTAATCATTTGACAGCATTTCTTAACCTATATAAATTATTTATAGTGTCACTTTGACGTCTTATGTTAAACAAAAACATCTGTTCCAAATCCTAGGTTATACAGTTTGACAAGCCTAATCCTAATAAATATTAATACCATACATTTCCTAATTCTACTAAACTACCTAAAAACTACTTACACATTTCTTATTGTCCAATATTTACATTAAATTAAAAAAAAAGGTTTTAGAGTCTTTTTTATCTAGCTTTATAGTCTTTGTATCTTATTTGTCCGCACTAAGTTAAATCATTTTTCTGCAGTCTATTCTGTTCTGGATATAATTTTCACTTTGTGTAGACCTTTCACTACTATAAACTAATTTACAACTATTATATTTACATCTTACCTTCCTTAATCTATGCATATAACATATTAGGGAATCAATCCTGATTTGGATTTTAAATTTTTTTGATACCAGATCTTATGATATGCCTGTAAAATTTCACAGACAGACTAACAGTTCATGGACTTTAATCTTTCACCGCCTAGACATTATACATCCAAGAGTAGGTTTTTTGTTGTTTGTTTGGTTTTGTATGGGGTGTTTTAAAGAGTGTGTTGTTGGCTTGTATGTATATGTGTATATATGTATATGTGACCCCCTTATAGAAACCATATCTATATATATATATATATATATATATATATATATATATATATATATATATATATATATATATATATATATATATATATATATATATATATATATATATATATATATATATATATATAATGGGCCGATTTTAATAAAATCATACAAGTCGCTTGGATAAGTTCGTTAGCCAGGAAAATCGGCCCAGGTTTTCCCGGAAAGTTTTGTGTTTTCTTTTGGAAAATTTCTATATCTCCAGAAGTAACAAAGTAAGGGCAAACAAAGTCGACACGCGTGTTTGTATTATAAAAAGTGAACCATATGCCAACATCTATGTCTGTAAGTTGAAAGAGAAAAAAGTTATAGGCATTTAAAGAAAAACACAACGTCAAAGTCGCGATTTGAAACGTCAAATTCCGTTAGAAAAGAGTAAACGGTCTGGTTTTTGATAGAAGTTATAAAATTTTAACGTTTCCATGGTACTATTTGTCTTTGGCTTCATCAATCATCATTTGAATTGTGTTTTCCTGAAGCTTTTAGAAATTAATTAAACTTTTGGTTTCATTTAGGCCCAAGTTCCAGTCCATCTACATCAAACGGTGGTGGTGGTTTATATGGCATAATTTACTATTACTATTGAAGAACACAATTTTTTAATTATATATTATAGAATGTATGTATACCTAATTCGTAAGATAATCCAGTCTCGGGCAAAATTGGCGAACCCTTCGTCGGTGTCAACTGCAATAAATGCTTTAAAATTTGTTTCTTTAGTGGGTGCCTTTTAGTTCTTGATAACCTGACACCATGTTTTAGTTACTTCTCCCTTTGGTATGGACATGCGCTCTATACCTAAATATACACAATCGGATGTGTTTAACACAGAAGAGGTAACAGAAACAAAACTGGAAAAATGTTCCTCTTATAATTCTCACCACTATCCTTATACCGTAATCATCATCTATCGTTTTCATTAAATTTTTAAGTTATATAATATTATAAGGACATCTAAAGCACATTCTGAGCGAATATTCTGAATAATGATGTATTCAAATATTCTCAGTATATTTATGAAGAATTTTCTTAGGATGTAATTGAATGAATGTATTTAGAATATTCAAGATGCAGTTTGGAATTCCATAAATGTTATTAGAACATTACGAAACAAATATTCTAAAAAAAGAATGTTTTCACATTGTGAGTACATTCTGAGAGTATCTTGTGCTGTATGGGTACCTGATCTTGGTATATATTCAACGCTTTCATAGGTATCGATGGTGAGACTTTCAAATGAGCGCGAACTATGACCCCTAGAATCCATATCCGCGATCAGTTTAAATTGTTATATGTTTATATATGTTTATATATATATATATATATATATATATATATATATATATATATATATATATATATATATATATATATATAAGTATCCAACCGATAACTCAAAAAATAATTAACCGATTTCGATGAAACTCTGCAAGTGCCTTTCTTTTCTTTATGGCTTGGCGGAGTTCGTTAGCCAGGAAAATCGGACAAGGTTTTCCGGGAAAATTTTGATTTTTCTTTCGAAAAATTTTTTTCTCCGAAAATTACAAAGCTATTTTAATGAAATTTGGTGAACGTATTGCCTTGGAAAAGACCTTACTACATACCAAAATTCAACTTAGTAAGTTTATAGAAAAATGAGTTATTTTAATTTAGATTTTTTTATTTTTTTTTCTCCGTAAATTACAAAAACATTAGCAGAGGCCTTACTACATACAAAAATTCAACTTTCTAAGTTTATAGAAAATTGAGTTTTTCAAGTTTGAAGCATTTAATAAAAATTCAGTACCAGAACGCACTTGCTGCGTCCCGATCCTTTTTTATTTACTTAGAAACCAATGACAGAAAAATTTTGGACACGTTAGAACAAACTTGATTAAATAACGTGAAACCTTGTGTTTTATATCAGTCTCAATATGCAGATATAATGGGGAACATGATTTTTTTTTATTTTTTAGGCAGATGCACCATTTTTATTTCATTAAAAACGTTCAAGACAAACTTAAAAGTCAACTAAAAACACAGCATCTACTTTAAATAGTTATTGAGATAACTGTTATCAATAGAAATGTTCAATGTATCGAAAAAACTAATTTTAGTTAAAAACAAAAATGTCTTCGAACGCGGGAGCATAGTCATCTCCGAGATTCTCCAATGATTTTTTACAGGTGAAGAAAAACCTCCAAAGTATTTTTCACTACTTTCAAAAGATACTTAAATCACAAAATAATAGGTTGTATTTGTAAAATTCAATATTTTTACGAACCTTTTCTAATCAAATTCCAATAAAGTTTGTATGCAGAATGTTCATAGAACAGAAAACTATCTAAGAGGGCATTCCTAATCGTGAAAATATCTTTTTTAATATCATTCAATTTATAATTAAAAATTAGTTATAGGAAATGTCGCTACAACAATTAACGTAATAATTCATGTAGAAGTAGGTCACAGATCTATCATAAACATTGGCATTGAAATAATCTTACATATGTACCTAAATAATAAACAAGTTGGAATTGCAGTGTACAGTATAAGGAATGCTGACTGCTGAGGTTTGCAATTTATGGATTATGTAGACCAAGCAAGATTATAAGTAGTGTTGTTGATAAACATTAGCGAGACTTTTGCTTTGAAAATGTAAAGACTAACATCGAGACCTTTGGTTTTAATTATGTAGTAGAGACTTTTTAATTAAGATTAATTATGTAAAGATTTCGGTTTTAAATTCATTCGGTTAAATTAGTTGTAAGAATTGTTGAAGTTTATTTTATTTATTAAAGTTTATTACATCGTTACTACGTCCAAATTAGCCTAGTTCTAAAATTTATTCCCTAATTATCCTCCGCTCCTTAACACAGAATAATACGTGATTTCCTAATCATACATGTACAGTGTCCTTCAAAACAACAGTTTTGTCACAGAAGCGGCAACGTAAGGAAAAAACACAAGGTCACATAAATATGACAAAATATTTGCCCAACAGCTTTCATTTTAGACATTTTTTGATTATGATTTTCTTTGATTATGGTCACGATTTCACATATATGTCAGACCCTGTATAATATGTAATAGATCTATCTGCCAAATGCTAGAATTAATTTCTGCACACTCAAACGAATAAGTGATATATCAAAGAGAGAATGGATACTTAGTATATATTTATAGAGCGTAGAAGAATTAGTAGCAGTGATTATAGGAGGAAAATGCAGTGCAACGCCTGCTTAAAGACGCAGCAACTCGAGGCGTCCACAGGAAATGATGCAGCAGTTTCATCTCCGGCTCATTTCCGATTTCAGTTCCCTAATGCGCCGTATCTGTATACATAGCTCATTTTGTTTCACTTTTGTTGCTGCATATGCTTCCTATCCTTTCATGAGATTATGAGATTTAAAAATACTCTTTTTAACTGGATTGATCAATAATACAAATATATATTTCTCTTTTAGATTTACCTACATATCTAGATAGAAAATTTGTTTTTAGCATCAGCTCTCATAATGTTTATGGTATGAACTTAAAAACTGGCGGCTTTAAGTCTTTTGTGGTGGCAAATAGAATTTGCAAATAATTTTGATGTTGCTCACAAAGGGTTCTAGGCTACTGCTTTAGTAAATCTAGGCATATTTTTTGCCTATAAAATTATGGCCAAAAAGATTGAAATTCTGAAAGTGTTCCTCTTTACATAAGCAATTGACTAATTGTTGTTGCCCTTACTTGGTGAAACCGTCCCATACTAAATACAGGCGTAGATAATTTTTCTGTAACCGGTGTCGCTGCTTGATAGTACTAGGCAATGCAATTTTCTCATGTCTGATGATGCAGTCATGGTACAGGCAATAGAGGAGCCCGTTACTCTTGTCCATAATGCACCAAACTACAGGAGTTATTTTTTGATAGGTAGGTTCAGAATGACGTACTGAATGTAAAAACACAAAATCCTTACAAATTAGGATGGCGGAAGTGCCGCCAATTTGAGAAAAACCGTTTCGGCCCATATCTCCGTAACCGTGCACTTTAGACCAAAAATGCTAATGACCTTTATTGTAGATAGTTGCATTTCTCATCTTTTTTGTTAAATAATTTTTTTGTATCACTCACCGTTTACAACTTATACGACTATTAGCATTAATTTATTGACTTTTTTACCTATATCTTTGTTAATAATTGTTTAAAAAATAAAATGCTTATAACATAACTTTTCAACCGAGAAATTTTCTAGAACTTCCACTTAAAACTTTTTTTTCTAAAATTATTATTAGTGCATTTTCTTTAAAAAAATTCACTAATAAGGAAACCGCGACTTTTGAATTTTGAAAAAAATAATTGAAATGGGCCCTAATTATGTCCCCTGGAACACATATACGGGGTCAGTTTCAATTTATATATATATATATATATATATATATATATATATATATATATATATATATATATATATATATATATATGACACCGATAACTCAAAAACTAATTGGCCGATTTTAATTAAATTTGGTGAATACCTTCCTCTTGTAAGTGGTTTGGATAAGTTCGTTAGTCAAGAAAATCGGCCCAGGTTTTCCCGGAAAATTTTGTGTTTTCTTTTGAAAAAAAATTATATCTCCGGAAATAACAAAGTAAGGGCAACTAAATTTGGTACACGGTTTAACGTCATTATAGGTTAAAACCTACCAAAATTTAGGTCTGTAGGTTCAAAGACAAAAAAGTTATAGGCATTTAAAAAAAGGAGGGGGTTTCCTCAAAACGCCAAAGACGCGAATTAAAACGTCAAAATTGCCAACATTTACGCAAAGAACCGGAAACTAATATAAGCTATGGAAAGAAAATGTCTGAAGAAGAATGTTTTACAAAGCCTGAAGTCTTAGCTTCAACCGTCATTGTCCTTCATTTTACTAAAATATTTCCAGAAAAATTGGTCGATTGAAAAGTGCAACATTTAACGCGTTATAACTTTGAAAATATTGATTTTAGAAAAAAAGTTTTTTAGTAAAAATTGTAGGAAATTTCTCGATTAAAAAGTTAAATTATAAGCATTTTATTTTTTAAACAATTATTAACAAAGATATAGGTAAAATAGTCAATAAATTAATGCTAGTAGTCGTATAAGTGGTAAACGGTGAGTGACACAAAAAAAATTATTTAACAAAAAAGATGAGAAATGCAATTATCTACAATAAAGGTCATTAGTATTTTTGGTCTAAAGTGCGCGGTTACGGAGATATAGGCCGAAACGGTTTTTCTCAAAATGGCGGCACTTCCGCCCTCCTAATTTGTAAGGATTTTGTGTTTTTACATTCAGTACGTCATTCTGAACCTACCTATCAAAAAATAACTCCTGTAGTTTAGTGCATTATGGACAAGAGTAACGGGCTCCTCTATTGCCTGTACCATGACTGCATCATCGGACATGAGAAAATTGCATTGCCTAGCATGTATTCATAACAACCATAAATAAAAATCCGTTGCTACAATATGATATTGTGATCAAAAAATTATTTAAAAAATAAATAAAGATAATATAAAAATGACAGATGATGTGTTCAAAATGTCTACGTGATGTATGTCAATATTTAACATGAAAAGATAATCAAATTATAACAATAATAACTAACAACAATTACAACAATAAAATAACTAAACAATAACGTCAATCAATCAGACTCTATACAACGAACATGTCGACACACAACGTTTTATTACTCGAGTTTTAACGAAAAAAAATGTCAATTTTCACCAAACCACACCCCATTCACCCCCTACCCCCTGAAGCTATTTTACCCAAAGACACACCGAACCGTTCGTTTAAGGGGTGCTAACTGCATACCAAATTTGAAGACGATATCTCAATAGGTTTTAAAGTTATCGTGGCTACAAAACATACAGACATACAGACCGACAGACACGAAACATTTTTATTCTCAAATCATGTTTTCTATATGTTTTGACACTTTTTACGACGTTTAAGCGGAAACAAATTTTTGAAGTTATTGTCGCCGATGCCAAACTTCCACACGTCACCCATTCTTGGAACAAGTCAATGGAACTACTCCGTGAATCCCAGATTGTCGCTCTAGACAGGGTCTGGCACGCAGCGCTGCTTAATAAACTACCGGCCTATGGCCTACCACCAAAACTATGTACCTGGACAGCAAACTTCCTCTCCAACCGGAGCATTTCTGTTGTTGTGGATGGCCATTCCTCTAAACTATATCCAATTGATGCAGGAGTTCCTCAAGGTTCAGCTTTAGCCCCTACTTTGTTTCTTCTCCATATCAATGACCTCCTCTCTAGCACAACCAACCCAGTTTACAGTTACGCAGACGACAGCACCCTCCACTCAAATATACAATATTCTAAGCCTGTCTCTTTAGCCCAATTATATGAGCATCGCAAACTCATGAAGGGTTCTGTCTCCGTGGATCTCAAAAAAATATTAGACTGGGGAAGTATAAATCTTCTACAATTCAACCCCACCAAATCACAGTCTTGCTTTATTTCTCATAAGAGATACACCAGCCCTAGACCTATCACAATGAACAACCAAGTTATTCAAAGTAATGAGTCCTTTTCACTTGTTGGCATTTCTGTGGATCGAAATCTCAATTGGCACCAACATGACACATCAATTGCAGAAGCGGCTGCTAAGAAATTAGGTTTCCTCTTCCGGGCTCGCAAATACTTTTCACCAGCTAATCTCTATACCTTATATAGTTCACAAATAAGGCCAAACCTCGAATACTGCTCCCACATCTGGGGTGCTGCTGTCGCTTCTACACGCGCTATCCTGGACTCCATTCAGAAGAGAGCTATACGTCTCATTGGTGACCCTACCCTCACCCAAAGGCTGCCATCCCTTGCCCACCGACGTGCCGTTGGTGAACTCTCTCTCTCTCTTTTATAGATATCTGCACGGGCAGTGCTCAGAGGTGCCTTCTTCCACAGTTCCTCCACCTGCTGCCCCCAACAGATCTACCAGGGGACAGAGCGAATGCACCATTTTACTGTCCAGGTCATCAGACATAGAACATCTTGTTATGCCCTCTCTTTTGTACCGAGGACTTCCAAGTTGTGGAATTCCTTGCCGGCATATGTTTTTCCTTCTCCTCCAAACCTTCAAGTCCAGAATTAACAAGTTGCCTCTTTCCTTCTTGTCGACACGCACGGTACGATAGTATTTAGGCTGTAAGCTCTCGTAGCGTGTTGTTTAAGTAATAAAAAAAATAAAAAAACGTATTGACGATGTGGAGGTAAAATGAGGAAAAATTTTTTGAGGAGTTGAATTATTTACAATCAACACCAAGAAAGTGACAATATCTGTATTATTTAAACTAGTATAAATGGGAATATAATATAATTTTAAATATGATTCGAGAAACTGGGGTAATATTTGTATGTATTTTAAAGTAGAAAAACGCTTCTAACAATAAGAAATTTAAAATGTTTGACAATGTTGTGTCAATTGTATAAATCTGAATTGATAACTACCGACACTATTGATATCTATTGATCAGTCTACCAATATCCAGATCTAAATGTTTAGATAACCAATATATTTTTTATCTTGCACATCGTCAATACGTGTGGAAGTGTGGCATCGGCGACAAAAACTTCAACAACAAAAAATTGTTTCCGCTTAAACGTCGTAAAAAGTGTCAAAACATATAGAAAACATGTTTTGGGAACGCAAATTTTTTGTCTGTCGGTCTGTATGTCTGTCTGTAGCCACGATAACTTTAAAACGAATTGAGATAACGTCTTCAAATTTGGATAAACGAACGTTTTCGGATTGTCTTTGGGTAAAATCGCTTCAGTGGGTAGGGGATGAATGGGGTGGTTTGGTGAAAATTTACATTTTTTTTTTTCGTTAAAACTCGAGTAAAATAACGTTTTAGGGTTTGTTCATTAGAAAACTTTTAATTTCATCAAACAACTGGTATTCCGTGCTGAAATTAAATTAGGAGTTTAATGTGTGGGGGTGAAATATCGGTGACAGAAATTTGGAATTTTTTTGACTAAAATGGCCTAAAAAGTCTCAACATATACAGAAAATTTGATTCTGGAACGAATTTTTTTTTGTTTGTCGGCCTGTACGTCTGTTTGTTAGTAGGCGCAATAACTTTCGAACGAATTGAGATATCACCTTCAAATTTGGTATCCAGTTGGCACCCGAAAAGGTAACGCTTCTAACTGTTTTTGAGTTAGTTCGCTTCAGGGGCTAGGTGGTAAATGAGGAGTGATTTGGTGAAAATAGATTATTATTTTTTCGTTAAAACTCGAGTAACATAAAGCTTCAGAGAGCCTCGGAGGTTCAGCGGTAAGAACGTGTGCCTCTGAACCGAAGGGTACTGGGTTCGATCGCAAGGTTATCCTTTCACTTATTCAGTACAAACTGTAACATTAACATCAACCGAGGTTCTGGTATTGTATTTGAGCAAGTTGAATGTCTGTACGATCCGCCCTTCGGAGGGGGCGTAAAGTCGCCGGTCCCGTGTCGATGCGATGTTAGGCACGTTAAAGATTCATACGCTCCTTACAGAAAGGCAGGGGTTCGGCAAAATTTCCAGGATAGTGAGGTAAATCTGCTCCCTGGTGTCGGTGATTGGCCATAGTCGCGGAAATAAGCCGATGTTAAAGAAACAAAACACCCACACCACACACACATAAAGTTTCAGAAGTTTATGTGTACAGGAATACGAATACTTTCTTTCACCGATAACTCAAAAAATAATGAGCCGTTTTCAAAAAAATTTGGTGGGTACCTTCTTTCCTTCTTTTCGCAAACGGCTTGGATAAGTTCGTTGGCCAGGAACATTGTCCCAGTTTTTCCCGGGAAATTTTGTGCTTTCTTTCGCAAAATTTTCATTCTTCCGGAAATAATAAAGTAAGGGCAGCCAAATTTGGTACGCTGGTTTATGTCACAAAAAGTAAACTACATGCCGAAATCTAGATGTATGGGATGAAAGGAAAAAAAGTTATAGGCATTTAAAGAAAAAAACTTTGGGTGCCCCTGATAAACGCACAAAAGTAAAATATTTTGTGTGGGTAACAAAATCTTACGCATGTTACAGATAAAGACTAAGTTTTTTGGCGCAAAAAGTCAAGAAATTCCAAAAAAATTATTTTGAAAAGTAGATAACTTTTTCTCTTAAAACGTCAAAGTCGCTATTTGAAACGTCAAGCCAATACAGGCTATGTAGAGAAAATGTGTCAAGAAATGTGTTTTGCAAGTCCTTGTTGTTAATTTTAAGTAATTTGGTACTCAATATTTAGAGTTTTTTCCAAATTAAAAATAAAATCCCAAAGACATGCGTTGAAACGACTTAGTTAAAGTCCAATGCCTGACAGATAGAGTAGTTAACTACCACGCGTAGATTAATTAATGCAACAGGTATAAACCATACATCAACGGTAACCAAACTAAATATATACCAGGCAGAAAATATACTACCCGAACCAACAATCGTGAAATCTCGGCCGCAATTATGTAAAACAACAGACATGAAATTAAAAATTTGCCAAGTGATTGTTATTTAACTGAGGGATTCAATCAATTATTAAAATGCACTATATTTATAGCTTTATTAACGGACACAAATACAGTGTATATATATATATATATATATATATATATATATATATATATATATATATATATATATATATATATTATGCTATCGCATAATATAGCAGAAATTTAAACAAACTTAACCCAAGTTTCTATAAAAATGCGTGTGTGCGTTTATTTCTTTAACGTCGGCCTGTTTCCGCGACTATGACCAATCACCGACGGCAAGGAGCAGTTTTACCTCACTATCCTGGAAATTTTGTCGAACCCCTGCCGTTCTTTAAGGAAGGTAGGGATCTTTAACGTGTCCAACATGGCATGGACACCGGACCGATGTCTTAACGCCTCCTCCGAAGGGCGGATCGTGCAGACATTCAACTTGCTCAAATAAAATGCCACAACTTCAACTCCTCAAAGTGAAAGGAGTACCCTGAGATCGAACCCAGTACTCTTTGGTTCAGAGGCACACGTTCTTGTCACTGAACCACCGAGGCTCTCTATAAAAATTATTCTAGAATAGTTTCTTTTATCTTTAAACTTAAACATAACACGTTATATAAGACCGAAACAGTTGTGGGATGTGTTTCAATGGCAATTCTACTAATTCTGTAATTAATAGTTCTTAGGTATAATATCCCGGGCATGAAGCCGATCTAAAGTATCACGCAAATAAAACGTTAGTTGACGTGTGCCTTGATGGCGAAGTGCTTCGCGCTTGCCTCCTAAGCAGAAGGCTACGCGATCGATCCAGATAGATGAATGTATGTTTTTTTATGTTTTATTTTCACATTTGGAAAAACAATAGTGCACAGATTTCATACGTTTCGAACAAGATCTCATTTTTGTTTAAAACGCCTAAATAAGTTTGCACCCTTCATTCTGAAATTATAATTTTGTTATTGTTGATATTGAAAAAACCGGTTTGATTAGGTTGACTAAAACGTAATCATACTGGCGGTTAATAAGAGAAAATAACTGGTACGCTTGTAATTTAATTCTACTTTTCTAAATATGAATTAAGTTTCCTTCTGTATAACTTTAATGAAATTTGTAATACAAGTTTCTTTTAAAGAGACTTACACTATCTACAGATATAGCACAATTTAGTTCTTTAGCTTCATAGAAAATTGAGTTTTGGGAATTTTTCTCAAAAGGAGTTAGAACGCAAGATTTTTTTGATAATAGAGAGATATCGATGGTAACACTTTCGAAAGAATTCTTCAAATGTGCGTGTACTAGGACCTCTAAAATCGATCTTCAAGGTCTGTGTAAGTTTAAAGTATTAACTTTGCTAATATGCTGTATAATAATAGTATGCAATTCCTATGAAAATTCGCTACTATAACGCACTTGCTGGGTCCCGAAATTTTTCTTTCATAAGTTTTACAATACAGTACCTAGCAAGTTTGTAGGCTAACATATTTGATGTACGTTATTATACAGTGTGTCCAAGATAAGGATGGGATAGCATTGGGATATTGGAAATGGTAGGAGTTATAGTTTTGTTCAAATTATGAAAAAGTTTCGCAGTTTAAATACAAAAATGAGCTGACTTGTAGCGGTTTCGATTTTTGTTGAAAAATGTAATGTTCTCGAAATTTGTTTTTGTTTTTTCTACCGTTATTGTAGTAGTTATAAAAGAAATGAAAAATACTTTTCCATTGCTATTTTCTAACCTGAATTAGATGACGTTCACGGATTTTTTAATACGATCATCAGCTATTTTGTTAAATAGGGCCCTGTTATTTTTATTACAAAATATAAAACCATTCTCCAATATAAATTAAAGAATGTATAATTTGTAATGGTTTAAATATGTTTTCAGCTTGTTTCAGCTATAAAAGAAAATTATTCAGGAAAAATCTCCTGACTGCGGCCCTGAATGTGTGAAAGACATTTATTTATTTGCAATAAATAAACCAATAAAATAACTGGAATTTACGAAATGTAGGTACCTTATTATCTAATGAATATTATAAATAGTAGATTATCACCCTTAATATTAGTTATAAAAGATGTTCAAAGAATCACCATTATTTTATAAGCATAGGTAACATCCAGTCCAACTTTCGAATACAAAACGTTGTTAAGTGCGTATGCTGTAATGGTTTGAAATGCTTCTGAAACCAGTTGACATAATCGTTCCTCCGTATGAAAATGACGTTTGTACACGTAGTTTTTTAAATACCCTCGAAGATGAAAGTCAAGAGGTGTGAGATCCGGCGATTGTGGAGGCCAAGAAACCGCTTAATTAGTATCTATCCACTTGTCCGGAAACCTATCTGATAGGTATTCTTGAACAGTTCTTGAATTATGAGCTCTGGTCCAGTTTTGCCGGATCCAGATGTTATTGACTTCTGCTAATGGTAAGTTAGCGTCTAACCATTCTCCCAAATCATTCTGAAGCAAATTTCGATACCGGTCGGAACTTAGTGATTCATGATTTTTTTTAAATGGCCCAATTATCTTTTTTCCCAACTTTCCCAACCACATGTTGAAACCAAAACGGTGTAAGTGCCTAGACGTTTTGTATAAATGCAGATTTATTCTGGACCAAAAAGGTGTGTTTCATCTGTTAAAGATTGCTGGTAACCATACTCCCAGACCATAATATTTTATTAACAAAATTTTCATCCTCATGATATTTATTAATGTACCACCCACAAAATGCCGTTTGTCTTATATAGTCCCCCAGCCTCAATCCTTGGCGAAGTCGAAATTTGTAAGGATGGTATTTGTTCTTACGTAAAATAAAATTTGCTGTAGATTTCGGCGCCCCATTTACTCGTCGTAACAATTCGTTTCTTAATGAAACATACTGCAATAAATTAGTAATTATTCTTCCATATATGCTTTTATTTGGCTGTACTCTCTCAGGGTAATAATGTAAATACATTTGCTCAGCTTCTCCAGTACCTATTACTATGGCACAAAATGTAACATTTTAACATGTGGAACTTGTCCATAAAAGAAAAAATTCCAGCCATTTTTAAACAAATTAAAAGAGCACCAACCCAAATAACTATAATGTAACAAAGTAAAGTGATTGATACCGACATTTATATTGTTAAGAGACCACTATTGTCATTAGAGGCAACTTGTTTATTTGTCAAAGCTCACTATATTTAGGACGGTCTTATGATAGTACGGTTTACTGTTTTATGTCTTAGATTAATAACAAGAAATATTAACAAAAATGTGACGGTTTATTGACTTTTGAAAAGGTACGACTTTCCGACATACATCTTTTTCAAGCATTCAGGGTCGTACTCAGGAGATTTTTCCTGAATAAGTTTCTTGTATGGCTGAAACAAGCTAAAACATATTCAAACCGTTACAAATTATAAATTTTCTAATTTTATTGGAAAATAGCTTTACATTTTGTAATAAAAAATTTCGGGACGAAGCAAGTTCGTTATGGTAACAAATTTTCATTAAATGCTTCAAATTTCTTAACTCAATTTTCTATAAACCTAGAAAGTTAAGTTTTGGTGTGTAGTAAGGGATTTACGAGTGCAACATAGCAACCAAATTTCATCAAAAAACCTTTGTTATTTTTGAGATACAATTTTTTTTCGGAAATTTTTTTTAGAAAAACTAGTCGGTAGGGCTGGTTAACGAACTCATCCATGCCATTAATAAATGAAAGATTCTTGCCAAAGCTTTTTGAGTTATCGTGTGGATACACACACACACACACACACACACACAAATATATATATATATATATATATATATATATATATATATATATATATATATATATATATATATATATATATATATATATATATAAACATATAAACATATAAACATATAAAAATTCAAACGGACCTTGGTTTCGGGTTCTAGCGGCTCAAATTCACGCTAATTTGAAAAATTTTTTTGCAAATTCTCACCATCGATACTTTATTAGTAGCGAATTTTTTTTAATAAAAATTCGCTTATAACAGAGCCGTATTTAAAAAAAAATTGTTGACGGCTTCCCGGAGATGAAACGTCGTATTACATATCCGTGAACGTCATCTAATTCAGCTTAGAAGGTGACGATGGAAAATATTTTTTTAATTTTTTGATATCTATTAAAATAACGCCAAAAAAAAATTAAAACGAATTTTGAGAAAATCACTTTTTTGAATAGAAAAATCTAAACCGGTAAAAGATGGCTTACTTTTGAAAACATCATGTACAAGATTCTTAAATTGCGCAACTACTTTATAATTTAAACAACCATTGCCAATATCCCCATGCTATCCCATCCTTATCTTGGACACACTATACTCTCAATAAATAAAGACAATGTATCATTATTATTATTATTATTATCATTATTATTATTATTATTATTATTATTATTATTATTATTATTATTATTATTATTATTATTATTATTATTATTATTATTATTATTATTATTTTGTTTGGTTTTCGTTATCAAGTATATTTACTAGAAATATGTGAATGTAGAGCCCTAACTTTATGACAACATTGCTAACAATATCTTATAACGAAAAATAATTAAGTTTACAACACCCTGTGTTGGCGATTGCTAATGGAAACCCGGTAACAAATGTGCATTAAAAATATTTAAATAAGATTTTAATTGTGGGAATAAAAGACTTTCTCTGTACGGTAGTGAAAAACCCTACACCAATAAATAATAGTAAATAAAGCAAATGGGACAAGTCGGAGCGCGTGCCCTAAATCGGATGACACCAAAAGCAATAAAATTATCAACGGTAGACCATTAGAATATAAATACATTTAGAGGATGTGCAACACAATCTGTACAATAATGGACAAGACTAAAGTGGAAACAAAAGTAATCTTTACACAGATATACACATATGCGTACACGCTCACGCATACAAATATCATGTAATTGTTTGATACATTAGATACGGCAATTCCACCGCGATGTCTCGATGGGAATAAATTGATGAATAGCTTATAGTGGTGTGAAACTAACTAGCGTATTCTTGGAACTGTTACACATTTTGCACTCCAATTACTCAAAAAGGCTGGAAAGTATGTATAAATATTCAACAAGAGTTTATAGTTCTTGTAATTGATCATTTGTTTTGTGTAACTACATGGCTATGCTTATCGCATTTTGAAATTCAGAACCAGCAATGATCATTAATAAATACACGGTGATTCATATGTGATTTAAATATGATTTTACCCCCATTATCTCATTAGAAAAAGTCTGGACGCAGCAAGTGCGTTATGGTAGTGAATTTTCATCAAATGCTTCAAATTTCGATAGCTCAATTTGCTTATTAACCTTTGGTTCGTTAGCTAAAAAAGCAGTTTTTTCAGGAACATTTTAAGTTTATTTTCGGAAAATGTTTTCAAACAATACAGTGTTACGACCCAGATGTAGTAACTTATTTTATTGTTAATATGTCTATTATTTTAAAGGCTTTTTCTATTTAACGTGATCTTACGTGAGTGAGTTATTTAGATCAACACAGACAGTATCTGTGTTCGTCGGTAATCATCGAGCAGGTGATACCTTCAGTACTCCTGGTCATATAATTTTATTATGTCTATGGTAAATACACAGTGGCGTTGATGTTCATACTGTTGTCTCTTTTTATCTCTGGCGGACAGGTGGTTACATTCTATGGTTAATAGCTGGGAGATGGTACGATTCAACGTTTGGTTGGAATGACTAAGTTTAGCGCATGTGCTTGGAGAGATCGGAAAGTGGAAGAGCTTCTGCTTCGGTCTTCTGCTTCTGGTGGTTGCGCTGGTACAGACTATTGTAGCCACAGCGGGGAAGCCATTGTTGTGTGTCACTGCTTATGAAAGCATCTTTATAGAGAGACTAGTGCTTACAGCCGGTGTAATTAGAACGTTCTTAAGGTCGCTGTCATATTAGTATAATTATAAGTAAACGTCGAAGGGATGGCAAACAAGGTACTGGAGCCATCGATTATAGTGACACAGGGCAGGCTACCGTTGTATGTCGTGGGGACGTTGCCGAAGGTCGTTTGTGGAGTAGACACGGAGACATCTGCAGACTGGATGCTGGTCAGAGAGTCTTATTAGACGTGACTGCTTCATTCACCACCAGGGTCATGTCGACTGATTATGGTGAGCTGGAGAGTCCACCTGGAGTGTCGAGAACCAGTCTCTGGAGACTAGATGAGATGACCATCTCATGTGTTTTACTTTCAGTTTATCAGCGCAATTGTAGTGCCGCGAATTGCTTATGAAATATCCTTTTTTTGTGCGATATATTTTATCAAGTCAGATAAGGTACTTTGACGTATAGTGACTTGTAATGTCATCGTCAGCCATTACCTACCTTTAAGGTCGGGTGAACCTGATTGACATCCCCATAGTGTTGTTCGATTTAGCTTCTGTATTAAGCTGTCACTTATTACTGGATATATAACCCCGCTAATAGTTACGTTATTATTTCCAATCCTCTGACCTACAGGGTCGTTAATGTTGTTATTTTTTGGTCATAAGGACATTAATCCTTCAAGGAGGCTTCCTCTCCGAGTGTTTAGCTAGTAATTTAGAACAGCCAGTGAATCTGTTGTTGTTTTGGCCTGCAAGGACACTTCACGGGCCTTGAGATTTATTACTGGAGTTTTAGGTTACTTGTTACTTAGGTAGCATTTTTCTCGTTGTTCAGGCTCTTCAAGCAAGTTATTCTAACCATATTTAAATTGTTATACCGAATGTGCACTTTTTGGTGAGCTCACAGAAAAGTAATTAATAGCTGGTGTTATTAAGCACTATTGATTACCCATTTATTGTGCAGGCGTGAGTGTATTTATATAGGTCCATGCTATTACTACAGCACATTGTTTTATTAAAGCATAATAATTGTGCTGCTGCTGTTTAATAGATGTGTGAATATTATACCTGGCATTGTTATTTGTTGGCCGGACCATTGTTTTATCAATTTATAGAATTACTATAGAAGTAAATGACTTTGCTTGGGTTCATATCTTGTTGATTATAGGAGCAGTTTAGTGCTGATAACCCTTCTGGTTCTGCAGTATTGCGATTGATACACTGATTGTTGAACTGGCACCTTATGAGTTTGTTGGGACGGTAGTCTCAAGTCACCGAGTCATCACAATTACCCTCTTAAGTACTAATTTCATCCAGAATTTTGCAACGGAGTGTGAAATAGTTGCTGGCGCCTATTAATATAAGCCCTAGGACTTGTATAGAACTCAGAGTGTTACCGAACACCCGCACCCCTCTGCGATATCTCTATGCTCAAGTTTTGCTTAGGCCTCCGCTGCTTATTGAGGGAATTGTGGTGATTTCCACCTTTCAGGTAGTAGCAGGAATCGTAGCAACAATTATTTTGATGAAGTATTCTTACTATATGGGTTATTGGTAACCAAATTTGATGCCTGCTTTCATTAAAAAACAGCCTGGACGCAGCAAGTACGTTATGGTAGTGAATTTTCATAGAAATGATCTGGCACCAAATATTTTATTATATCTAACTTTGTTTTATTGTCACAAAGAAATCTAAATTTTGGTGTATAGTCTACTTTTTATATCGTTAACCTACCTACCAAATTTGGTTATCACAGCTTTTTTATTTTTTGAAAGAAAACTCAAAATTTTCGCAGAAAACCTCGTCCAATTTTCCTGACTAACGAACTTAACCAAGCCACAAAAGGAAGGTACACGCCAAATTTTATCAAAATCGGCCTATTAGTTTTTGAGTTATCGGTGTGATACATACATACATACATACATACATACATACATATATATATATATATATATATATATATATATATATATATATATATATATATATATATATATATATATATATATATATATATATATATAAACATATAAAAATTGAAACTGACCCCGGATATGGGTTCTAGGGGTCCTAGTTCGCGCTCATTTGCAAAATTTTTTTCAAAAGTCGGGATCTCCCCATTAGTGAATTTTTTCTACGAAAATTCACTAAAAAGACATATTTGCTATTAAAAACATTTTAATGAAAATTCGCTTCCATAACGCAGTTGCTGCATCCAGACTTTGAACGTTTTACCGGCAAGTTTATTGCCTCTCCCCCCCCTCTCTCTCTCTTTTATAACCTTCAGGGTTGATGAGAAGTTAGAAAAAAATGTCATAACTTGATATACAATATAGTGCAAATGAAAAGAATAAATTCATTATACCCTAAATCGGTGACTTTGGAGGAAATCCATGAAACAGGTTAAAAAATTTCTTTAAATGGGCGCTAATTAGGCCCCCCAGAACACATATCCGGGGTCAGTTTCACTTTTTAGATGTTTATATATATATATATATATATATATATATATATATATATATATATATATATATATATATACATATATATACATATATATACATATATATATACATATATATATATATATATATATATATATATATATATATATATATATATATATATATATATTGTGAGGGGTCAAATCGGGATAAGGTTATCTTTCCCTAATATGGGGAGGTTCCCACGGGATAACCTTATCAATACGGCTTTTTACGGGATTTGCTCAGGCGCCAGCAGCGTGGTTTAAAGGAAGACGCTGCGCTCCCTCAGGACTATATCTCTGTCCTCGGTTGTTATTTACAGATACACGGACCCGGGGTACACTCCAGTGGAGACAGGGTTCGCCTAAGTCCTCAGGCAGAGTCCCTCAGTACTCCCTAATTATGGCCTGTATATTAGAGATCAGAATGTTGCGTTATGTTGGGGTGGATTGGTTGGGAAGCTTTAAATGAAATACCGTATAAAACAAATAATCTATTTACAAAAGTATTGGTGGGGAAATATTTACAAAATATATACAAAAAAAAATATTTACACAAGGGATTCTCCCGGTATACCCCACGTTTAAACTAACTTATTTGACAACTAATCAATTTATTAGAGACCAGAGGCAGAAACTGAAATATTCGCGAGTTATATGGACGGTATCACGAATAGGGGTGGTAAACTCGCGGGTTGTAAGCGGGCAGAAGCGTCCCAGGATCGCCAAAGCAAGGCACCGGACGGGTGGTCGGTTAATTACGGACCCTCAAGCATGCGTTGCAGTCATACAGACTCTCTACGACCGGAGGAAGTGTCTCCTTAGGGAGATGGAAATTTCCCCTCGACAAAATAAAGGAAGTCCTCACTATCAAGTTAAAAGAAAACACAGCCTCCAGACGGTGCCTTCAGGACGGTCGGGATACCGGGTATCGCCAGACTGTTTCCATCGCCAGGAATGGTGGAGACCTACTGCAGCCCGAAATATCCCCGCTGGCGTCCAGATCCAGGAGCACGAGAGCTGCGCCACGGGAGACCGCTTTGGGATGATTTGGTCGTGGCTAGACCGCTCCCCGGTTCAAATCAACGTGCAGTCGGCCGCTTTGCTAGTGCTCTCGCGTTCTCCGGAAAACTCCAGCCCAGGAACGCGACCCCTTTGCGTCTCCCGACGGAAACATATAAAGCTTTTCCCCCGAAGACTGAAAACGACAAGGTTTTCCCAATAATGTCAGCCGGACGGTCGGGACACCGGGTATCGCCAGACTGTTTCGATCGCCAGGAGTGGTGGAGACCTACTGCAGCCCGAAATATCCCCGCTGGCGTCCAGATCCAGGAGCACGAGAGCTGCGCCACGGGAGACCGCTTTGGGATGATTTGGTCGTGGCTAGACCGCCCCCGGTTCAAATCAACGTGCAGTCGGCCGCTTTGCCAGTGCTCTCGCGCCCTCGGGAAGACTCCAGCCAAGGAACGCGAGTCCCGGCTCCCCCAGGTCACCTCGCGGATACAGACAGAAACGAACGATGGACCTATTTATCCGAAGCTCCCTTGCGGCCGTCTCTCTGAAATAAAACCACTAACAAACACAACAACATTCAATATATTTTCCACACCTGGACTTTTAACGTCACCTCTGGCGAAGGCCACCAAGCGCGCCTAGGTGTTCGCCGCCAGAGAGAGTCGTCGATCCGTGGAAAACCCCTTACATACAGGCCCTCCACCGTACAGCTATAGAGACAGCGACCTACCCAAACGAAGCGGAAATGAGCGGCCTGCTGAAGACGGCGTTCTCCACTTGCCACAGCTGCTAACTCTACTAAGCTGGTGCACCTAACGAATCGCGGCGTACTCTCCCACGGCCGGCCTGAAATACACAATAAAACCCAACACCAAGAATCAAGGCGCGGACGGTGGCTGCTTCCTCTCTGTGACCTGGCTCTGCGCTCGCTGAAAGAGAACTAAACTCCCACGGTCGGCCTGCTGGATTCGCTACTGAAACACACAACAAAACCGAACACCAAGAACGAAGACGCGGACGGTGGCTGCTTCCTCTCCGTGACAGCCCCTGCGACTGCTGAAAAAGAACTAACTTGTCGAGCGCGTTACAGTCGATATATCCAGACCTCGATGCGGCCTCAGTCATCCGAAGCTTATGCGCCGCACGCGGTGCGCGTAGGTTGATGCAGTGGACCAGCCCGTCCGTCCCCGCTCTCATCGTTTCGCATGCCGCACGACTCGCCTGGGCGACCTCAACCCGCTATACTCCTTACCCTTCCTCCGATCTCGCGACGTTTTCTTGAAATTATACTTTATTGAATGTTTTAATAACAAAAATAAATCAAATTAAATACGGATGGTACGGATCTATTCCCCTGTTAACTAATTAGATTTCTAATGGCCATTACGTCACTTCGTGACATCCCCCTCTCTTCTCGTGAAAGAAAAAAACGAAGTTTTTTCTTCCACATCCCGACCTCACCGGTCCTCTGGTCCCCAATATAACAATAATAATACAAGAAAATAACAGACATACCAATATGTCGAGAAAGAATGCACATAATGTACTCTCAAAGAAAAGTTTGTCTTTCCTATTCCATATAAGCAAGCGGTCCTACCCAATACACTTTTAAACTAAATCAAACATATTTCAAAGCAAGAATAAATAATTAGTATGTGTAACGGAGAAATGATATCAAATTTCCAACCATATACCCTGGGTATGCGCAAAATTTCTTAATTAAAAAAATATTCTTAAACTAAGTGAAACGTTTTTCAAAGGAAAATTAGATAATTAGAAGGCGCACCGGGGAAATGATATTGTCAAATTTTCCATCATAACCCCTGGGTATGCGCAACATCTCATAAATAAAAAAAAATAAAAAAAAACGAAATATTCTTAAACTAAATTTAAACGATGCTCCAAACACAAATACGGAACAGTTATCTCCGTAGAGGCACTGCGACGCGTCTATATGCAATATCGCTTAATTTAAGAAAATAATCAAAAAGGAAAATGCAAGTTAAAACTAAATTAACCAGGGTTCCTAAGCGTAAATAAACAAATCGTTCAGATTTAACACACCCGAAATTGCTAGCTTCCCGCCTCAAATGAATTGGGAGCTATTTGAACGGAACTTAGCACAAAATGTCTGAGAATTAGGTTGAGTACACTATGCTCAATCTAAATAATAGTCAATGATAGTCTCACCCACAGTCTCCTCGTTTGTGCACCGTCGAGTGGCACTCCTAAAAGTGTCCCACACTTTCGTGTCACACTCTGCACCTAGTACCTGTCGTCTGTCCATCCAGTCGTGCAGCCGCACAAGGCCCTCTGCGTCGGGTCCATGGAGCGCCGGCTGGCACCAGACGATACGGCCTGCCCTGGTAGCAGCACCCATCTCATGAGGTGGCCTCCAACTGTTGGGCTTGCTGGTTGGCAACTCCGGCAGTTCCCATGGCTTCGGACGTTCAGCACCAGGTTACACTTGGTAGCTACACGTGCAACCTGGAGCGTACACTGCGTGGCTCTGTCGATAGTCCTCTTCTCCATGACCACAGTTGGTTTTCCTGGGTCCCGACGGGAACATACTCGGGACCTAATGCTTACTTTCCCACCTTGGGAGCATTACACAGCTTCTTACAGCGGTAACGAGTGTGTCCAGACTGACCACCCCTCGAACATAAACTCTTCTCTGCCATCGGTAAATACTCTGGTTTTACGGGAACAATTTCGTCGATTCTGGATGCGTCTGCTGCTGCATATGCACGGATAAAGTGTAGTTCTGGCGGCGGCGACGTATTTACGGCCTCTGGCTGCTGTGGTGCATGAAACTTTTTCAAATCCTTCACATGTATGTGCTTCAGCAGCTTGCCCTTGGTATCCCGGAGGTCATATACCACCGGCGACACTACTTTGACCACCGTATACGGCCCAGAATATTTCGCAGCGAGCTTTGCGGCAAAACCACTGGTTCCTTGGTATAACGGATGTTCCCGGCGTAGCACCTGTTCACCAACTTTGCATTGCCATTCCCTGCGACGCAAATTGTAAGGACGACTTTGTTGGGTGAACGCCCTTGCCAGATTCATTCTTACTAACTCGAATGTTTCTCGTAGCTTCTTCAGACGGTTATGACGGTCTTCTATTTCTTCCGGCGTCGTCTCCGGCTCCTCTGACTGACTCTCCGGCGGTATTTCGCGTTCAGCGTGCACCGCGCCGGGGACGGTCAGCTCTCGGCCGAAGTTCAGGAATGCTGGGGTGAATCCAGTGGATTCCTGTTTGGCCGTGTTGATTGCGAACCCCAGTTCAGGTAGCCTTTCATCCCACTGTCGTTGATCATGCTCGCAAAACTGGGCGATCATGGTTTTCAGCGTGCGATTCGCCCTCTCATTGGCCTGGGGAGTGTATATTGGGGTCAGTCTCTGGGCTATCCCTAACTCCTTCAGCCAGGCCTTGTGTTCATGAGACACTAGTTGTTTCCCGTTGTCCGAGATCAGTGTCCTGGGGCAGCCAAACTTAGTGATGACCATCTCAAACAACGCTTTGTTGACGGCGGGGGCGGTGGCTTTCTTCAACGGTCGGCATTCTACCCATTTCGTGAAACGGTCTTGGGCGACAATAATAAAATTGTGCCCCTTTTTGGACTGAGGCAGGGGTCCCACTAAATCGACGCAGACGGTTTCCCATGGTGTCTTGTTCGAGGAAGGCTGCATCTTCCCGGGGGTCTGTTGTTGGGAGACTTTAAACCTCTGACAGCGATTACATTGCCTCACATAACTCGCAACTTCCCGAAACATCCCTGGCCAATAGTAATGACAAGCTATACGGGCAATGGTTTTTGAAATGCCCATGTGCCCGGCGGTCGGTTCGTCGTGGTTCTCTCGTAGAATTCGGCCACGCACGTTCTTAGGGATGCACAATTTCCAGGGATCGCTCAGCTCGGGCTCGCTTAAGTTGTATGCGTCCCAAAAATGTCGGTACAGTCTTCCGCCCCTGATGGAATAGTCGGGAAATGCCTCCGGGTTCCTTTCCACCTGGTCCAACTTACGTCTGTACCAGGAACAGCTTGCTTCCTCCTCTGTGAAACAAATATTCTCTTCCGCGGACTCTTCACAGCTCTCCAACGGTGAACGGGAGAGGGCGTCCGCTACACGGTTTAGTGCCCCTCGTCGATATTTTATCGTGAAGTCGTATTGTTGTAGAAATACGCTCCACCTGGCCACACGCCCAATCGGGGTTTTAATCGTTTGCAACCACCTAAGAGATTGGTGGTCTGTCAGTACTGTAAAATGGTACCCCTCCAGGTATGGGCGCATTTTTTCAATCCCCCATACCACCGCTAGGCACTCTTTTTCCGTCACGGAATAATTTTTCTCGGCAGGGCAGAGCGTCCGGCTGGCATACGCGATGACTTTCTCTGACCCATCGATGTTCTGAGTCAGAGCTATGCCTAAGCCATTATCACTGGCATCAGTTTGCAGGACGAATTCTTTCGAAAAGTCCGGGCAGGTCAATATCGGTGTCTGAGTGAGTAATTTCTTCAGGTCTTTAAACGCCCCCTCTTGCTCTTCACCCCAGTGCCATCGGTTCTTCTTCTTCAATAGCTTGGTCAGTGGGGTCACTACCTGTGAGAATTGCGGAATGAAACGGCGGTACCACGAGGCGACCCCCAAAAATCGACGGACGTCTCTTACGGTTCGTGGGGTCGGCATGGCCTCTATAGCCTCCACTTTATCCGGATCGGTGCTGATGCCATCCGACGTCACAACATGCCCAAGATATTTCAGCGACTTCCTGCAGAAGTGACATTTCTCCGGGTTCAGCTGCAAGTTACTCTGCCTCAGCCTTCGGAACACTTCCCTCAAGTTCTCCAGGTGTTCCTCGAAGGTCTCTCCCATTACGATAACGTCGTCCAGGTAGGCGAAAGCGTGCGGTTCCATATCGGGGCCTATTATGGTATCCAACAGCCGCTGGAACGTCGCTGGAGCCGAGTGAATTCCGAAAGGCATGACTTTGAACTGATACAACCCCCTCCCCGGGACGGTAAAGGCGGTGATGGGCTTACTTGTCGGTGTCAGAGGGATTTGCCAGTAGCCCTGCTTCAAATCCAGACTGCTGATGTACTTGGCCCGGCGAAGCTTGTCGAGTATGCCCGATATATATGGCAGCGGGTAGGCGTCCTTGACGGAAACATTGTTAACTTCCCGGAAGTCCACACAGAAGCGGTATTTCCCATCCTTTTTCTTAACCATCACCACAGGTGAGCTCCATGGGCTGTTAGAAGGTTCTATAATTCCTTCTTCCAACATCCTGTCGACCTCGTCGTTAATGACCTGCTGCATTTTCGGGTTTTGTGGGCGGTATCGCTGTTTAATAGGTTCTCTCCTCGACAGGCGGATATGATGTTGTACTCGGTCAGTAGGGCCAGTTATTCGTTTGAAATATCCAAGTTCTTTCTCCAAGAACAGATCAAGTTGACGTCGCTCTCGGGGGGTCAATTCCCCCAAGGTGTTCGTTTCCATAGTATGTATTGGAACTACGGGCGGGGGTGGAGTTGCTGACGCCAGCAGTTCTCCATCGAGGTAGGTTTTAGCGGTCGTTAAATCTATACGGAAGTCGTACTTCCCCAAAATATCCATCCCCAACACTATGTCTACCGGGAGGTGAGGCAGATACAACAGCTCCCCTTGTATCTTCTTACTACCCAACATAAATTCAGTCACGTACATTTGTTGTACGGAGACCAGTCGTCCATCGGCGATGCGGGTGTTTACGTCTGGCAAGGAGACGGCTTGTAAATAATCTGCGTCTATTTCCTCAAGTGCGGTACTGCTCAGAAAGGACCGGGTCGCCCCTGTGTCCAGCAAAGCACTGAAACACTTCTGGCCTATCCTTGTCCTGACTATGGGTCTGTTGTCAGTTTGAGATCGTCTGTCAATGGCCGAGGTGTCGTTGGGGCGGAACTGCTGGAGTCTCGGCCCTCCACAGTTCCCATCTAGTTTCCCGGACATTTGCAATCCCGGGATAACACTCCTGTCTTGCCACAGCGTGAACAAAACAGTCGTGGTACTTTCTGACACTGGCTTCTCATGTGTCCTGTCTCACCACAATTCCAGCAAGTCGTACGCTCCATCGCGAAACGAACCTGCTTACTGGTTTCCGAACGGTTAGTCGTAGGCAAAGTCGGGGGTGTAAAACGGTTCTTAACGGGGGAACTAGTATCGGTTCTTAACGGGGGAACTAGTATTCCCACTTTCTTGCTTATCCGAAGGGGGCCGGCTAGGCTTTGGTGGGCCCTCCTTGGTATCATTTAGTTCCTTCAACATCGCCTCAATTTCCTTTGTTTTTTCTATGAACCTACGTATGTCTGGCACGTCGCAATTCCAGAGCATCTGTCGAAACTCTGGGCGCAGGTTTCTTCTTAACCAAGTCAATTCCTGTTGCCTGTTGATGTTTCCGTGCCGACGTATGAGTGTCTGCAGCTCTGTTATGTAAGTGAACACGGGCTCACCGGCTTTGTGTAAACGTCGACTGATTTCAGCTTCTAAATCTACGAAGTAGTTTGTCGGGAAATAGAAACGCTTGAAATCCTCGATAAAGTCTTCCCACGATGTCCAGTAAGTCCTATTATTTCGATACCACAGCAAGGCTTGACCTTCCAAGACCTGTGGCAACACTGGCAGAAGGCGGTCCGAAGATACGTTAAAGTGCAAGCGGATTTCTTCTAGGCGCTCTAAAAATGCTACGGGGTCAGACCTGCCCTGGAAATGCAAATTCCACGCAAACAGATTGAGTGGTTCTGGTTGCCGAAATGTCGTAGTGTTGGCCACAGGTGATATTGGCGGCGGGAATGGCTTTTGCGTAGGCGGTGTTAGGTGCCCGATTAAGTTTCCCGTTCGTGGTGACGACGGCGGCGATGCGGTAACGTTATGCAGTGAGGCTGCCTCGGTGTGCGGCGGTCTTCCTTCACGCCAAAATTTAATCAATTGCCTTCTCATTTCTTCAACCGTTGTCTGGGGTCGTAGGCAAAACCTCGCTAACTCTGTTTCCAGTTCAGGCTTCTTCAGCCTGTATACCCATCCTACCCGGCCATCAAATAGGTCCGGGTCGGACTTCTCTTGAGGGTCAGGCTCGACGGCCTTTTCCGCTTTCGGGTCTGACATTGTTCAGTACAGACAGCAACGCGGCACGACGGCGCTGCGAAGCTGTCGAGGATGTTAACGCAGTGTTAGGATGAAACGGGTCGGGTTTGTAACAGTAGTTTCCGTTGGTAAGTAGTGTTTAAACAAAACACAAAAAAAATTATAAATACTAAACAATAACAAAAATATTCGGAATAACAAAATTCTCTACAAGTTGAAACTAAAAACAAAAACACTATATATTAACGCTAAACTTAAGATGTTGATTAAAAGAAAACGTTACACTTAAAGAATGTAATCGTATCACGTAATGCAGTAAACAAACATTAGAAGCTAGCGTGAAAGAAAAAAAGTCAACTATTATTTTAAAAAAATTGCAAGATCAAGAGCTGCTAACAAATAATTCCAACAAAAGCAAAATAAATTAATGTTCACATTTTCACAAAGTATTGATGATACGGCGATTGCTATCGTAGATAACAATATTGTAATTCCTTTTTAAATTCTGCCTCTGTTTCAAACTAAAAATATACCGAATTCCTAAGATACGTGTAACATATCTTATCTACACTTTTCCAACAACTCTTATCACACTTAACGATAAACTATGTACATTAAAATTTAAAAATTTCAAAATATTTACGGCTACTTCCCTAAATCCACCTTTCTCTAATTTAATAACTTAGGTCCCTGCTCGCAGGTGCCATTTGTGAGGGGTCAAATCGGGATAAGGTTATCTTTCCCTAATATGGGGAGGTTCCCACGGGATAACCTTATCAATACGGCTTTTTACGGGATTTGCTCAGGCGCCAGCAGCGTGGTTTAAAGGAAGACGCTGCGCTCCCTCAGGACTATATCTCTGTCCTCGGTTGTTATTTACAGATACACGGACCCGGGGTACACTCCAGTGGAGACAGGGTTCGCCTAAGTCCTCAGGCAGAGTCCCTCAGTACTCCCTAATTATGGCCTGTATATTAGAGATCAGAATGTTGCGTTATGTTGGGGTGGATTGGTTGGGAAGCTTTAAATGAAATACCGTATAAAACAAATAATCTATTTACAAAAGTATTGGTGGGGAAATATTTACAAAATATATACAAAGAAATATTTACACAAGGGATTCTCCCGGTATACCCCACGTTTAAACTAACTTATTTGACAACTAATCAATTTATTAGAGACCAGAGGCAGAAACTGAAATATTCGCGAGTTATATGGACGGTATCACGAATAGGGGTGGTAAACTCGCGGGTTGTAAGCGGGCAGAAGCGTCCCAGGATCGCCAAAGCAAGGCACCGGACGGGTGGTCGGTTAATTACGGACCCTCAAGCATGCGTTGCAGTCATACAGACTCTCTACGACCGGAGGAAGTGTCTCCCTAGGGAGATGGAAATTTCCCCTCGACAAAATAAAGGAAGTCCTCACTATCAAGTTAAAAGAAAACACAGCCTCCAGACGGTGCCTTCAGGACGGTCGGGATACCGGGTATCGCCAGACTGTTTCGATCGCCAGGAATGGTGGAGACCTACTGCAGCCCGAAATATCCCCGCTGGCGTCCAGATCCAGGAGCACGAGAGCTGCGCCACGGGAGACCGCTTTGGGATGATTTGGTCGTGGCTAGACCGCTCCCCGGTTCAAAACAACGTGCAGTCGGCCGCTTTGCTAGTGCTCTCGCGTTCTCGGGAAGACTCCAGCCCAGGAACGCGACCCCTTTGCGTCTCCCGACGGAAACATATAAAGCTTTTCCCCCGAAGACTGAAAACGACAAGGTTTTCCCAATAATGTCAGCCGGACGGTCGGGACACCGGGTATCGCCAGACTGTTTCGATCGCCAGGAGTGGTGGAGACCTACTGCAGCCCGAAATATCCCCGCTGGCGTCCAGATCCAGGAGCACGAGAGCTGCGCCACGGGAGACCGCTTTGGGATGATTTGGTCGTGGCTAGACCGCCCCCCGGTTCAAATCAACGTGCAGTCGGCCGCTTTGCCAGTGCTCTCGCGCTCTCGGGAAGACTCCAGCCAAGGAACGCGAGTCCCGGCTCCCCCAGGTCACCTCGCGGATACAGACAGAAACGAACGATGGACCTATTTATCCGAAGCTCCCTTGCGGCCGTCTCTCTGAAATAAAACCACTAACAAACACAACAACATTCAATATATTTTCCACACCTGGACTTTTAACGTCACCTCTGGCGAAGGCCACCAAGCGCGCCTAGGTGTTCGCCGCCAGAGAGAGTCGTCGATCCGTGGAAAACCCCTTACATACAGGCCCTCCACCGTACAGCTATAGAGACAGCGACCTACCCAAACGAAGCGGAAATGAGCGGCCTGCTGAAGACGGCGTTCTCCACTTGCCACAGCTGCTAACTCTACTAAGCTGGTGCACCTAACGAATCGCGGCGTACTCTCCCACGGCCGGCCTGAAATACACAATAAAACCCAACACCAAGAATCAAGGCGCGGACGGTGGCTGCTTCCTCTCTGTGACCTGGCTCTGCGCTCGCTGAAAGAGAACTAAACTCCCACGGTCGGCCTGCTGGATTCGCTACTGAAACACACAGCAAAACCGAACACCAAGAACGAAGACGCGGACGGTGGCTGCTTCCTCTCCGTGACAGCCCCTGCGACTGCTGAAAAAGAACTAACTTGTCGAGCGCGTTACAGTCGATATATCCAGACCTCGATGCGGCCTCAGTCATCCGAAGCTTATGCGCCGCACGCGGTGCGCGTAGGTTGATGCAGTGGACCAGCCCGTCCGTCCCCGCTCTCATCGTTTCGCATGCCGCACGACTCGCCTGGGCGACCTCAACCCGCTATACTCCTTACCCTTCCTCCGATCTCGCGACGTTTTCTTGAAATTATACTTTATTGAATGTTTTAATAACAAAAATAAATCAAATTAAATACGGATGGTACGGATCTATTCCCCTGTTAACTAATTAGATTTCTAATGGCCATTACGTCACTTCGTGACAATATATATATATGTATCACACCGATAACTCAAAAAATAATGGGCCGATTTTTTATTAAATTTGGTAAATACCTTCCTTTCGCAAATGGCTTGGATAAGTTCGTTAGCCAGGAAAATCGGCCCAGGTTTTCCCGGAAAATTTTGTGTTTTCTTTCGAAAAAAATTTATATCTCTGGAATTAACAAAGTAAGGGCAACTAAATTTAGTACGCGGGTTTAGATCATTATGTGTAAATTACCTACCAAAATCTAGCTCTGTAGGTTAAAAGACGAAAAAGTTATAGGCATTTAAAGAAAAATAAATTGTGGTTTTTATCAAAACGTCAAAGTTGCGATTTAAAACGTCAAAATTGGTAACATTAAGGCAAAGAACTTGAATCTAATACCGGTTATGGAAATAAAATGTCTCAAGAAGAATGTTTTACAAACCCTGAAGTCTTAGTTTCAACCGTCATTGTCCTTCATTTTACTAAAATATTGCCAGAAAATTCATTTCAAATAGACCCTTTCTCTGATGCCTGGCAGTAGCCTTAGCGATAGAGTTTATCGTTTAATGGTATATAATTTTTGTCGAATTTTCGTAAAAAATAAATAAAGCTCAATATATCCGTTATTATACAAGATATGAAAAAAATTGTATATATTAATTATAGGGTGTCTTGAGCTACATCTTAACAAATTATTTATACAATCACAGGATGGCCCATAAGTCTTTGGTGATAATTTTTTTTATTTATTTTTAATCAAACACGCCTTATGTTATTGCATTTTTGCATTTTTAATCGAAATATAATGCATGTTTGTAAGAAAAGAAATTCTGGACGCAGCAAGTGCGTTATGGTAGCGAATTTTGATCAAATGTTTCATATTTGAACAGCTCAATTTGCTATTAACCTATAAGGTTGACCAAGAAACGTGTTTTTTCGGGAACACTTTAAGTTTACTTTTGGAAATTTTTGTACATTTTCGAACAATAAAGTTATTTTGATGAAACACGGCATATTGTTTTTACTATATAGGTTATACTGGTAACCAAATTTGATGCCTGCTTTCTTGAAAAAAAAACACACATATGTGCTATTAAAAACATTTTTATGAAAATTCACTACCATAACGCACTTGCTGCGTCCAGAGTTTTTATTTTTAAAAGTGCGTTCCGTAAAATGCTAGTTAGAATTTTAAACTATTACAACATTTACTGCTGCATTAACCACTGACTATACCAATAAAAAAGGACCGGTTAATAAAAATATAATATACCCGCCATACACGAGAGTGCAGCGATGAACCCTGCAGTAAATCAACGCACCCCTGCTGATGTGTAGGTTATACGGATGTATATGCGACAGTCATTTCATTCTTATCAAAAACGCAGTGAATAAAGTCCATTTGTACAGCAGTCGCTTATCTCGTTTCACGTTCGATTTTTCTACATATTTTTAGTAGCCGTATAACCACGCTTTTAGGGTATTTAAAAATTAAATGGTCAATTGTCTCAATGTGCTTAACTACATAGTGTTATTTTGATCAAAATACATTCATTATTAAATAATTAAAATTTATTAATATTTGATTTACACCTTAGTATTTTTAAATATGTACGTATGTTTTTAATAGCAAATGCGAGCAGGCATCAATATGATTACCGGTATAGCCTATGTAGTAGAAACAATATGTACAATATTTTATCAAAATTACTTATGGTTTGAAAATATAAAAAAAATTTCCGAAAATGAACTTAAATGTTGATTTTCTAACCAACAAAACTTACGTTAATAGCAAATTGAGTTATTGAAATTTGAAGTATTTAACGAAAATTCGGTAAATTTGCAGATTAGCTCCCGAACGCTTTTCAACAAATTGTTTTCAGAAATAGTACTAGAACTCCACCTGGATGCACAAACCACAAGAAAAATTTCTTGTTCACATCCCCCAAGGAAGTTACGGGACTGGGAGTGAATAGGGGTGCTGTGCGGGGTAGGCAGGGTTTAAGGGGATATGACTTCAAGATGTGAAAAGACAGCTTTCAAGCCCGCTTTATTCGAATTTTCTGCTCATATTTCGTTTTTACTACTTACCCCGCCCAGCACCCCTACTCATTCCTGGTCCCGTAACTTCCTTGGGGGGTGTGAACAAGAAATTTTTCTTGGGGTTTGTGGATCCAGAAGTGGCCTAGGCAGGTTTCTGAAAACAGTTTTTTGAAAAGCGTTCGGGAGCTAAACTGCAAATTTACCGAAAATTCGCTACCAAAACGCACTTACTGCCTCCAGATTTTTTTCTTACAAACGCATCATATTTCGATAAAAAATGCAAAAATGCATTAACGAATTTGTTCTACGAAATTTAGCTATAAAAAAAATATACACCCCTACTCACTCCTGGTCCCGTAACTTCCTTGTGGGGTGTGAACAAGAAATTTTTAAGAAATTATAGACCGTTAACCATAAAATTTACTAAACCTATAAACCTACAGCGAAAACATCAACTTAATTAACCGACAGCCAAAGCATCAGAGAAAGGGTCTATTTGAAATAAATTTTATGTAAATATTTTAGTAAAATGAAGGGCAATGACGGTTGAATCTGAAACTTAAGGGTTTGCAGAACACTCTTCTTGCAACATTTTCTTTTCAAAATCTGTATTTATTTCACGTTCTTTGCCTAAACATTGCCAATTTTGACGTTTCAAATTGCGAGTTTGGCGTTTTGAGGAAAACTCCAAAATTTGTTTCTTTAACTGCCCATAACTTCTTTGTCTTTAAAGCTAGAGACACTCTTTACCAAATTTGATCAAGATTGGTCAATAATTTTTTGAGTTATCGGTCGGATATATATATATATATATATATATATATATATATATATATATATATATATATATATATATATATATATATATATATATATATATATATAGATCAATTCATTAGCGATTTTTTTTTAATTCGCTAAAAATAAAGCGAGCCAGTAAGGGTATTTGTAATGGTGGTGGGTAAGTAAATAAAAGTCAAGACGCAACAAATCCGTTATGGTAGCGAATTTTCATTAGAATGCGTTTTCACAAAAAAAAATGTTAGTTAAATAATTAATAAAAGTTAAAAGCAGTAAGTTAAGGCACGGAAAAAATGCAATTTGCATTTTCTTGCATTTTTTTGCATTTTTTCGAAGATAGCGCATTTTTATCAATCAAGCAAAGCAGCAAGTTTTGCATTTTTTCTCACAAATTTTCAAATTATGTCAAACACGAAGGACATAAAGCTATATTGTCTGGTTTATTATATTTATTTCTACCTAAAAATATAAAGACGGCCAGTGCAGTTCCTGGAACTTAACGCTGGGAGAGGCGGCAGATGACATTCGTAGATGGTTGGAATTACCATAATTCGAGGTACAAATAATAAAGATTGAGTTCCAAATGCCAAAATGACAGACAGTTTGGTAAATATTATTTAGTACCACTCAGTTCATCTCAGCAAGAGCGCTAAAAATTAGGTGCACAACATATTTTTGGATGTGTTGAAAGTGAACGAAAGTGTTGTCAATTAAAATGCCTAAAACAAAATTTTTGTACATTATGGATAAAGAATTACCGAGAACATGGGATGGAGACCAACTTTTTTGTACTGTGTATGCAAAAAATGTAAGTACTTGTTGTTTTTTTGCTACATATGTTTTTTATTTATTTAAAAGTAAATGTATCCATAAAATTTTTATACCAAAAATAAAATTTGATAGTTACACCGACAATAAGATTTTAATTTTCACAAAAAAGTGTCAAACTGATTTTCGCCCAGAGTAGACATATATTTCTTTTAGAAAAATTGTCAACAAAGATATTTAAAATTTTTGTTGTTTTTTTTTTTTCGTCACTACAGGTTCATGCCGACAAAAGGTTCATTGTGGATCAGCATGTCAAAACCACAAAGCATATTCTCAACATGCGGAAAGTTGAAGAAGGTGCAACATCACAGCAAACCTTCAAAAGTTGCCTTTAATAGGAACCAAAACAAACCGACCAGAAGCAGCTCAATGAATATTTATGCAAGGCGATGATTGGCAGCAATATACCGCTGACAAAATTAAATAATCGACACCTAAACTGACGAGACAATCTTGCGTAAAGGATGCGTCGACACCATTTTTAAAGAAACATTAGTGAATATACGAAATGCTGTGAATTCAAATTATTTTTATGTTGTAGTAGATGAAAGTACCGAATCGTGCGGTAGATATATCGACCATGTATCAATTGGTGTGTTAGGGGAAGAGATTTCAGGCAAATCCTATCTCTCTGCGTCAAAAAAAACTTCAAAAAGCCAATAATTTAACTATAATCAGATTTGTTCAAGAATCTGACATTTTTTTTCTTGCCTGATATTGCCCCTTCAGAAAATTTGATTTTACTTTTCTCCGATGCCGCACCTTACATGCTTGAGGCCGGACAAAATTTTAAAAAATATATTCCAACGTATTACATGTAATTTGTTTGGCTCATGGCATTAATAGGTTAGCAGGTTACATAAGAGGGCAGTTTCTTTTAATAAATAATCTTATTAACTATATTAAAAAGTATTTTTAAAGGCTCCAATACGCATTCAATTTTAAAAATAACACGTTCCAAATCTTTCGTTGCCTCCACAACCTGTTATAACTCGTTGGGGTACATGGCTTGATGCAGCTATATATGATGCTGACAATTATGACCTAATTGAAAGCGTTATTAACTCTGAACGACTCCTCTTCCACCGCTCTCATAAACTCCAAAAATCTTTTTAAAAATCCAGCCTTAAAGAAAAATTTAATATATACATATATATATATATATATATATATATATATATATATATATATATATATATATATATATATATATATATATAAACCGGTTATTCTTTTGTATCTTCAACATTATTAAAATTAGAGAGTACATGGGTCTCTTTAGCAGAGTCAGTTTCTTTGATAAGTCAATTTGAGTCTGATTATAAAAAAGCTTGCGGAGCAATCGGATCAGTAATTCTTAAGAAATTTAACTCTGTGATTCAAAATAATACAGGATTCCAAATTTTAAAAGACATTTCGAAAATTTTTGTAGGGAATTGAAGATGATGTATGTATCTGAATTAGAAGTAAACATTATTCCTAAATATAAATATGCTCCTATTACTTCCATTGATGTTGAACGAAGCTTCTCTATTTTTAAACACATGTTCAGTGACAAAAGACAAAGTTTCGTCCTATAAAACATTGAAAAACACTTAATAATTCATTGTTTTATAATTATTAGTGAATTTTTATTTTAAAAAATTCACTAGTAGATAGGTATCGGTTTTTATATATAAACTAAGGTCCGTTTCAATTTATATATATATATATATATATATATATATATATATATATATATATATATATATATATATATATATATATATATATATATATATATATATATATATAGGTATCCAACCGATAACTCAAAAAGTAGTTAACCAATTTTGATGAAACACGGTAGGTGCCTTTCTTTTATGAATAGTTTGAACGACTTCGTTAGCCAGGAAAATCCGACAAGGTTGTTTGGGAAAATTTTGAGTTTTCTTTCTGAAGAGATTTTTATCTCCGGAAATTACAGAGATATTTTGATGAAATTTTGTGGATATACTACCTTAGGAAACACCTTAGTACGTACCAAAATTCAACTTTCTGGGTTTATAGAAAACTAAGTTATTCAAATTTGAATTATTTAATGAAAATGCGCTACCACAACGCACTTGCTGCGTCCCGAACTTTGTGTAAGACATGATTTATGTTTAATATATGTTTGGTACAGTTTTTCTAATCAGTAATTCATTTAAAAAATTAATTATGTATAATCTTATGAATTATGATACTTATGAATAAAAAACTTGTATTTTCTAACACATTGTGTTTTATTATTGTCAAATTAAGTTTACTAAACTTGAAGTGTCAGTTTTATCAAAATTTCTAACGAAAAAAATTAAAAAAACACAATAGTATTCATAATCGATGTTTTAGCAAACTTAATAATATGTATAATTTTTTGCATTTTTTTCTAAAATCTTTGCATTTTGTGTCAATATAACGCATTTAAATATTTAAATGCGCATATTTTTGTCTTTTTTGTCTGCATTTTTTAGTGTTTGTAGTGAAAAACTAAATATATATACCTATATATATATATGTATATATATATATATATATATATATATATATATATATATATATATATATATATATATATATATATATATATATATATATATATATATATATATATATATATATATATATATATATATATATATATATATGTATATATATATATATATATATATATATATATATATATATATATATATATATATATATATATATATATATATACAGCGTGTTTGACTTTAAGTGGCGACAATTCATTATTTCATAACGGGTCTCTCGATTTTCAATTTTTTTAAAATAAAGTATTTCAAAAACTCCAATCCTGATATGCAATATTTTAAAATTCGCTTTTTCCATAGCCTACTGCGCCAGCAAATAAGACCCCAAAAATGACTAAACCATGTTAGGCATTTTTTTACGAACAAAAGAAATATCCATATGGATTAAGGAACATCTGTAAGCCACAAATTCCAAGTTTCAATATCGTAATTTATACAGAGTGTTCACAACTTGAGTGCAAAAAATGAAAAAAATCGACTTTTTGGAGTGCACTGTGTAAAAGCTATTGAGTGCATTGCAAATATTAGAAGGTCAATGAATTAAGAGTCAGCTAGTGTGTCATTTCGCACAATAATATACTCATGTCTTATACAGAGTGTTCATAATAAATACGGAAACATACCCTTTTGCAATGTATTACCCAATTTGGAATTTGATTGGACCAAGCTCTTAAATTTCCGGAAGACACCACTCCGTTATTTCTGAAAGTAGCTAAGTGAAGATTGGAACTTGCGATTAGCAGTTGTGTGTGAGAAAAACTGGAAGTCATTTTGAACAATATCTTTAGTGTTTTTATGGTTATTTTATTTATTCGTTTTTAATAGTGTTCGTTAAATTTCAGATATGTTAATGTTTAATAAAGTCTTCAACGGGCATAATTTTGTTTTGATCTGAATTATAAAAACCTCATTTTTCTAAAAAAAAAAGGGGGTGGCTTGTCGAAAAATTGAAGCTGCAGCAGGCATTGACAAATGCAGATTTTCGAAGACGCCTCAGTTTTTGTGAGTGGGCAGTAGCTAAGTACAATGAAAGTGAGAATTTTTTTAATTACGTGATGAATCTTCATTTTCAAGTTGTGGTAGGGTTAACGGGCACAACTTTCATTATTATGCTTCAGAAAATCCGAACTTTTGCAGATCAGTTGACAACCAGCACCGTTTTACGATAAACGTTTCGGCTGGAATAATTGGGACTAATCTTATTGGGCCATATTTGTTTGATGGGCACCTCAACGGGCAGGGATATCTGCGTATATTGGAGGAAGATGTAGAGACTTTTTTGGAAGATTTGCCTCTAGATAACAATCGACGTATGTGGTTTATGCAGGACGGGGCACCAGCACATTATGACATAAATGTTCGCCGATTTTTAAATGATCGGTACCCCCAATAAATTGATAGGGCGAGGTGGTCCCGTCTCGTGGCCTGCAAGATCTCCTGACCTTACATGTCTAGATTTTTTCCTATGGGGCTATATCAAGGAAATTATGTATCAAACTCCGTCCAACACCCCACAGGAACTAAGAAATAAATATTGCTGTCGCGTGCAGGGCAATAACTTCGCAAATGTTGAGCAATGTTCAAGAAGAATTCTTAAGGAGGGTTAGATTGTGTATTCAGGTCAATGGGCAAAATTTCGAATAGTTCTAATGTATCGCTTTTTTTAGATTATTTTTTTCTGTTAATGATTGCGGATTATTATTATTATTATTATTATTATTATTATTATTATTATTATTATTATTATTATTATTATTATTATTATTATTATTATTATTATTATTATTATTATTATTATTATTATAGTTATGTTATTATGGTTTACTTCACTTTCTGGTTCTCATAATTACAACTACCTTTATTAAACTGTGTTTCACTTTTTGTATGGTAAAAATATGAATAAGTCCATAATATAACAATCATTGCATGTGGTTGTATTCGATAAGTTTCTGTGTCGACACATTATCTAGTTACGAGGATAGGATCAAGTAACGTGCATCGTGACTAGCTCATTTTATTTGGTAATTCTATTTAAATTATTGTTAAAAGAAACATTTATTAGACGGAAGTAAGCTCAAACAATGGAGATATAAAAACTGCTGACTTCCCTGTCAAGGAGACGTTTAGGTGTCACCTGGCATTGTTCACATGCTCTGTGCCTCATACACTGACAATCTGACAGTACCATTAAGTGCCTCATACAGTGACACTCTGACAATACCATTATTTTTACAAGCGAAACTAAAATAAACCACTATAACTCAAAAACTATCAACTATAGCTATAGAAAGACCTTTATTACGTCGATGCAGAATTTAATGATCTACCTGATTAATTCATAAAACACAGGGTGTTCTATTTGAAAAACACAAGTTATGCTGCTTTAAACGTAGATATGCTGTAACCCCAAATATATATCCACACCTTATTTTCAAAATTTAAAACATAAAATCACAAAATTACAGAGAAGTGTATGAAAATAAATACAACCAATAAATAAATCTACTTACATTATTCCGTAGACAATCAATAAAAAACTCAATCTTTCACACAGCAGGCTATGTATATTGTCAGTCGTCAGTATTACCAAAAGAAAATTGACATTGTTTTCGTAGCATTTTGATTATATTCGTCTGCCTCCTGAAAACCTCAGCCAAAATTCTCCTTCTTGGATAACATACCGTGTAGCTTTTGAATACGTTAGTAAACATAAACATAACTAGTCTTTAGTGTTTGTCTGTGAAAGAAGCTTTTGAATTCTGTTGAATCAAAATTTGCCACCACGCCTTAAATAGGCAAAATATCACACCACTATTCACTAGAAATTTAAGAAATTAAATTTCACGTCACAACACCGACGACAAACACTGTTTACTACTTAATAATCATCAAAATGAAACATATCCCCTTACCGATGAGTTTTTGCGTAACTTTATCTACATTTTACTGATAAAATTGATTTAATTAAAATATTTACGATGCGTTCAAATGTTGTCAGATTTTTATCAGTTAAAATAACTGATAAACCAGAATTACTATACAGGCTGGTACAAAAGTATTAAAGCAAGGCAGGCCCTTCGTAATTATTGACTCAATGAAATATTTCCGAGAGGGACATTATTAAGTTTAAAGTAGGCAAATAGTTACTGTTCTATTCCACCAAAAGCTCTGGTTAAAACCTAAGAAAGAGGGGAAAAATAAAGATGCTATGAAAGCTGAAAAAGTCTGGACGCGTTATGATAGTGAATTTTCATTAAAATGTTTTTAATAACTACATAAGAAGGTCTTTTTTTAAATGAAAACAGGCATCAAATTTAGTTACCAGTATAACCTTTATAGTCTAAGTAATGTACCATCGGTAATAAAAGTAAATATTAATATATATGACTACTGTGGAAGCGTTGGTGGGACTCGCAACAGCAGAATAACCAAAATTAAGGAGACAATCAAAAGTGACGTTTATTAAAATAAGTTTCAATAGAAGAAGTTTTTTTTTGTTCCCTTAGGGCTCGTCCGCGGACTTGCCGCCCCGATAGCACCGCAACCTTTGATTGATTGTGCATACCCTTAGTCTTACTCCACCTATTCCAAAATCACTGTGCCTTGAACTAGTCTGCACAGCGATTGGTAGACTGAAGTTTTATATTGCTCTGTCTCCGGTCTAGACTGACCGTAGATCAGTTGTCTTTTGCGGTCCAGAGCTTTACACTCGCACAAGATGTGCTGGGCTGATTCCTCCCCCTCTCCGCAGAGTCTGCATGCGAGGTCCCCTTCGAACCGTCCCATTTTATGCAGGTGTTTCTTGACGGCCATGTGTCCTGTCAAGAGACTTGTTGTGTTTCTGAGCTGTCCTCTGCTAAGATTTAGCAGCTTCACAGCTCTCTTTGAACTGGGTGCGTCAATTATTGACTTCCCATGTCTGAGCCCTGGACAGTCCGCCCAGTACACCTTGTGTTGGTTTCTGACCCAGGACTTAATGGCTCCCCTGGAGGTGCTCTTTGACACGCCCAGAGCCGGTTCTGGTCTCATAAATGGTTCTGCTGACCCTCTCTTCGCAAGACTGTCAGCTTCTTCATTGCCTTTGACCCCCTAGTGACCCGGCACCCAGATGAGGGTCACCTCATTCTGCCCAGCCAGGTCGCTCGTCTCGTCTCGGCACTCACTCACCAGCCAGGAATTTACCCGTGGGCTACTTAGTGCCTTAAGGGCTGCCTGGCTGTCTGTGGCTATAAGGATCTGCTTGTTGGTGTAGCCCCTCCTCTTGTTCTCCCGCACACAGTGCAGGATGGCGTACATCTCGGCCTGAAAAACCGTTGCATGGGCTCCGAGGGAAATACTATGACTTAGCCTCGGTCCTTCCGAGTAAACATCTGCCCCCGTCCCATGCTCCCCGCCGGATCCGTCCGTGAACCAGACGAGCGCGTCCCGTGGTATGCCCGGCGTCTCCTCCGGCCATGCCTCTCGGTCGGGGATTTCCACTGTAAAGTTGTTTTCCCTGCACATTCGCGGGCTCGCGAAGTCTGACCACATTTCAAGCATGGGCTCCTTCACGATCTCCTGAATTTTGCAGTGGCCCCTGAAGCCTGGGTTGATCTACAGTCTACCATTGCAGGCTAGCCTGTATAGTCCTAGCCTGGCCTCCCTCATAATAGCTAAGTGTAGAGGGGTATAGAAGGTCTTTGTGAGGATGTTAACCAAAATTATGTAAATACAACTACAAGCATAGCTTATTTGTAGATGCAATGTATAATTTTAATTACAAATAAATAAGTATAAGTATTTCATCAAAATAACTTTATTGTTTGAAAATTCACAAATAATATAAACGAAAGAATCTCTGAATGCGTCATTTTCATGAGATCTGCTATTTATTGGTAAAATGCCGCATCGTAATTTTTGATATGCGCCAAAAATGTGAAAAGTTGCAAAACGATGGAAATAACTTGAAAGGAAAATCACTATATCTTTTTTCCTTACAAATATGCATTATAATTGGATGAAGAATGCAAAAATGCAATCAAATAAGGTGTATTCAATTAAAAAAAAAGAAAATTTGCATCACCAACGACGTATGGGCCACGTTGTGCTTATTAAAATAATTTTGTAAGTTGCAGCTCAGAACACTCTATGATTAACGTATCCAAATTTTTTTCGTATCCCGTATAATAACGGCTACCAGTGGACATATGCATTGGTCGAAATTCGACCGTAATTCATTAAAATTTTGAGTTTGAACGTTATTGATGGGTTTATTTTGTCGTAGAGTTTACCTCTATAACCTCAATGTGACTGTTTGACCACAGACTTTTATATATGAACAGTATGAACGCATCTATATACATCTGTTTGATCATAGAGTAATATGTGTTTGACTTGACAGATTAGATACTAACGGTCAGCTCAGAACTAGCCCGGACAGGGTGAATCTAACTATCAAATTAAAAAAAACTTTGGACGCAGCAAGTGCGTCATGGAAGTGAATTTTCAAAAAAATGTTTTTAATTACAAATATATCGCTCTAATGCGAACAGGCATCAGTTTGGTTACCGGTATAACCTATATAGTAGGAACAATGTATCATATTTTATCAAAGTAATTATTTGAAAATGTACAAAAATTTTCGGAAAATAAACTTTAAATGTTTCTGAGAAAACTGGTCTCCTAGCCAATGAACCTTAGGTTAATAGCAAATAGAGTTATTGAAATTTGAAACATTTAATGAAAATTCGCAACCAAAACACCCTTGCTGCGTTGGTTTCCTAACCAACAAAACTTACGTTAATAGCAAATGAGTTATTGAAATTTGGAGAATTTAATGAAAATTTGCTACAAAAACGCACTTACTGCGTCCAGATTTTTTCTTACAAACATGCATCATATTTCGACAAAAAATGCTAAAATGCACTAACGAATTTGTTCTACGAAAATTAGCTAAAAATTATAGACCATTAAACCATAACTTCACTAAACCTACAGCGAAAGCATCAACTTAACTAAACCGACAGCCAAAGCATCAGAGAAAGTGTCTATTTGAAATGAATTTTCTGGGAATATTTTAGTAAAATGAAGGACAATGACGATTGAAACTAAGACTTTAGGCTTTGTAAAACATTATTCTTGAGACATTTTCCTTCCATAGCTCATATTAGTTTCAGGTTCATTGCCTAAATATTACCAATTTTGACGATTAAAATCGCGACTTTTGACGTTTTGAGGAAAACCCAAATTTATTTTTCTTTAAATACCTGTAACTTTTTTGTCCTTTAATCTACAGAGTTAAATTTTGGTAGGTAACTTACCTATAATGATATAAACGGTTGACGCTGAAACTTACGGAAAAATTACCTTGAAAATTTTATAATTTTTCTTCTTAAAACGTCAAAGTCATGATTTTAAACGTCAAAATTATGCAGCATTTATACAAAGAACCTGAAACCAATACGGGTTGTGTAGAGAAAATTTAGCAAGAAACGTGTTTTACAAAGCCGTAAGTTTCAGCGTCAACCGTCATTGTTGTTCATTTTACTAAAATATTTGCAGAAAATCATTTCAAATAGACCCTTTCTCTGATACTTTGGCAGTAGTTATAGTTATAGAGTTTATCGTTTAATGGTCTACATGTTTAGCGAATTTACACAGAAAAAAATTCGCTATTGAGGAGATCGCATCTTTTGGCCCCCTAGAAGCTGCATATATAAGGTGGAGCTTTTCTACGGTACAGCTCAATATCTGTATATTAATACGTGAAGAAAAAACTTTGTATCCCCTTTTAAGCACACTGCGCCAACGGCGGGGTGTGAGATTTGGCATAGCTAAAGTTCATATGGAGAAGGAGTGCAGAAAGATAAAGTTTATGTACAAATAGATTAAACAGTGCCTTTTCGAATTTTGAATAAATTTCTTGAAAGGAGCGCTATTTAGGACCGCTGAAACCCAAATCGGAGGTCGGTTTCAGACTTTATATGTTTATATATATATATATATATATATATATATATATATATATATATATATATATATATATATATATATACATATATATATATATATATATATATATATATATATATATATATATATAGGTATATATATATATATATATATATATATATATATATATATATAGGTATATATATATATATATATATATATATATATATATATATATACATATATATATATATATATATATATATATATATATATATATATTTATTTATTTATTTATTTATTTATATATTTATGTGTCACACCTATAACTTAAAAAATAATGAACCGACTTTGATAAAACGTGGTGAGTACCTTCCTTTTGCAAGTGGCTTGGAGAAGTTCGTTAGCCAGGAAAATCCGCCTATGTTTTCCCGGAAAATGTTGTGTTTTCTTTCGAAAAAAACCGAAAAAAAATTATATCTCCGGAATTAACAAAGTAAGAGCAACCAAATTTGGTACGCGGGTTTATATCCTTATAGGTAAGTTACTTACCAAAATTTAGCTATGTATGTCAAAAAACAAAAAAGTTATAGGCATTTAAAGAAAAATAAATTGGGATTTTCCTCAAAACGTCAAAGTTGCGATTTAAAACGTCAAAATCGGCAACCAAATTTCATACGCGGGTTAATATCATTATAGGTAAGTTACCTACCAAAATTTAACTCTGTAGATTAAAGGACAAAAAAGTTACAGGTATTTAAAGAAAAATAAATTTGGGTTTTCCTCAAAACGTCAAAAGTCGCGATTTTAAACGTCAAAATTGGTAAAATTTAGGCAATGAACCTGAAACTAATATGAGCTATGGAAGGAAAATGTCTCAAGAATAATGTTTTACAAAGCCTAAAGTCTTAGTTTCAATCGTCATTGTCCTTCATTTTACTAAAATATTCCCAGAAAATTCATTTCAAATAGACACTTTCTCTGATGCTTTGGCTGTCGGTTTAGTTAAGTCGATGCTTTCGCTGTAGGTTTAGTGAAGTTATGGTTTAATGGTCTATAATTTTTAGCTAATTTTCGTAGAACAAATTCGTTAGTGCATTTTAGCATTTTTTGTCGAAATATGATGCATGTTTGTAAGAAAAAATCTGGACGCAGTAAGTGCGTTTTTGTAGCAAATTTTAATTAAATTCTCCAAATTTCAATAACTCATTTGCTATTAACATAAGTTTTGTTGGTTAGGAAACCAACATTTAACTGTATTTTCGGAAAAATTTTGTATGGACGCAGCCAGGGTGTTTTGGTTGCGAATTTTCATTAAATGTTTCAAATTTCAATAACTCTGTTTGCTATTAACCTAATGTTCATTGGCTAGGAGACCAGTTTTCTCAGAAACATTTAAAGTTTATTTTCCGAAAATTTTTGTACATTTTCAAATAATTATTTTGATAAAATATGATACATTGTTCCTACTATATAGGTTATACCGGTAACCAAACTGATGCCTGTTCGCATTAGAGCGATATATTTGTAATTAAAAACATTTTTATGAAAATTCACTTCCATGACGCACTTGCTGCGTCCAGAGTTGTTTTTTTTAATTAGATAGTTAGATTCCCCCCTGTCTGGGCTAATTCTGAGCTGACCGTTAGTATCTAATCTGCCAAGTCAAATACATATTACTCTATGATCAAACAGATGTATATAGATGCGTTCATACTGTTCATATATAAAAGTCTGTGGTCAAACAGTCACATTGAGGTTATAGAGGTATACTCTACGACAAAAAAAAAAAACCATCAATAACGTTCAAACTCAAAATTTTAATGAATTACGGTCGAATTTCGACCAATGCATATGTCCACTGGTATCCGTTATTAGACGATATACGAAAAAAATTGTATACATTAATTATAGTGTTCTGAGCTGCAACTTACAAAGTTATTTTAATAATCACAACGTGGCCCATGCGTCGTTGGTGATGCAAATTTTCTTCTTTTTTTTAAATATATATATATATATATATATATATATATATATATATATATATATATATATATATATATATATATATATGTATGTATGTATGTATCACACCGATAACTCAAAAAATAATTGGTTTTGATAAAATTTGGCACATACCTTCCTTTTGTAAATGGCTTGGATAGGTTCGTTAGTCAGGAAAATCGGACGAGGTTTTCCGGGAAAATTTTGAGTTTTCATTCGAAAAAAATTATATCTCCGGAAATAACAAAGTAACAAATTTTGTACACGGATACACATCATCATAGGTCAGCTACCTACCAAAATTTAGCGCTGTAGGTTAAAGGACAAAAAAGTTACAGGCATTTAAAGAAAAATACGTCAAAGTCGCGATTTCAAACGTTAAAATTGGTAATATTTAGGCAATGAACCTGAAATTAATATCAGCTATAGATAGAAAATGTCTCAAGAAGAATGCTTTACAAAGCCTGAACTCTTAGTTTCTATCGTCATTGTCCTTCATTTTACTAAAATATTCCCAGAATATTAATTTAAAATACACCCTTTCTCTGATGCTTTGGCAGTAGTGTTTATCGTTTAATGGTATACCATTTTTGTCAAATTTTCGTAAAAATCATTAAAGCTCAATATATCCGTTATTATGCAAGTTACGAAAAAAAAATTGTATACATTAATTATAGGGTGTCTTAAGCTACATCTTAAAAAATATTTCCACAATTACAGGCTGGCCCATAAGTCGTTGGTGATACAAATTTTTTTTTAATCGAACACGCCCTATGTTATAGCATTTTTGCATATTCCATCGAAATATAATACATCTTTGTAAGAAAAGAAATTCGGAACGCAGCAAGTGCGTTATGGTAGCGAATTTTTTAATCGAACACGCCCTATGTTATTGCATTTTTGCATTTTCCATTGAAATATAATACATCTTTGTAAGAAAATAAATTCGTAACGCAGCAAGTGCGTTATGGTAGCGAATTTTCATTAAATGCTTCAAATTTGAATAGCTCAATTTGCTATTAACCTATAAGGTTGACCAGGAACCAGTTTTTTCGGGAACAATTTAAGTTTACTTTCGGAAATTTTTGTACATTTTCAAACAATAAAGTTATTTTGATGAAACATGGCATATTGTTTCTGCTATATAGATTGATGCCTGCTTTCTTAAAAAAAACATGTTAGCTATTAAAATCATTTTTATGAAAATTCACTACCATAACGCACTTGCTGCGTCCAGAAGTTTTATTTTACGTTTCTCTGGTCATCAGTGGTACCCAATTTTTTTAGGTGCCTATAACTTTTGTCGCCTTTAAATTAGAATTCTAGATTTTGGTGTATGTTATACTGTTCATTATATAAACATCTGTACCAAGTTTGGTTGGGATAACTTTGTTATTTCCGGAGGTATAATTTTTTTCGGAAGAAAACCCAAACATATAAAAATTGAAACTGCCCCGGATATGTGGCCTAGGGGGCCTAGTTCGCGCTCATTGGAAAAAAATGTCTTCCTATTAGTGAATTTTTAAAAGAATTATCATTAAAAAAGTATGGCCCAGCAAGTGGATTATGGTAGCGAATTTTTATAAGACAGTTAAAAAAATTAAGTTTTGCTTAAATTGAAAGAGCAAATATGGTGCATTGTATAGAAATTGTATAAGGGAAATTGACATAGGTATTAAAAAGATTGTTATCTTACTAATCGAAGGTTGAAACCTGAGATGAGCACTGATAAGTGCACTTTGAGAACCCAAATCACCACAGCACGTTTTTTTAAAACCTGACGATCACTTTAGTAACCATGTGCAGGTACCCGGCCTTAGACGCTTGAGGGTGGTTAAAGCAAACACCCTTTCACTGCTTGTGTACTGGAAAGTCCCTCTATCCAAATTCCGTTATCCTTATTCCCACGTTTTCTCGGCACCTTTTGTAAAGTAGCCGATCAATAAACTATACATAGGCGAAGGTGTTTAATTCATAAAACTTTCATTATTACTATATTAAGTGATACCTTTTCGTGGGTAGATTTGAAACGGATCTGAAAAGTGAAAGTGGGTATTTTCCTAAAGTATGGTTTCGTTATGTGGATGATATTTTCGCAGTCTACAACACAAACATATGCAAAATACTATTTTATTGCGAACCTAAACAGTAAATTTGACTCTATACTCATGAATTAGAAATTAATAATAAACCACATTTTCTAGATGTAGTAGTTCTCAAAAATAAAGACACTTTATAACTCGATCTGCATATAAAGGAAATCACCACTCTACGTTACATTCTGAATGACTCACATCATACGTATACACAAAAATGCCTAGTTTAAATTTTTTAGTAAACAGGTTTATACCTTTTCCATTCAGTAAAAATAGATAAAACAGATTTCGGGTATATTAAGCACGTGGCTGAATATAACGGATACACTGCTTTCTTAGTGAATAAATTAATTAACAAACAAAAAACAAAGAATACGTTAGCGGGATCAACGACCTTTAGAAAAGACAAAGAAGAAAAAACTTAGTTTTCCTACCATTTGAACTGCGAATTGAGGCGGGGCTCTAGGCTTTCTTAAAAATGCTGCCTACAGCATTTCTAAGAAACCCAATTTTGCAACTAACATTTTCGACAAAAACTAATTTAAAAAAATTGCTAGGTAACCAAAAAGACAAGTATAATACCACTAAAATGTCGGCGATCTGTGAAATAAGTTGTAAAGAATGTGATCTTAAATACGTCGGGCGAACTAAATGATGGATTGAAATTAGATTTAAATAACATTTAGCACCAACTAAGATACGGTACTATAGATAGATCATGCGTGGCCCGACATATTTGGGATAATAGTCACCAATAGACAGATAAATGCTTTCGAAAGTATATATATATATATATATATATATATATATATATATATATATATATATATATATATATATATATATATATATATATATATATATATATATATATATATATATATATATAGGTGGCGCATTGAAAACGAAACAGACCGATTTGCGTCCAGGTAATTTTTTATTAAGAAACACTGAAACACGTTAATTTTAATATTAAGGGGGACATGTTTTGACATAAAATACAACTTTGTCACATCAACTCCTTAAGGGTGGTGATAACAACCCTTATATTTTAAATAGGGAACATGGGTCGAGTGTTACATCATTTGAAAGCTCTTTCTTTTCTGAATTCATCTTCAACTGTGAATAATTTTTAAACCAGTTGATAAAACTTTCAAAAAAATTTGTGTCCTGAATTCAGAAAAGAAAGAGCTTTCAAATGATGTAACACTTGACCCATGTTCCCTATTTAAAATATAAGGTTTGTTATTGCGACCCTTAAGGGGTTGATGTGACAAAGTTGAATTTTATGTCAAAACATGTCCCCCTCAATATTAAAATTGACGTGTTTCAGCGTTTTTTACAAAAAAATTTTCTCTGGACGCAAATCGGTCTGTTTCGTTTTCAATGCGTATATATATATATATATATATATATATATATATATATATATATATATATATATATATATATATATATATATATATATATATATATAGGGTGGTGCAACCAATATGGCATGGATGATTGTGAATAAATGGTGAATCTTTTGAAAACAATAACTTGTTTTTGGTTTGAAATGAATCGGCGTTATACAGAATGGTTGAGTTTTGTTTTTCAAATAGAACAGCCCGTATATTGTATTTCCATGTTTCCATTGCATTTCCAATACATGCATACATGATACCTCTGTCACCAATAGTTTTTCGTAAATTAGGCGTAAAAGAAATTTTCCTCATTCTTATACGATTAAAATGTATTAGTCGATTATTAAAGATTTAATATTAGGATGTCATGATATGAACTTGTTAAAACTACAAATTGTTATCTCAGTCGTTATTATTGATTGACAACTGGTTTATACGATTTATTAGTATTTGGTAAAAATGGTTTTGAGTACTCAAAAAATGATAATATGATTGTTATATTGAGCGATTGACAGACAAATTCATTATTGGCAAGTAAAGTATCTGCGGCGCGATATCCGGGACTTAAAAGAAAACCGAGATCTGATATATTACGTTTTATACCACATTTTTTACAACAGTTTCAGGTTTTGATAAATGGTAGGCGAAATATAGGTCTTTTTTCAACTTTAATCGCTTACTATTCCTTTACTATAAAGTTTAGACCTAATAATAATATTTATTATGCTTATTCATTATCATCCACCCCATCTTGGTTCATTCAAGAACCTCCGCCTATGATGCATGGTATACAACGGAATTCGGATTGCGGCACTGCGATAAACAAGCGAAAGTACTGAAAGTTTGTTTGTTTAAACCACCCTCAAGCGACTAAGACCGAGTACCTGCACAGAATATAAACACAGTTTAAGTCGTCAAACGTTTAGAATATTTCATCTTCTGATGACGCTAACTTGGTTAGTAAAACGATCGTTATGTTTTAAGAAAATGTGTTGTGGTGATTTGGGTTTTCCAAGTGTACTTATTGTTATCTTATTTTTGGAAATACATAAAATACGTAAATCTTCAGACATAAAACTTAGTGTGGCCGAATGTATTGCTAGACTTTTAGACTACCACAGATATTGGCTTCTTATGTTGCTCGACTGAAAGCAAAAATGGCTCTGGTGACCCTTCTTATACCATCAAAAATATTTATGGAAATAGTTGCCAAGGTAAACCGAAATATACCTAAATACATAAACATTGAATGACTTCAGTTAGAGGTCGTTAATCCGTCGGTCCCGTGTACCACGTGATGTTGGATACGTTAAAGATCCCTCCCTCCCCACTTGCGGAAAGGAAAGGATAAGGCAAAATTTCCAGCGTATACGTTAAAGAAACAAAATACAATAAAAATCAAACATTTAATTGAAAACACAATGTAAGTTGTAACGCAAATAAGTTTATTTGTTATAATGCTCTTACCTATCCATAGATTCACTCCCTTCAATATTGACATCTTATTATATACATATATATATATATATATATATATATATATATATATATATATATATATATATATATATATATATATATATATATATATATATATAACAGACCGAATAGCTCAATTCAAGGGGTTAAGTAACCTCTAGAATCGGACTAGGAGGTCGCGGGCTCGAGTCCCGTATTCGGACAGTTTACGATTTTGGGGCCGAAGCCCCTGCCTTCCCGTCCGAAGACTTTAGTCCATGGTATCCTCCTACTAAGTGTAGGTCGAAGCCACCCTCAAACGAACCCCTACAACCTCTCCACTCTCAAAAATCATCAAGTAATTTAAAACCTTAGACCCATAGAACCCTCCTCACATTCATACGACCGTTCACTCCACTCTCGCATCCCGAAATCTCATCCATTTCTCTATCCGGCGCCCTTTCTCTCTCTCTCTCTCTCTCCGCGGTTTGCCTCAATCGCACTTAGCGTTTCCTCTTCCAGCTCTATTTCTGCGGCCCATTCATTGAAATTCCTGATTTCCTCGTTCTTGGTGGACTTAGTTACCTTGAACGGGTAGGAACCCTCAACCCTGTTCTGGTTTCGCGCAAAGTTTTCGCTCCCCCCGCACAAGTCTAAGACTTCTGGGTGCGGAGTTTGTCTACTGTGGTGTGTTTTATATATATATATATATATATATATATATATATATATATATATATATATATATATATATATATATATATATATATATATATATATATATATATATCGGCCCTAGTTCGCACTCATTTGAAGAAATATTTTCAGAATTCTAAAGTCGGGATCTCCCCAATAGTGAATTTTTTCTACGAAAATTCACTAAAAGCACTCAAATTGTGTTGCATCCCGTAGCGTAGCAACACTGACAATGACTACATCATTTAATACATATATGTTTGTTCTGTTTAACGTTATACCGCATAGTTATATATATATATATATATATATATATATATATATATATATATATATATAGGGTGTTTAATTAACAATGCGAAATCCCAAAAATCCCAAAGCGCAAACATGCCTTATCCGAAAGTTGATAGTTTGGGAAATTCAGAGTGTTTAAAGTTAAAATTTTAATTGTTTTGAACATGAAATTTAATTCAAAACCTGCAAAAGCAATCATTTTTAAATTAATTATGCATTGTTTCCTTTCGGTATTTCGATCCGTTTTCGAGAAAAGTCGATTTAATGAACATTAGGTTTTAATAATATGAGACATTAAAAGCGCAACAAGCAAAGTGAACTTATTAATCAATTTCTCGTATTATCAAAACAGAATGTTCTTTAAATCGATCTTTCTCGAAAAGAATCGAGATATCGAAATGAAAGAGGAATACATAATTAATTGAAAAATGGTTTCTCTTTCAAGTTGTGAATCAAATTCATGTTATACATACAGGGTGAAAAGTTATTAACTGTAAATTTAGGTGAAATTGGTCGTAAGTGGCGCCCTCTATTGCAGTTCGATATTTGCAACACGTATCTTATTCGTCGACTAAAAAACATAGCTTTACCAATTTTCAAGCTCCTAACCTAGATATTTTCAAAATAATGACAAAAACTAATTAAAATTGTAACTCTCAACACCCTGTATTTAGTTGGTTATAATAAATCAGTACATTGAAAAGCTGTGTTTTGTTAGTCAACAAATCCAGAACCCCGAAGAACGTAATAACTGGTGTCAGAAGTGGGATTTTCAAGCTGCTAGTAAAAATATTTTCCAGAATATTTGTTGAACAACGTGGAAATTTCTAGAATTTCTGGAAGATCAGTGTCAGCAGTAATTCATAACGGGATGTCTTCTTGAAACAGAATAAACTATGCACCAGCTTTAAGTACGTCTATGCCTAAGCCACGTAGTCCAACTGCCAATATGGACACCCAGCTATTGGAAATGATTAAAAAATGGACGAAGAAGCTAAATTGACACGAGAAGACGCTTAATTAGCACGAGACGAAGCTAGAAAAGGAGACGAAGAAGCCAAAGAAGAAATGAGAAAAGGAGGTGGAGATGCAAAAGAAGAAATGTGAAGAATAGCCGCAGAAGTCAGAAAATGGATGAAGATGCCAAAGAAGAAATGAGAAGAAGAGATGAAGAGACAAAGAAAATTCTACAAGAATAGGCCAGTGGAATGGAGAATATTACTTTATTTGTGGACGAATGTATGAAGCAAATAAAAGACATATTTTAGCGAGTGGAAAGCCGAGTAAGGGGTATTAGCGACGACATACATGACAAGCTGACTAATATACAAGAGGAAGTATAGCAGAAAATACAATCGCCGGAAAATAAGTGTGATGTCCTAGCCAAGGGAAACCTGAGACTCGAAGCTAGCCCCATCGTAAGAATTAAGGTCCCCACATTTGATGGCTCAGTCCCATGGGGTATTTACCTACGCCAGTTCGAATCCGCTGCTACAGCAAATGATTGGGGCGTGGAGAGAAAGCGACTTCGCTAATTGTAGCTCTCAGAGAAGATGTCCTAGATATGCTCCAAGGTATCCCCAGGGAAGACAGTTTCGACATCATTAGATATTACCTAGAAATGAGATTTGTAAATATAAACACCAGAACAAGAGCAATTGTGCGGAAGAACCAGTGCAAGGTAAGAACTTTGCTTGAAGAGAGCTCCGACATATTTACGAGAAGGAAAGCCATCCATTCTGCTGTCCGAGTGAACATACGGGTAGAAAGCGACCGTATGAAGACCCGCTATGACGTGCGAGCTAATTCAGCTGGTTCTAAAGAAGGAGATCGTGTGTGGTTCTACAATCCAGTACGACGAAAGGGACGGTCCCCGAAACTACAGAAATAATGGGAAGTTCCTTATAAGGTGGTCAAAAGAATCAATGATGTTGTCTATCGCATTCAGAGGAGCCCGAAGAGCAAGATGAAGTTGGTCCATATGCACAGGCTCAGTCCATACCAGGAAATGTCATAATTCGATCGAGACGATCGAATGTAAGAGGGGGGCAGTGTCACACCCGTCTCTATGAGAAGTAAGTGTATGTACTCTGTTACTTCTATGGTCACAAGCATCTTTTAAAAGTGTGTTGGTAACAGCGAACACTCTGGAATGATATTTCTAGAAGGGACCAGAAGTGACAGGTGTAGAACAGTGTAGAAGGTCTAGAATCTCTATGGACAGTATAAATAGACGAGCCGCAGATAGAGTGACTCAGTATTAAGTGAATCAGTGTAGTCTGAATTAATAGAGGCAAGAATAAACTATAGACATTTAATAATAGAGAGAAATATTTCAGTTGATGGTGGTGTTGGAAAAAAGTTGGTTATAATAAATTTGTAGTTTAAAAAGCTGTGTTTTGTTAGTCAATAAATCCAGAACCCCGAAGAACTTAAGAATATATAGAAAATTCCGAATGAAATTATGAAATGGGTTCCAAATGTTCTCATTCGAGAAAATTCGAATATCGTTATTTTGTTAATGAAAATTCGCTAAAAATCCTGCATCTGCTGAGTTAGTTTGCCAGTGGGTCTTATGTGGGTAATCAGGAAATTATGTGTTCTAATAATAATTGGAACATTAAATACCATCAAGAAGTTATCGCTAGCAAAAAGAGTGCAGATAAGAATATTTTTATGTGGTGACAAATATTTTAATCTTTGCGTCGGTGAAAATATACACATTGTTCCAGAATGATATTTACAGGGGGCAAATTTATATTTAAACTTGATGTGTGAATGTGCCAAAATAATGTCTACAACATCAAAACCTAAAGTTACGCCCTCCAAGCTTGGTGCTCCAGATCATAAGAAGGAGATCTTTAAGTGATGATCATTTTGGCTAGCTGTCACCTATATTGTTAAAAAACGCAGATAAATATTAATCAAGAATGAGTAGAAGAGGTGAACAGTTAGATTTTCGAAAAATAAAATATGGGAAAGACAAACATGTGATATTACATCAGAACATACGAAGTCCAAGAAAGAAATAATAATAATAATAATAATTCCTTTATTTGTTTTGTCGTCTTTCACATGAGCTTATACAATAAGTAAACTATTTCCATATCAACTAAAACAAAACAAATCTTAGGGCGAAGTTCAGCCCGATACCGTAGTATCCGCTGTTCTACCACTTAAACCCTATTAAATTATTAGTGGCAAGCCATTTACCTTTCTGAACCCTAATTTGAAAAAAAAAACAAAGTGAATTATAAGCGATCCATGTCAGGGCGACACTCACACGTACCCACACACCCACACACGTTCACATAGTCATACATTCAAGAAGTTATCGTCACGTGTCCACGCACACCTATCTGCTCACTGCTGACACAGCCTCTGTACGCAACGCACATTTAAAACACTCGCCCACGTAGGCAAGAACTCCCAATCTCTCACACACACAGTCTCACACTCATACACTTATACACTCACCTCCCCACACCCAAGGACACCCACCTACTCACCCAGCCCCCACACCCAGCGTACGCTCAAAACATTCTCACACATATACGTAAAGACTCCCAATCTCCCACACACACATACACACACACACACACACGTACACATATTCAGACATCTACCTTCATGCACTCCAACACCGCTACACAGCCCCATATGCACGTATGCATAACACTTTCGCGCACTCATACCCAGAATCTCCCACCACTTACCCACATATTATTTCTCCTGTTTTTAACACCTGCTAATCAAGTATCCACCGAAACATGTGTTTCTTAAATTTACTTATGGTCATTTCTTTTATATGATTTGGTATTTTATTATAAGTCTCGCAGACGTCGTATGAGAAAGGCCGTCGATATAGAGCAAGTTTGAAAGCTGGTATAGAGAGAAGATCCTTTCTTCGGATATTCACATTATGTATATCGGTGCGATACCTAATTTTCCTACAAAGGTAAGACGGCGCCCCCTTTCTGATGATACCATGGTAGAAATATGATCTCTGCAATAGAAATATATCCCTCATGTTCAGCCATTGTGCTTCACTGAGCTTATGGGAGATGTGCTCAAATTTTCTAATGTTATAGATATATCTTAAACAAGCGTTTTGAAGCCTCTGTACCCTCCCCATAGTCTGCACATCCAAACCGTATGAGAATACTTCTGCACAATATTATATTTGTAATAACACTAATGTTTCACACAGGTGTTTTTTAATCTGTGTAGGTATATATTGCCTGTGAGGGTACAAAAGCCTCAGTCTATCCATTACCAGTCCGAAGTTCCGAATCGACTCTACGATCGGTATAATGTCAGTGCCCATCCCCAGCACCACATCGTTTTTTATTTCCTGTACATGTCTATCGTAACCTAAAATTATTGCATTCGTTTTTTTTTTGGATTCAAATGCAGGGAGTGCATCTCTAAAAACTTTCGTAAGTTTTACAGGTCTTCATTTATCTCAATCACCACTTCTGTCATCTTATTTTTAGGAAATGAACAGTAGACCTGAATATCGTCAGCATACATGTGTATTTTCATATGCTTAAGGCAATCAGCAAACCTGTGGGTGTATATCGTAAACAGAAGAGGTGAAAGTATAGATCCCTGCGGCAAGCCCTGCTGCATCTCCGAGGGCTCCGATAGAACTCCTCCAACCCTTATGCATTGTGTACGTGATTGAAAAAACTTCTCAGCAGCTTTAATGCCTCATCCTGAAGACCCACACTTTTCAGAATTGCAATCATAGTCTCATGACATACTGTATTAAACGCTTTGCTATAGTCAAGAAGTATTAATACAGTAATAAGACCTTTGTCCGTTGCATTTATTATGTCGTCATTGATGGACGCAAGAGCAGTTGTGCAGCTGTAGTCCTTTCTAAAACCCGACTAGACCTCCGGCAGTATGTTATCTAAGTTTTGCCTTAGTTGCCTAAATATGATCTTCTCAAACAACTTTGAAAAGATTGGCAGAATGCTCAAAATTCTGAGGTCATTGTAGTCCTTAGGGGTCTCAACCTTTGGAATGGGTATACCAATTGATCGCTTCCACAAGTCCGGGAAATAGCACGCAAGAATACAGGAATTGATAATATTTACCAAAAACTTTAGTAAAAAGGGGCAGCACAAGTGTATCATTTTAATGCATATTTCATCCATTCCAATCGCACTACTCTGCAAACATGATGCAATGATATCCTCATCCACAGTTACAAAACTCATTTGCTCTGTATTATTTTGGTTAGCATTATATAAGGTCTCGAGGCAACGATTGCTGCCTATTATTACTCGATGTTGAACTTTTTATGGAAACTTTCGAGGTGAAACCTTCGCTGGTATATTTTTCTGAAACGGGGTGTACTTCAAATCGGCTCTAGACTTGTGAGAGATCTAGGGTTAAACACACTAAGCCTTAGAGACGATCTCCAGCGAGATTTAGGGATCGGCAGACTGAGGCCCACTAATCGAGCTACAACAACCCAGCCTACCCTTATCCACCGCTCTAAAGAGTAATGGCAGATTGGGGCCTTAAAGTTAGTTTCATTTCATATTTTATATAAATATTGAAACTGATCCCGGATATAGTTTCTAGGAGTCCTAAGTCATGCAACTTTCAAAATTCAGAAGTTCGGATTTCATTAGCGAATTTTTTTCACAAAAATTCGCCTTAGGTAAACGTAAGAAAGGGTTAAAAATTAACTACAAATATTAGATATAAGGCAAAAATGCAAATGCAAAAAATATCATGAGGTATAGCGTTTGTATATAATTTAACTTGGGTAGGTTATTTTTATAAGGTACAAACTTCGAGTTTCTTGTTGCTTAATTTGTTATTTAGGCCCCCTGTTACAACTCGCCTGCCCAATACAACAACTGTTAATTGCTACCTAACGGATTTAGCTTGCAAGACCATACAATAATCTCACACGCACTCACACACAATTGAATAATAAGTCGATTTAGGATAAATTACAAACTTTTCTGTTTTATATAATTAACATTAAAAGCCTGTAACTTTGAAGATAATCATATAATAAAGGTTTCCAAATGTTAGTCCCTTTTGTTCCCACCAAACAATTTTTTGTTTAATTTAAAGAAATATTCTGAAGTTGCAGCCTTGATTTACGTAGGTAATGTGTGTTTATGATATTGATAATATAATTGTCACTAAGTTGACACTACCTTGTAATCAAAGGCCATAATTTTTTTTTAAATTTAATTGCAGATAATACAAATTACTAAATTCATAGAGAAATAGACTCCTATTACAGTTTTTAGTCCAACATTTTGCACAAATTATTTGGTTCCTTATTAGGTATTTGATAACTAGGTACCTTGTCATTCATTTATATATTTATTATTAATTCCTCATTATCATAGTAATAAACTGTGTTTTAATATTATGCAAAACGTGACATTAAGTCGGTATTTAAAACCATAATATGTACCAACCAGCAAACAAAATGCTCCAAGCATCTCTAAGACATTGGAGAATTTCACCTTATCTCAGACAAGACAATGAATTCTAAAATGACAAGATGGCCGAGATATGACGTCACAGCCTACTCCCAGTATCGATTACAGAGGAGGCATCATTGTTCAAACAGAATATCTAACCAAGAGTGTTATTATTATTAACGGATGAAGGTGTATAACATAATTAGGTAAAATACACATTCATAGATAACAAAATACCTAAGCTCCTAGATCTTTGTAGGAAATAACAAAATTGGGGTGAAATAAATTAAAATAAATGCAAGGGTGAAATACCTAACTTTGTGATATAAATTAAGCGTCTGGAAGTGTTTTATAGTTAAAAGTTTTACTATAAATTTGGAAATAAACCACAACTTTCTAAGAAAGTCTTATTAATCAAAAGTACGTACCCATTGAATACTTGAAAATTAGGTATGAGAACCTGGGAAATTATAATCTGGATATTAAGAAATTAATACGGAGACAAATGTAAAAGGTCAAATTTTTTAATGAATTGTTATCAAATCGTCGACATAATATGTTGAAGATTGCTTACCAAGTTCAAGTAAGCATAGGCTTTGTAAAAGCAAACGAAAGCAATTAAAAAATTTAGAAGTCGGGACGCAGCAGATGCGCTATTTTAGTGAATTTTCATAAGTTTTGAAATAGATAACGCAACTTACTTCATCTCCTAAAAATATCTCTGGACCTGTTAAAACTTATTTATCTTAAATTTAAGTAGCTGATTTTTATAAACAGTTCATTTCAAAGCATCTGAATTGTTTCTATCATCAATATCACGAGTCGCTCAAATCGTGTGACATTCTATTGGTTGGAAACACTACTGACTACTAAATCATTATATATATATATATATATATATATATATATATATATATATATATATATATATATATATATATATATATATATATCACTATCAACAAAAATATTTGATCCAAAACTGCTTGTAGAAGGCTGACTAAAAAATTGTGAATTTTGGTTTACTATCTTCTCTACTATATATATATATATATATATATATATATATATATATATATATATATATATATATATATATATATATATATATATATATAATAAAATAGCCTTTATTTACACAGTAGATAATACAATACTTAAGTGCACAATTAAAAAGAACAAAAAAAAAATACAACAATACAACGTAGTTTACAAAAACACAGTTCCATGTACATAATTAAAAGAAAAATAATAAGAAACTGTGTGAATTGGGCGAAGTTCAGACGGATGTAAAATCATCCCCTGCTCTACCACTTACGCCCATATGCAAAACTGGTAGTCAACAGCCAGCCCGGCAACCTGCCTAAACACCACGCATAATCAGCAACAGTTTCTTTTTGAAGGAACGCACAGAACAGCTCTTAACACTCTCATCAAGACCATTGTATATAGCGTATATCTGATAGGTAAAAGACCGTTTAAACAGTGTTAGCCTGTACTTAGGTGGTGAAATTAAGCCCTTCGACCGTATGTTAATGCTATGAACATCAGTTCTGTGCGTTACCTTTCTATACAAGTATGTTGGGACTCTAGACACAATAATAGAATAGAACAATGTTGCTGCTCTCAGAGTGAAACGATTACGCATACTAAGCCACTTCGCTTCATTTAGTTTATGCGAGATATGTTCGAATTTTCGAATACCATACGCGAACCTCATACACGAATTTTGCATTCTCTGTATCCGATTATAATCGCAACCATCCAAGCATGGCGAATATAATTCCGAGCAATAGGAAAACTGCGAGAGGACTAAGGTATTCCCAAGCATTAGCTTAACACCAGTCGGAAGATAAGTCCTTTGCGGGTACAGCAGACGCAGGTTGTTGTAGGCCCGCTGAAGGCAGGCACCAACATGCCGCTTATATCTAAACTTGTTATCCATTATCACACCCAAGTTTCGCACCTCATCCAAAAGCTCTAGAGGATCCCCATTGATCATGACCCTCACATTTACCTTTAAGCGCTCTACAAGAATCTGACTCCCAAACAAAATAGCAGCCGACTTCTTCGCATTTAGACACAGCGATTGGTCTTTGGACACTTTGTACAATGAATCCAGATCGGAATTCACCTTTCCCAGTGTATCTGAAAGCTCCGCGGCATTGAAGGAAATGTATATCTGAATGTCGTCAGCGTACATCTGTACTTTAGAATACTGAATGACCCTAGGGAAATGATTTACGTAAATAGCGAAAAGCAGGGGCCCAAGGACCGAGCCGTGCGGCACACCACACTCCACAAGACGAGCATCCGACTCGCAGCTGCCAATTCTCACAATAAGGTAGCGTTCCCTCAAGTAATTTCTGATCAACGCCAGATCTTCCGAGCCCATCCCAACCGCTCTCAATATTTTCAGTAATATATTATGATTTATGGTGTCGAAAGCCCTGGAAAAATCCAACAGCACCAGCAGTGTCAGCATACCCTGGTCCGTGGCCCGGTCGTCTGTAACCCTTAGCAGTGCAGTGGCACAGCTATGATTAGCCCGATATATATATATATATATATATATATATATATATATATATATATATATATATATATATATATATATATATATATGTATGTATATATATATATATATATATATATATATATATATATATATATATATATATATACATATACATATATATATATATATATATATATATATATATATATATATATATATATATCGGGCTAATCATAGCTGTGCCACTGCACTGCTAAGGGTTACAGACGACCGGGCCACGGACCAGGGTATGCTGACACTGCTGGTGCTGTTGGATTTTTCCAAGGCTTTCGACACCATAAATCATAATATATTACTGAAAATATTGAGAGCGGTTGGGATGGGCTCGGAAGATCTGGCGTTGATCAGAAATTACTTGAGGGAACGCTACCTTATTGTGAGAATTGGCAGCTGCGAGTCGGATGCTCGTCTTGTGGAGTGTGGTGTGCCGCACGGCTCGGTCCTTGGGCCCCTGCTTTTCGCTATTTACGTAAATCATTTCCCTAGGGTCATTCAGTATTCTAAAGTACAGATGTACGCTGACGACATTCAGATATACATTTCCTTCAATGCCGCGGAGCTTTCAGATACACTGGGAAAGGTGAATTCCGATCTGGATTCATTGTACAAAGTGTCCAAAGACCAATCGCTGTGTCTAAATGCGAAGAAGTCGGCTGCTATTTTGTTTGGGAGTCAGATTCTTGTAGAGCGCTTAAAGGTAAATGTGAGGGTCATGATCAATGGGGATCCTCTAGAGCTTTTGGATGAGGTGCGAAACTTGGGTGTGATAATGGATAACAAGTTTAGATATAAGCGGCATGTTGGTGCCTGCCTTCAGCGGGCCTACAACAACCTGCGTCTGCTGTACCCGCAAAGGACTTATCTTCCGACTGGTGTTAAGCTAATGCTTGGGAATACCTTAGTCCTCTCGCAGTTTTCCTATTGCTCGGAATTATATTCGCCATGCTTGGATGGTTGCGATTATAATCGGATACAGAGAATGCAAAATTCGTGTATGAGGTTCGCGTATGGTATTCGAAAATTCGAACATATCTCGCATAAACTAAATGAAGCGAAGTGGCTTAGTATGCGTAATCGTTTCACTCTGAGAGCAGCAACATTGTTCTATTCTATTATTGTGTCTAGAGTCCCAACATACTTGTATAGAAAGGTAACGCACAGAACTGATGTTCATAGCATTAACATACGGTCGAAGGGCTTAATTTCACCACCTAAGTACAGGCTAACACTGTTTAAACGGTCTTTTACCTATCAGATATACGCTATATACAATGGTCTTGATGAGAGTGTTAAGAGCTGTTCTGTGCGTTCCTTCAAAAAGAAACTGTTGCTGATTATGCGTGGTGTTTAGGCAGGTTGCCGGGCTGGCTGTTGACTACCAGTTTTGCATATGGGCGTAAGTGGTAGAGCAGGGGATGATTTTACATCCGTCTGAACTTCGCCCAATTCACACAGTTTCTTATTATTTTTCTTTTAATTATGTACATGGAACTGTGTTTTTGTAAACTACGTTGTATTGTTGTATTTTTTTTTTGTTCTTTTTAATTGTGCACTTAAGTATTGTATTATCTACTGTGTGAATAAAGGCTATTTTATTATTATTATATATATATATATATATATATATATATATATATATATATATATATATATATATATATATATATATATATATATATATAGTAGAGAAGATAGTAAACCAAAATTCACAATTTTTTAGTCAGCCTTCTACAAGCAGTTTTGGATCAAATATTTTTGTTGATAGTGACTCAGATAATGTGACCACTGCAGTGCTGCTTGAAAAGCCAATTGAAAAACATTCGATAATTATTGCAGTTGAAGATACCGCCGCCGATGACGATGTCGTCGATCATATCAACGACGACGATGTCTGCATGTCACAGGTAACAGCGGAGGAATCATCGACCTCGTCATTTTTCGAAAATGTGAACGATCAATGTTCTTATGGCTTGGGAAACTTTACGAACAGGATATTAAGTGATAATGAAAAACGTAAAATTCTTGATATGAAGCCTTTACAGCCATCGGAGCCTTTTCCGAACGACGCCCACCAGAACAACAGATGTTTTTCAAAATCGTACTACTTTTCAACTTGTAAATATGGACCAGTTCATCGTTTTTGGCTGTGTTATTCTAAAATACTAGATACGGCCTACTGTCAACCCCGCTGGTTATTTGTTTCGCAAAAGAATAATATATGGTCTACGGGCATTCGGAAGACATTTATCTGAAAGACTTAAACAACACAGTTTCTCGAATGACCATACAGAAGCATGTGCTGTGTATGAACGTTGGAAAAAATGATACTATCGACAAGGAACTTGAAAATGAAATTCGTAAAGAAGCGTCATTTTGCAACATGGTTCTTCAAATGTTATTCAATGTCATACTTACCCTAGCAAAGACTTCTTTGACTTTAAGAGGACATCGAGAAAACTTAAGTGAGAAAGGCTTCCATGGAAATTTTCTGTCCGTTGTAGAGCTTCTGGCCCGATATGATTACATATTGCGGCAAGTTTTGGATATGCCCAAAGGTTGTATTTTTAAGTTTTGTTCTCATTGTATTTATTTTTTTGTTTATTTTCATCAAGTGTTTTTATTCTAATTTTTGTTTTAAATCATGCTTTTTTGTTTTTAGGATCTACAAGTACAAGATATCTGAGTGCAACAATTCAAAATGAAATGATTGAGTGCTTGGGGATCACACTTGAAAGTCATCTGCTAGAACAAATTAGAGCGTCGCCGTTTTTCGCCATTATAATGGATACGACACAAGACATATCGAAGATAGACCTGCTAACCATTGTTGTGGGGTATGCAGTAAAACTGTAAACATGACTTGCAGTGTTGGCGAGACACAACGTGAGCCTTCTCTCCCGCCGAGTTCGGTTAAGTTGGCGCGCGCCATCTCACCCGAATTTGACAGGCGCCATCTATCCCACCCATTTATTATTAATATTTACTAATAAATTGTTTTAGGGTTCATTATGCCCAGTTGTTATAAACGAAAAGCCAATATTTCAAGAGGCTCCTGGTCGGAGGAAAGACTTTCTTCCGTCATTGAAGCAGTGAGAAACGACACGCTTGGTATAAATGCAGCTTCTAGACAATACAATATAACATGTACGTCGAAGAATACGATCGGATATTTTATTAAATACTCACAAGCTGCAAAAAACGGATTCGCACCTACGCGGTCTATGGTACGCACCATAGACCGCGTAGGTGCGAATCCGTTTTTTTGCAGCTTCTTTATATGTGCAACAAGTGCAACGGCTTTCCGGTTAGCTGATCAGTTAAAATTACCTCCCAAATTTAATACCAACAATGGCCGAGCTGGTAGAGATTGGTTTCATTCATTCCTCCGAAGAAATATGGACTTGTCTGTTAGAAAACCCGAAGGAGTTTCTCTTGCACGAGCTAGAGGAATGAATAAAAAGGACATTGCTGAGTATTTTAATCTACTGACAGAAAAACTAAAGAAAAAGGGTCTGGTTAACAAACCTAGTAACATTTTTAACATGGATGAAACGGGTCTCCAATTAAATAACCGACCAGAGTGCGTAATTGCGGAAAAAGGTTCCAAGAATGTACCTGCTCTAACATCTGGAGAAAAAGGAGAAACTATTGCTTTAATAGTGTGCTGTAATGCAGAGGGAACTTACATTCCTCCAGTTGGCATCTTCAAAGGAAAAAAAATTAAAAAATGAATATGAAGATCGAATGCCACCAGATTCTCTAGTTGTTTTGTCCGAAAAGTCAGCCTACGTAAATACCTCAAATTTTCTTGCATGGTTAGAAAAGCAGTTTATTTCACGAAAACCAGAAGGTTCTGTTGTCCTCATTTTAGATGGCCACTGGTCGCATGTGAGCTCGGTAGAAGTAGTTAAATATTCCGAAAGGAATGATGTTACATTGTTTTGCCTGCCGAGTCATACGATTCAATTTTTACAGCCTTTGGGCAGGCTTTTTTTAAAAGCATTGAAGTCATATTACTACTCGGCATGTAACACATTTATTAGGGCTAATCCATCCAGGGCTATCAACAGGTTACAATTTGGAAAATTATTAGGAGAAGCTTGGTCAAAATCGGCCACTGTAGACAATGCGGTATCTGCCTTTTGCTCTATGGGAATCTATCCTCTAAATATAGATGATATTCCAGAGTACGCATATCTTTGCGATGGGAATTCTAATATTTCCGAAAATTTTGACAAAAAGGAACAAGATAAACTGTCCAGTAATGACCCTTACGTGCCAGCCACCAGGTCAAGTAGTGAAAATAAAGAATAAGCAGAAACACCTGGAAAAATGCTGGACAATATCTGTCCTGTACCATCGACATCGAAAATTAATACTTTCAGATCTCGCAGTCGACAATTAGCTGCCGTGCTAACTGAAAAAGAAAATATTACTAAAAAAAAATATTAACTGAAAAGAAATGTGAAAACCAACGTAAAAAAGAAGAAAGGAAAGCAAACAAAACTCTGAAAAATAAAAAATAAAATAAGAAGAAAAAAGATTATAGTTCTTCAGAGAGTGAAACAGATGTTTCATTAGCATCTGAGAGTGACACTGATGGCGATAATGATTACGAAAATGAATGTGTGGGATGTGGAGATAATTACCAAACGACTAAAAGTAAAGAAGATTGGATTCGGTGTGTAGAATGTACTAGGTGACTACACGAAGGGTGTACTAAGGTTCCAGATAAGTGTTTGCGCTGTGGAAAGAGAAAGAACTCCCAATAACATTTATGCTTTTATTTAAATACTTATTAAACTTAAATTTGGGTCGGGTGAGTTGGTTTTTTTATTACTATGTTTTTATTTTTTGTGCCAAAATATAATGTGATTTTTGTTTATTTCTTGTATTACTTGAAAATATAAAGACTTAATATATTACTGGACCTGTTATTTAAAGAACACTAGTTCAAACTTGATTTTTATGTAACTTAAAAAAAATGAGCCATCTCTCCCGACTTTACCCTATATATATATATATATATATATATATATATATATATATATATATATATATATATATATATATATATATATATATATATATATATATATATATATATATATATATATATATATATATATATATATACAGGGTGTTTCTAAATTGATGCGAAAAATTTCACAGAGTGATTCTTTGGTGAAAAATAAGGGGTGTCTTTTCTATAAAGTTTTTCTTGAAACCCCTTCTCCTCTAAGTCACAGCCCTTTGAAATTTTGGCAAAAAAAGTTTTCTTTAAATTTCTCCGTTATGGAATAATTAAAAAAAAAATTGCAGATGCATAAGACTAACAAAATGACAGTTTTAAAATGATTTTATAACCCTATAATGTTATTACAAGAGGGTGAAAAAACCTACCCTTGCATTATTTTTTATCAGTACTTTTTATTGTGTGTACCGTTTTCTATTTAAAAACATGATTTAGAAAGAAGGATTTATTTAGCAACTTTTTTATGTCTTGACATTTTCTCACAAAATTGTTAGTTTCATCACAAAAAAAATAAAATATTACTCAGATCGATGTCACATGAATTTACAGAGTTATTTTTATTATTTTTTTGTGATGAAACTAACAATTCTATGAGAAAATGTCAAGATATAAAAAAGTTTCTAAATGAATCTTTCTTTCTGAATCATTTATAAATAATGTAATGGTAGGTTTTTTCACCCTCTTGTGATAACATTATAGGGTTATAAAATCCTTTTGAAACTGTCATTTTGTTAGCCTTATGCATCTGCAAAATTTTGTTTTTTTGACTTATTCCATAACGGAGAAATTTAATGAAAACTTTTTTTTGCTAAAATTTTAAAGGGCTGTAACTTGGAGGAGAAGGGGTTTCAAGAAAAACTTTATAGAAAAGACACCCCTTATTTTTCGCCATAGAATCACCCTGTAAAATTTTTCGCATCAATTTAGAAACACCCTGTATATATAAATTCGACACTGATCGCCGATACGGATTCTAGAGGTCCTAGTTCGCGCTCACTTAGACATTTTTTCAAAAATTGAAAGTCGCAATCTCCCAAATAGCGATTTTTTTTTCTACGAAAATTCTCTAAAAATCAAGTGGGGAGTAGCATTAATGTATACATATATCTACGTATCCATATCTGAAACGTTATGCACATATTTTCATTTCGTATTCAATCGCATACAAATTACACATGACCACAACACTTTACTTGCTGTACCTATAATAATACAAAACTTACAATGTAAAGCTGACTTGACACTCTGAAATATAAAATTGCAAAACGTTATTATGCAAAGAACAAAGACTTTTATGGCGAATCATTAGCAGCAGACTGGAGTGGTAATACATAGCTATGTAAGTACTCGCGTGTCTTATCTCTTCAATATTTTAAGAGGGCAGCTGCAAAGAAAGCTTTACAAGACTCTTGCACTTAAAGCCCTTTAATCAATTGCTATTGTATTAGTTCATACAGCATGTCGATACTTTTCATCAAGTGTGGACCACCATCCATTCTGCCACACGTAGCGCTGCTGTACGGATCATGTACTACGTGATAAAGTGTTTATTATATGTACATTTTGAATTAATGACACATCATAATATGACTTTTTAACAGGGCAAACATTTATTTATGCCTAAGGGAGAATTCACTTAAAATAAATAAATAATAAATAAAAGAAGTAAATACTTAATGTACATACGCCATAACTACCCAATTGATATGGGTAATTGTGTGTTTTCGTTTCTTAAACGTCGCTCAATTTCCGCGACTATGGCCAATCACCGACGCCATGGAGTAGTTTCACCTCACTATCCTGGAAATGTGACGATCCCCTGCCTTTCTGTAAGGAGGGTAGGGATCTTTAACGTACCCAACATTGCATGGACACGGAACCGACGGCTTTACTCCCCCTCCGAAGGAGGGAACGTGCAGGCATTCAACTTGCTCAAATACAATTTCACAACCTCGGTTGATGTTAATTTTACAGTATGTACTACAGGTGGGTAGCTTTTTCTACAAAAAAACAAATAGAAGATGGACGTGGAAAAGCCCTGATGGAAAAACAAGAGACGAAATAGACTTTATCATCACAGATAAAAAACACATAATAAAAGACGTGACTGTCCTAAATAGGTTTGCGGTTTGCTACTGGCAGCGACCACAGGCTTGTTCGAGCAAAAGTAGCTATTGACATTGGCAAAGAACGACAAAAAATGATCCAAAGGAACAATAAGTCAATTTTACTACTAAATCCAGCAGATGTAAATAGCTTTGGAACAATGGATCACCACTAAATTAACCAAGGCTGAAATAGAACACACTATTGGTAACGACATCAACAAACTGAATAATATCATCACAACCACAATAACTGAAGCCCAAAGTCGGCACTGCTCAACAAATCAAAGGGAAGAAAAACTAAGCAGGGAGACCAAACTGCTCATAGAAAAAGAAAGGATATGAGGTCAAAAAGCTATGCGTCTGAAGAAGAATTAAGATAAATAAACAAATTTCAAAAGGCATCCGACGCGACGTAAGAGCTTTTAGACACAACCAAATCAAAGATACCATAGAGAACAACAAGAGTATGAAAGTTCTACGTAGAAAGCTTGACAATGGAAAGAGACAAATAATAAAACATAAAAATGCACAAGGGCACACATCAACGAACAGGAAAGATATTCTAAATATAGTGGAAGAGTTTTATGGAGTGCTATATAAAAGCCAAAGTGATATAAGTCTACATCCAGAATCTGACATACTAACCCGTAAAAAACGTGTGGTTATTCTAGGCTCGGAAATACTGATTGAAATATCACTAGATGAGATTAAACTAGCCCTGAAAAAGATGAAAAATCAAAAATCTCCCGTAAAAGACTGCGTGGTTTCCGATGCAATAAAGATTGGTGGTCCTTGCTTGCTCCAAAAAATCAAATGTCTCTTCAACCTTTGTCTCTTCAATAGTACGATACCAGAAAAGTGGCACAACATCATCGTAATACTGGTCCACAAGAAAAGGGACATCTCGAACCTAGAAAATTACAGGCCGATAAGTCTACTTAGCCACCTCTACAAATTATTTACTATAATAATTACCACATGACTTGAAAAGAAGTTGGACTTCGTCCAGCCAGTGGAACAAGCTGGTTTTCGAAGTGGGTTTGGAACCAATGATCATCTCCAGAGCGTCAAAACAGTGATTGAAAAGACCATCGAATATGGCAGACCTCTTCTCCTTGCTTTTGTGGATTTCCAAAAGGCTTTCGACACTGTGGAGCTGGGCGCAGTGTTGCAGTCCCTAGAAGCATGCCGTATTGACTATGGCTACACCAAACTGATTTACAATATATATAAAAATGCTACTCATGTGGTAAAACTACATGAAAACACGAATCCTATAAAAATTGGGAGAGGGGTACGCCAGGGATATACGATGTCTCCAAAACTGTTTATCACCGTCCTGGAATATGTATTCAAGAAGCTAGATTGGGAACAGAAAGGTCTAAGAATAGACGGCCAAAGTCTGTCAAACTTACGGTTTGCAGACGACATTGTCTTACTGGCTGACAACTTGGAAGATATTAGAGTGGTGCTACAGGAACTTCAGGAGGCCTGTGCAACAGTAGGTCTAAAAATGAACATCGGAAAAACAAAATTTATGATAAACCTCGTCCCTAGTAACAACCTAATTATTGAAAACTCTGAGGTGGAAGGGGTAGATAAATACACAAATCTGGACCACGAGATAAGCATATGCAAAGCCAACCAAACATGCAAGATAAACAGAAGAGTTATACTCTCCTGGGCGGCTTACGGCAAACTTGGAGACGATTTCAGAGGCGACCTTCCAATATGCTTGAAAAGAAAAGTTTTCAACAAATGTGTTTTACCGGTTATGACCTACGGCGCCGAAACACTAACCCTTACCAACGCTTGTGCTAAGAAACTAAAAGTAGCACAGCGCAAAATGGAGAGGTCGATGCTGGGAGTTTCGTTACGTGACCACATTAGAAATGAAGAATTACGCAGAAGAGCAGGAGTGACTGATGTGGTCGTACATGTGGCAAAACTCAAATGGAAGTGGACGGGACATGTGGCTCGCATGCAAGATGACAGGTGGACAAAACGATTACTTGAATGGAGACCCAGATCCGATAAAAGAGACAGAGGAAGACCACCAACTCGCTGGACAGACGACATTACAAAAATTACAAAAAACTGGATTCGTAGCGCTCAAGACAGAAAATAATGGACTCAACTAGGGGAGGCCTATGTCCAGCAGTGGACGCAGAGGGCTGATTGATGATGATGATGATGACTGAAAAAGTGAAAGGGGAACCCTGGGAATCGAACCCAATACCCCTCGGTTCAGAGACACACGTTCTCACCGCTGAACCACCAAGGCTCTATGTAATACTTTAAAGCAGCGACACTCAACCCGAATCTAGTAGTATCGAAAGAAGTGTATAGAAAAATAGAGTCTGGACGCAGCAAGTGCATTGTGGTAGCGAATTTTGATTTAAATGTTTTTAATTTCAAATCCCTATGTGTTTTTTAGTGAAATACATCAAATTTGGTAGATAGTATAACCGAATACTTGATAATGATAATACAGGGCACTCCGGCTGATTTCGTGTTTCAAGAATATCAGCGCCCCTAGCTGATAGTACTGATGTTACGTCGTTCGAGAACGTGTAACACTAGCAATCGCTGGTGTTTAACTGTGTATAATTAAGTTTGAGCTGTGTTTTTTACAATGAGTGTTAGTGGTTGGGTGTGTGCAATCTATAATTGCTCGAATTATAACGTGCTAAATCTATCAAAGATATTTCATAGGTTTCCAAGGGATGGCGAAACGTGAATATGATTTTTTGTGTGACAAGTTTTTAAAGAGACAAGTAGATATATCAGATTCAGCCCTATAATAGATTTATTCACGGAAGTAAGGCTTAGTCTCACCTTTCATCGGCACAATTTCTTAATTATGTACTAAGTATATCAGTTACATATTTTAAAATATTAGATTAATAAGACAGTTTTCATGTAGAGATCTAGCAAATTGAGTACTGTGCTACCATTTATACCTAGAACAATTATTTATAGGTAAGTACCGATTGTAACTTAAGATCCTCAGAAACAGCTTTCAGTATATTCCTATACATACCCTTGAAATAATAGTTTAACGACGGTTTCAAGGTAGTACATTAATTATGATGAAATAAGATTATGGGTAAGAGAAATTTGCAGAATTATTCATGCTGAATTCATTCAGGTTTCAAGCTGATTGTTGATACAAATTCTATTTATAACTATATAATCAGAAAATGTTCACTGTTTTGTCATGTACAAGTTTTTATATTCATCTATAATAAACCAATTGTCCAAATTAAGAATATGCAGGAAATATACAATTCAAATTACACGCTCAGTTGTCAGTACTTCACGCGAGGTGGCGCTGGTGTACTTGTCACAAATATCACCAAGGCTAAAGCATAGGAGTGTCCCGTATTGTCATTATATAGTATTTGGTATAAGGTATAACCTTAATAGTAGAAACAATGTACCATATTTTATCAAAATAACTTTATTTTTTGAAAGACCACAAAAAATTCCCAAAAATAACTTAAAACTGGTCTGATTTTCCTGGCCAACAATCCTATTCTAGTAATTTACACAAAAACTCGCCAGCCAAGATATAATTAAAACAATTTCTTTCACGAAAAATCGCCATTTTTTTTACAAAAATTAGCTTAAGTAGTGTTACATGAAAATTTTATAAAAAAAATTTACACGAACATTTGCTAAACATTTTTTTCACGAAAAGTTGAAAACAATTTATTTCCGTAAATTCGCTTGCATTTTTTTTACAGTAAGTAACTAATTATTAAACATTGATCATTAATTACGAACATTTTCCAAAAATTTGCCGATAAAATGCATAAAATTCAAATTACATAATCTGTAATTAAAATTTGAAAAAATGAATGTAGAAAAGTTTTTACTTAAATTTTCACCGAAATTTGAACCTGTGAAAGTAAAGGATAATATAAGCGGAAAATAGTTATATTTTCATGTGACGAGCTTTCAGAAATAAAAAGGCTACTTAAGTCTGTCACTTTGACGTTTCATTTGACATTTGTAAAAACAATTTACCAATTACTTATATAGGTATATATCATAAATAAACTCTGGACGCAGCAGGTGCGTTATGGTAGTGAATTTTCATAAAAATATTTTTTAATTGCAAATATGTGTGTTTTTTTAAAGCTGGCATCAAATTTGGTTACCAGTATAACCTATATAGTAGAAACAATGTGCCATGTTTCATCAAAATAACCTTACTGTTTGAAAATGTACAAACATTTCCGAAAGTAAACTTAAAGTGTTCCCGAAAAAACTGATTTCTTGCTCAACCTTAGAGGTTAATAGCAAATTAAGCTATTCAAATTTAAAGCATTTAATGAAAATTCGCTACCATAACGCGCTTGCTGCGTCCCGAATGTTTGTTTGAAAATGTACAAAAATTTCCGAAAGTAAACTTAAAGTGTTCCCGAAAAAACTCGTTTCTTGGTCAACCTTATAGGTTAATAGCAAATTGAGCTATTCAAATATGAAGCATTTGATCAAAATTCGCTACCATAACGCACTTTCGGCGTCCAGAATTTCTTTTCTTACAAACAGGCATTATATTTCGATGGAAAATGCAATAACATAAGGCGTGTTTGATTAAAAAAAAAAAGAAAATTTGTATCACCAACGACTTATGGGCCAGCCTGTGATTGCAGAAATACTTTTTAAGATGTAGCTCAAGACACCCTATAATTATTATATACATTTTTGTCATATCTTGTATAATAACAGATATATTAAGCTTTATTGATTTTTTACGAAAATTCTACAAAAATTATATACCATTAAACGATAAACTCTATATCTAAGGCTACCGGCGAGCATCAGAGAAAGGGTCTATTTGAAATGAATTTCCTGGAAATATTTTTTAAAATGAAGGACAGTGACGGTTGAAACTAAGACTTCAGGGTTTGTAAAACATTCTTCTTGAGACATTTTATTTCCATAGCCGGTATTAGATTCAAGTTCTTTGCCTAAATGTTGCCAATTTTGACGTTTTAAAACGCAACTTTGACGTTTTGAGCAAAACCCCAATTTATTTTTTATTAAATGCCTATAACTTTTTTGTCTTTCGATCTACAGAGCTAAATTTTAGTAGGTAACTTACCTATAAGGATGTAAACGCGTACCAAATTTGGTTGCCCTTACTTTGTTAATTTCGGAGATATAATTTTTTTTTGTAAGAAAATTCAAAATTTTTCGGGAAAACCAGGGCCGATTCCCCTGGCCAACCAACTTATCTAAGCCATTTGCAAAAGGAAGGTATTCACCAAATTTAATCAAAATCGGCCCATTCTTTTTTGAGTTATCGGTATATATATATATATATATATATATATATATATATATATATATATATATATATATATATATATATATATATATATATATAAACATATAAAAATTGAAACTGACCCCGGATATGTGTTCTGGGGTGCCTAATTAGCGCTCATTTGAAGAAATTTTTTCAAAAGTCGGGATCTCCTCATTAGTGAACTTTTTTAAAGAAAATTCACTAATATGAGCAAAGATAAGCCTATCAAATTACTTTTTTCTTGCCTTTGTGTTTTGTACCAAAGTTAAATATTTTATTATTTGTCTTCGAAAATTCGCTAAATAACCACATAACCTGATCGGTTATTAGAATTGAATGAAAAGAAGTGATTTTTTTTAACCGATCCCTAAAAGATTGGAACCAACAACATCGAGGATGAAACTCTAACTCCAACCCATCGCACCACCAGGGACGTGGAAAATTGTAGTTTTCTTGTAGAAATCTCATACACTTTTTCTAAACTTTGAAATTCAGTTTTCCATTAAGAAATGAACTCGGGTTGTGCTATAGTCTCTAGGTACATAGGTTACTTATATGCGTCCCAAATTTTTTTCTTTATTGGCCTATGAAGTTTGTAATATATTGAATTAGAGTATATCTCTGTGTTGATGTTATCAGTTTCTACTTATCATAATGATAAGGATTCATGAAATATTTATACAAAATAAAGCAGTTAAGTTTCAGCTATCGTGTAATTTTACCTTATATTTCTGCGATTCAGTTTGTTAATAAAATTAAATCTCAAAATATCCAAAGATATTACATGGCGACGAGGTCAATACTTATTTAATAAATCAGATTAAAGTAGTCGTACAACTTAAATAATTAAATATGAGTGCTATCGGAAGAGTTGAAGAATTTCGATTTCACAATAAAAATTGAATGTCGTATATTGCACGACACAAACAAGTAATTAAGGTAGCTGCAGAAAATGAAACAGCCATTCTCATAACGGTAATGGAAAGTAAGGCATTTGATTTACTATGTAATTTATGTAGTCCAGAAAAACCAGAGGAACCGCCCTTTGATTTTGTTGTTAAGCTGATGGAAGATCTTTTGAAACCACAACCATCTGAAATTGTCAAAAAGTAGAAATTTTGTCCAGAAATGCAGCACGCCAAGAAGACTATTGCTGAATATGTCGTTCGTCTGAAGAAGCTTTTTAAATTCTGCAATTTCAAAAAGACCCTGGGTGATAATCTAGGAGAGCAACTTATTTTTGTATTAAGAAATAAAACAATACGCAAGCGCCTATTCTCTGAGAAGTTTCTAACATATCAAAATGCATATGAACTAGCTATCAGTTTGGAGGCAGCTGAATCAAATTCTGAATTAGTATCATTTGCATCTGGAAGCACTGAAATGGTCAGAAAAAATCAAACAAAAAGCAGGTATCAAAATCCTAAGTTTCAATATGTACCTACCTAGTCAATATAAATGTGCTAATAATTTAAGGGCAAGGAAGAGAGGTGCCGGCACTGTGGTAAGACTAATCACAAAAATTCCCGGTGCCATCTTGATCATACTTGATCACATTAGTGTTATGTGTACGGAAAAAATAAAAGTAAAGTTCATCCGAAATTAGCAAATTATAAATTTAATAAATATCTTAATCAGAAAATTCTGATTTTTGTAACGAAGAAGAATTTACTTTTTATAATTTAAGTAATGATAAATATTCTCCTATCATGGTTAGGGGAGAGCCGGGTAGTGCCGCCCGCCGGATAATGCCGCACACCGGAATATATCCATTACTACTCATTTCATGATTGCGCCATGTAGTATAGAGCTTCCGTATCAACTTTATAATGTATGTTGTAGCACGTAGAACTCTACAAATCGACTTCTCTTCGAATTATAATAATAATAATAATGAAGTTTATTTAGCAAAAATGCTACTAATTTACACAAAATGATGAGTATATACAAGGGCAGGGGAGGGGGGCAGCTGCCTCCCCCTAGAGCCTGGAAGCAAAAAAATAAATTCTTATAAAAAAATAATACCACAAACAAATAGGATAATTATCGTACATCTCGCAAAGCTTTACACTGATCTAGAGCCATCTAGCGGCTGGTACGAAATCTGTCAGCCAGTTAGTGGGATTCGAGAAAGACTGAGAGATCGCTAGAGTCTACAGGCGGCAGCCAATGAGAAAAAAGGAAATCTTCTAGAAAGGTCTTCGCCTTCCCCTTCGATCTAAAGAGTTCTGCATGTCCGCATCACTATATAAACTGACCCGCCCGCCGCTACTTGATCAGTATTTGTATGTTAGTTGAACTGTTGGTGTTTACTACTAAGTATTTTTTTAAACAACCAATTATTATAGTTTATTAGTTTACCTTCTTATTTACGTTTGGAGAGCACTGAGGCTGCCTAAATGGATATAAGAAACTGGTTTCAAAAAGGTAAGTTAAATAATGTCGAAAAAATGCAGTCTACACTTCACCAAAAATTCAAAATGAGATTATGTGGTGAAGTTGTCAAAGAAAGAATTATTTAAGATTGTAAACAAGCAAAAGCTTACGCTGTAATGGCCGATGAAACAGGAGATATCGCTGGAAAAGTACAGCTTTCTATCGGATTGCGGTTTTATGATGAGAATCAAGAAAAAATCAGAGAGGAATTTGTAGGCTATGTTGAGCTGAAATCTCAAGATGCCCCTACAATCGCTAGCACAATTCAGAGTTTTTTAGTTGATCAGAATCTTTCAGCAGAGAATTGTGTTGGATTTGGATTTGACGGATGTTCTACGATGGCTGGAAAAGAAGGTGGTGTACAGGCCATTTTGAAGAAAAAGTACAATAAATCTTTATTTTTACATTGCTCAAGCCACAAACTAAATCTTGTGGTCAATGATGCTAGCAAACTACCAGAAATAAGAAACTTAATTGCAACAGTTAAGGATACAATATCCTTCTTTCGTGAGTCGCCAGCCCGCAGGAATTCGGCTCCTAATCTATCAAGGCTCAGTGAGACCAGATGGTCTGAGAAATACAAGAGCATTAGAAAGTTTTCAGGCAGCTTCCATGAAATCGTCAATGCGCTAGAACATCTCTCCGTCGAAGGAAACTATGCTACAAGAAAATTTGCCTATCAATTGCACTGTGCAGTTACTAAACCAATTTTCATCGTAGGTTTAGTCAGGATTGCACAGTACTCGGCGATTTTGGAACCCGTTGTGAACGTTCTACAAAGTAAAAATATGGATTTGATTATGGTGAGGAAACATATTGGTGCAATCCTTGATGTCATCAAGAAGGATCGACAAGAAATTGAACATGTTTCTGATGAATTACTTGAAAAATCACATGATATCGCGGAGAAAGTCGGCGTTGAGTTAACAGTCCCACGAATTGTTCAAAAGCAAATACACAGAAGTAATCCGCCATCTGAAACTGCGACTGAATATTGGAGACGGTCGTTGATCATCCCTTATCTTGACTCTTTAACTTTATCATTGAATGTTAGATTCTCACACGAAAATACACCTGCTTTTGCCTTACTTCATCTTCATCCTTCATACATGCTAAAAATGACTTCAAAAGATTTGGAGAAAAATGCATAATCTTTCATGGAGTTTTATGAGTTGGGTGATATCTCTGCAGAATTAGATTTGTGGTATAATCTGTGGAAAAAAAAGGTTTAACAGGAGACAAATTAAAGGATATTGAAGTGGCTGCACTTTTGGAGGAGGCTAATATTTTTTTCCCTGCAACAAGGCATGTACTCCTCATTTTAAGTGCTTTCCCATCAACTACGGCTACTGTTGAACGATCTTTCAGTACCCTTCGAAGGGTAAAGACCTGACTGAGAAGTACAATAGGAGAAGACAGACTGACTGGGTTGTGTTTGATGAGCGTCCATTGGAAATTCTTCAAGGAAAATCAGGACTGGATTGAAACGAGAGTTTTGAACAAGTTTTGTACAAAACCAAGAAAAATTATACTACTATAAGACATGTGACTAGAATAATTTTTTTTCAAGCAAATAATTGTAATAACTTAGTTGATAAAGCACTACTATAATTATACATAATTTTCTTAAAATTTTGGTTTCATTCACCTTTTCCGCGATAAGATGTTACAACCTGAACGACCATGGCTTGCCTCTCTCCCTAGTTTTGATCCTGGGTACGCCCTTGAGTATATACAATTGACAACTTAATCGCACTTTACTAACCTAAATCAAGTCTAATATGTATACTCACTAACTTACTTATATACAATATATGTATTTTTTTTTGAACTAAATATAATTTAAAGAACCTATGTTAATCAACTTCTAAATTTAGATATACAGTTTTTAAGCCTAGTTTAATTTTTTTAAAGTTTACAGATTTCAATTCACTATCTAATTTATTATATGCTATAAGTGCTTTGAAAAACATCGAATTTTGTGCTGCTTTAGAATGTTCCAAAACAAAGTCCTCGGAATGCCTATTGCAGTATTGATGGGTGTCACTAAATTTAGTTAACCTATCTGCTAAATAATCCGGCATTAATCCCAGTTTAATCTTGTGGATAAAAACCTAAGCATTCATCTCCACCATATTCTCCACGCTGATCCAGCCCAACTGTGAGAGCATGCTTTTCACACTGGTTCTTTTACCACACCCAAGAATGATTCTCATTGCCCTGTTCTGCAACACTTGCAGCCTCTGTATTTCAGTCTTTGTAGCCAGATAAAGAATCGTTCCACCAAAATGCAGATGAGGCAGTATAGTGGTGTTATAAACAATTGTCCGTGAATATCTCGACAGACAACTACCAACTCGACCTAATACACCTGTTTTTTAGCTATTTTCTTACAGATGTAATCAACATGATCATGAAATCTAAGTTTATCATCTACGACGATTCCTAAATACTTAACTTTATTTACAGTCTCTAAAATTTGATCTTCTACTTTTATTTGACATACTGACTTTAATCGTTCCCTATCCTTGTCTTTTCCAAAAATCATCACCTTTGTTTTATGAATATTTAATTTTAATTTATTAGTTTTTAGTCAACATGCAATACGCTTCAATTGATTATTTAATTTTGTTATTACTTGTTTTGGGTCCTGGTCCTTACCACTAGCATAAACCACCATATCATCTGCAAAGAGGTGGAAGTCACAATCCCTAACCACCTTATCGACATCATTCATATATAATATGAAAAGAAGAGGTCCAAGTATGCTTCCCTGCGACACCCCCACTGTAATTGGCATATCACCTGACACTGCAGCCCCACACTTCTGAAATCTATTGTTTAAAAAGCTATGTAACCATTTTAGCACTACACCACCTATTCCATAACATTCTAGTTTTCGCAACAATCTTTCCCTATCGACAGTCTCAAAAGCACGTTGTAAATCGAGAAAAACCACAACAGTAGTCAGTCCGCCATCCTGAGTGTCCTTCCAGTGGGTAAGAAGGTGTTGAAAACAGCATCACCACTGTAATGTTGTCTAAACCCTGATTGTTGTTTTATTAAAATGTTGTTTTCTGTAATAAAATTAATTAACTGCATATACACAGCCTTCTCCAGAACCTTCATCTCTGACGAAATTGTATTTAGACCTCTAATTTCTTCTGCAATAATTGTGAATAGTACTTTTCGTATTGGTATTACAGTCGAGACTTTTAAATCCACTGGAACAACACCTGTCTCCAGTGAACAATTTATTATGTGTAGCAGCATTTTTTCTGATTCATTTAAAGTTAATTTTAACAATTTTATAGGTATATCATTTGGGCTTCCTTTGTTTGGTAATGTATATATGATGGTCCGCAATTCATCATTTGTTAGCAATTTAAAAATTTCAAGTCTACTGGTAGAAGGTGCCCCAACAACAGATGTAATATCATAATTATAGCATGGAGGAAATGAACCCAGAATCCCATCCATACTCTTTATAAAATATTCATTAAATCTATGGGCAATCACATCTATGTCGTTAAAGGTTTTACTACCAAATTTCACTTTATCAAATACAGTGTCTTTGTTTTTCCCCGATACAATAGCTTTCAATGTTTTCCACATTTTAGTTTGATCATTTTTGTTTTTATCTATATTGTCTTCATAATATGATAATAGACTGGTCAATATAAGTATTTTGACTCCTGTAGTTGAATTTAGTGACTGGGCAACTCCAATAGTGCCTGTCATGAAACGAAATGGTGAGATACGGATTTGTGGAGATTTTAACGTAACAGTGAACCCTAAATTGAATATAACTAAATATCCATTGCGTAAAATTCATGATTTATTACCATCATACAAAACTGTAAGTATTTTTCAAAAGTTGACTTGTCTCAAAGCATGTGCTTAATTTGGACTTGATGAATGAGCTAAAAATATTGTTACGATACTCATAAGGATTTAATTAAGTATAATAAGTTGCCATACGGAATTGCATCCAGTCCGGGAATTTTTCAAAGATTATTAGAAAATTTATTATCTAACGTCAGTGTTCTTACTTGATATAGTTATAGGTTCAACAGGGAAAGAGAAACATGTTCAAATTTTGGAGTGAGTTATTGAAATTTTAAATAAATATGGGTTGAAAATTCAATTAAACAAATGACTGTTTTTTCGGCAACATGATTATTTACGTTTAGGGTCGATGCTTTTGAACTCCACACATCTCCGGAAAAGTCCAAGCAATTTCTAAAATGAAAACTATTGAAAGTATTTCTAGGTCTTGTCAATTATTATGGTAGATTTTTGCCTGACTTACCAACTAAATTAAATCCACTAAACTATCAAGAAATAATATAAATTTTAAATGGAAAAAAAATACAACAAAAGTCATTTAATTTAACCAAAACAGAATGAATATCTCCTAAAATTCTAATGCACTATAACTCTGAATTACCTTTAATTTTGGCCTGTGATGCAAGTGCATATGTCATTTCCGCAGTAATATCACACCAGCTGAAAAATAATTAAACTAGACGTATAGCTTATGCCTCCCGCACATTATCTGCGTCAGAAAAGGCATATTCTCAAGTAGAAAATGAATAATTAGCTTCAGTTTTTGGCTTAAAGAAATTTCACCAATATTTATTTGGTAGAAATTTTACTCTTTTAACTGACGCCAAGCCATTAATAAGTATTTTTGGAAACAACAAGGGCATTCCAACATATGCAGCTAGCCGTCTGCAGAGATGGAGTATAATTTAGTCCTCATATCAATATAATACAAAATTCATAAAGTTGGACAAAAATATTATAGCTGATGCATTATTACGATTGCCAGTAAATTCAATAGTACAAAATGAAGAAGACATTTCACATATTTGCTACATTCAAGAAAATTTGCCTATTGATTGTAAACAAATTGCTTATGAAACAAAAAAGGTTACCATTTTAAATAAAGTGGTAGGTTATTGTTTATATGGCTGGCTAGACAAATAAAATCCCGGCAACTTTGAATTTCTTTTTTTTTTTAATAAACGAGTAGCATCATATAGAATTTGGTTGTTTATTATGGGAATATAGGGTTGTAATTCCGGAAAATCTTGGTATTGGTAAGTGCACCTCCTTGGCACGTTCATATATATGGTGTCCAAATGTGGACAAGGATACTGACATAATGTGTCTTAATTGTGAAATCTGTAAGCATTTAGGTACTAATACTGTGAAGACAACATTATCTCCTTGGTCTGTAACGTCAAAACCCTGGGCTAAGTTGCATATTGATTTTCTAGGTCCGTTATTTGGTAATAAATGTTTAGTTGTCAGAGATTCCCATACGAAATGGTTAGAAGTCACTGAAATGATGTCTAAAACTGCAGAAAGTGTAATTTATCATTTAAGAAAACTCTTCTATCGTGTCTTCTCTATAGAACTTTTTAGAGCGGCAGTTGGTATTATGCCCAAAAGCTCAAAGAAAAATGTTTATGGAGATATGCTAGTCGATCAAAGTTATTTGAATACCCTGTACATTCAATACGAACAACCTCTCAACAATTCTAACACCCCCAAACATATTGTTAGTTTTAAAGTTACAAATATTTTCCAAAAAGAAACCTAAATTTTGGGGCTCATTTGAAAAAATGTTATCAGAATTAAAAAATCCCTATACTCATTAGTATAGAAAGAAATTCGCTAATGTTATAACTAGATTTTTTTATACTAACAAATACATAAACAAATTCAACTTTCCTATAAAAATTCACCATAAGAAGTCTTTTATTTCTTGAATGAACAAATCTATAGGCACAACACGTGCCACTTCTGTAAACTTAGGGCAGCATCTAAAAAGTTTGGGATGCAGCAAGTGCGTTATAGTAGTGAATTTTCATACGAATAATATATAATGTATTAGTGATTTAGCCTGATGCTTAATTAACATTGTGCCAACACAAACTTGAAAAGTAGAAAAGTTATTTAAAGCATGTTAACAGTCATAAACTTGATTTCATCATCATGTCACAGTAGTATTCTGATTATAAAAAATTACTTCTAACTGTATGCACACAAAAATTAGCAAAATACATTTATAAAAATCTAATAAAAACAACAGTTTAGTAATTTGTTAAAAGGTTATGAAATGTGATGAAACGTCAAACTCACTGTACAGCAGCATTAGCATATTATTATGTTGTAAGTATACTCATCCCATGTCGCATGCGTGTGACAGTGCGAAAATAGCTAGCCACATTATCATATCTCTCTAGTAATTGTTCTAAAACCTAAATTTCCAATTTCTTCTTCTTTGTTTATGGCGTCTATTTCTAAATTCCCAATTTGATAATGACAATTGACAATAAATGGCATTACCACAATGACAAATGGCAGCTGAGCTCCAGCCAGAACGCACTCTAATAACGTTGTCAGATAGAGTAAATTATTGAAGGGATAAATTAAAAATCATGAGAAATTGGTAATTCAAAATTTGAAGCTATTACAGCTATGGATTACGGTATTTTTTTAACTAACTGATAAAATACATTTTATAAAATGTTTTCTTTATTATCACAAGTTGTGAAAATTTGAGATGTTTATACATGAAAGGTTTAACTACATGAAATTTCTGAAGATCTGACAACCCGGGTAAGAAACAGCTACATCTTGACAACTTGCAATGATTGTAACTTCCATTGTTTAGATTTCATCTACGATTTTTTCAAATAGCATAGCAGTACAGGTAACGTCATCTGTTTTTGTCGAATATTGTATATATTGCATGACAGAATATGAAGTGATGTTGAGTTTTATTTTATTATTAATTTCGAATAACATTATTTTTCTTTGATCAAATGATTTGAAAATTGGTACACAACCACGTCTATCTATGTTCTTTTAAATTGTAAACTTTCATTTCAATCACTTAAACAATTTGAAAGATAATGCTTTTAAAAAATAGTTTTTAATTTTAAGAAAAATTGGGTGGTAAGCTGAAGAACGAACTCATCCAAGCCATAACAAAATAGGGGTAATTCCCAAATTTGATCCAAATTAGTGAAGTATTTTTTGAGTTAACGGTTGGATACACACACACATAAATAAATAAATAAATAAATAAATATATATATATATATATATATATATATATATATATATATATATATATATATATATATATATATATATATATATATATATATATATATATATATATATATATATATACTTTTTAACTGACCCTAGATATGGGTTCCATATCTTCGAAAGTCTTACCATCGATACCTCTCTATTAGTGAATTTTCTTACTGAAAATTCACTAAAACAAGCTTTTTGCAAAATAATGAAAAAATTGAGAAATCATTGGTAAGCCAACCAACATCTCCAAATGTATCCTGCATTAGCTTCACTTGTCAGTAAGACGACAATGGGTGGGGGGCCGTTCTATTATAGTCTTCATTCCTCGAAGATTGTAGTATAGTGTATTCACATATGGAAGTTGCTGTATGCTATAATCAAAATCTTCAAATCTTGGTTATGGTATCAATTATGGGATATTAAATTAGGTGTACCAATAAGTAAAACTTTAATATGTGCTGTTCATATGTAAAATAAGGCAACACAGCATATACAGGGTGGCGCATTGAAAACGAAACAGATTGATTTGCGTCCAGAGAATTATTTTTTTAAGAAACGCTGAAACACTATAACTAAAAAACAAAACCAAACGTTAAAAAATGTTTATTCAGTTAAGTAAGTGTTCAAATTGTTCACCACCAGCTTCCATACAAAAATACAAATTTTGTACAAAACGAGCTCTGACATTCTGGAGCATTTGTGGAGTTATTAGATGGCATTCTTCAACAATGCGTCGTCGTAATTCTTCCAGACTCTGATTCTGTTGCGAAAATTCTACTCTTTAAGTGACCCCATAGAAAGAAGTCTAAAGGAGTTAAATCCGGTGATCTAGGGGGGCACTCAATAGCACCTCTACGTCTAATCCATTGCTCTGGAAACCCTCTGTTCAAAAACTCCCTAACACGTTGTGAAAAATGTGGAGGAGCTCCATCATGTTGTGAACACTAATTGATTTTCTTGATAGCGATCATCATTTTCAACAATGTCAATTAGTAGAGGGTAAACAATATCTTCTAGTAACTCCAAATATGTTTCGCCACTCAAATTGCCATTACGAAAAATTGGTCTGATTAAACAGTCTTCAAAAATGCCAGTCCAAACATTCAATTTCTGTGGCGTTTGAGTGTGGACTTCGTGAAAATTTTTTGGATTATTATCTGCCCAATAACGACAATTATGAGGATTGACTGTAGAGTTTAATAAAAACGTACACTTGTCTGAAAAACAGATATTGAACAGAAAGTCCTCGTTATCAGCTATTCGTGCAGTCATAACTTCACAAAACTCCAGCCGCCGATCTAAATCTTCTTCATTCAGTTGTTGTACAAGATGAATATTATATGGGTGAAATTTATGATGCTTCAATATTCGCTGAATAGTTATTCTTTTGATGTTTGAAGCAGTGGCTAATTTTCTCGTGCTCAAAGTTGGGTCTGCAGCAATTTGTCCTAAAACTTCAATCTCAGTAGTCTCATTTCCAACCAGAAATTCACGTTCAGGATCCCGTTTTTTGTTGGCTACTGAACCACTTTGTCGAAACTTTGCAACTAACTACAAAATGTATTTTCTGTTAACATGTCGTTCATTAAACAAATTTGCGGTACGGTTGGCACAGTCATCGTTTTTGAAAAAAAGAGTAATTATTTCAACTCTTTCTTATACAGAATACACCATTGTGAAATTAATTTTCGGTAGTACTATCAAGTATAAAAACGACCGATAAACCGAAATAATAAACCGCATTTCTCTCATTCCGGTGAGAAATGTTCTGATAGTCAATTTTTTGTTTACAAACCAACAAAACATTTCAGCACATTTCTTATCGGAATGAGTGAAATGCGTTATTGCGTCTTCAACTGTGAATAATTTTTAAACGAGTTGATAAAACTTCAAAAAAAAATGTGTGTGCTGAATTCAGAAAAGAAAGAGCTTTCAAATGATAATGTAACACTCGACCCATGTTCCCTATTTAAAATATAAGGGTTGTTATCACCACCCTTAAGAGGTTGATGTGACAAAGTTGTCCCCCTCAATATTAAAATTGACGTGTTTCAGCGTTTCTTAAAAAAAATATTTTCTGGACGCAAATCGGTCTGTTTGGTTTTCAATGCGCCACCCTATATACATAAAAAATCTATATGCAAGTATCCCAAATGTGGCACCATACTGAGCAGTTTTATTTTTACAGATAATCGCCACTATAGGATACAGATCAACTCTCAACGTTTTAAAAGCTGGTTGAAGTAAAACAAGTGTAATATATAAAACATTTATTATGGTTACTTACAACAGTTACGAAACTAACATACTTTCTTCTTTCGCGAGATAGTTCTGAATATGATGACATGCGATTTTGTATAAAATACTATTTCTTTTAACCATATTTGTTGAAACAGCTCTCTTGTAAGATTTTATTAAAGACATATCTGCTTCAACTGGATTCAAAAGACTTTCAATATTTAACATTACCTACAAAAGATTTTTAAAATAGTATACTACCTGTTTTTCACAGCCAACTAAAAGACATCTTGGTGCCCAATTTGCAAAGTACAATGCTAAGAAGTTTAGAATATAATATCATTCTCACGGACACATGCTCTCTCTCTCTCTCTCTCTCTCTCTCTCTCTCTCTCTTTTTTTTTTTCTTTTCTCTGAGACCAACCAAGAAACTTATCTTTTTATATTTATCCATTTAATTAGCAAAGATCTTTAAAATTAAGGAATTTCTTGGTGAGAAATGTTAAATATCTAAGTACAAACCTGAGATTCAGAAATAAATAATGTTTGAACTACACCTCCATATTCAGACCAAAGGGTTTTCCTCCATTTGACATTATGCCTTTGTGCTAAAGGTATCAATATAATGTTAGCGAACAGCACATCACCATAACTCACCCCTTGATACTGTTCTAAAAGCTGTTTATAGAAATCTTCAAAACCACTCAAGCCTAAAATTACAAATAAATTAGTTGGAGGAAAATATATTGTGCTGAATGATACAAAATTATGTTATTGGAACTGTTTATGAAAAACTGTGACTATGTAAACATACAAAGTACAAAATAAGGAATCTACAATTCAGGCGACCATAATTTTATAATAAAAATGAAAAAACCAACATTTGAGAGTAAAATTAATTATAAAATAACATAACATAATAACACCATAGTGGACCCACTGCACTTTTAAGTTTTAGACTTGTGCAGAGGATTTCACACACATATTATGATGGAGGACACCACCCACCACCACTGACAAAATTTAAAATTCGAATTTGGTACTTATTTATATATATAGGTGGCCCATTGAAAACGAGCTGGCAGCCATAACTGCCAGGAAAATATTTTGTCGAAAAAACCTGAAACACATCAAGTTTGCTTGTGAGGGGGACAACTTTTGATGCGAAAAGTTGAGCCTAAAGTTACCCTCTAAGCAGGGGTTTCATCTCTCAAATTTGTACAAATGGGAATAGGGGTCATGTGATGATAGCTCGTTTAAAAGAGCTCTTGATTCCCTATACATTGCTTTTTAGCGAATTTTTTTTTTAATATTCGCTAATGAGGAGATCTTGTTATATATATATATATATATATATATATATATATATATATATATATATATATATATATATATATATATATATATATATATATATATATATATATATATATATATATATATATCTGACCGATAACTCAAAAAAATGGACCAATCTTGATCAAATTTGGTGAGTACCTTCCTTTTGCAAGTGGCTTAAATAAGTTCGTTAGCATGAAAAATCGGACCAGGTTTTCCCGGAAAATTTTGTGTTTTCTTTCTAAAAAAATTCATATCTCCGGAAATAAGAATGTAAGGGCAACCAAATTTGATACGCGAGTTTGTATTATAAAGAGTGACCTGTGTACTCAAATTTAGGTATCTAGCTTTAAAGACAAAAAAGTTATGGGCAGTTAAAGAAACAAATATTGGAGTTTTCCTCAAAACGTCAAACTCGCAATTTTAAATGTCAAAATTGGCAATGTTTCAAGAAGAGTGTTCTGCAAACCCTTAAGTTTTAGATTCAACCGTCATTGCCCTTCATTTTACTAAAATATTTACAGAAAATTCATTTCAAATAGACCCTTTCTCTGATGCTTTCGCTGTAGGTTTAGTTAAGTTTATGGTTTAATGGTTTATAATTTTATTGAGCTAATTTTCGTAGAACAAATTCGTTAATGCATTTTTGCATTTTTTATCGAAATATGATGCATTTATAAGAAAAAAAATCTGGACGCAGTAAGTGCGTTTTGGTAGCGAATTTTCGGTAAATTTGCAGTTTAGTTCCCGAACGCTTTTCAAAAAACTGTTTTAAGAAACCTGCCTAGGGCTCCCCCTGGATCCACAAACCCCAAGAAAAATTTCTTGTTCACACCCCCCAAGGAGGTTATGGGACCAGGAGTGAGTAGGGGTGTATAATTTTTCTTTAGCTAATTTTCATAGAACAAATTCGTTCATGCATTTTTGCATCTTTTATCGAAATATGATGCGTTTGTAAGAAAAAAATTCTGGACGCAGTAAGTGCGTTTTGGTAGCGAATGTTCGGTAAATTTGCAGTTTACACCCCCAAGGAAGTTACGGGACCAGGAGTAGGGGTGCTGGGCGGGGTAGGTAGTAAAAAGGAAATATGAGCATAAAATTCGAATAAAACGGGCTTGAAAACTATCTTTTCACATCTTGAAGCCATATCGCCCTTAAACCCTGTCTACCCCGCACAGCACCCCTATCTCCCCAGGTGCTGTAACTTCCTTAGCGGGTAGGAACAAGACATTTTTCTTGTGGTGTATGCAGCGAGGGTGGTTGTATTTCAAAACACTGTTTTCAGAAACCTACCTAGGGCCCCTCTGTATCCACAAACCCCAAGAAAATTTCTTGTTCATACCCCCCAAGGAAGTTACGGGACCAGGAGTGAGTAGGGGTGCTGGGCGGGGTAGGTAGTAAAAAGAAAATATGAGCAGAAAATTCGATTAAAACGGGCTTGAAAGCTGTCTTTTACATATCCCCCTTAAACCCTGCCTACCCCGCACATCACCCCTATCCCCCCAGGTGCTGTAACTTCCTTGGCGGGTAGGAACAAGACATTTTTCTTGTGGTTTATGCAGCGAGGGTGGTTGTATGCACACGAGGGGGAAGGAAAATCCCCATGACGAAGCAGCCACCCCCAACCCCTGCCACAAGTCGAACGAGGGGGGGGTGCTTCGTCGTAGACACCCCCCCCCCGTGTGCAAGAACCACCACCAAACTACAAGAAAAACTTCTTGTTCATACCCCCCAAGGAAGTTACGTGACCTGGGGCAAATAGGGGTACTGTGCGGGGTAGGCAGAGTTTAATGGGGAATGGCTTCAAATATACAGCTTTCAAGCAGTTTTCTTCGCATTTTCTGCTCATATTTCCTTTTTACTACCTACACCGCCCAGCACCCCTATTCACTCCCAGTCTCGTAACTTCCTTGGGGGGTGTGAACAAGAATTTTTCTTGTGGTTTGTGCATCCAGGTGGGGTCCTAGTAATGTTTCTGAAAACAATTTTTTGCGTTCGGGAGCTAATCTGCAAATTTACCGAATTTTCATTAAATCCTTGAAATTTTAATAACTCAATTTGCTATTAACGTAAGCTTTGTTGGTTAGGAAACCAATATTTAAGTTTATTTTTGGAAAATTTTTGTATATTTCCAACCATAAGTAATTTTGCTAAAATATTGTACATTGTTTCTACTACATAGGTTATACCGGTAATCAGATTGATGCCTGCTCGCATTTGCTATTAAAAACATTTTTATGGAAATTAACTTCTATAACACACTTGCTGTATCCAGACTTTTGAAAAATGTTTATATATTTTCAAACAATAAAGTTATTCCGATGAAATATGGTACATTGTTTCTACTATATATTTTACTTTTGAAATTTGGTCTATTTGTTTAGAAGTTATGGACTTTTGCAAATATCACTAATGAATTTCCCGAGAAATTAAGAAACTCAATCGTTGCATTTAAAAACTTAGCATAGTATTGAAGTAAATGTTGAAAATAATTAGAAACAATTATACTATTAAACCAACAAACCAACATACCAACGAATTAAACTTTAATCCAATGAATGTTCAAATTGAGCATCACCAACTTCCATACAGATGTATAAATTTTGTTCAAATTTTTGCCTAACATTTGCAAGCATTTCAGGAGGAATTCTCCGGCATTAATCAATAATGCGCTGATATAACTGCTTCCAATGAATCTCACTCGGTACCATAAACTTTTGATTTTACCACAAAAAAGTCTAAAGAGGACAAGTCTGGAGATCGGGCTATTCTACAGCACTTCTTCGACCTATTAATTGACCAGTAAAGTGTCTATCCAAGAACTCCCTAACAGTAACGGCATAAGGCGGTGGAGCACCATCTTGTTGGGAAAATAAATGTTGTTCTGAGTATCGCTCATCATTCTCAATAATGTCAATTAGCATAGTAAACCAAGTCTTGTAATATTTCCAAATACCGTTCTCCTGTCAAAGTGTCGGCTATAAAGATTGGTCCAAAGATGTGATCACCATAAATACCTGTCGAAACATTGACCTTTTGTGGAATTTGAGTGTGAACTTCATGGAAAACACAAGGGTTTTTATCTGACCAGAACCGGAAGCCATGACGATTTACAGTGCCATTCAGAAAGAAACAACTTTCTTCAGAAAAACAAGTATTAAATAGAAATTGCCTGTTGTCAATTATTCTTTGAGAAATATTTTCACAAAACTGCAAGCACCGGCTATAATCATCTTCATTTAATTCCTGAACTAGCTGGATTTTATATGGATGAAACAAAATTTTTTCAGAATTCGTTGAATTGTCGTTTTAAGTAGATTAGTAATCTCAACTAATTTTCGTGTATTTAATGTTGGATCTGCACTAACTTGATCTATCACTTCCAGACTTGTGACTTCATTCACCATAATTCACGTTCAGGATTTCGTTTCTTATTAGACACTGATCTTTTTCCCCTTAGAGCTCGTCCGCGTCTTTGCCGCCCCGAAAGCACCGCAGCCTTTGGCTCATTGTGCAAGCCCTTTGTCTCTTCTACTCCACCCATTCCAAAATCACTGCCCCTTGAACTAGTCTGCACAGCAATTGGTAGGGTGAAGTTTTATATTGCTCTGTATCCGGTCTAGGCTGTCCTTAGATCACTTGTCTTTTGCTGTCCAGAGCTTTACACTCGCACAAGATGTGCTTGGCTAATTCCTCCCCCTCGCCGCAGAGTCTGCATGCCAGGTCCCCCTCGAACCGCCGCATTTTATGCAGTTGTCTCGTCGAGAGTGCTGTTATGTTCCTGAGCTGTCCTCTGCTAGGATTTAGCAGCTCCACAGCTCTCTTTGCACTGGGTTCCTCAATTACTGTATCCCATGTCTGAGCCCTGGACAGTCTGCTCAGTACACCTTGTGTTCGTTTCTAACCCAGGACTTAATGGATCCCCTGGCAGTGCTCTTCGTCACGCCCAGAATTGGTTCTGGTCCCGTAAATGGTTCTGCTGACCCTCTCTTCACGAGACTGTCAGCGTCTTCATTGCCTTTGACCCCCGAGTGACCAGGGACCGAGATACTAAACTTATTTCAATCAAACTTGGCAAAACTCTTGTTTGGGCAAAAACCGAGGTCGAGTTCGTTAATCAGCCTTTATGCTTCAGTTTTTCCAGTTGCAAATCGGTGAAAACTTTTTGAAAACGCTATATTTTTGTATCAGAGTAACTGGAATGAGACTTTACAAGTGGCTAGAAATAGTGCAAATAAACCTATGTTGTGAATTTTAAGTAATTTGGTACACAATATTTAGAGTTTTTCTAAATTAAAAATAAAATCCCAAAGACATGTGTTGAGATGACTTAGTGGTTAAAGTCCGATGCCTGACAGACAGAGTAGTTAACTGCCATGCATAGATTGATTCATACAACAGGTATAAACCATACATCAACGGTAACCAAACTAAATATATACCAGGCATAAAACATACTACTATGTCTTATATACTACCCGAACCAGCAATCGTGAAATCTCAGCCGGAATTATGGGAAATGACAGACGGCATGAAATAAAAAATTTGCCAATTGATTGTTATTTACTGGGGGATTCAATCAATTATTAAAACACACTATATTTGTAGTTTTATGAACGACCAAAAATACAGTTTTAGCGCAGCATAGATATATTATGCTGTCGTATAATATACTAGAAATGTAAACAAAATCAAGCCAAGTCTCTATAAAAATGATTCTAAAAGTTTCTTTTATCTTTAAACTTAAACATAAGACTGAGACAGTCGTGGGATGTGTTTCAATGGTAATTCTACTAATTCTGTAATTAATTATGTATACTTTGAATATAATAGCCCGGGCATGAAGCCGATCTAAACTATCACGCAAATAAAACGTTGGTTGAAGTATACTTAGATGGCGCCGGTGACTTCGCCCTTGCCTCCTAAGCAGAAGGTTACGCGATCTAATCCAGCTTGTTGAATGTATGTATTTTATGTTTTATTTTGAAATTTGGAGAAACAATAGTGCACATATTTCAAACGTTGTGAACAAGATCTCATTTTTGTTTAAAACGCCTGAATAAGTTTATCACCTTCGAGTCTGAAATTATAATTTTGTTATTGTTGATATTGAAAAAACCGATTTAATGAGGTTGACTAAAACGAAATCATACAGGAGATTATTAAAGAAAAATAACTGCTACGTTTATAATTTGGCAGATACTTTACTTTTCTAAATATGAATTAAGTTTCTTCTGGAAATCTTGTGTATAACTTACATGAAATTTGTAATATAAGTTTCTTTTAAAGAGACTTACACTATCTACAGATATAGCAAAATTTAATTCTTAACCTTCATAGAAAATTGAGTTTTGGGCATTTTTCTCAAAAGGGCTTAGAACACAAGATTTTTTTGATAATAGAGAGATATCGATGGTGACACTTTCGAAAGAATTCTTCAAATGTGCGCGTACTAGGATATCTAAAATCGATCTTCAAGGTCTGTGTGAGTTAAAGGTATTAACTTTGCTAATATGCCATTTAATAATAGTGTACAATTCTTATGAAAATTCGGTACTATAATGCACTTGCTGCGTCCCGAATTTTTTTTTCGTTTTCAATAGACAATTTGCATGGATTTTCAATTACATGAATTTAACATTTACCCGATAGTTTCTCATACATAGAACATTATTACATGCATGAAAATACCCAAAAACACATGTAGTGGACAGAAAAAGACTTTTAAAATCAAAAAATTTCGAATTATAATTATGTGACCGCGAACGTTCTCTTACTGGTCGTGACGTACTTGGACAGTGAATAAATGACGTGCTTACATTTGCCCTATGGTATGATAAGTGTGTTCACTTGTTTCTCAACATCATGGTGATGTAAACACAGAGAAGCAAGCTCATTGTCATTGTGACATTACCGTCCAGTGACGTCACAGATTATGCCGGCAAAATAGTGATGTATGAAATCAATTATGAAATTCGCATTTTCAAATATTTTTTGCTACGTTATTTTTGTAGTATGTAAAATGAAAAAAATATTAAAAATGATCTTTGTGGGATGTCTATCAGGTGTGATAAAAAACATGCAAATTGCCAAGTTAGTTTGATTTTTAAGCTGCTTTTAATATTCCAGATGAGAGGACTTTTGAACGCCTGCGTCTTTGGTAAGCCTTGTTTCGCAGTAACATCATATGTTTTCTATTATCTGTCAACCAAGGTGACTCATCTACCTGTATGACGCAAAAAATCAAAACTTCAAATTGAAAAATTAAGGAAGTGACTTCATCTAAAATGCGACACACCATATAAAGAGGAAATGTCATTGTCATATTAAATTACTAGGTTGACAACACTACTTTAATTTTGAACTGTATGTTATGTTAACCATAATAGGTGTAATAATTGTATTGCTTTCTGAACATATGAAAGGGAAATATCACTGACAAATATAATTACTAAAATTGCGACTCTTCGATATTCTTTTTATTATTTGTGGTAAAAATAAGAAACTAGTTAAAAAAAGCTTATGAAGTACAGAACTTTACCAAATTGGTGGTATCCAATACTCTATCTAAATCTATATAATTAATATTCAAAACCACTTAGATTAGTCCAATATTGCCTAACAACAGATTAATACATGTATAAAAAACAAATTTATAAAATTGAAGTCCCTTAATAATTAAATAGTTATATTTGGCCAACTAATCAAGCCAGGTATTTTACTAACATTTTGTTTTTCTATACATTATACACAGTAACTGGAAATTTGAAGGGAACGAGAAGCAAATAAACTGACCAACGAAAGCATGTCGAGGGCCCTAATAGGCCCCAACGGTTTTTGTGTGGTTTAGCTAGGAGATCCAATATTAAATGAACCTGAAGCAAAATACTGGACTTATGAAAAAACTGCCTGATATGCAGTCAGGCCAAAGAATTCATAAATAACCATTCACCTAGTAGTAGTAGGTCTATTAGCAGAGCACTGCCGACTCAATAAGCCCATAAGCCACATGAATCTGGCAGAAAAAACGCTGTGCATATTCTGTCAAGATGAAGCCAAAACTTTACTCCATGTACTGAACAAATACTGTGCATATTCTGTCAAGATGAAGCCAAAACCTTACTCAATATACTGTACCGATGTGAAGACCTAACGAGGTTTAGGTTCCAGTCACTTGGACAGGAGAAATCAAAGGCTGATGGACCCTCTGTCTAGACGTAGACTCTGGTAATATAGATGACACTAGACATAATGCTGTAGAGATTTCTATGGGAGCAACAGAACAGAACTAAACGAAGACCCAGTACACTAACTGTATTAACTAATGCCTACCGATTCCTTTTAACACCCAAAAAATTGTTACCAGTAACACTTACCTTGAATAGGTGATTCAAAGTCAATTTTATCTTCAACAGTCATTAATTTTCTAAAACATTCTTCTAATAATTTGTGAATTTCGGGATCCAGGAACATACTATCGTTAACCAAAAACACACAGGCTAACCGACAAAATCTCTCTGTTACTTTGATAGCCTTGTTCATGGGTGAAAGACAGTATTCAAAAAACAAGTTCCACTTCAGGCAGTTTTTTGTAATGGATAGCTGGTCTTCTTCAGAATTATTCACACTTCCACTGCTATTATTTGTGTATAGAACAATAATTGATGAATATATCCAGTCGATTGGTATTAAATTTCCCTTTTTAATGTCCACTGATAAAGATAAACTGAAATCTGGAGGACCCTGAAATGTTATTTTTTGTATTATAAAGAAAAAATATTGATACAACAAATTCTAATAAGTAATCTTTTAGAATTTTTACATAATAGCAATAACTTTATTAAATTCCACCTCATAAAATATAATGACCTTTTTAAGAGTAGATTTTAGAGGTGTGCGAAGCTTCGAAATTCCGAACCGAACCCGAACTGAACCTTCGGTTCAAAATATGTAATTTTTCAAAATAGTTTGAAGTTCGTTGCTCAAAAATACTTCGAAATTTCACTTTACAGGCACTGAATGTTGCCAAAGGAAGCGAAGTTGCGGCCTCTTTAACTCGGTAGTGGCGCGTTAAACTCGTTATCGGTCTCATTGAGTCGATAGCGTAATTTCAGAAGATTTCACTCATACATATTTTTGACAGTAGATGGGACACATTGAGACACGACGGAGCCATTTAGCAATCACAAAATTGTTTTTCTTGTATATCCTAGCCTCACAACACCTATTTCAGTAACAATATTATGATGGCGGTTTTCGAAGGCGATCAGTAAAGTAAATTTTCAGAATTTGAGGATAATTGTAGATTGTCTTTGGAAAACACTAGTTTCAACATGCTTTATTTCACAGTGAGCCAAAACAGTTAAATATTCACAATCAGGAGACAGTTCAAACTTGTAAGTGGTTATTTTATACCTATCATGCTCACTTTGAACTCTCTCAATCTCTTTGTTAAAACTGCCTAGCCAATACCAAACAACAACATAATTATAATTGAGCTTATCTATAGATCTAGAAATCTAAAAAAGTTTAAAATCTTGTTTGTTTTTGTGTTACTGATTTAACGTTGACCCATCTCCACAATGATCAGCACCCGAAGGCATTTTCACCCAGTCAACCTGCAAATTTGTCGAACCCTTCTTTTTTGTAAATGTTACAATACTCCTAAATTTTGTATTTAAGGAAATGATATATGAACACTGAAAAATTTTGGGTAGTTCGATGTTCGATTTTTAATTTCTAAGAAGTTCAAAGTTCGACTGTGAACCTTAGACATACTATTTCAGAGGTTCAAAGTTCGAGGTAACATATTTGCTTAAGTTCGTCCATAGTTCGGTTCGAATAAAACATGGGTTCGCACACCTCTAGTAGATTTCAACAAAATGAAAATGGCTATTTTCCTACAGTATGGTTTCTTTATGTCGAATATATTTTCACAGTCTTTAATTCAAAAGAATGGAAAATAGATGATTTTATTGCTAGATAGAACAGTGGCAACTTTGACTCTGTAAGATTTAACCATAAATTAGAAATTAAGAACAAACTACTATTTCTATATGTATTAGCCATTAAAACTAAAGACACATTAGAATTTAATGCCTAGAAAGAAAACTACTATTCTTAGTTACATTCTGAATGACACACTATACTAGTGTCTGACCGAACATTCGGTTTCAGCGCTAAATTAAGAGCCTAAAACCGAAACTAGGTTCGTGAGCTTTCGTGGGTCCTTTGGGAGAGATCGGCATAGTGGAGAGTGTCAAGCGATGAAACTAGGGGACTACCGATCTCTAATTTCTATAAGGTTTATTTTTCTGAGTAAAATACCTCCTGAACCTCATCCCATATCAAATAGAATATACTGGTTTTTTTTTTGAGCAACTAAACTACTAATTTATAAAATAAATAATTGCTTCTATGAACACATATTTGCAACTAGCTAAAATGAACAGAAACTTGAAACTGCAGTGAGAAAAATTTTAGATGTGTAGGAGTGGACATATTGATTATGAGTTAGTGGTACTTGGTATCTATCGTTCACCACTCGGAAGTTTGGAATGCTTTCTCCGGGGTTTGAAACAGGTGCTTCATTTTCTGGAGGTAAAATATCCTAAGAAGATGGTTTGATTCGCAAGATATTTGAACATAAACACATTAAAAGAAATTTCAGGACGCAACAAGCGTGTTATAGTACCGAATTTTCATAAGAATTGTACACTAATATTATACGGCATTTTAGTAAAGTTAATACTTTAAACTTACACAGACCTTGAAGATCGATATCAGAGGTCCTAGTATGTGCACATTTGAAGCATTCTTTCGAAAGTGTTACCATTGATATCTCTGTATTATTAAAAAAATATTTTGTTCTAACTCCTCTTGAGAAAAATGCCCAAAACTCAATTTTCTATGAAGCTAAAGAATTACATTTTGCTATATCTGTAGATAGTGTAAGTCTCTTTAAAAGAAACTTATATTACAAATTTCATTAAAGTTATACAAAAGATTTCCAGAAGGAAACTTAATTCATATTTAGAAAAGTAAAGTATCTGCCAAATTATAAACGTAGCAGTTATTTTTCCTTATTAATCGCCGGTATGATTTCGTTTTAGTCAATCTAATGCAACCAGTTTTTTCAATATCAACAATAACAAAATTATAATTTCAGACTCAAAGCTGACAAACTTATTCAGGCGTTTTAAACAAAAATGAGATCTTGTTCAAAACATATGAAATCTGTGCACAATTGCTTCTCCAAATGTCAAAATAAAACATAAAAAAACATACATTCACTGAGCTGGATTAGATCGGGTAACCTTCTGCTTAGGAGGCAAGCGTGATGCCCCTGGCGCCATATAAGTATACTTCAACTAACGTTTTATTTGCGTGATACTTTAGATCGGCTTCATGCCCGGGTTATTATATTCAAAGTATACGTAACAATTAATTACAGAATTAGTAGAATTACCATTGAAACACATCCCATGACTGTTTCGGTCTTATATGATGTCTTATGTATAAGTTTAAAGATAAAAGAAACTATTTTAGAATCATTTTTATACAGACTTGGCTTAATTTTATTTACGTTTCTACTATATTATGCGACAGCATAAAATATCTATGCTGTGCTAAAACTGTATTTGAGGCCGTTCATAAGCTACTAATATAGTGTCTTTTAATAATTGATTGAATCCCCCAGTTAAATAACAATCACTTTTAATTTCATATCGTCTGTCATTTTCCATAATTGCGGCCGAGATTTCACGATTGTTGGTTCGGGTAGTATGTTTTATGCCTGGTATATATTTAGTTTGGTTACCGTTGAGGTATGGTTTACTACCCGAAATAATCGTGAAATCTCAGACACAAATATTGTAAATGACAGACGACATGAAATGGAAAATTTGCCAAGTAATTGTTATTTAACTGGGGGATTCAATCTATTTTTAAAATACATTATATTTGCAGCTTGAGCCTCAAATACAGTTTTAACACAGCATAGATATATTACGCTGTGGTTGTAGACAAAGTGTAAGCATAGTATAGTAGAAGTGTAAACAAAATCAAATCCAGTGCATATAAAAATGATTTTAAAATAGTTTCTTTTATCTTTAAACTCAAACATAAGACGTCATATAACACCGAAACAGTCGTTGAATGTGTTTCAATGGCAATTATTCTAATTCTGTAATTAATTGTTACGTATACTTTTAATATAATATCCTGGGCAAGAAGCCGTTGTCAAGTATCATATACATAAAACGTTAGTTAACGTATCCTTAGATAGCTCAGTGGTAGCGTGCTTGTTTTCTCTGCAGAAGGTTGCATGATCGATTCCAGCTCGATGAATGTATGGTTTTCTTTTGACATTTGGAGAAACAGTAGTGCACAGATTTCATACGTTTTGAACAAGATCTCATTTTTGTTTAAAATGCCTGAATAACTTTGTAACCTTTGAGTCTGAAATTATAATTTTCACCAGACATTTTGTTATCGTTGATATTGAAAGAAACTGGTTTGATTAGGTTGACTAAAACGAAATTATTCTGGCGATTACTAAGGAGAAATAACTGCTACCTTTATAATTTGGCATATAAATTATCTAAATACGAACTAAGTTTCCTTCTGAAAATCTCTTGTAACTTTAATGAAATTTGTAATACAAGTTTTTTTTAATGAGACTTACACTATCTACAGATATAGCAAAATTTTATTTTTTAACTTCCATCGAAAATTGAGTTTTGGGCATTTTTCTCAAAAGGAGTTACACAATATTTTTTTGATCATAGACAGATATCGATGGGAACACTTTCGAAAGAATTCTTCAAATGTGCACGTACTAGGACCTCTAAAATCGATCTTCAAGGTCTGTTTATTTATTTTTTATTTTATTTTTTTATTTCAATATAGGAAAACCTAATACATACAAACAAATCAACAATTAAGAGGAGAAAAAAAAACAATCAATCAATTAATCATACATGTGCTCTCAACATTAATAACTGAAAACTTTCCTTCTAAATAAACCCAATGTACCACAATTTCATAAATCATCAGGTAAGCTGTTAAACTCGCTGATACCTCTAAAAAAACACTGACTTCATTGCTCCGCTTGTATAGGTTCTATATATGTGCAGACCATCAGCACCCCTTGTATTATATTGGTGAATGTCTCTGTTAAAAACTAGAAATGAATCGAAATAGGCTGGCAACAGATTCTTTGCAAGTTTGAAAACAAATATCATCGTTAAATAGTACAGTCTATCTGCAACACATTGCCAGTTCAAAGTCGTGAGCATCAATTTTATAGGTGCATATCTGCTCACTTTTAGACAATTTGCATTCCACGATTCTGCAGTTTCTGTAACATATTCAGAAAGTTCAGATCCATCACATGAAGCAAGGTAGCACAGTAATCAAAATGAGGTTGCAACAGTGTGCGATACACTGTGATACTAGCAAACACTGACAAATTGTGAGACTGAGCCTGCTGAACAAATTATTTTTTTTCTTTATTTGCTTGCTTATGTACTCAGAGTGACTCTTAAAGCCAAGTGCCTCATCCACAATAAAACCTAAATATTTCATTTCTTTTACAAATGTTATCCTCTTGTTTTCAATCCTCAAAGTTATATTATTATAATCTATCTTCTTCAGTCTATACTTACTACCCAATATCACAGCTTTCGTTTTGTTCGCATACAACCCCAGTCTGTTCACATGCAGGTATGCAGCAAACCTATCAAGATATTCATTCATCCTTGTAACCATATTTGCAACATTGTCTCCAGTACAGGCAATCAATGTGTCGTCAGCAAACAAACTATATATATATATATATATATATATATATATATATATATATATATATATATATATATATATATATATATATATATATATATATATATATATTCAAAATCTCGACCAAAATTAATATCATTCATATAAATGATAAAAAGTAAGGGTCTGAGTATGCTCCCCTGAGGAACTCCAGTGCAGCTCACCACCTCATCTGATATTTCTTTGTCTAATTTGGTCCTCTGTGTCCTGCCCTTGAAGTAGTGCCTCAGCCATCCTAACACATTTCCACCAATACCATAATATGGCAGCTTCTACAGAAGAATATCCCTGTCGATTGTATCGAAACCTCTCTTAAGATCATCAAACACAGCTAGTACATATTTCCCCTGATCTATTTCTTCTTTCCACTTGAAAATCGTCAGCTGCAAAGCAGTCTCACAAGAATGATGCTTTCTAAACCCAGACTGATAACCAACAAACAGTTTGTTTTTCTGAAAATAATCCATTAACTGACAATATACAAAATGTTCCAATAGCATCTCAACACTCGGCAGAGTATTCACAGGGCGAACATCTTTCTCTCCCTTTGGAATTGGTTTAATTGTACTGCACTTAAGGGCCCCCAGAAAAGCACCATATTTAAGGGAGGCATTAATAAAATTCAAAATTACATGACCAATCACTCCAAAGGTTACTCTCAAAAACTCGGTGCTGAGGATCTCTGTGATGCTACCTTTTTTCATCAGGTTTACATATTTATTCAGAGCAGCAAGAGTCACAGCAAAGTCAACAAAAGAACATGCGACCAAGGGATAACCCTCATGAGACCAAGGACAACCCACTGGAATTGAATCTACAATCACATTAATACTATTTACATTGAATTTTGCACATCCCTCCTTTCTCGTTGCTGCAAAAGAAACCCTACCATCACAGCCAAAGTTGAAATCTAGAAAGTTCACCGCATTACCTTTAGCTTTGTACAGGGTATTTAGTGTTTTCCACATGTCCTTTGAATTACCTCTATTTGAGTCAATTTTCCTTTCAAAATATTTCCTTTTTTTATCCTTTAGTAGATTTAGAAACTCGTTCCCATACAACTTGTATACAGTCCACAAATGCTCACGTGTATCTGCCACAGATGTCTTAAAAAATTTATAAGCGCAGTCCCTCTCTTTTGTTTTACGCTTAAGCTCTTGGTCATACCAAGGAACCTGTTTACTAGCAACCCTATATGTAACAGGAGGAGCAAATATGTCTAAAACTATTCTATATCTATCTACAATATCCTTAAAAATAACATCTACATCTATACTGTCGAAATTCCACTAATTATCAATCAACTCTAAACATATATTATGGACAGAGTCATTATTCAAAAACTTGCACAATTCAAATATACAGCATCAGCTTGAAAACCTGTATCAGGAAGATTCACTCGTTTTTTGACATCACCCCTGCATCAACAATGGTAGGTACATTGTTATAAAATTTGATTTTCTTATTTTCACCCTTATCATTTAGTTCCACCACCCTTGCTTTAATTGATCTAAAAAACTCATGTGTAAGTTTAAAGTATTAATTTTAGTAATATGCAGTAAAGTTTAAAGTATTAATTTTAGTAATATGTGGTAAAATTGTGTGTACAATTTTTATGAAAATTCACTCCTATAACGCACTTGCTATGTCCAGAATTTTTTTAGTTATCTTATTATTATGATTGTTGTTATGGTTATCACTGTTATGACTAGTTGATTTTATTTTCCTGTTAAAATATTGACATACATTACATAGACATTTTAAAGACGTCATCTTTGTGATCCAAATACCCCAACATTGCAACAGATTTTTATTTATAGACGTCATAGGTGTCATTCAATTTTCTCCTGCCTGGCGATGCCCTAAGAGGCGAAACCGGTTGAGAGAGAAAAAAACAACAATTTGTGAATCCAAATAAAAAGTATCTACATCTGTATTTAGAATCTTTAATTATGCATAAAAAACTACTACAAGCAAAAAATAAAAATAAGCGTACCTGTTTTAGGTTTAACATTTGCAGATACACTTCCAAAATATCTGGGAGACTTTCCTTCACACTATGTAAAAGCTCACTGACGGATGTCTCCATATCTTGATGCTGAAGAACCTGTGAGATGAACTTTTCACTAAATATAATATTCCTAAAAATAAATGTTATTCCTGCTATTTGCTGTGTATTAAAAAGTGGTAAAACTGTCATAGCTAGGCTGTAAACATTAAGTAGACATTTGCTAACTCTAACAGAACATTTAAGAATATTTAGTATTAAATCCGTTTCCAGCTTAGTAAACCAGTTCTCCATGAAGTTGAATTTTGCACAGCCTTCAAGCTTCTTTACATATGCTTGTATGTTATTATGTGTAAAGAACATCTCATTAACCTGAAAATAAAAAATGCAAGTCATAAAAAAACACTCACTATATTTATTTATAATGATGTGATAGTTTCCGTTGCAAGGGGGGGAAAATTATACGTTGTACGCTCCACTTTTATTGCTGAATTAATTATCTGAATTCATCTCCAAAGTATATTAATATCTGACTTAGTTGCTTTAATCAGTACCTAAATTTTGGTTATTTAGTACAAGTCATATTAAATTTACACACGTAAAATATTGCTACAGTAAAATATAGGCTTATTTAAATCAAACAAGTCGATGCCTGTACAAGGGTAACGAAGTATAAAAATTGAATTACAGCCACAGGAAATAATATTTTTACGAATTATTACAACTCAAGCATATAATACATAATACCAGGAAAGCCTCTGGCCTTGACGAGATCCCAGCAATTGTTCTCAAAAAAATGTGCACCAGAACTTGCTCCTGTCCTGACTCGTCTGTTTCAGACATCTTACAATAGAGGCAGATTCCCTAGTAACTGGAAAACTGCTCGAGTACAACCTGTCCCCAAGAAAGGATCCAAAGAGCTTCCTAGTAACTACAGGCCTATTTATCTTCTTTCAGTCGTCTCTAAAGTGATGGAAAAGTATATAAACACCGAATTACTAAAATTTCTTGAAAAACACAGTCTAATCCACGACAGGCAGTATGGATTCCGTCAGCGCAGATCAACGGCCGACCTCCTTTCCTTTGTCACCCATTCTTGGAACAAGTCTATGGAACTACACGGTGAATCCCAGATTGTCGCTCTAGACATATATAAAGGATTCGACCAGGTCTGGCATGCAGCGCTGGTTAATAAACTTCCGGCCAATGGCCTACCACCAAAACTCTGTACCTGAACAGCAAATTTCCTCTCCAACCAGAGCATTTCTGTTGTCGTGGATGGCCATTCCTCTAAACTGTATCCAATTAATGCAGGAATTCCTCAAGGTTCAGCTTTAGCCCCTACTTTGTTTCTCCTCCACATCAATGACCTCCTCTCTAGCACATTCCAGTTCACAGTCACACGGACGACAGCACCCTCCACTCAAATATACAATATTCTAAGCCTGTCTCTTTAGCCCAATTAGATGAGGATTGCAGACTCATGGAGGGTTCTGCCTCCGTGGATCTCCAAAAAATATTAGACTGGGGAAGTAGAAATCTTGTACAATTCAACCCCACCACTCAGTCTTGCTTTCTTTCTCATAAGAGATACACCAGCCCTACACCAATCACAATGAACAACCAAGTTATTCAAAGTAATGAGTCCTTTTCGCTTGTTGGCATTTCTGTGGATCGAAATCTCAATTGGCATCATGTCACATCAATTGCAGAAGCGGCTGCTAAGACATTAGGTTTCCTCTTCCGGGCTCGCAAATACGTTTCACCAGCTAATATCTATACCTTATATACTTCACAAATAAGACCAAACCTTGAATACTGCTCCCACATCTGGGGTGCCGCTGCCGCTTCTACACTCACTATCCTGGACTCCATTCAGAAGAGAGCTATACGTCTCTTGGTGACCCTACCCTCACCCAAAGGCTGCCATCCCTTGCCCACCAACGTGCCGTTTGTGACCTCTCTCTCTCTTTTATAGATATCTGCACGGGCACTGCTCAGAGGAGCTTTTTTCCATAGTTCCTCCACCTGCTGCCCCCAACAGATCTACCAGGGGAACAGAGCGAATGCACCCTTTTACTGTCCAGGTCACTAGACATAGACTTCCAAGTGGTGGAATTCCTTGCCGGCACATGTTCTCCTTCTCCAAACCTTCAAGTCCAGAATTAACAAGTTGCCTCTTTCCTCCTTGTCGACACGCATGGTACGATAGTATTAAGGCTGTGAGGTGTATTGTTGAAATTTAAAAAATATAATAATAATGGGTTATTCTTAGAATATGATATCACGAGCAGAAAAGACATTGAACGTAACGATCAATAAGTATAATGAAAAGACAGAGAAAGAGCTGTCAGGTGACTGCTGACAGCCAATAAGAGAGTGCAGAAAAGCCGTTAAAATCCAGGCACGTGTTTCTTGCTCACGACACAAGTCGGTTGTGTGCCGGACAGTCCGATCTCGTCAGCTCTTTAGTCAAGCAACATGTGTAAATGGCTACTTAAATAGCTGGCCGTCCCCTGTGGGTCCGGCGACTAACTAAAAGAATAGGCCCAAAAATATGGTTAACATTCGTTACATGTTTTTTTATAGGCCTGGTGATTTCCACAGTCACAGCATATACCTACATGTCAGATTGGCCTTTTTTATTGGATAAAGGTTCAATGGGTGTAGATTGGAACCTGGGATGAGCACTGATACGTACAATTTGGAGCACCCAATTCATCACAATAAAGTTTTTGGACCTGAAGATCGTTTCACTAACAAAGTTAGAGTCATCAGAGGAATGAATAAACTAAGCGAATAAAAACTAGAACTACTATTTACATATTAGTTGCCAAGTAGTTGCGAGCAGCTTCCTCTATGCAGTTATACAGACAGACCCCCCACTGTTGAGCCTTAAATCCCTGTAATTAAAATTGCATACCTACTCTTGTACTGAGAGTCGTTATCGAATATTCCTTCTAAGAAGGTCTCACTGATTATTAAGATAACAGTTCCAACAATGGGCTACATAGAACCAGACCAACTCTATTCATCAAAATACTTTTGCACAATTTTCTAACTATATATATATATATATATATATATATATATATATATATATATATATATATATATATATATATATATATATATATATATATATACTAAGCATCTAACTGACGCGAGGCTGTTAGTGTTCTTGTACTTTTAAAAGCATATTTCATTAAAAACAGAGATCAATAGGTTAGCGGTTTCCCGTTTAGATCTCGATTTGTTTATGTTATCCTATGTTTTTAAGGCTAATAAGCTGGTCTACTTTAAAGATTTTCATGGTTTTTTTATGTACCTAATTAAAAGACTGTGTAGTCAAAAGTTTTATTGGCAGACACTCGAAGCAGATTCTTTAGTTGATTGTAATATTAAAAATTTTATTTTTTGTTTAATTAAAAGTCTGTTATTAAAAGTTCTAGTTATTTACAGGAAGAGAGATACTGTATGTAACTTTTATTTAAAGATTGTTTTTATGAAAATACTTCAGGTACCGACTACTTGTTTAATTAGAGGACTTGTGATTAATCTTTTCACTTACCTCAGGAAGCAAGCTACACTACATATTCAAAGTACCTACTTTTTAATAAAAAGACAAATGTAAACTTTTATAGGAAGATAATCATAGTTTAATTTAGTTAGTTTTGTTAGAAAAATGTGTAAGTAGTTAAAATTTTATTTTAAACAAGACTAAATAAATAATAAATGTTTATGATCATTGACAAGCATAATTTTATTTTTCATTTAATTAATTTTTTTTATTTTTTTTTTGTTTTAGAAATTTCTCGAAAATTCAAGAATTCCCGGGAACCCCTAGTCGAGAATTTTCGAGTCCGAAGAAAGAAAATAAGTTGAGAAATCAGAATCCCCAACTACAATATAAATATCAATAATTAAAGTACAAAATTACCCACTGCTTTATATCCAAGTACTTTATTATTCACCATCACAATGTATAGGTTTCATTTTATTCTTTAATAAATACCTTTTTTCACAACCTCTTATTTAGTGTTATTCTTACATCTGGTCATAACTTCCAATGTCCCAGTATCTAGAGCACCCTAATAATACACCACCTCGTGTATTTACCTAAGTCCTTTAACAATCCTGTACAGTCAACATTGTTAAATGAAATTGTCATAAAAGATCATAACTCAGTATAAAGAAGAGTACATGCCATGTCACTTTATTATTTCAAACAACTGAACTCACCTGACTGAGCAGAAGGGTCAGTTAGTGAATGTGGTGAGAGTTGAAAATCAGTAAAATTAATAAGATTTGACATTGGTTGTTGTGTTCCAATATTTGTGAATATTCATGCCTAACATCCCTGAGTCCAACAACACACAGAAGCAGCTAGATTGAATCGAAGAACTCTTCCCCTTCCTCGTCATCTAGCGTCTAGTAAAGGTGATAGCAAGACCAGCTGAACCGTGAGCGGTAGTCACACAGATCATAATAGTTGATTATGCTCTGTCATATGAAACTTAACGTCATCATCCAGCGGTCAGGAAGCACATAGGAAGATCGCCTGACCTGCGACCCGTAAGCAACACTTATTCATAATCAAGACATTGAAACCCACGTTTGTCACCTGGATAGTTTAGTAAGCATCGTTATAGCAAGAGCCAGTCTTCCAACGAGCGGCTGACCCGTGATTAGAAATCCATTCGACGCGTGCAAGCGGTGTCAAGAGATCCGAATCCACGTTTCGTGACCTGGACACGTGGACGTTGGCCTCCTTGGAAGACGCCTCCAGATACCAGCGACATCCTCCACATGCTGGTTACGGCAACGTACTTACATTTATAAGTTACTTTTCATTGTATTGATCAATATTGGATCACAATTCACCCATTAATTTATGTGTAATCTTGTAACTTTGTAATATTCAACTGATGTGGTTTTAACACCACGTGTATATATTATAAGTCTGCACCCACAAAAAACAATTCCTCTGGTCCTTCTTGATTTATGTTAATGGGTTTGAACCACCAGTCTAGTCTTTCTAAACTAATAATTCTACTCCACTCATTTTAATTTAATTCAAACATTCTGATCCGGTCGACCCAGTCTGAAAAAACCATTTAGTCTTTTCGTGCCAATACATTTAGTCTTTCACGCTGGATCTGAACAATACAGTAGTTGTCAGTCATTAATTATTTATTTGTAGTTTTATTGTAAAAATAAGGTGTTTCAAGTTTCTGTATTTGAAAAAAAATGCACATCCCTCCCTATGTAAGGGTTAGATTTTTTTGCGTTGGCTAATTAATTATCCTACATTAGGCTAGCTTAAATATATATAAATAATAGCTTAAATATATATAAATAAGAACAAGAAAAAAATACCTTATGACTTCCAGTGCATAAAATTAGTCTTGACAAGCATGTCAAAAATGGTATGCAGTTATCTGTCCTCATTATCGGAATTATACATTCTGGAGACAGCCAAATAGATGTTTGCAGAGTTTTGAAATTAGCACTGCATGGTGGGTTATCATATTGACTTAAAAGCATGGAACCATTGCTGTAATTAAGTTAAAACATTGAATCTAAGCCTTATTAAATTAGACACGAATAAACACAAAAAAGCTTCTTGTAGTAGTTTAATATGTTTGATTTGCTTGACACTTTATCTTAAACTAAAAATAAAGTAATTATCACTCTTTCCAAAAATTATCATACATACAAAAACTAGGTTTATAAATGAAGCATTTTTTTAGGAATGCTATTTCAAATTTTCATTATACTCATGTGTTTGGCCAACCAAAGCCCCCAGGTCATAATCGAAACTCACTTCCAAGGGCAATTTTCGGTTAATGTATGGGCAGGAACTATTGGTAATCATCTCATAGGCTCATTTTTTCTGCCAGGGTGCCTTTATGGACAGTCTTACCTGCATTTCCTCCAAGAACTATGTGTGTTGCTTGAAGAGGTATTAAATCAAATGTGTACATGCAAGATGGAGCTCCTGCTTATATCAGTATAATTGTTTGAGACCATTTACATGCGGTTTACCCTAATCGTTGGATGGGTCGTGGAGGACCACAGCAATGGTCACCAAAATCCCCCAATCTCAGTAGTATGTATTTCTCTTGGTGAAATCATCTTAAAACTCTGGTGTATAAAAATTCCATTATAACTTTAGAAGATTTATAAATATTTAGACGAGTATGCAATTCGATGCGAAATAATTAGGCTAGTAAAAGTTGAAAGAAATGTATTTCAAGTTATTTTGAACAAATAAATCATTACAATTTCAAGATGGGTTTGTTTTATGAACTATGTAACCATATGGTTATGACATCAAACTTGGTTGCTAATACAACTATGAACATAAAATTACTAAAAGTATCAACAGAAATATATTCTATATACCCTGTAATAGTATAGTAATTTTTAAGGGTCTCCTTAATGTCTTGCGCAATAAGGGGCAAAAAAATTGTCACCATATGGTAGCTTAAACCGTTAAAGGGTTAAAGTGAAAATAACACAGGCAGTGTAAAATGTATTTAACGCCAAACTTAAAGTTCTCAATTACCTTTGTAAAACGTTGTTATTTAAATTATCAGCATTACTAGTGTAAAGTGGCACTTGACACCTAGTTTAAATTCTCATTAACTGTTTAAAACGTTGTTTCACCCCAAAATAAGTAGTCATAAGTACTTGCATAACAGCTGTTTTGACACCTAATTAAATTCTCGTAATTTATTAGATGAAACGTAACACTTAATTTAACTACTCATAATTGATCATGTATAACGTTGTTTTACATTAAGTAGAACTTCATGATTATAAGTTTTAAATTTCAATAATTCTTATATGTATGTATATATGAATATCTGATTAATTGGTTTAACTGCATACCATATTTTGAAGACTTCAAATTGAAGCATAATAAACCTTATTAATTGTTAGAATTCATTGTATTATTTGTGTTTTCGCCTCTACCAAGTCTTCAGTTAAATCAAAAGTTGGAACATCTTAGAGGTAATGTAAAGTACTGAATCGGCACTTTACTTTAAATACGGACAAATACCACAATCCTATTCCATATCTAGATATCTTTGACTAGATCTCCTTGCCTAAATATCTTTAAAGTGTACTAATATTGTACAGGTGTCTGATAAATCTGATGGACCATGAGCAATATTAATCTTTTGGATCACTGTGTGATCTGTTGACCTAAATATTGTGTATTAAATAAACTAGTATGTATCGTGTGTCCATAAATATTAACATCTTGTAACATGTGGCATGTATTTAACATAAACATGACATGTCACACGCGTTAACGCCTTTTATTTTTCTACAATAAGCGACTGAATCAACCCCTTTAGTGACTTCAGAGTCTAAGTCCCTCCAGTGATGTCAAACTCGGCGGTCGGTTACTCTACCGCATCACAACTCAATGGAATACGCCTGCAGATGCGATAATTCCGTGACATCTCTAGATAAGAAAGTCTTTATAAACACTGGCAATGCGTGCCACGCTCTCTTCTGTTTCAAGTTAACCAGAAATGTTGTCCTACACCGAAATTTTCAGTCGGGAAAACAGCATGCTAAAATGTGTAAGTTTTATACTTAGATACCGGCTTATTTCCAATTGCTCATACATTTCTTTGGTTGATAATAATATGAGGTTGCTTGTTAGTGTATGTGTACTAAATCCACTTTCGATAATTGCTTTCTTTGTTGTAAACTTTATACTGTTAAACGGTGGCTTGTGGTAGCGTTAGTTCAGTAATTAATTGCTATTATGCTGTTTTAATTGCATTTTAAAAGAGATCATTTAAGATTTTGTTTCATTCACGTTAGTTTATTTCTAATTATTAACGTAGATAAATTTTGTAAGTAAACGCAACCTGCTACCAGCCGCCTCATGTAAACCTTTAAGCCCTGAAACAATACTCATACACATGGAATTTTATAGCACCCCGTTAGATAGCAGCCCTCGAGAAGCCCTAAATGAAACCGTTAGGAAGCAGCCCTCAACAACACCGTTAGGAAGCAGCCCTCAACAACACCTGGTTAAAGAGCAGCCCTCAAGCAGCCCTATAAACAACACCTAGATAAATAGAGCCGTCAGGGAGCAAGCTTCTACAACACCTGGATAAATAGAGCCCTCAAGCAGCCCTCAACAACACCTTCCTAAATGGCACACCGCTGGGGAGAAGCCCTGAATGGAACCGTTGGAGCAGAGCCCTAGGAGTAGCATCTTGATAAATGACACCTTGCTGAACGGAGCTGTTTCCCCACGAAGTCTCAGAGGCAACTCCAACATCCAAGGCTAGACGAATGTAATCACCACTCTGGAGGCAGCAATCTAAACCTGGAGTTAAGTACATCATTTATCTGTAATTTTCTTTTTAAAGTAGTGTATGCTCCACAACTCATTTGTCAGTGCTATATGTCAAGTTAAAGTAATCCATTCATATTTTTCCTTTAATTAAATTTGCTTGATTAAATTTGCTGCATTATATAACTTCAATAATCTTTTAATAAACTGATTTTACTTATAACGCCTGACTTTTATTTGTGCATCTTAAAGCCTACTGACTGCAAGTGCTGAAGCCCACGCCCTGTGATGATTTATGTTATATTTGTGCCCCGACTGAGTAGCTGAACTAATTATTAATTCTTTAACAAATACCTAGGGCATAATAAATTATAAGTATTGTTGAAATGTTTTTATGTTACACTGTCTCAACAATGTAGGGTTCAAGTTTTTTGTTACACTGGCCCACAACGTGGGGGTTCAGTATATTTTTCGTTACAATCTTATAAAAACAGTCAATATAACCTTTTAATTGTATTAAAAACACTTTGAACAGTACTGCTCACACCTTTAACCTTTTCTCCCATACAACTTACCTAATATCTTTTGTTACTTGACTAAACTTAGAAGAAGATACTATCTTCAGTAGCAATTCATTTAACGTTTCTGATAATTGTGACATCATTTCTGGATTACACTTTATATAATTTGAGAAAAACGTAAATAATGCACATAAAATGGGATAATTCTGAAAACAAACTCAGATTAGTTTCATAAAAAGTGCCTAAAAAATTATCTTACCAGTTTATCTTTTTCTACAAAGTGAAGAGACCATTTTATTAAACAAACTACTAATGGAGACAAAAATGACGCTATCCATGATGGCTCCACTAAAATCATCTCATTTAAAAGTCCTATGCATGTAGCCAGGTGATGAATACCCATAAATGATAGTAGTTGTTCTACATTGACTTGATTAGCATAGTAATGCAGAAGCTTCATTAAAACTGGATGAAGATTTCTAAACAAAAATAAGCAAATTGAAAATATGAACCAATAAAAAAATAAGCGTTTGGGTGCACAATAAATTACTTACTTTAGAGGTTCAATCCCAATTTTATAATGTATGAAAGTGCTCCACAAATGAAAAGATTCGGTACGAATTTTTAGTCCTTCTGAGTTCATGTAATATTGATCACTTGTTAAATACAGCGACAGTGCTTCAAAAATATTGTACCTGAAAATTAAATTTAATCATGAAGCAACAAATTTTCACTTAACTTTTTTCAGCTTTTTATTCGCTGCTTCAACATTTCATAATTATTTTGCCAGTATCAAACAAAAAAAACAGTTGTTCTCTCCCAACTGTGCAAACAAACCCCGCTGACTAAAAAGTTGCAATTTAACTTTATAATAATAATATTTATTAACCCACATTGCGCATTACATAAGATACAAAAGTAAATTACAATTTAGACAAGCGAAGACAATAATATTAGTACAATACTTCACAGAGTTAAAGTTATACGTGCACTTGACCTAAACTGGCTATATGACATGCCAAACATATCAAACTCTGAACAAAAGCTGTTACTACTAGGTACTAACTACTCTGCTGAAAGCACTGTATTTGCCATAGTTAGTTTGGTGGAATTCACTACAAACTCTTACTTTGAATTGAGATAGGATATGGGAACTATCTATGAGTCCATTGAGAACTTTGTAAACAAAACATATGTCGAGGAGAATACACTTAGTATGAAGGGAATGTAAACCGAAATAAGAAAGCAATAAACTGTAACTATAATTATAAAACTCTGGACGCAGCAAGTGCGTTATGGAAGTGAATTTTCATTAAAATGTTTTTAATTACAAATATATCGCTCTAATGCGAGCAGGCATCAATTTAGTTACCGGTATAACCTATATAGTAGGAACAATGTATCATATTTTATCAAAATAATTATTTGAAAATGTACAAAAATTTTCGGAAAATAAACTTTAAATGTTTCTGAGAAAACTGGTCTCCTAGCCAACGAACCTTAGGTTAATAGCAAATTGAGTTATTGAAATTTGAAACATTTAATAAAAATTCGCAACCAAAACGCCCTTGCTGCGTTCATACAAAAATTTTCCGAAAATACAGTTAAATGTTGGTTCCTAACCAACAAAACTTACGTTAATAGCAAATTAGTTATTGAAATTTGGAGGGTTTAATGAAAATTTGCTACCAAAACACACTTACTGCGTCCAGATTTTTTCTTACAAACATGCATCATATTTCGATACAAAATGCTAAAATGCAGTAACGAATTTCTTCTAGGAAAATTAGCTAAAAGTTATAGACCATTAAACCATAAACTTCACTAAACCTACAGCAAAAGCATCAACTTAACTAAACCGACAGCCAAAGCATCAGAGAAAGGGTCTATTTGAAATGAATTTTCTGGGAATATTTTAGTAAAATGAAGGACAATGATGATTGAAACTAAGACTTCAGGCTTTGTAAAACATTATTCTTGAGACATTTTCCTTCCATATCTCATATTAGTTTCAGGTTCATTGCCTAAATATTACCAATTTTGCCGTTTAAAATCGCAACTTTTGACGTTTTGAGGAAAACCCAAATTTATGTTTTTTTAAATGCCTGTAACTTTTTTGTCCTTTAACCTACAGAGCTAAATTTTGGTAGGTTACTTACCTATAATGATATAAACCCGCGTACGAAATTTGGTTGCCCTTACTTTGTTAATTCCGGAGATATAAAATTTTTTCGTTTTTTTTTCGAAAAAAAAAACACAAAATTTTCCGGGAACACCTCGCCGGATTTTCCTGGCTAACGAACTTATCCAAGCCACTTACGAAAGGAAGGTATTCAGCAAGTTTTATCAAAATTGGTCCATTATTTTTTTAAGTTATAGGTGTGACACATAAATATATATATATATATATATATATATATATATATATATATATATATATATATATATATATAAAGTCAGAAACCGACCTCGAATTTGGGTTCCCGGGGTCCTAATTAGCGCTCATTTGAAGAAATTTTTTCAAAATTCGAAAGTCGGGATCTCCCCAATAGTGCATTTTTTTTAAAGAAAATTCACTAAAAGCACGTGGAATTCCTATAACACAAAGTTTTTACAAATCTTTACTGAACATTTTCAATTCTATCAATATGCACAGCCTATTGAGGTGACCAAATCACTGAACAATAATCAAATAAAGACTATACAATCGATGAGTAGAGGATGGTTAATATATGAACACTGCTAAAGAAATTAGTGACTAGTTATCAAACGCAATATTCCTGCAGCCCTTGAAGTAACGGCATCAATGTAAAGTGACATCCTAAGCTGTGAATGCAACGTGACACCCAGATGACGAGCCGTATCAACCCAACTCAAGGAGATGTCATCTATGAGATAACCAGAATCTGCAGTGGTAAATTGAGAGGTAGCTCTATGAGAAAACATAAAACACTTATTTATATCAAATGAAGATCATTTGTCTGGCACCATGAAGACAAGCACTCCAAATCATGGTCAAGTGCCGACATTTCAGCAGCTGTATAGACAGATCTGAACATTTTACAATCATCTGTAAACATTAAGTAAGGTGACCTGAAAGACATTCCAATATCATTGATGAAAATGTTCAATAGAATGGCACAAGGTGTGAACCTTGTGGAACCCCAGAAGTAAAATATTGCCACATCCGTCTCTTTGAGAATTAAGTTTATGAACTTTGTTACTTCTATGGTCAGAGGCCGGTTGTAAAATGTGTTGGTGACTTCGAACACTCTGGAATTATATTTCTAGAAGGGACCAGAAGTGACAGGTTTAGAAGGTCTAGAATCCCTGTGGACAGTATAAATAGTGAGCCGCACATAGAGTAAGGGAGTTCAGTATTGAGTAAATTAGTACTTTGAAAAGCTGTGTTTTGTTAGTCAACAAATCCAGAACCGCCGAAGAATGTAACAACTGGTGTCAGAAGTGGGATTTTAAAGCTGCTAGCGGAAATATTTTCCAGAATATTCTTTGAACAATTTGGAAATTTCTAGAATCTCTGAAATATCAGTTTCAGCAGTAATTCATAACTGGGTGTTTGAAACAGAATAAACTGTGTACCAGCTTTAAGTATGTCTATGCCTAAGACACGTAGCACAATAGCCAAAACGGACACCCAGCTATTGGAATTGATTAAAGAAATGAATGACGAAGCGAGGAAAAGAGATAAAGAAGCGACAGAAGAGCTGACAAAAAGCTGATGATGTGCAAGAGGTGCAAGCGAAGGTACAGGAGAAAATGCAATCACTAGAAAAGAAGTATGATACCCTAGTCAAGGGACACATCAGACTCGAAGATAGCCACGTCGTAAGAATTAAGGTCCCCCACATTTGATGGCTCAGTCCCATTGGGTATTTACCTACGCCAGTTCAAAGCCGCTGCTACAGCAAATGGTTGGGGCGAGAGAGAGAAAGCGACCTCGTTAATTGTAGCTCTCAGAGGAGATGCCCTAGATGTGCTCCAAGGTATTCGCAGAGAAGAACCGTTGAGTCTTGACAGCATTAGACATAAATTAGAGATGAAGTTTGGTGACAGGCATTTACAACAGTTGTATCGATTCTAGTTGAAAAATCGTTGTCAGCTCAGCTAAAATCAGTATAGCCTGAGTGTACTTCACCACCACTTTCTAAAGATCAAATTATATAATTAGTTAAATAAAACAAGTTTGTTGTAGCTGACCTATACATAGAGAAACCATGTTACTGTTCAACAATGGTATGTGTGAAGGAAAATGTGAGGACCGGCATGACATACATCTCAAATACTTTTGATAAGACAGAACTGATACAAACATGCCTCTAATTTATGACATGTGATCGACTACCTGACTTAAAGACAGGAATAGCATCGGAGATTTTAAAGACCACCGAAAAAATGCCAGAATAAAGTGAAAGATTAAAGATGAGACTGAGAGGTCTCGCAAGAGCAAAAGAACATTCTCCGAAGAGGACAGGAGGTATCTGATCTAGACCAGCACCTTTATTAGCATTTAAGTTTACTAGCACATACAGAATTTCCTCCTCAGAAAGAATGATGTGGTTAATGTCAACTGTAGTTTCAGGTTGCAAAGATGGTGTCAAAATTGAAGGAGCTTTATAAGAGTTGGGAAGCTTTCGGAACCAACACAAATTCTCTTTTGCTAATGATTCTTACAGGAAAATTAGAGATATAAGATCTAAATTAAAAATTCACCCAGTTAAGAGGTCTATAACCTTAATGTTGAATTTATCATTTAATTTTCTTCTGCCTGACCATACCGTAAAAGAAGAAAACAGTTACAGAGAAGATAACAAGCGCTTATGAAACCAGAGAAGAAGTATCTCTGTCTGTATTCACTAAATGTTAAAATTATCAAAATAAATAAATTGATAGTTCTCTGTATAGAACTGAATATATTTCCAAAATGTTTAAAGCTTGCCAGGGTTGTGACAGTGGGTAAACAATCTTATTCTAACTAACAGTGTAAACAACAATCGAACAATGTCAACTTTACCAATTTTCCATGAGAAAATTTCTTAAAAATTCAAACTTTAGTTTATTTGGAGGCGTTCGACTTGCTTGATCCATGTCAGTTTGGTTTCCGTAACAGTTCATATACAACAACAGCAATCAACAACTTAACGCAAGACTGTTTTGAAAGTGAGAAATATGCTGCTGCTTCTTTTTATGACTTGCAAAAGGCATTTGATTGTGTGTCTCATAATTTGGTGTACATAAAATTCCATATTACAATTTCAATAATGAAAGTCTTGATTTGCTTAGGTAATATTTGAGTGAGTTATGGCAATCACAAAACAGACACAAACTATCAGTTGTGTACACCAATGATCCATTCCTTGGCCAGTACTGTTCCTTATTTATCTAAATGACATATCTACTTGGATACTTGCTGACAGGCGGATGATACTCTTTGTTGATGATACATACACCTTTGATTTGCAGTTTTTCTGACTTGGACTGTTTGGCACATCAGATTACCGCTGACCAATCTGCTGTTGGTGATTGGTTCTGCGGTGACGGCCTAAGTATAAATCAGAGAAGCACTAAAATATTGTATTTATCCCTGGAATAAAATAAAGTTCACGTCAAACCCGTTAAATATCTGTGTGTGTATGTAGATTCCGGCTGACACGGAAAAGGCAATATGGTGAACGTAGAACAAAAATTAGCAAATACGCTTTTATAATTGGTAACCTGAAGAATAGTCTCTAAAAATATTCTCGTTAGTGCTTACTACGCCTATATTTACTTCTGTCATGTGCAACACTGTCTTGCAGGGTTTCCACTGAAAACAGCAAGTCAATTTCCCTGACTTTTCCCTGACATGCCAAAACCTACTTTCCTGACTTTGATCTTCTACAATCTACCCCCAAAATGTGTAACACACTACTACAGAATACAGTAGGTCATCGCCTCATGGCGGAAAACACGCTTTCCTATTTCAAATACAAAGCAACCAATTACTTCACACTAAAAAAAAAAAACAATTGTGGTTTTGTGAAAAAAGAAATCACATAAATAAATGGTTCAGAATTGCACAAACAGCAAACACACTGTTTTAATAAAATAAAGAAATTATGAGGTTGTGAAAAAAAAACGTTCAAAGATCAAAAATTATCTTTGAATGTGAGATCTGCTTTGAAAATTTCAATTGTTTATCATTACACGGAAACAAATAATTTTTCCCTGACAGACAAAAATTCCCTGATTCTTAGTCAATTTTCACATTTTTTTCCAGTTTTCACCGACACAAATGTTTCTTCTACAAATTCCCCAACTTTTCCTGGTTTTCCAGATGAGTGGGAAACCTGCTTGGCGCCACTCATCTCACGCCTCTGGTATATTTCGTGGACAGAGGAGATGTTTAAGGGGAGTTTGTGAACTGGCACCAAGTCTTTGCTGTAGGCATCTGTTGCTACAGACACCTGTTCCTTGAACTACAGATCCTGACTTCCTCGCATCTACGTTTCGAGCTGCCTGCTGCATGTCAAGCTTACTGTTGGCCAGTATATACTTATTCTCAGATCTTTAAAAAAAACGAGAAGTACCTTGTTATGGTATATTACTTTCTTAGAAAGACATAGTAATTAGACTACTCATCTGGTCGCCTTCTTTAGTACAAACAAACCCCTTACGGGTTCACCGTACTCTCTATAATCTATAACATTTAACATGAATGAATACAGATGTGTTAAATCATAAATTAATATATGATATATATATATATATATATATATATATATATATATATATATATATATATATATATATATATATATATATATATATTGCTATAGATAGCAAATATGGGAGAAAATAGAAACATTATTGTGGAGTAAAACGGGCAATGTACATAAGATTAATAAGTCCTAACATTTAAATGCCCTGTATAATTGAAAGTGTAAAATATGTTAAGGTTAAATAAGAAATAGCATTAGGTAGCAGAATAAAGAACAATGGATTCCTTTTTACATGTAGTGCATTTTAAATTTCACGAAGCAAAAGTCTTTATAATATGAAAATAACTCAGAACAATAGCCCTGTTTTTTATTCATAGGATTTTACTGGAATATAACGATTTTATTTTATTTTTAGGCAGTAGGCACATTTACCATATTATAGATTTAGAATGTTAAGGTAAAAAAAAGTTTTTTGTAAATAATAATTTTAAGCAAAGACGCAGTGATAGTTAATAAGGATAGTTTTTTTGTGTGCGTGCCTTCAAAGGAATAGTGCAAGGGACAAAAAAGTTTGAACAATGAAATGACGAAAGGCCTATGAACTTTATTACCGAGACACAGCGCGAACAGGTTTTTTGTAACACAGGAGAGATTATTTAAAGGGTCGATGGGAGGTCAATAGGGGAATTCGAAACAGAACCGCGAAAGGGAGAAGTAACTCAACTGCGAACAATCAGTGACAGAACTGCGATATGAAGACAATGAGTAAATACAAGGCAAGTGCCTGAAATTACCATCCGCAAAATTGTGTGAAAGAAAATTAAATACCTGGTACGAGGTTGGTCAAGACAGTTAAATAAGATAGAAATTAATTAACAATTACTGCTAAGCTGCCCAATCCAAATAGAAGAACAAATAGATAGTAATAATCACAGAAAAAATGGAAGGATCCATCAAGACAACATTCAGTAAGTCGTTCTAGAACTTTATCGGAATAAATATGATGACTCTTTTTCTATAATGTGAATAGCTTTTAAGGATATTTTCGTTTCATTTAGGATGTTAATGTAAATTTTAGTTCACTAAGGGAGATGTAATATAAAGGCCTAATCATTGTATTATAGTTAGATAATTCATTTTGTTAACTAAATTTGATTTTACATATTTGAAATAACCTTTTGTTAATAGAAATTTATTAATTTGATCAATCTGTTTAATTTTGACCTCAAATCAAGCAAATACTGATATGGAAAAGTAAAATCAAAAGACCCAATCATACATAATTTTTTTTTTTTGAAATTTCCAAACACTCAGGAATACTAGAATTTATAAAAACGATATATTAAACAAAAATGCTAGCCCAAGCACAGTACCCTACCCATGAGATGAGAGAAAAATTTAAAATCACAGCAGTAAGTAAATAACTTTTGGCATAATTTCAGGATTTTCAATATTAGCGTTTTTTTTAAATAAAGATGCAATTGCATTTTCATGCTCTACAATTAAAAGTTCTATTAAGGTATAACATAAATGGCAAATTAGAAGAAACCACCATAAATACCATAGCAATATATATATATATATATATATATATATATATAAATATATATATATATATATATATATATATATATATATATATATATATACATATATATATATATATATATATATATATATATATATATATATATATATATATATATATATATATATATATATATATATAATGTAATGAAAATCCTTATTTACCAGAGCTGTGTTATCATTGTTAAGTTTACTGTATTCACATCTTCGAACATTCTCTCTGTATTTGTTTATTATGGAACAATAAATTTATTATTATTATTATTATTATTATTATTAGTACTCTAATTGTGTTAATAACAATCTATTTTTTAGACTTACTTTTGTGCAATATCTTCAGCGACCAGTTTGTCTCTGCTAGCTAATATCCTAACAAGCTTTATGGCCTCAGGTAAAACAACCTCTTCATTAGTTCTTGCATTAACTATAAATTTCAAGTATTATTAGAAACTTTAAACTAAAAATCATGATTATATCTATTTGACTTTGTCAAAACGATATATTGTAATGGGAGAATTACAAACTATTTCGCATCCAACTCTAATAGGTCGATTTATTCAAAATATTTCTTGGAGAAGAAGCTGCGATTACAAAAGCTGAAGAAAAGAAACAAAAATGCTGTCCTACTCATTCTGTTCTTCAGCAATAAAAGTTATAACATACATTATGTCAAGATTTCAAAAATCTCAAATAGCTATCATTAAGAACATTAAGACATTGCAAAATTAGCAGGACAATCTCTCACTAGTGTTTTTCTCTTCACATTTTGATTAAGTGACAACTGTCAGTTAATACAATGGACATGCTCTTATATTCATATAAGCATACTTACAATTTATATGGACAGGCATAAAAGTTTTGATTACGTATTCTACAAGGCCACCACTGCGAAGAATTTTATCAAAAATAAATCTCGAGTCCCTGGCTAATCTGATAAGTATCTCCAAAGAGTTACCTACATCCTCTAAGCAAGGCTTCATAGTACACAGTATGTATCTAAAACAAGTTTAAGCTTGTCAAGACATAAATCTACAAAACACAAAAGTTAAATACATAATTAAGTAATAGATGAAAACACATGTACTTTGTGTTCTTATATTTAAACAAAATAAATTGTTTCTGAATTTTGATTAAACGAATTACATGTTTTTTTCACACTGTACAAAACACAGTATCCTACGACCAAGAAGAATTAGTCCAAAATATAGCAATCCACAAAAAGAGACAATTAAGTTTTTGGAAATCCATTTCGCAGAGACACTGAAGTGGAATGTACATTGTGATGGACTGGCAGCTAGAATAAATGTGTCTATATTCAAATTAAGATCGTTCAAACCCAGTCTCATTTTATCAGGATTAAAATGTGTATTTTTCAGAATTTAAGTCACTTCTCAATTATGGTCTCCTCTTTTGTGAGGTCATCTTTCATGGTTCAGTGTATATTTATGCTACAAACAAGAATGATAAGATGCCTAGCGGGTGTATACTTTCAGCATTCACACAGAAATATATTTTAAAGTTTTAGGATACTTACAATATATAACTTATATATCTTAGAAACTGCAACATATATCCATGATAAGAGAGATTATTTGGACTGTCATGTTGATCTACATGCACATAATACTAGACAACAAAATTCGGGACGCAGCAAGTCCATTATAATAGTGAATTTTTATAAGAATTTTACACTATTAGTGCAGAATATTACTAAGAGTAATACTTTTAATTTAAACAGACGTCAAAAATCGGGTTTAGAAGTCTCAATACAAGCTCATTTGAAGAATTTCTCTATTTCTATTATCATAAAAAATATTCAAATCATGTGTTCTAGCTCCTTTTAAGAAAAAAAACTTTGTATGCCCAAAACTTAATGATCCTAGAAAATTAAAATTTGGCGAATCTAGGTACTGTGTCTCTTTAAACGAAACTTGTATTACAAATGTTATTAAAGTTACAAAAGCTTATCAGAAGGAAACTTAATTCATACCCAGGAAGTCAATTCATTATTCAAATAACTTACCTACTTGAAGAATGAATTAACGAATATTATTAACGTTAATATTCTTATTATTTGATTTCCAATACAATCATTTGCTATTTAACCTTAAAACAGAACTGTCAAACCATGATATATAAACAAAACACGTTACTATTCTTTAGTTTCCGATTATAAAAGCATAATATAGGTACAAGTTGTTATATCTGTTTCAAATCCTTTACTACTTAACCTCAACATAGAACTGTCAAACCATAATTCACAAACAAAACACACTATCCCATCAGGTTTTTACTTCAAGTAGCTGATATAGGTTTGAAGGTTTAAATGTGAGTGGGCCATACCGGTCCCTCCACTGCGACCATAAGCTGATATAACACTTCCTTATTTTCCCCTACAAATCCGTGCATGCGAATATACCCTAATGACCACCTTATCGTTGCATTATGATGTATGCCTGTGGTATATGTATCAGTCTACGCATGGCAGGTGACTACTCTGTCTTTGTCTGGCATCATACTTTAACCAGTTAAGTTGTTTCAATTCATGTCTTTCAGATTTTATTTTTAATTTGGGAAAAACTCAAGATTTGGTAAGCCAAATTACTTAAAATTCACAACAGAGGTTTATTAACTTCATTTCCAGCTATGTGTAAAGACTCATTGCAGTTAGTTTAATACTTTCAAAAATATAGCGTATCCAAAAATGTTTTTGTATATTTTTTTTGGGAAAAATATGTCCGTTATAGCTGATTGACGAACTCGTCCGCGATTGTAACGAAATGAAGGCATGTGCCAAGTTTTCTTCAAATCAGTTGAGTATTTATTGAGTTATTGCTCGGATACCTACATATATTGTAATGATTAAGGACCACCCTGTATATAGATTTATATTTATTTTAAGGGTGAATCAGGTGTAATTTGGTTTTATAGTTTATATATATATATATATATATATATATATATATATATATATATATATATATATATATATATAATTTTTAATTGGAATATATTGATCTACAGTTTACACCTAATTGTCCATGCACAAATTATGTAAATTTTATGTTCATTTTTGTATTGAAGTGTTAATAAATAAATGCTTAATTTTAGTGTTTCCTGTTTTATTTCAGCTCTTATGTGTCTGTGTAATGTTGGTGGTCTATTATTTAACCCTGTTAAAATAGCAATAGATATATATATATATATATATATATATATATATATATATATATATATATATATATATATATATATATATATATATATATATATATATATATATATATATATATATTATACTTGCCCTTAACTAATTTTTCCTCGGCTGCTCTGCTTCTGATTTCATCTTCAGTAGTCGGTTATATTTTAGAGAGACTGCTATATGCAATTAAATCTTATATATTTATAAAGATACCCTAAAGAAAAACGCCATAATTTTTTTTAAATAGTAACAAAAATATTTGTTTTATAATAGAAAAATTCTAAAATTTTGAACTAAGCGGATCATCTACTGTTTAATCTACTAACCAATTTTTGTATTCATTAAGTGACAGGATTATTGTTTTGATATTAACAAAAGGACTAAAATATTGTTCTTTCAGTTCCTAATTTGATACACTATCCGCCCTCTATGATTTCGCTTTTGAAACACTATGAAAATTTGGTTTTGATTTCAGTTTATATATATATATATATATATATATATATATATATATATATATATATATATATATATATGAATTCTGTTATTACCATAAAAACATTTATTTCTCGACAAAAGATTGATCGTTGGTCTAGATTAATATTTAGAAGAATCTTCCTTTTATTGTGATTTAAAATAACTAAATAAATTTGCGATACCTTGCGTCCAATGGTTGATGCTACAGGTAATGTTTTGATGTTATATTACCCGTATATTCATTTCTTGTATATATATATATATATATATATATATATATATATATATATATATATATATATATATATATATATATATATGTATGTATGTGTGTATGTATGTATCCAACCAATAACCCAAAAAGTAATTAACCGATTTTGATGAAACTCGGCAAGTACCTTTCTTTTATTAATAGCTTGGACGAGTTCGTTAGCCAGGAAAATCGGACAAGGTTTTCCGGGAAAATGTTGTTTTATTTCGAAAAAAATTTTATCTCCGAAAATTACAAAGCTATTTTGATGGAATTTGATAGACATGTTGCCTTGGGAAAGATCTTACTACATACCAAAATTCAACTTTCTAGGTTTATAGCAAATCGAGTTATTCAAATTTGAAGCATTTAATGAAAATTCGCTACCATAACGCACTTGCTGAGTCCCGAATTATATTATTTTTTAAATCTGAAAGCATTTATGAAGCGTCCACGAAACCAAGCATATTTTGTCTAATTTAACCGAATTTGTATCTCTTACTGTTTTGAAAGACCCCTGTGTACTGCATTTTAAAGTGGATACACTGTGTGTGTGTACGTGCGAGCGTGTGTGTGTACGTGCGAGCGTGCGTGTGAGTGCGTGCGTGCTCGCGCACGTGCGCGCCTTTGTGTTTGGGTGTGTAATTGTTCATTCGGTAAAAACTAAAAATGAAATAAGATTTTTTTGCTGGACGAAATTCATCTGTATTGTACTGAGAACACTGAAGTACCATATAATTGACATCGCAAATAGAGGAAAAGTTACCTTCACAAATTGTTTGGTTAATCACTCATGCATCGTAGATGAGCCAGAAATTTACCATGGTTGCTTTTTAACCCTGTGGATACACAGAATAGACAAATATGGATTCACGATGATGATTCATTCATTCATTCAAGCAGAAAAATTTATTAGTGACACTATTCTGAGGTCCAAAATTGTGTGATAATACGTTGGAATTTCAAAAAGAATATTAAGTCACTTTTTTGGGTTCCGCATTTTTTTATTTTTTTGTATTATGTCGAAACTGTTGTAGAGATATTGAAATATTTAAATGGTATCTCTATGAATAAAACTGTTTTTTTATATTATTAAAATCAACAGTTATGACAGAAGCACATATTTCTTAAGAAATGAAAATTGCAAAAATTCAAAAGTTACAGAAACGGATTACTGAAATTAGCATAGTGTATAATTTTATTAAGCAAATAAACTATTATTATTGCTATTGTTAATAAAAAAAATGGCAAAAATTGGAAAGCATAATTCTAACTTACCTTATTCTATTTAAGATATTTGTTCTTATCAAACATTTGATTAGGTTCTTTTCAATTATTTGCTGATCATTATCAGTATAATTTTCTCGATCGTCATCATCTACTGACAAGATAGGTTGTACTTTCCCTAAACCAAAACTCAAAATAACATCTAAACATAATTCGTCAGTTTTGTGAACTATCATATTATGAATCGTCTTCAAGCTGGCACTCAATACTCCAGGAGTGTTATCATCTAAACAAAATCTAACAACAAAAAATATCTGTTCTATGGGAATATCTATAATATCCTGGTATATTCCCAAGGAATGTAAATGTAAGATGTTTGCTATGGTGTTAAGTGCAATAATTCTTTGCTGCATCACATCAGACCTGTAAACAATTTTTATAATTAAAGGTTAAAAAAGTGCTAATCAACAAAATTTTTAATAATCATAAATCTGTATAAGTGGGTAAATATAATATTAATATTTAACTAATGAATCCATCCACAAAATAGAACCAAAAAAAAATGCAAAGTATGTTTGAGGTTAAATTTGTTTTAGTTCATTACTGAATAAACAGATAAAATAAATGTATATTTACCGTGCTAAATGAAACAATTCTTGCAAAGTGTATCCAGGTCTGCCAGGATCTTCACCATGATGATACAAAGTTCTACTCTTTTCATCAATTTCCTGGAGAGAGTAAGGCATTAACCAACCTTTAAAATCAAATCTGAAAATACAAAAACATTTTAACTTGAAACTGTGCATGATACATCTGGATTCTTTCGAACTTTTACGTTAGTTCTGAGCGGACACATGTTTTTTCGAACAGAAAATCTAACCAAATATATTGGGTCAAACTACGAAGCCAAGAAATAGTATATCTACGATTTACAAGTGAACTTTTAAAATTTTAAATAGAACTTGAAACTTGTTGAACGTCCTCAATCTTTCTCTCTCTCCCCCCCCTCTCTCTATCTATCTATATCTATAGCTATATATATATATATATATATATATATATATATATATATATATATATATATATATATATATATATATATATATATATATATATATATATATATATATATATATATATATGTATGTATATATATATATATATATATATATATATATATATATATATATATATATATATTTATACAGGGTGGCGTATTGAAAACAAAACAGACCGATTTGCATCCAGAGAATATTTTTTTTTAAGAAACGCTGAAACACATCAATTTTAATATTGAGGGGGACATGTTTTGACATAAAACACAACTTTGTCACATCAACCCCTTAAGGGTAGTGATAACAACCCTTTTATTTTAAATAGGGAACATGGGTCGAGTGTTACATCATTTGAAAGCTTTTTCTTTTCTGAATTCAGGACAGTAATTTTTTTGGAAGTTTTATCAACTCGTTTAAAAATTATTCACAGTTGGAGTTGCAAGAACGCATTTCATTCATTGTGATAAGAAATGCACTAATTAGTCAATTTTTCGTTAAAAAAAACTAAAAAACAAAACCAAACGTTCAAAAATGTTTATTCAGTTAAGTAAGTGTTCAAATTGTTGACCACCAGCTTCCATACAAAAGTACAAATTTTGTTCAAAACGAGCTCCGACATTCTGGGGCATTTGTGGAGTTATTAGACGGAATTCTGCAACAAGGCGTCGTCGGAATTCTTCCAGAGACTCCGGTTCTGTTGCGTAAATTCTACTCTTTAAATGGCCCCATAGAAAGAAGTCTACAGGCGTTAAATCCGGTGATCTAGGGGGCCACTCAATAGCACCTCTACGCTCAATCCATTGTCCTGGAAACTCTCTGTTCAAAAACGCCCTAACACGTTGTGAAAAATGCGGAGTAGCTCCATCTTGTTGAAACACTAATTAATTTTCTTGATAGTGATCATCATTTTCAACAATGTCAATTAGTCGAGGGTAAACGATATCTTCTAGTAACTCCAAATACGTTTCGCCACTAAAATTGCCATCAAGAAAAAAATTTCTGATTAAACGGTCTCCAAAAATGCCAGTCCAGACATTCAATTTCTGTGGAGTTTGAGTTTGGACTTCGTGAAAATTCCTTGGATTATTATCTGCCCAATAACGACAATTATGACAATTGACTGTAGAGTTTAATAAAAACGTACACTCGTCTGAAAAACAGATATTGAACAGAAAGTTCCAGTTATCAGCTATTTGTGCAGTCATAACTTCACAAAACTCCAGCCGCCGATCAAAATCATCTTCATTCAGTTGTTGTACAAGATGAATTTTATACAGGTGAAATTTATGATGCTTCAATATTCGCTGAATAGTTCTTCTTTTGATGTTTGAAACAGTGGCCAATTTTCTCGTACTCAAAGTTGGGTCTGCAGCAATTTGTCCTAAAACTTCAATCTCAGTAGTCTCATTTCTAACCAGAAATTCACGTTCAGGATCCCGTTTTTTGTTGGCTACTGAACCACTTTGTCGAAACTTTGCAACTAACTTCAAAATGTATTTTCTGTTAACATGTCTGTTCGGATGTCGTTCATTAAACAAATTTGGTTGGTTGGTACAGTCATCGTTTTTGAAAAAAAGAGTAATTATTTCAACTTTTTCTTCTACAGAATACACCATTGTGAAATTAATTTTGGGTAGTACTATCAAGTATCAAACCGATCGATAAAGTGAAATAATAAACCGCATTTCTCTCCTTCCGATAAGAAATGTTCTGATAGTCAATGTTTTGTTTACAAACCAACAAAACATTAACTATCAGCACATTTCTTATCGGAATGAGTGAAATGCGTTTTTGCATCTTCAACTGTGAATAATTTTTAAACAAGTTGATAAAACTTTCAAAAAAATTAGCGTGCTGAATTCAGAAAAGAAAGATCTTTCAAATGATGTAACACTCGACCCATGTTCCCTATTTAAAATATAAGGGTTGTTATCACCACCCTTAAGGGGTTAATTTGACAAAGTTGAGTTTTATGTCAAAACATGTCCCCCTCAATATTAAAATTGGCGTGTTTCAGCGTTTCTTAAAAAAAAATTATCTGGACGCAAATCGGTCTGTTTCATTATCATTGCGCCTATATATATATATATATATATATATATATATATATATATATATATATATATATATATATATATATATATATATATTATATATTATATATATTATATATATTATATATATTATATATATATTATATACATATATATATATATATATATATATATATATATATATATATATATATATATATATATTATATATTATATATATTATATATATTATATATATATTATATACATATATATATATATATACAGTAGAGCTCTGCTAATCCGAACCTCCACTAATCTGGATGTTCTTGTAATCCCGACAAAATTAAAAAAGGTAAATTTTATATTATGTACCTTGTAATCCAGATCGATCGCGAGTCAATTAATCCAGATCGCATGTCGTGTGTTTTCATTACATATTCTACATATTTGTCGCCGGCGTAATTGAATAGCACGAGGAAACCCCGGCTAAGTATGGAACATTAAAAGGCTTAGGATATCCCGGAGTCAGTTTGAATTAACATGGCACCAAAAAGGCATCACAAAATGTTAACTCTCGCTGAAAAACGGGATATATTACAAAAGTTAAATAGTGGTGTCAGTAGTAAGGCACTAGCAGATAAATATGGTGTTGGTACATCCACAATTTCAGGTATCAAAAAGAATAAGGAAAAAATAAGGGGGTATCTACTACTGCACTTTTTCTATTAAGTGATAATTTATTAATGGTGCGCTTTTGTATTTACAGTTACATTGCAAGTTGTGTCTCAACACCAATGCGTAGGAAAATTCTTCGAAAACCAGAATATCCAGAAATAGAGAATGAATAATTGTACAAATGGTTTCAGTTACAGCGAGAAAGACATGCAACTATCAAAAGTAATATTTTAAGGGAAAAAGCTATTCAACTTTATTCTAAATATTATAATGACAACAAATTTACTGCAAGCAGAGGGTGGGTAAACAGGTTTAAAAAGGAGATGTGGGATTAGTCAATTGAAAGCAGTTGGAGGGAATCTATATGTAGTGATTCATATGCCGTGCAACATTTTCTACAAAAATTAACCAAAAAAATGAAAGAGATGAACTTACTGCCAAGCCAAATATACAATGCAGACGAATCTGCATTATTCTGGAAACTGCTACCTGATCAGACTTTGGTGCATGCCAGAAAAAGAGCTGCTCCAGGGCGAAAAATTTCGAAAGAGAGAGAGAGAGTAACTTTTCTTACGGCAATGGTAGACATAAAGTCAAAATGATGGTCATTGGAAAAGCAAAAAATCCCAGAGCCATTAAGCATTGCGCCGGCCTTCCAGTTGACAGTTATTCAACAACAAAAAACGCCTGGATGACTTCTACCCTATTCATAAAATGGTTGAACGAGCCATTTGTTGTACAAGTGAGGAAATTTTAGGTGGAGAATGACCTCAATGGAAAATCACTTTTATTAGTCGACAATGCTCCTAGCCATGCATCAGATACTCAACTAACAAGCAATGATGGTCAAATTATAACCATGTTATTGCACTCCACTTATTCAACCTATGGACCAAAATGTGATACGCTTAACCAAAATGCATTATCAAAAGAGTGATAGAGCCTTTTGGTCCACGTTCTATCTCTACAAGAAAATCACATTTAAAGTGCTCTTAATCACTTTGAAGGATGCCGTGTTTTTCCTTGCCAATTCCTGGGACAACTGTCGTCTGATACAGTAGAAAAATGTCGGAAAAATATACTTTGCTATTCCGGTGATAATAATCCCACTGATATTGCAACAAAGTCAGAAACTGAAAAGGATTCAGATGACCACATTCCATTGTCGGTTCTCAAAGAGAAATGGCTGTCACTGGATGAAGATCGACAAGAATTTGCCGAAATCGTAAATATGTATGTTGCAGCAAATTAGCGCTGATAATCACCAACCTACAAAATCTGAAATTAGTGAATGGATCGTTGAAGATGAAAACAGAGTCGAATTAAACAGTTTGACCGTTCTCAGAATGCTACGGGAGCAAGCAATGGAGGCTAAACAAGGGTGCATTCGGCAAACAAAACTATCAACATTCTTCCATACATTTTAAGTTTACATTTGATAATATAATAATATATTAATAACAATGATTTTAGTACGTTGTGTTGTTTAGTTTTCCTTGAAAATATATACATTATTAGTTATAATGAATTAAACTAACAAGCGACTCCCCTCAGGTGGCAGTACACCTCAACGGCAGGCAGAAAAGCCCTAAGAGGACCTATTAAACCAACATACGGTATGGTAGTCAGAGGAATCTGAGTGGGTATCATCCATCTTGAGGATCCCACCTGCACACCAGACACTGAACAACTGGAACTTCTGCAGTGATCAATAATGGAAGCCGTAGAAGATATCCCAGAAGGTCCAAGGCAGCGCACACCGACTGAAAATCTGAAATTAGTGAATGGATCGTTGGAGATGAAAACTAAGATGAATTAAACAGTTTGACCATTCTCAGAATGCTGCGGCAGCGCACAATGGAGGCTAATTCGCCAAACAAAACTACCAAAATTTTTCCATACATTTTGAGTTTACATTTAACAATATACTAATAATATAATATATTAGTAACATTTATCTTAGTAGGGTTAGTGTTGTTTAGGTTTCTTTGAAAATTTATACATTATTAATTATAATAAATTAAACTAACAAGCGACTTCCCTCAGGTGGCAGTACACCTCAACAGCAGGCAGAGAAGCCCTAAGAGGACCTGTCAAACCAACATATGGTATGGTAGCCAGAGGGATCAGAGTGGGTATCATCCACCTTGAGGATCACACCTGCGCACTGGACAATGAACAACTGGAACTTCTACAGTGATCAATAATGGAAACTGTAGAAGATATCCCAGAAGGCCCAAAGGTATGGTTCCAAGGCTGCGCACACTCACTTGGTTGCCTTCTTATCACTTGTGCTGAAGAGGACAGTTCACTTGACTGGAGCAGGTACTTGGAGAGCGTCAGCCATGGGAAGAAGCTTATCTCAAGCTTATGCCAAGACAAGACCACACAAAACCACATATCTGTATGGCGTTCATCCCAGATGATGTTGGTACAAGAGTAACGTCCAGGCAGGTACTTACCATACTCACGAAAATAAATAATGGCCAGAACACTCGTTAGTGGACTATTCTGCACAAAAAGAAACAGGCCCTTGAGGTCAAAGGTGGATATTTTCAATTGATGAAATGTCAACAACTAGGCTGGAGGAAATCAGCTTCTAACCATACCTTGACTTTGATTCGGATGTTCTGCGGCCACACAGAATTCCACAGCCACTATACCAGTCAAACTACAGAGATTAGAGCAAATTCTTCTATTACCATAGGATGAACACATCCTTCTCTCCCCACTAGAGAAGGTAGGACACCATACCCATAAAACCACAAAAGGAAGCACATGAGGGAAAAGAAAATCTGCTCCTCGAATGACTACTCAAAATAGACTGTTCTTCAGGAAGATCGGGAATCGAACTTTCAAGGATAATTCCACAATATCACATTTTTAGCATTTGTAAGTGCCATATTGTTTATGAAATGCAAGATTTAAAGTTAACATCACTGACAAAAAAAGTTCCTAAACAAATCATCATTAGGAAATTATAAATAGATTTGATTAGATGTTAAATATGGCAGTAACTCTATTATTTTCTATTCAGTTTAGTGCCATTAATACATAAAAAGTTTTACATTCGAAATTAAGTATCCTGTCCAAATATGTAAAAATATACAGGGTTGCATTTTAAAGATTTATTTTTTTAAATATATCAAAAATGTGATGCTCACTTATTTTTCTGATTTTACTATTAGAATTATAAAAGTTTGCTAAATTAACCAATGTTGTAGCTCTTAAAACAATAAATTTAACAATAGTGTCCACTTATGTTTAAACACACTACATACTAAAATAAATGGCACTAATTATGGAATACCTAAAATATATTGTCACAACGAACACTCTGGAATGACATTTCTGGAATATACCAGAGGTGACAGGTGTAGAACAGTTTAGAATAGTGTGGTTAATCAACAAATCCAGAACCCTGTAGAACGTAACAACTGGTGTCAGAAGTGGGATTTTCAAGCTGCTAGCGAAAATATTTCCAGAATATTCGTTGCACAACGTGGAAATTTCTAGAATCTCTAGAAGATCAGTGTCAGCAGTGTCATAACTGGGTGTGTTTTTGAAACAGACTAAACTGTGTACCAGCTTTAAGTACGTCTATGCCTAAGACATGTAGCGCTACTGCCAATATGGACGCCCAGCTATTGGAATTGGTAGTGCGGAAAATCATCAGAAGAGGAAAATAAACCAGACTTATAAAAGTTTGCGCAGCGATTGGAGAAACTAGAAGAACAGATGAAGCACACGACTCATAAGGAGCCAACGCAAGCTCATCGTGCAAGTGCCATACGCTGTTGCAACTGTGGCAAGGTGAGACACATAAGGAGTGAATGCCGGGCCCCAAGATCATCTTCAACCAACGCACAGGAAAACTAAATGCAGCTAGCTTTAGGGGGCGAGAGCTGGCTGCCCACCACAATGCCCCAAAGTTGACAACTATTTCACTGGTCAACGATTCTGGCAACACACTCATCGTAGACGGATACATCAGCGACAAGAAGGCTCAAATGGTTGTAGACACTGGCGCATCCAGAACGATTATCCGTCGTGATATAGTACCAAGATGGTGGGTAAGAGAGCCAGAAAGAATCTACAAAGTGACTGCAGCTGGTGGCGAACAGATTCGTGTATTTGGTGAGACTGAGGTCAAGCTACAAATTGGAGCTTAGAAAACCAAACAGCAAGTCATTGTTGCTACCATATCAGACCCCATTATACTTGGACTAGATGTTCTACAAGGTCACGGTGTCAAGTTAGATCTCGAGAACAATGTTTTAAATATCGGTGATGAAGAAGTAGTCGTTGTAAGAGCTGAGAGTGAAAGTATTGTCCCAGTGAAGATAGTTGGAGACATTTCGGGACAAGTGGTGGGTATTATAGAACCAGAAGACAACGATCTTTTTAAGAAAGCTCTACTAGTCGGTAAAACTCTTATTCAAGCAAAAGAGCTGTCAGCTGTCAGAATAGCCAACCTTAAGAGCTTTGATCAGAAGATTTTTAAAAGTTCCGAAATCGGAACATTCTCGCCAGTAACCATCATACGGCGTTGCCACGACCAAGAAGACCCAGCCTCGTCCAACCCGGATGAACCACTTCCAGAACATCTACGCGATGTCTTAGCGGAAGCTAGTGGAAATGTTTCTCCACAACAGAAGCAAGCAGTGGCTAAATTGCTGTCCAGACTTACTACGGGTGTAAAGTTAGTTCGCCTCCACGTGGTGCACCCTGGATAGCGTCTAATATTAGACGTGAACTAAATGAACTAACCAGACCGTAACCCTCCTAGTCATGGCTTAGGAGGGCCGGGAATGCTTGCCTTAATCGGCCGGCATTGCGAGGAGAGTCCTCTATAAAAAACCCACATCGCAAGGTCGTTGGAGGGTTGGTGCCGAAGCGATGATGCTTCTGGCCGTTGTGGCCGGGCATTGGCAGGATGGTAATCCTGTCTCTAGCGTTACCCTCCCCAGGGAAACCGGGCGACCTCCCTGTGAACATGCCTCTCCATGGGATGCGGGGCTCTTCCATGGAGGCTGATTTTCCCTTGCTGCTCGTGGGAACAACATAGACACGACATATACAAACCCAAACGAGATGGGTAAAGCTCTCGATCTCCAGGAAACTGGAGAACCCATGGAGGTAGAGAAGGGGGAAGTCCCCTCTCTTACCGATAAACCAATGGAGGGGGGGGCAAGGACAATCCTGTCCCCATCCTCTGCATCTCCGTCCTGCGATGAGGAGCGGGAGCTGTTAAAGTCTCCCGTGGGACCCAAGGAGGGACGGGGTAAAAGACAACGGCTGCCTGGATCCGCAAGGAGACAGCTCAGACGACTACTCAAGGCGGGGGTGCCATATTAAACCGCCTTGAGTCAGGCACTCACGGAGTCCCGCCGATCTCGGGTGGGGGCTGGGGGCCCAGATGGGACGGTTAAACGTCTCGGTGAGCCTGGGGCCTCCACGGATGGGGCCGGCAGCGGGAAGCGACTCCGGTCGGACGGCAGCACACCTCAGCAGAGGGCTAAAAAGCCCCGTGAGGGTGCTGGCAGGAAAACATTCAGTGAGGTGACTGGAGGGGTGAGAGTGGGCATTATCCACTCTGAATATCCCTCCTCATCACTGAAGAACGAACAACTGCTGCTACTGCAGGAGGCCATACTGAAGGCTGTGCAGAGCAGTTCAGAGGAAGAACCCAATATAAGGTTCCGGGGCTGCGCAAATCGACCCGGATGGCTACTTATAAATTGCGAGGACGAGACCAGCTCGCACTGGCTGGAGCGAATAGTTGGGGGGCCCCAGCCGTGGGAGGGGGCTCGTCTTAAGCTGGTGAGAGGACAGGACCTCCCCAGGCCTCATGTCTGTGTGGCATATCTTCCGGACGGGGTGGAAACACTGACGCCCGAGGATGTGCTCGCCAGACTGAGGCGAATGAATGGTGGGCTGAACACTCGGGAGTGGACCGTACTACACCGAGTTGCGACGGGACCATCAGGACAGACATGGACATTTTCGGTCGACGATATGTCCATGAATACGCTGGAGGGAATTGGCTTCAGACCATTCTTTGGCTTCGGGCGGGTCTTGTTCCGGCCGAGGGTTAGGGGGTCTGCGACTGAGCCTAAACCCACAGCTTCTGCTACCAGCGTCGCCTGTAAACCGGCGACAGGTGCGGGCCCTTCCGGGAGTGGTGGGGGATCAATCCCCCCGTCAGTACCCTCGAGTAGTGGCACCGTGGTGGGTGGTAGCTCCACCAAAAAAACTGACCCCAAGAGAGGAGGTGGCAGGACTCAACCTTCCACTGGAACCTCCAGGGGAATACAACAGGGGAAAGGAAAGTCCACCCCTGGGATACCTACCAAAGGTAGACCCTCCTCTAGGAAGCTTGGTTATCGAGCTTCTAAAAAGGAGGAGGAACCAGCACCTTAAATCCTTTTCCCTTCGAGCTCCTTAACCTTCATCCTTATCCTTCACGAACACCTATCCCTTCCCCCATGCCCACTAATATAAGGTGCATTCAAGCAAATCTGCATCATGCTAAGGCTGCGACATACCTCCTTAGCATGAAATTAAAGGAAGAGCAAATAGATATTGCACTTCTCCAAGAGCCCTGGACCGCCAACTCGGAACGAACTAAAGGGCTGGGTAACACTTCTGGTAAGATAGTAGAGGTGGGCACTGGCACTAACCCCAGAGCCTGTATCTGGATCAGAAACAACTTGCAGTATTTTACACTTTCAGAATACTGCACCAAGGACATGGCATCCATCCATCTCGTGATCACATCCGGGGGGACCAGGCTGGAAGTAGTGGCCTGCTCGGCCTATTTCCCTGGAGACAGAGATGCAGAACAACCACCTCCAGCAGAGGTGCGGAAATTGATCGCCTACTGCAAGAGGAACAACTATCACCTCGTTATGGGGTGTGATGCGAACTCCCATCACCTGGCTTGGGGGAGCACGGACACTAACAGGCGAGGTGAGTCACTATTTGAATACTTATTAGGGGAGGAGCTAGTGGTAAACAACATAGGCTCGGAACCCACCTTTCTTACAGCTAATCGGAGAGAGGTTTTAGATCTTACGATCAGTTCAAGACTTTTGAGCTCAAAAATCCTCAAATGGAGGGTGTCGTCTGAGCCCTCTTGTTCAGACCATGCCCATATCCTATTTGAGATTGAAACAGGCCCTAGACCTGTGGTGGAGTTCGGGACCCGAGGAGGACGGATTGGGAGGGGTACAAGCAGTCCCTCGCCGCCGGACTTGGGTCCACTATCCCCACAGTGAGGGATCGTGATGAGATAGAGATTGCGGCTGAACAGATTAGGGAAGCTGTGGTCTCTGCCTATCACGAAAACTGTCCACTGAGGTCAAAGAGAGACAGTCGAGGGTCTACTTGGTGGAATAATAACCTCGAAAAACTACGTAGAGAAGTTAGACGTCTCTTCAATCGTGCTAAGATTACAGGCAACTGGGAACAATATAAAACTGCTCTAACACAGTATAACAAGGAGATTAGGAACGCAAAGAGGGAGTCCTGGAGGAGGTTCTGCGGGGACATTGATAGTGTGCCCAGCGGCGCCAGAATCCACAGGATTCTCTCACGCGACCGTGTACAGGAACTGGGATCGATAAAACGACCAGATGGTTCCTTTACTGAATCTCGGAAAGAAACGTTAGAGCTCTTAGCACACACACACTTCCCAGATTGTCTGATCCTGAGCAACGGTGAGGTCCTACCATCTGAGGGACGATCTAAACGTCCCCAAAGGGAGGACTGGCTAGTTGCTCGGAGAATAGTTACAGCCTCGGCAGTGGAGTGTGCTGTGAATCACTTCCAGCCATTCAAGTCGCCAGGGGAGGATGGGGTGGTACCGGTCCTACTACAAAAGGGACTGGAAATTCTCCTACCCTACCTTATCAGGCTGTTCAGAGCCAGTCTGGCCTGGAACTATATTCCTTCCAGCTGGACGGTGGTTAGGGGGGTTTACATTCCCCAATTGGGACGTAATGACCTCCTACCCACTTCACTGAGACCTCTCAGTATCACATCATTCCTCTTGAAGGGATTGGAAAAAATACTGGACGGACACATTAGGGGGAACATCTTACCCAAGAACCCCCTAAATACCCACCAGTATGCCTATCAAACTGGCAAATCAACTGAGTTAGCGCTCAATAACCTCGTCGAGAAGATCACACACTCTCTGGAAAATGGAGAGGTTGCGGTGGCGGCATTTCTTGACATAGAAGGAGCATTTAATAATGCATTACCGATCTCCCTCTACGAGGCCACTATCGCTAGGGGGGTGGAACCTACCATCTGTGGCTGGATTGGAAGCATGCTGCACAATCGGACCATTATTACCTCATTACGGGGAGAGGTGGTTAGCGTTAGGGCTGCGAGAGGGTGTCCTCAGGGGGGCGTTCTATCCCCCCTGCTGTGGTCCCTCTTTGTGGACGACCTGCTGGCTATCCTCGAACTCTGGGAGGTTGAGGTCCAGGCGTATGCGGATGATCTCGTCATAATGGTTAGAGGCAAGTCTGAGGAGGAACTGTCTAGTACTCTTCAAGAAGCACTAAATGTAGTCAATGATTGGTGCCGAAGGGAACAGTAGTCTGTGAACCCTCGCAAAACGATCATTGTCCCGTTCACCAGAAGAAGAAGGTTGGACAAATTAAAACCACCTAATCTTATGGGGGAAAACATACCATTCTCGGACCAAGCAAAATATCTGGAAGTTATCCTAGATAAGAAGCTCAACTGGGACAGACAGTTAGAAAATGTTATCCGCAGGGCTAAGATGTCCCTGTGGACCTGCCGGAGAATCTGTGGGAACAACTGGGGAACAAACCCCCAACAGATGTACTGGCTCTATGTAGTGGTTATCAGACCTATGATAACATATGGAGCCATAGTTTGGTGGCCTAAGGTACTTCGCGGTACCGCGAGGGCCAAACTGGCTCATCTACACAGACAAGCATGCCTGATGATAACGGGAGCGATAAGCACCGCACCATCAGTCGCTCTGGAGGTCCTCCTCAATATTCCCCCACTTCACATATGGTTGGAGAGGGTGGCGAGGTGGACAACGTACAGACTAATACAAACGGCAGATAACATGCCGAGGGAAGTCAATCTGAGAGGGTCCGGACTCCTTGATGACAGTGATTGTCACAGGATACTGGGAATGGTCTCAGACTTGATGCCTACAAAAATCAGCAGAGATCTGTCTTTCAAGACCGTCCTCCCGGAAAGGGAGGACTGGGACCGGAACCAATCGACCCTGTTGAGAGCGGACCTCTGCTGGTACTCGGACGGCTCCAAAACCAATATGGGAGTAGGAGCCGGCGCCTATGGGGGCAGCACCGATGCTAGACTATCAACTAGTCTCGGCAAGTACGCAACCATACACCAGGCAGAAGTTTATGCCATCGAGATGTGTGCAAGGGAAAGTTTAAAGGACCTATGCACAAACAAATCGATAAAGATATATGCAGATAGCCAAGCTGCAATAAAGGCTCTTGGTTCCTACCGGTGCAATTCAAAGACGGTATGGAGTTGTAAATCTGCCCTTAACGAATTGGGCAGCTGTAATGAGGTGTCGCTGGTCTGGATACCGGGTCACTCGGATCATGATGGCAACGTTGCGGCAGACACGCTTGCCAGGAGTGGTGCCGAGTGCGGCTTTATCGGACCAGAACCGGTGCTGGGAATAACAGCTTGCACAGCAAAACGCACCTTAAAAACCTGGACAGACAGAAAGACAATTCAATATTGGCAAAATCTTCCAGGATTAGCTCACTCCAAGGCCTTCATAAATGGCCTGTCTGAGTCAAGGGCTAAGAAACTACTAGAGCTGAACAGACAACAACTGAGAACTCTAGTAGGCCTATATACAGGACACTGCCGCTTGCGGCATCACATGCACCGTATTGGAATCGGTCAGGAGACCGAGTGCCGACTGTGTATGGAGGATGACGAAACAGCAGAGCACGTGCTGTGTTCCTGTCCGGCAGCGGATAGGACTAGACACCTGCTCTTTGGCAAGGTAAAGCTTGCTCCAGAGGATCTGGATCGACTTTCGCCCACAAAGGTTATCGACCTCTGCAGGAGGCTGGATTTGTTGGGCGAAATATAAACATTAGGCGTGAGCCACAATAGACCGTTGGTCGCGGTGGAAGGTCCGGTATGGACCACTCACAAACAACCTAACCTAACCTACTACGCCATCGCATTGAGAGTGGGACATCTGTACCAATCAAGCAACCACCGCGAAGGGTACCATTGGCAAAACAGCACGAAGTTGACACCATGCTAAGGGAGATGGAACAGGCACGAGTTATAGAACCATCACAAAGCCCTTGGGCCTCTCCAGTAGTGTTAGTTAAAAATAAAGATGGCTCCACAAGGTTTTGTGTAGATTACCGCTGGTTAAATGATGTCACTAAGAAAGACAGCTATCCACTTCCCAGAATTGACAACCTGTTAACCGATGGGACCCACAGAGGTTAATGGAGGACCAAAAAGAAGACCCTGATATCCAGCCAATCTACAGATGGAAGGAGACTTGCCACGAAAGACCCACTTGGTCAGAAGTTAGTGATAAAAGCGTTGCCACCAAAAGTTACTGGGCCCAGTGGGACTCCATTACAATCAAAGATAATATTCGGGTCAGGAATTGGGAGTCAGAAGATGGTACCCGCATATTGAAGCAAATAATCCTTCCGCAGCCAAGAGTCAGGGAGGTAATCGAGGAGATCCATGGCGGGGCAGGTGGAGGTCATTTAGGCGTAAAGAAAACTTTGGAAAAGGGCAGAGAACGTTTTTATTGGTTATGATGTAGAGCTGATGTGATAGAATGGTGCAAAACCTGCCAAGCGTGTGCATCCAGTAAGGGGCCTAAATTAAAAACCAGGGGATGAATGAAGCAGTACAACGTGGGAGCCCCTTTCGAAAGAATTGCAATCGACATAGCTAGTCCTTTCCCTAGAACAGACGCAGAAAATCGCTATATGCTTGTAGCCATGGATTATTTTAGCAAGTGGACAGAAGTGTTTGCAGTCCCGAATCAAGACGCCACCACCGTCGCAGAGGTATTGGTGAATAAGTTTTTCTGTATGTTTGGCGCACCACTAGAGCTCCATTCTGACCAAGGATGCAACTTCGAGTCGGCTGTATTCCAGAAGGTTTGTGAGCTTATGGGAATCAGGAAAATGAGAACTACACCCATGCACCCTTAATCTGACGGAATAGTGGAAAGATTCAATGCTACTTTGGAGTCCCACTTAAGGATATTTGCCAATGAACACCAAACGGATTGGGACCAGCACATTCCACTCTTTCTACTGGCATACCGTTCGGCTGTACATGAGACTACCGGACATACAAGAGCCAGCGTGATTTTTGGGCGAGAGTTAAGACTTCCTCCTGATCTCGTATTTGAAAAACCCACAGATGCTCCATGGTCAACTGATGAATACATAAAAGATTTGGAAAGAAGAATAGAAACCATCCACTCTGCTGTCAGAAGGCATATACGAGTAGAAAGCGACCACATAAAGACCAATTATGACGTGTGAGCTAATTCAGCTGGTTTTAAAGAAGGAGATCGTGTGTGGTTCTACAATTCAGTACGACGCAAGGGACGGTCACCGAAACTACAGAAATTATGGGAAGGTCCTTACAAGGTGGTCAAAAGGATGAATGACGTTGTCTATCGCATTCAGAGGAGCCCGAAGAGCAAGATGAAAGTGGTCCATATGCACAGACTTACGCCGTACCAAGAAATGTCAGAATTCGACCGGGACGGTCGAATATAAGAGGGGGGCAGTGTCACAACGAACACTCTGGAATGACATTTCTGGAATAGACCAGAGGTGACAGGTATAGAACAGTTTAAAATAGTGTGGAACGTCTGGAATCTCTATGGATGGTATAAATAGACGAGCGGTGCGCAGAGTAAGTTAGTTCAGTATTGAATAAGGTGATGTAAAGAAGTGATCATAGAGTATTAAGCGAGTCAACAGTAAGTGTTAGTGTATAAGGAGCGATCATAGAAGGCGATAGTGGAATATAGTTCTATGGACATTTAATAATAGAGAAGATAAATATTTTAGTCGACACTGGTGTTGGAAAATAGTTAGTAATAATAAATTAGTAGTTTGGAAAGCTGTGTTTTGTTAATCAACAAATCCAGAACCCCGTAGAACGTAACAATATATTGCAGCAACAATAAAAATGTGCGAATTACTTATGTTAAATATGCAACAAAAATCTATGTCCATCAAGAATGTTTATGGTTTTCAATGTAAAAAGCACAAAAATTTACCTGGCCTCAAACTTGTCAACTTTCTTATCCTTTGGAGCTGCTATATTTCTCATCCAAGCCAACTTGTCGATTTCAACCTTGTCAAATCCCAACCATTGATTCACATCAGCCTCTTTAAGCAATTCAGTTGGCATCGGTATTTCTCTTATATCACATTCTGAATTCTCATCTTTCTGTTTATCTGCAGAACTCGTTTCAGCAGTGGGAGGTGGATTTGGTTTTCTGCTTTTTAAAAATGCAATGAGAGCAGAATCTAACGACTGAATATACTTTTCTTGCACATTTTTTATTTCGTTTTTGGACATACCAGATATCACAGACAAATTACTTTTGTGTATTTCATCCTTCATCTTGTCCAAACATGATGGTGCCTGATCCTGATTTGAGCTGCTACTACTACTTGAGACAGATTTGTTAACCTTTGCAAATTTAGATGAACGCTGAGAAAACAAACTTTGCTGGTTGTCAATCTTATGAATCTGTAATTAAACAAGATATTTTTTACTATGTAAAAACTGGAACCTGTGATGAGCACTGATAAGTACACTTAGAGAACCCAAATCACAACAACACATATTTCAAAGACCTTACGATCGTTTCGCTGACAATGTAAGCGTCATCAGATCTAAAGAATTTAGAATTTAGAATTTTTCATATTCTGATGACTCCGACATTGTCAGCGAAACGATCGTAAGGTCTTTGAAATATATGTGTTGTGGTGATTTGGGTTATCCAAGTGTACTTATAAGATATTTTTTAACAACATAAAAACGAAAAAAATTGTTTTTACAGTAAATGTTGCAAGCCTCTTTCATTCGTTTTAGTTATTTCATTAAATTATTTTGATCAAACATTATATAGGTATATCTCATGAGATCACACATATTATAAAACCAGACACAGGGTACCCAGCAGAAATAAAAAATCAAATTCCCTGACATTTCCAGGCCCAAGTGATTTTTTCATAATTTAGATTGGATTAGATTTTATTGTGAGTGGGCTATTTCAGTCCCTCCACCGCGACCTTAGGTCTATTGTGGCTCACGTCTAATTATTTAGATTTCACCCATCAATTCCAGCTCCCTGAGGGAGTCCATATTTTCTTGAGGGTGAAAGTTTGTTCAGCAGGTGTACTGCCATCTGAGTGAAGTCGCTTGCCCAGTTCGAAGCTCAAAGAGAGATAACCTCTCTCCGAGTTCGTCTGGACCCGACATCTGTCAGTGTTTGCCTCGAGGTGGTATCATGAAGTCCCGCTCTCGAGCAGCATCCAATCTCCAAATGTAATCCGCCCCTAGAGATCTCTGCTCCCCCCAGGCTCATCTAAACCGGACACCCAACAGTGTTAGACACCCCAGCGAGGCCGTCCGTCCGTTTCGTAGCACACAGTATGGGCTCCAAACTCCGGGTGTCTACCACTCATCATCGATCAGAGCCCCCGGGACGTCTGAACACACGACACACGCCAGGGCTCAATCCAGGGCGGTATCATCTGGAACCCCGCTCCCGAGTAACAACCAAGCGAGGCCAACTGTCAGTCTCTGAGGCCACAGTGGAGGCGTCAAACTCCGGGTGCATATCACTCCCCAGAGATATCCGCCTCCCCCTAGCCTCACCTGCACCGGACCCCCGCCAGTGTTTCATTGACTCGAGGCGGTATCATGAAGTCCCGTCCTCGAGCAGCATCCAGGCGGGGTCGTTAGCCTGTATCGATACTCACAGCCACCTCCGGGTTCGTCCAGGCCCAACCCCTGCCAGCGTTAGCTTGAATTTCACCCAACAAATCGAGCTTCTGACAGGAGACGACACCTGCGAGGTGAAACTTTGTTTGACAGATGTACTACCATCTGAGCGAAGTCACTTGCTTGTCTCAAAGCTCAAAGAGAGATAACCTCTCTCCGAGTTCGTCTGGACCAGCCATCCGTCAGTGTTTGACTCGGGACAGTATCATGAAGTCCTGCATCCGAGCAGCATCCAAGTGAGGTCGTATGTCTGTTTCGAAGCTCACAGAAGAGGCCTCAACCCTTAGTTGTCTTCCACCCCTAAAGATCTCAGCTCACCTCCGGGTTCGTCTAGACCCGACACCCACCAGTGCTAGACTCAAGGCGACATCCCATCGAGCCCCGCTCCCGAGCATCGCACAAGCGAGGCCGTTCGTCCGTTCCGAAGCACACAGTGGGGGCCTCCGAGTGTTTACCACTCATCAGAGTTGTCAACCCCCTCCGGGTCGTCTAGACACACGACACCCGCCAGCACTCAACCCAAGGCGGCACCAATCCGGAACCTCGCTCCCGAGTAACAACCGTGCGAGGTCAATTGTCCATTTCTAAGCCCAGAGTGGAGGCCTCAAAATCTGGGTGTACATCACTCCCCAGAGATATCCGCCTCCCTCCAGGCCCTGGACAAGACCCCCGCCAGTGTTTAATTCCAATTAGTCGCCTTTTACGACAGGCGGGAGTTACCTTGGGCCTATTCTTTTAATTAGTCCCCGGGCCCACAGGGGACTTTTTTCATAATACTCGTAATGAACAACACACATCTCTGAATACTTTTTATCAAAAAAATAATAATAAAAATTCTGGTTTTTTAAAATCATTATCAAAGACACAAATATGGTTAATTCTGTTAACTAATACAGAAACGTGATAAATTTCTACCTGTCAAATTACTAAATTATTACACGTTTTTGCAGTAACTACTTAAGAAAATCTTGATATAAATTATTGAAAGTCCGCGTCAGTTTATCGTTGATTTCTATATTCCCCACTTCTCATAATTTCTTTACACTATCATACACAATGCGTTGCAATGATAAACTTTTCTCTTATGGATTACAATACAAATGCCCATATACAAATGCCAAATATTTACACTCGAACTTCAACTCTATGTTACATGATCATAAAGGTTAAAATATAATAAACACATTTACGCAGCTTTACGCCCCCCATAGCTAGAACGCATTTTGCATTATATGCATTCAAGGAAGAGCATTCCAAGTAAGATAAACGAATGAGACCTGTTTGAGATAGATAAAGAAGACATTATATTATATTGCCGTATGACATGTCGCGCGTTCATTGGCGGTTGCAATTAATGTACCAAACAGCAGCTCTAGGAGCAAATATTTATGTGAAAAAAAGTAATATAATATAAATATATGAATTAAAATTAAATATAAATCTGCTAGTGACACAATTTTACAAATATATAATTTCCAGGTCTAATAAACAAAATCCCATGACATTTGCGCAAAATCACGAATTTCCCTGACATTTCCCTGACATTTTAGGGGTTATTTTAAATTCCATGATTTTTCCAGGTTTTCCAGGTCGCTGGGTACCCTGCAGACATCATTTACACCTATAAATGCTATCATAATCGATATGTCTGCCCCTGAGTTCGATAACACTTGGGTCTCAGTTTTGAACCCTGATAGCAAATTCACATGTATGATGCAGGTGTCCTGTATAAGAACAAACACAGAGCCAGTATGTGTCGAGGACCATAAAATATGATGATTTAACTGAATTTATTTTCATACCAAGTTGTATCCCTAAAGAGTTATAAGGGTTCAAAATGACAAAGAAAATTAAAAAAATATATATCTGGAAAACCCTTTGATCTAAAAGAACCAAATTCAGCATGTGGAATGACCTCAATATAAGAACCAACTGATGATTACAAAATCAATGCAATCAACAAGGCTTAATCCTCGGATCCTTCATTGGATCTACATTATGATCGTCAGGCCGAGAATCCTCTCTGGGTCGTTGGTCTGGTGGTGCGGTGTGAACCAAACTACCAGCAGAAAGGAACTGATGATTACAAAATCAATGCAATCAACAAGACTCCCAATCTTTTGATAAGCATTGTGAGAGCAGTTATTAGGAGAATATTAGTTTGCTCAGCCACAGTAGCTCTAGAGATCCGAAGACCGAACTGACCACCGAAATGAAAAAGGTGGGGAAAACGAAATACAAGTGGATGAGGTAATGGAGCGATAAAAAGCCTGAAGAGAGGAAAATCAGCGGGGTACGATCGGATAAGCCCTGACATGTTGAAGAACTTAGGAGATACAGGTCAGAAATACTTACAAAGCTATACAACAGAGCGTGGAAGGAAGAAAGAATACCGGAAGACTGGGAATTGGGGAACTGGGAAAAAGGCGATAGGAGAGAATGCTCTAATTACAAAGAATTCACTATGTTGAGCGTAGTATTCAAGGTATATGAAAAAATCATAGATAGAAGAATGAGAATCGCAATAAAAGATACTTTCAAAGAACCAAAGAGTGGATTTATAAAGGGAAGAGGGGTGAAGCACCACATATTTACAATTGAACAGCTAATAGAGAAGCACAACATCATATATGCTGCTTTCATAAATTTGGAGAAAGCTTTCGACAGTGTTTCCAAAAAGACGATTTGGAGAAGCCTAAAAAAAAGGAACATAAATACACATGTACAACAACAGAAGAAACATCAGAATAAGAAATAGGTAGTTGAACAAATTCATGGCCATAGACGGACTCAGACAGGGTGGTGTGTTAAGTCCAACCCTGTTTAACTTTGTGATGGACCATATAATAAAGAAGACAGAGAGCGAATCAAAGAAATTGAAAGTGGGATGCAGAAATCTGAACTTCATCACGATCTTGGTTTGTGCGTTTGCTGATTTATCAATTTTCGCAGAAAGCGAGCAAAACCTTCAACACAACTGGAACAGGGCGCTAAAAGGAAAAGGTTTGAAAATAAATATAGTCAAAACAAAAGTCATGACATTGGGAAAAGATAATCACAAGAAGATAACAATAAAGCTGTATGAGAAAAGTGTTGAACAAACAGAAGTTTCAAATATTTAGGAGTGAAGATACAGGGTGATGGAAAGTGTGGTGCAGAATTAAATGAAAGAATAGAAAACACAATGAAGCTTAACCATGCACTGAGTAACACATTTATAAGGAGAAAAGAAATATCAATAAAAACGAATATGACAGTATACAAAATAGTGTTCAAGCCAATTCTGACATAAAGGTGCGAAAGTTGGGTTCTCTCCAAACAAGTGAAAAGCAGACTGCAGGCCGTGGAGATGAAGTATCTGAGAGCAGCAGTAAAAGACAATACAAGAAGTGATATGATAAGAAATGATAACGTCAGAGAAGAACTGAAAATAGACCCAGTGATATCAAGTATAGAAACGCTACAACTAAAGAATGAAAGAGGAATGACAAGTAAAAACGGTTTGGCAAGCAAGATTCACCACAGAAGAGGCCAAGAGGCAGACCAAGGAAGATGTGAAACGACTTGGTGGCACAGGTTGTAGAAACAAGAGTAATGGACTGGAGATCAGCAAGTTCTAGAGCTGGTCAGCTCTTTAATGGCTGGCTGGTGTAGTATGCTTGCAATATGGTAGGTGGTAGTGGACTTTTCCTTTACGTGATAGTAAAGGATTTTTTCACGCCCGAGGCAGTACCACCCCGTACATCAAGGGGCCGGTGAAGTCCCAACGGACGTTTCCGGTTCTGGTGTATGAGTCGGTTTCCCTTATAAGCAAAAATGATGATGGCTTCTCCTTGTACAAAAGATTCCGGAGGTAAAATACCCCTCCATTCGGATCTCCGGGAGAGGGGTGTACAGGGGGCGCCAACATAAAGATTTAACATATCCTTCTCCAATATAGGTGCCCTAAATTCTAACCTGAACTCCGTCCACCATTTCCTTTCTCCAGGCTAATAGGCCCGTCCTCTTCCTCACCGAAACTCAAATCAGTGCCAAAGCAGCCACTAATCACCTTAATTTCCCGGGGTATGAGCTCCTCACTTCCTTTAGATTGCATGGAGGCGTGTGCGCGTACGTCCGTAGCAATCTACCCTGCACCAGGCTCCCCAATTTAGAAGCTGGAAGAAAAGACATACTATGGATAAAACTCTCTCTCAGGGCTGCAACTAAATTCATCTGTCGCATTTACCGGTCACCTTCTGACAACAACTTTGTCCAGCTCTTTTGACTACCTTTCTGAAAAAACCGACCATCTGATTTCTAAATATCCTTTCTCCGAGGTCACTATTCTTGGCCACTTCAATGTCCATAATAAGGAATGGCTAGGATCCTCATAAACCGATCCACAAGGAACAGCAGCGGAGGCCTTTGCAGTCAGCAATTCTTTAGCCAATATGGTTCAGCAACCTACTTACTTTCCTCGCATCCCAACACACAGCTCAAATCCCTTGGATCTCCTTCTTACTACAAATCCTGACTGCTATAACATATCAGTCACCGCCCCCCTTAGTTGCTCAGACCACGGCATGATCACTGCTTCCTGCGCAATTCAACCCGAGGTCACACAGTCATCACACCCACATATCGTTTGGCACTACAACTCCGTGAACTGGGACGAAATGCGAGATTACTTTTCCTCATTGCCATGGGCGTCTGTCTGCTTCTCTCATCCTGACCCCTCTGATATCTCACAAAACGTCACCGAAATTATCCAAGCTGGCATGGAATTATTTACTTCACGTACACAGAAAACCTCTTCAGCCACTCAAAAGCCCTGGTTCTCTAAATCCTGTGACAAGGCCAGATTGGAAAAGGTCAAAGCTCACAAAACGCTTCTACACAATCCCAGTCAAGAAAACCGTCAAGCATTTAACGACGCAAGAAACCGCTACGTCCGCATTCTTTCTGAGGCAAAAAACTCAATTAATAACCACATCAAAAACAAAGTCCTCTCAAGCTCCAACGGCAGCAAACCCTTCTGGACTCTTGCTAAATCTATTGGGAATAGTTTCTGCAAGAGCACGTTCCCACCTCTTGTATCAGGGGATGAAATTGTTTCTACAGCCCTGGGCAAGGCTGAACTTTTTGCCTCGATGTTCGCTGGAAATTCTACTCTCAACCCACCTCCAAATGTTCAACCACCAACAGTCCCCAATGTGGCTCATAAAATGACAGGTATCATTTTTAACACTAAAAAGGTATGAAAGATGCTCTCTTCTCTTAATACCAGGAAAGCCTCCGACCTTGACGAGATCCCAGCAATTGTTCTCAAAAAATGCGCTCCAGAACTTGCTCCTGTCCTGACTCGTCTGTTTCAGACATCTTACAATAGAGGGATATTCCCTAGTAACTGGAAAACTGCTCGAGTACAACCCGTCCCCAAGAAAGGATCCAAAGCGCTTCCTAGCAACTACAGGCCTATTTCTCTCCTTTCAGTTGTCTCTAAAGTGATGGAAAAGTATATAAACACCGAATTACTCGAATTTCTTGAAAAACACAGTCTAATCCACGACAGGCAGTATGGATTCCGTCAGCGCAGATCAACTGCCGACCTCCTTTCCTTTGTCACCCATTCTTGGAACAAGTCTATGGAACTACACGGTAAATCCCAGATTGTCGCCTTAGACATATCCAAAGCATTCGACCAGGTCTGGCATGCAGCGCTGCTTAATAAACTTCCGGCCTATGGCCTACCACCAAAACTCTGTACCTGGACAGCCAATGTCCTCTCCAACCGGAGCATTTCTGTTGTCGTGGATGGCCATTCCTCTAAACTGTATCCAATTAATGCAGGAGTTCCTCAAGGTTCAGCTTTAGCCCCTACTTCATTTCTTCTCTACATCAATGACCTCCTCTCTAGCACATCCAACCCAGTTCACAGTTACACGGACGACAGCACCCTCCACTTAAATATACAATATTCTAAGCCTGTCTCTTCAGCCCAATTAGATGAGGATTGCAGACTCATGGAGGGTTCTATCTCCGTGGATCTCCAAAAAATATTAGACTGGGGAAGTAGAAATCTTGTACAATTTAACCCCACCAAATCACAGTCTTGCTTTCTTTCTCATAAGAGATACACAAGCCCTAGACTCATCACAATGAACAGCCAAGTTATTCAAAGTAATGAGTCCTTTTCACTTGTTGGCATTTCTGTGAATCGGAATTTGAATTGGCATCAACAAGTCACATCAATTGCAGAAGCGGCTGCTAAGAAATTAGGTTTCCTCTTCCGGGCTCGCAATTACTTTTCACCACTTATATACTTCACAAATAAGACCAAACCTCGAATACTGCTCCCACATCTGGGGTGCTGCTGCCGCTTCAACCCTCGCTATCCTGGACTCCATTCCGAAGAGAGCTATACGTCTCATCGGTGACCCTACCCTCACCCAAAGGCTGCCATCTCTTGCCCACCGACGTGCCATTGGTGACCTCTCTCTCTTTTATAGATATCTGCACGGGCAGTGCTCAGAGGAGCTTTCTTCCATAGTTCCTCCACCTGCTGCCCCCAACAGATCTACCAGGGGAACAGAGTGAATGCACTCTTTTACTGTCCAGGTTACCAGACATAGAACATCTTGTTATGCCCGCTCTTTTGTCCTGAGGACTTCAAAGTTGTGGAATTCCTTGCCAGCACATGTTTTGCCTTCTCTCCCGAACCTCCAAACCTTCAAGTCCAGAATTCACAAGTTGCCTCTTTCCTCCTTGTCGATACCCACGGTACGATAGTATTTAGGCTGTAAGCCCTCGTGGTGTGTTGTTGAAATAAAAAAATAAAATAAAAACATAAAAAAAAATAAACATAAAAAAAAGAGAAAAGCTAAAAATAAGAAGGATGGGCACAATTTGTGCACCAAAAATGTTAAGAAAGTACACCCTAACACATAAGGGTATTAATAGGCTTAGAAGAAAATAGGGGATACATTATTAGTATTGTATAGGTAACATCTTTTACTCAGCTGATAGTGTTAGTCTATTAAATATAAAAATATTTTGATAGTCTCGTACTGATGCCTTACAAAGCATCATATTTCAGAAAATGACATCTACCATTCTGAATCAAATTACGATTCACAGTTCTGCAGTTACAAGATACACTAAAATATTTAGATCAAGCGCAAAGTTTGATAATTATGTAAGTAGGTAATACTGTTTGTGAAAACAAAACAATTTAACTATCAAAAATTGAAATACCTCTGGAACCTATAGGGGAGCTCGTAAGTTTAAAAAATACATACATCCTTATCATTCAAAAATATATAAAAAATGGGATCAGGTCAGTAATAAAATACATAAAACAAATGATACTACATATTAAATATAAGTATACTAACATTGATTTTTCTCACTTTAGGAAAACCTTCTTTTGGTACAAAATGCATTTCAGTGTCGACAATCTCATTTTCATTATGGTGTCTTTCTCTAACACAACCAATACTTGCATCAGGTATACTTTCAAATGTTTTTGATATCTGTTCAGAAATATGCACTTCCTGTATATTTGCAGTATGTTCAGCTTTACCTACATAAAAATAACAATTTTACTTTACTAATATCATTATTATTAGCAAATACTATATAATGACAATACGGGACACTCCTATGCTTTAGCATTGGTGATATTTGTGACAAAAACACTAGCGCCACCACGCATGAACTACTGACAACTGAGCCGGTGTGCTAAGTTATAATTCGAACAATTAGATATTCCACAAGCCCTACCACTCATATTTGTTATTAAAAACACAGCTCAAACTTAACTGTACACAGTTAATCAAAACCGATTGCTAATCTTGACATATGAACACATTCCTGAACGACGTAATATCAGTACTAACCGCTAGGGACGCTGATATTTTTGTCACACAAAATCGGCCGGAGTGTCCTGTATTGTCATTTATAGTATTTGTTATTAGTGATTTTTTTATGAGAAAATCTTATTGCAAAAAATCATTATCAAGTTCACCCTTGTATTATTTTTATGAATAAGTTAATTGGAGGTTTCTATATTTTGAAAAACAAACTTCAATTCTCATGTTAAAATGTAAATCATTACATTTAAAATTTAAATTAGATGCATATAATTAAGAATTGAAAAAATTATGGGGGTACCTTTTTTTTGGTAAGTGCTTTCAAATTTCACAGCACCAGTTGTACTTGGTCTCTGCTTAAGAAACTCTTCTTGAAGATTTAAAATATCTTCATCTGTTTCACCAGGTTTCGGTCTAGGAATCATTTCACTTTTCTGAAATCAAATTTTGTTGTTTCTTAGGCAATTTAACTTTAGCAAGAAAATAATTAACTGACACACTTGGTTATTTTAAGCTGTAGGCGATCCTTAAGTAGATCGCCGTAATATTATTAGTATTATAATTATTCACTTTAAAAAAACTAAGTAAGGTCAATGTTTTATGTTTTTGGTAAATATTTCAAAGTAATTGGGTAGGTTATGTTTATATTTACTCATAGCATCAATGACGTTACGTCATTGCATAGCATATAGTATAGAGAAACAAACTGGTTGATAGTTTAGTTTCTATTTCTGTTTTCTCGTTTCTATATGCGTTTCTTTCATATTTCCACTGACATATTTAGAGGCTTAGATAAACCTAAAAGAAACGAAATTGTTTTCTCCGTAATCAGTAATCATAATGAACACTTCTTTATATTATGTAAGACATTTTATGATAATGTGGAAGCCGATACTTGATTTAAATCTATTATCAACTTAGGTAAATCGACAAATTGATATACCTACACTATTTTATAGAATGTAATGTATAATTGCTTCAGTTCCGCTGACGTGCTCAGTTTTGTCAAATACAGAATGAAGGCAGATTTTAAATTTAATACCTACTCCTTGTTGAACGTACCTTTTTGTCTCCCCAGATAAATTGCTAAGACCCAAAACTAACGGTTTTATTGAATTTTCATTTTAAAAAAATTCAATATTAGAGAGGTATCGATGGTGAGCACCGGATTACACAACTTTGCCCTAATTTAACCGACCTCATATATCTTAAGATAAGCGAGTTCCCCATGGTGAGCCTCGTAAATCGGGCACCCTGCATATATATATATATATATATATATATATATATATATATATATATATATATATATATATATATATATATATATATATATATATATATATCACACCGATAACTCAACAAATAATGGACCGATTTTAATTAAATTTAGCATGTACCTTCCTTTTGCAAGTGGCTTGGATAAATTCGTTAGCCAGGAAAATCGAACCAGATTTTCCGGGAAACTTTTGGGTTTGCTTTCGGAAAAAAATCTATCTCCAAATATTGAAAAGCTATGGTAACTAAATTTGGTGCGTAAGTTTATGATATTAAAAAGAAACTATATACCAAAGTCTATATTTCTATGTTACAAGAAAAAATATTTGGTGCTAGATCATTTCTATGAAAATTCACTACCATAACGCACTTGCTGCGTCCAGATTTTTTTGGGATTGTGAGGGTATTTTATCATAGATCTTAAAGAGCGCAACGCCACAGTCAACGGGGCATATTTTACAACACTCCTGAAGAAATTACTACAAAATATTCGCGATAAAAGACGTCTGAAACTGACCAGAGGCATGCGTTTGTCCCATGAGAATGCACCCGTGCGCACAGCTGGAATTGCACAAGCCGCAATTTGTGGCTGTGGTTTCGAACAAATTGATCACGCTCCGTATAGTCCAGATATGGCACCCATAGACCACTACTTTATTTGTAAATTTGAAAAAGGACCTTCCCAGGCGCCATTTCAGTGACGACGAAGAGGTGAAAGCTGCAGTTTGAGCATATTTTGAGGACAAACCGAAAGAATATTTGTTAGATGTATTGAATTGTTGCTAAAACGATGTAGTAAGTGCATTTTTTATTGCGAATAACCTTGTTTTAAGTGAGTAGAGTTGGACTTCTATAACATCACTCTTCACGTGACGTCATAGAAGGTGCCGGGAAATATGCACATTAGCATATCTTGTAAGTCATTTAATATCATGAATAGCTATGCTTACGAGATGGCCGGATAGTCTGCGTAGCTCAGGCCAACTAACCTTGAGAATAGAATAGAATAGCTTATGCTTGAGGTTGGGATGGTTTAGTTATTATACTCATAATATACACACTTCTTAGTTGGCAACGGCAACACTGTAGTTGTGACAACTGACAACTTGACAACCTAACCTCTAAAGGCGAAATATGAAATGAAAATGAAATAATATTTTGCAGAAGTTGTACTAATAACTACCTACACAACGACACACTTCTTGTAGTCTCGGTCCTATGATTGTTTATATATCCAAATTGTGAATTTTATTTTAATAATATCAAAATGTCTTTGCCACAAATACAGAGCGATGAAAGAGAAGTTCTGTTATCAATATATGAAGGTGATGAGTGTTTTAAAGAAATTAAACCTAATGTATTCCAATACAGGGTAAGCTTGTCAAAAATGTTTTTATTCACTATTTTAACTTCACTTATTTGTACAGTTTGGAGAAAATGATACACCACAGTCTTTTATATTAGAAGTTAAATGGGATGAAACCTATCCAGCTGACTTACCGAATATTGAAATGGACATTTTCTACAATAAACATATGTAAGTATGCCCTATATTAAGTATGTGCGATTTCCTGCAAAACAGGTTAATTTTGTTGCTTGCAAGCTTTAATTGTTAAACATATGAAAGACAGGTAAATATATATTTTAGAGGCCAACCAATAAAAGATAAAATAGTCAATATGGTATTAGCAGAAGCTGAACAGAATTTAGGCATGTCAATGACTTATACATTATTTGAATATGTTAAAGAACACTTTGAGGACCTACTAAATAATGAATCTTGTGTGTGTGCTGATACTGAAGATAATGCAGAGGAAAAGAAACCTGTAGTAACTGAAAATGATGAACAGGTTTGTACTATTTAATTTTTATATTTTTACTTTTTGGCCAACCATGTTTAGTTTAAATAATTTGTAAAAGTAAGCCTTTTTAGAAACAAGGAATGTCCAAAACATGCTGAATTTTTTTTTGTTGCTTGCTATGGTAATTCTACAGTTTAACTCCCCCAACTTGCCCCTAAAGTAAACATATGTCAAGGTCACATGAAAAACATGTGCAGTGTTACCAGATTTTCACCTGCTATTGCCCAACCCCCTTCTCCCCATACATTCTCATCCCAAAGACTTGGGTTCGCACCATTGAAAAGCTAGAGTAAGGGAAAACCATGGACAACATTGTACACATTCTCCCATGCAATATGATACACGTAAAATGTTGCGGTAGTTAAACTGTAGGATTACCCTTGCTAGTAATAAAGGTAGCCAAAAAATGGTATTCTTGAATTCTTTGTTTTATAACCTAAAAATTAGAGGTGGGTGAAACATCTTTTTTAATGCAGCAGTGACAGATTGTCATTGCTTAATTTGTGTAGCAGTGATAAATACCAGCTACATTTTGGTGCAATATTGGATGTGCCATCCTGATGGACTGATACACAATAGACTACCACTGCCTGCTACACTATGGAGAAATATTTTAAGTTTGGGGCAATAGACGCCTGCTACTCTGGTACCTTCGGAGTACAATTTTTGTTTTTAGTGTTGTGCCAATCGATTATGGACTGTCTTTATACTCTTTACTTGTTTTCATTTACTTCATCCTGTTCTTGTATTATTGAATTAATCCTAATTCTAGCTTAACAAGCCAAATCTACAGGATCACTGTCAGTATTATATATATATATATATATATATATATATATATATATATATATATATATATATATATATATATATATATATATATATATATATATATATATATATATATATATATATATATATATATATATATATATATATATATATGAATACAGAAGGATTCTATTTTAAATAAAATATAGAAAATAGCAATAGAAACATACTATAATCATATGGAAAAACTTTTTAGGGCCAAACTCGTGTAAACTATGTAAATAATTATTAGATTTTGATTGATATATAGGGTGCTAAAGTTTAATATTTCGTGAACAGTTTTTATTAATTATCAGTAACCAACTAGCTTAAACTTTGAAGCGTAATCACATCTTACATGAGGCTGTTTAAAAAGCGAAGTTACCTAGCTCCTAAAATACACAACAAAAGTTTACTTTTACATTACCAAAGTAGTCTCATATTGTAATTCAGACTCTTCATTTGTGTAGTAGTTAAGACAGAGCTCATTGGAATTAATTAATTGATTAATTACAGAATAATTTATTGGAATTTTCTTGAAAAAAAAAAATTAAGACCTTGTATCTCCCCTTAACCTACTTCCATGGCTTTGGTCAATCACAGATGCCAGGAAATTTTGCTGAAGCTCTATCATTTGTAAGCAATACAGGGATCTTTTACATGCCAAACACTGTACCCAGGAGCGATGGCTTGACTTGCTCAGATTAAATACCTTGGCCTCAGAAAAAGATATGTTCAAATATGTAAACTATAAACGTAATTCAATAGCTCATTATACTTTGGTTTATATTGTGAACATCAAATATACCCTACAAATAGTGATTATGTGGCAAACTGTCTTGTGTTTTGTGCAAGTATGGTTGCCAAACAACATAAGCTAAACGTGAGAAATAATAAACATTTTCGTTTTATTTAAATTTTATTCAAAACTTTCTGAAAATTTGCTCCTTTTTTAGCAATTAAATTCCAATAAAATTCCCTTTAAGCCCTATGTACAACTGCATTTTTTAGTTTTTTAGAAAAAGAAATGAGCAATTGTATTTTTCATTTAGTAAATACTCAAGATGACCACCATTGGCTTCCATACAATAATACAGTCTGTGCTCAAATTATTTTCTAGAATTTTCCAACATCTGTGGGGTTATTCTGTGACATTCAGTAGTAATTATCTTGCTCTGTTCCGGCAGATCTGTGGTTGAGTTTGAAAGACCTTAGTAGTAGTAGTAGCAGTGGTGGGGAAGCTAACGCCAGACAAGTAGGCCACAATGGGCCCTTTTTGCCAACACCGGCAACCCAACAACCATGCTCTACACTTCCTCGGTTCTGTCACCAAACTACCTCGACCTCGAAATGAAGGCCATGATGATCTTCCATTGGACGGAACTTATCTGGCTCCTCTGCAGAATCCTCGAACCTAACAATTCTGATTGAAGACTCCCAAAAGCCTAGCATTTACACAGGTAGTGGTACGACGTCTCTTCATTCTTGCTACATTCCTGGCAAATGGGATCCTTTTCAAAACCTTTCAATGTGAGGTGTCTTCTAATAGCTCAGTGGCCTACAGCACCGCTATGATGCGGCGAAGCGCAGGTCGACCCCTACCGAGAAGCCAGACAGTCTTGTCTCTGTCCGGCCCATCCACGAAGTTCCTCGCCTGCCTACAGCTACCGACCGACCCCCAGTGCCTCTCCATGGCCTCTTCAGTTCACCTGTCTAGGGCGACGGAGACCGCCTTCCTACTTATGCCTATCGCAGGCTCCGGGTCACAGAACGGCCCCCGGGAACCCAGCCTTGCGAAATTATTCGCCACCTCATTCCAGCGCCGCCACAGTGCCCCGGAGCCCATAAATATCCCCATAAATAAAGCCTAGGGGTTTAGATCTGAAGATGTAGCTAGCCATTCAATAGGACATCTGCTTCCTATCCAAACAAAAAACAAAAAAATTAGACAAACCTGAATTACGAACTAGCTTTAATCTGGGAATATTCTTCGTAAATTTTCAACATTGCATCTCCTTTAAATGATCTGTTATGTCAAAATCAAATAACAACCTACCTGGGTAATGAAAATTGCACCAACGATTTGAAGTGAGGAAATGTATCACTGCGATAGTGGCATTTATGTCTGTTTATAACTCTGTTTAATGAAAACGTGCATTAGTTAGAAAAACTAGTGTAACAGAGCAGCTCCGGATCATTGATAATTCTTCCACTCATGTCTTCACAAGATTAGAGCCTCCTGTCATTGTCATTATCATCTTCATTCAACTTTATTTGTGTGTGTGTGTCGGGGGTAGTGGGGGCTGGTGGTAATTGTACGTTTGCAAAATGTTGTGGATACTGGATCAAGCTATACATGTTGCTGCAGATAATTGACCAATGCTCTGATTTTTATTTTTCTCAAGTTGTACTATTACACCCACTTCCGTTGCTTTTTCCCTTACACTCTGTGCTCGCTCATCCTTATTGCAAACCGAACCAGTTTCTTAGAATTTTTGCAATATTCTATAAATATTAACATCACTTACAATAATTGCTCTACTACATAGATTATTTCCATAATAAATTCACACAATTTCAATGTACTCTAGAATAGTGTAAGTCATTTTAGTAATAATTTAATCACAAATGAACACTTTAAAACAAATTTAGTAAAAAAATTTATTGAAACACACCACACACAGTAAAATAAAACATAACATAAAATTATGAAAAACCTACCTACGGATTATCATCATTTCTACTTCCTTCTTTCCAACTTGTACACGTTATCAATCAAAACACAAGACTAAAAAAGTTTTCCTTTTTCAAAATCCAGTAACCACCAAAGTTTTTATTATTTTCAAAAATTAATCGATGGCTTAAAAACGAAATACATACGTTAGATTTTTTATTTTAAAGGTTTTGAAAAACATATCTAAGAAACTATTCTGTAGATTTTAAAATTGCAGCTTTGGATAAAGAATCAAGAGCTTTAAAAAAATACAACTTAACCTGTCGTCCTCATTCAAATTAAGCAGCTGAAGGTCACACACGTTAGGGGTTAAATGCTAAAAATTCTGTTGTAATTCAAAAAAGTGCCTTCCTCGAAAGCAAAATTGGTGTGTTTTAGGATTTTTACAAATTCTGAGCACTTTTCAGGAAAACCCTGGTGCAACCTTTTACAATAGAGAACCCTGTATACTCTCTTTCTAAATCTTAACTGCCAGATACTTAAACATGTAATCCTAATCTTGCTTTTGAAAATTTTTTTAATACAAATTCTCCTGGCTCATCTGTTGACCTGTCTTGGGTTCGGAAAATTTGTGCAGCCCATTTGCTGCAAAATTTTCAGTGTATATCAATGTATTTAAAACAAAAATTGTGACATTTTTATATATTTTGCTATTTCAGGATGCAAGTAAAAAGGTATTAAAAAAGGAAGCCCTAACAAAAGCCCAAAAACGCAGACAGTGGTGTAAACTGGATGCCACAGGTGAGAAACCAAGAGGCTGGAATTGGATCGATGTTGTAAAGCATTTATCACAAACTGGAGCTAAAAGTTCTCTTACATCTGGATCTTGAATGAATATCATCTTTTGATTGGTTGTTTAAATTCATTTGTATTTACATACACGATGGTAAAATTAAAGCTCTTTTGGCATTTTTCTGTTAATTTCATCATATTAACTGTATTATTTAGTGGTTTAAGAGAGATATAGCACATGTTGCCGTTGTGAATTTTCGAAAATATTTGCTTATGATAAAATCACAAGTTTGAAATTTTCATGCTGACCTCAAATTTCTCGTTTTTTTTAAACGTGGGTCTATATCCGCGACTATGGCCAATCACCGACGCCAGGGAGCAGTTTCGCCTCATTATCCTGTACATTTTGCTGAACCACTGCCTTTTTGGTAAAGAGGGTAGGGATCTTTAACGTGTCCAACATCGCATGGTACACGGTACCGACGACTTTACGCCCCCTTCGAAGGGCGGAACGTGCAGGCATTTAACTTGCTCAAACACAATGCCACAACCTCGGTTGATGATAATTTTGCAGTATGTACTGAAAAGGTGAAAGGGGAGCCCTGGGAATTGAACCCAGTACCCTTGGGTCCAGACACACACGTTCTTACCATTGGACCACCGTGGCTTTCTCAGGTTCTGCAAATCGAGTATCTAAAGTCTTCTAACCCCTACTCAGGGTACCCACCGACCTGGAAAACCGGGAAAAATCAAGGAATTTGAAATACCTCCTAAAATGTCAAGGAAGTTTGTGATTTTGCTCAAATGTCATGAAAGTTATACAGTAGATCTGGAAATTATATATTTACAAAATTCCATCACTAGCAGATTCATTGTTATTTTGATTATATATATATATATATATATATATATATATATATATATATATATATATATATATATATATATATATATATATATATATATATATATATATATATATATATATATATATTTATGTGTCACACCTACAACTAAAAAAATAATGGACCGATTTTGATAAAATGATGTGAGTACCTTCCTTTCGCGAGTGGCTTAGATAAGTTCGTTAGCCAGGAAAATCCGCCGAGTTTTCCCGGAAAATGTTGGTTTCTTTTGAAAAAAAATCGAAAAAAATTTATATCTCCGGAATTAACAAAGCAACGGCAACGAAATTTGGTACACGGGTTTATATCATTATAGGTAAGCTACATACCAAAATTTAGCGCTGTAGGTTAAAAGACAAAAAAGTTACATGCATTTAAAGAAAAATAAATTAGGGTTTTCCTCAAAACGTCAAAGTCGCGATTTAAAACGTCAAAATTGTTAATATTTAGGCAATGAACCTGAAATTAATATGATCTATGGAAGGAAAATGTCTCAAGAATAATGTTTTACAAAGCCTGAACTCTTAGTTTCAATCGTCATTGTCCTTCATTTTACTAAAATATTCCCAGAAAATTCATTTCAAATAGACCCTTTCTCTGATCCTTTAGCAGTAGTGTTGGCTATAGAGTTTATCGTTTAATGGTATATCATTTTTGTCGAATTTTCGTAAAAAATAATTAAAATGCAATATATCCGTTATTATGCAAGTTACGAAAAAAAGTTGTATACATTAATTGTAGTGTGTCTTAAGCTACATCTCAAAAAATATTTCCACAATTACAGGATGGCCCATAAGTCTCTGGTGATTCAAATTTTCTTTTTTTTTGTGAATTTTTTTAATCGAACATGCCCTATGTTATTGCATTTTTGCATTTTCCATCGAAATATAATACGTCTTTGTAAGAAAAAAAATTCGGGACGCAGCAAGTGCATTATGGTAGCGAATTTTCATTAAATGCTTCCAATTTTGAATCAATTTGCTATTAACCTATAAGGTTTACCAGAAAACCAGTTTTTTCGGGAACAATTTAAGTTTACTTTCGGAAATTTTTGTACATTTTCAAACAATAAAGTTATTTTGATGAAACATAGCACATTGTTTCTAATATATAGATTATACTGGTAAGCAAATTTGGTGCCTGCTTTCTTAAAAAAAACATATTTGCTATTAAAAACATTTTTATGAAAATTCACTACCATAACGCACTTGCTGCGTCCAGAGTTTTTCATTAATTGAAACCGCCAATGAATGTGGCGCATGTCACATGCGCCAATACAAATATAGCATCTTCTTCATCTGAAACACGTCTTATTCGTTCAACTTACTTTGAGTGTTCTTCCTTGAATGCATAAAATTCAAAATGCATTCATCTAGTTATTGGTGGCGTAGAGCTGTGAATGTGTTTATTCAATTTTAACCTTGATGACCATATAACATAGGGTTAAAGTTAAAGCGAAAATATTGGGCATTTGTATGGATATTTTTATCCTAATCGACAAGAGAAAACTTTAATATTGCAACACATTGTTTATGATACGTTAAAGAAATTAGCAGGAGTGGGAAATGTATAAATCAAATGATAAGCAGAGGCAGTATGTCAGAAATTCATATCATGAATATATAATCATTCTTGATGAAAATCAGAAGACAATGCTTGAGATGAGCAAAGTATAGAAAATGAAACATAAGGCATGTAGAGAAATGTCAAAACTAGAAATGAGGAAAAAGCACATTAAAGAAAATGCAAAATACAAAACTGAAGTTTTAAAACTTAAAATTACCACATTGAGAAAATATGTAGGAATAATTCCTACCATCATATTTCAATGTGGTCATTTCTCTTGGCCTTTTTGTTTTATAATAAAAATTTGAGGTCTGAATTATTATTGTTTTTTAAAAACCTTTATTTTATTGAGTAAGAAGATGTGTTTTCATTCCAATGCTTGTACAGTGGTTACAATATGGTTCATGTGGCTCATTTAGGTTAAAATTAATGAAACTTTGTTAAGCAGTTACTGCAAAAATGTGTAATAAACCAGTGACGGCTGGTGATAAGGGGCACGGGGGCACGTGCCCATCCCAAATTTCAATAGAAAAAATATATTTCTTTTGTTTTAATTTACTATAAATGACTGTTACAATGTTACAATAATATCAGTTAATTATATATGGCAAACTATTCTTATTCTAATTATTATTCCTGTTATACCGCAAATAATGATTTTTATCACATATATATGACAGACTCAGCACCACGATACTGTACTTTATTCTACGGTGAACTTTGATTTGCATCGAGATACCGTCATTGCATTACGCTTGCTTGGGCATTTGAATAAACATTTAAAGGCGTGGGCACATAGTTATCCAGCCCCCGTTTGTCATCGGACTTGCCACGATCGCAGATCTAACACGGCGACAATGTCCTTAAACCCGATTTTAAAACCGGCTGAAGGGGTCACACATGTTGTGACCGTTTTGTTGAAATTGTAAAAGTAAGGTTGGAATTATCAGACACTGAATATGTGCCAGTAGAAACTAGCTCCAAAAGACTGAGATATGCTGAGGGCATAGGTGATAATCGTAGAAGTGCTGCAATAGACATAGTGCTTTCTTAAATTTTCTAAAGCAAAATAACCTTAAAGAAGCATTTTCTGAAATTTATCAACTATGTAATATTGTAGCAACGATTCCAATGACCACTTCAGAAAGCGAAAGGTGCTTTTCTACTTTAAATGCGTTGACATTTTTAAGAAATACCATGAGTCAAGACAGACTTACAGCCTTGGCCATGTTGTCCATTGAGAGAAAAATGGTGAAACAAATCCGGGACTTTAATGAAAAAGTGATTAACATTTTTGTGAAAAATAAGGACAGGCGAGCTGATTTCCTCTACAAGTAACGGTAAGATACCTATATAAACTTTTTTCATATGTTGCCACCCATTATTTTAATTTATTTATGTCTGTGATGTTCGTGATTAAATATTATTTCAAATAGCTACCAATTTCCCAAAAAGTATTCTTATGAAAGTCTGTATTTTTGTATGAAAGAATTTTTCATTGAAATTCTGAAGCGTCAGGAAAACGTGTGACCTTGAAAATGTTCAAAATTTTCGCTTGCGGCACCACTGGTTACTAATAGGCAATCTTACTTATGAACCCTGTGCCCACCCATGTGAGACACCCACTGTAATAAACTCAAGTCAATCAAGAGGTGGGGAGTTATCACTTTTCTGTGTTAGTATAACAGAATTAAGCATATTTGTGTTTTCTTTTTCTATGTTTTTAGTGAATTTTCTTTTAAAAAAATTCACTAATGAGGAGATCCCTACTTTTCAATTTTGAAAAAATTTCTTCAAATGAGCGCTAATTATCTCCGGAAAAAACAAAGTAAGGGCAACCAAATTTGGTAGACGAGTTTATGTAGTTATAGGTAAATTACCTACCAAAATTTAGCTCTGTAAGTCAAAAGACAAAAAAGTTATAGGTATTTAAAGAAAAATAAATTGGGGTTTTCCTCAAAACGTCAAAGTCGCAATTTAAAACGTCAAAATTGGCAACATTTAGGCAAAGAACTGGAATCTAATACCGGCTATGGAAAGAAAATGTCTCAAGAAGAATGTTTTACAAACCCTGAAGTCTTAGTTTCAAACGTCATTGTCCTTCATTTTACTAAAATATTTCCAGAAAATTCAGTTTAATAGACCCTTTCTCTGATGTTTGGCAGTAGCCTTAGCTATAGAGTTTATCGTTTAATGGTATATAATTTTTGTCAAATTTCCGTAAAAAATCAATAAAGCTCAATATATCCGTTATTATACAAGATATGAAAAAAAATGTATCCATTAATTATAGGGTGTCTTGAGCTACATCATAAAAAATTATTTCTACAATCACAGGACACAGGATGGCCCATAAGTCGTTGATGATACAAATTTCCTTTTTTTTTTAGCCAAACACGCCTTATGATATTGCATTTTTGCATTTTACATCGAAATATAATGCATGTTTGTTGTAAGAAAAGAAATTCTGGACGCAGCAAGTGCGCTATGGTAGCGAATTTTGATTAAATGCTTCATATTTGAATAGCTCAATTTGCTATTAACCTATAAGGTTGACCAAGAAACGAGTTTTTTCGGGGACACTTTAAGTATACTTTCGGAAATTTTTGTACATTTTCAAACAATAAAGTTATTTTGATGAAACATTGCACATCGTTTTTTATATATAGGTTATACTGGTAACCAAATTTGATGCCTGCTTTCTTTTAAAAAAACACATATTTGCTATTAAAAACATTTTAATGAAAATTCACTATTATAACGCACTTGCTGCGTGTAGACTTTTATGTTGTTAAAAAGTATTCAGAGATATGTGTCGTTTATTTCAAGTATCATGAAAATTTAACTCAAGGGCCTGGAAATGTCAGGGAATTAGATTTTTGATTTCTGCTGAGTACCCTGCTAGTGCTAAGTTTTAAATGGCACTCGCTTCTCAAATGCTCGTGGTAGATATATCGCCCAATAATGTGGCTACAAAGTATCGAGCACCAAACATTAAACCCAAATTTTAGTTGCACCCACACCTGCCTAACTTAGTGTAAATTTTCTTTAGTCTGATAATAACGGAGATAGCAATAATGCGCCCAAAAAAAGAAAATTTGTATCACCAACGACTTATGGGCCAGCCTGTGATTGTAGTAAAAATAATTTTTTAAGATGTAGCTCAAGACACCTTATAATTAATGTATACTTTTTTTTCATATCTTGTATAATAACATATTGAGGTTTATTGATTTTTCACGAAAATTCGACAAAAATTATATACCATTAAACGATAAACTCTATAGCTAAGACTACTGCCAAGCATCAGAGAAAGGGTCTATTTGAAATGAATTTTCTGGAAATATTTTAGTAAAATGAAGGACAATGACGTTTGAAACTAAGACTTCGGGGTTTGTAAAACATTCTTCTTGAAACATTTTCTTTCCATAGCCCGTGTTAAATTCAGGTTCTTTGCCTAAATGTTGCCAATTTTGACGTTTTAAATTGCGAATTTGACGTTTTGAGGAAAACCCTAATTTATTTTTCTTTAAATGCCTATAACTTTTTTGCCTTTTAACCTACAGAGCTAAATTTTGGTACGTAATTTACCTATAACGATATGAACCTGCGTACCAAATTTGGATGCCCTTACTTTATTTCCCGAGATATATATTTTTTTCATTGGAAACACAAAATTTTCCGGGAAAACCCCGGCCTATTTTCCTGGCTAACGAACTTATTCAAGCCACTTGCAAAAGGAAGGTATGTGCCAAATTTAATCAAAATCGGCCCATTATTTTTTGAGTTATCGGTGTGATACATATATATATATATATATATATATATATATATATATATATATATATATATATATATATATATATATATATATATATATATAAATCAAAAATTGAAACTGACCCCGGATATGCGTTCTAGGAGTCCTAGATCGCGCTCATTTGAAGAAATTGTTTCAAAATTCAAAAGTCGGGATCTCCTCATTAGTGAATTTTTTCTAAGACAATTCACTAATATGAAAATCCATTACCAACACGCACATGTTGCGTTCAGACTTTTGATCCCTTAGTTGCAACTTGTTCCAGGCGCCATCGTGGTTTTAGGTGTCAGCCTGCTAAGCGAGAGGTCCCGGGTTCGCTTCACAGGCGGGCCAACAAGAAGTTGACCTTGTCTGGAAAATTGGAAAAAATACTACATTGGGAATAATGGGTTAATGGCCTAAGATGCCGCAGCCATTAATAAAATAAAATCATCTCGTTCCAATTAAACGTCATTCTATTTTAACCATGCTTGCTTTCCTTCTGGTTTTCTGATATGTTGTATTTTTTGGTGTTAAAATCCGAGTTGCAACCATAATGTCAACCAGGAGATTGATATATAAACCGTATTTATTAAATTAATTTTTATTGCCAATTTATTAAGACTTCTTAACATAATATTTTAATATTAAAATTAAATAGTATAAAATATAAAAAAGAATAAATGGGGTATTTGAAAGACTTCTTCAATTGTGTTTTACAGTTGTGTTACCACAGTTATTGATATCTTCTAGATTCAGTATTTCAGCGTCTCTTTCAGCAATATTGTTAACATAATTATAATCCTCAGAAAACCAATTTTGCTGCTTATCTGCTTCTCCAGAAACGACAACAAAAAGCTCTTTGTCTTTGCACTCTAACTCTTCCTTCAAAAAATTCATCAATTCATCCTCCTGTAATGCAACAAAAATGAAATTAATTTATATTTATAAGAAATATTTATTTTCTCTAGTATTTCTGATTAAAACTCGTTTTTCTAGCCAAATCAGAAAACCAGGGTTTTAAAATTTGAAATGTTATTAATCACAAAAAAAAAATTCTGGACGCAGCAAGTGCGTTATGATAGTGAATTTTCATAAAAATGTTTTAAATAGCAAATATGTGTTTTTTTAAAGAAAGCAGGCATCAAATTTGGTTACCAGTATAACATATATAGTAGAAACAATGTGCCATGTTTCATCAAAATAACTTTATTGTTTGAAAATGTTCAACAATTTTTCGAAAATAAACTTAAAATGTTCCTGAAAAAACTAGTTTATTGGCCAATGAACCTTATAGGTTAATAGCAATTTTTTTTATTAAAAGAAAAAATGGTGCCTCAACATTAATTGTCATTGACACCTAATATATTTAATAGGGAAATAAATTATTTAACAAATATTTGTAAGCCTTATTTCTAATTAACAGTAACTATAAAAAAGTGACAAATATCAAAAATAAATTAAAGCTTATTATAAAGTCCAGATTATTTCAAAAAACCAATGACACGCTCTATCATTAATTTTTTAAGCTGTAGAACTTCCGTAGTTATCAAACTAGGCATATTCCTAAATTTCCTTGCATGTTCATAGTCTTTGCAGTTGAATAAGAAATGTGACACTGATAGTTGTACACAGCACTGACTACATGTAGGAGATGGTGTTCCTTCTAGAAGATGTTGGTGTGTCATCTTTGTGTGTCCTAATCTTAGTCTTCTGACAAGAACGCTGTCTTTACGTTTTATTTTCAATTGTAACTTACTTTTTGTAATTACTGGTTGAAACAAATGTAATTTGGTATTTTTTGTTGACCAAAAATCCTGCCACTTAATAAAAGTTAGACGTCTGTAAGCAGCGATGAGATCATAACACATATTGAATTTCATTTTTGTTCTGCTTTTTATAGCTGTTTTAGCCTCTGAATCTGCTATCTCATTGCCTTGAATACTGATATGCGATGGTACCTACCCATAAAAATAAGACAGAAGTGTTGCTTATCATTTCCAAATTTGATAACATTTCTTTTATTTTGTGAACAAGGATGTTATCTGTTCTTGATTTCGTAAGTTCCTGGAGGGATGACAGTGAATCTGTGCAAATAATATATTTTGGTACTGGGTTTTCTTTGTAATTAAGTATTGTGAGAGATTGAAGAAGAGCGAAGAGTTCCCTGGTAAAAACACTAGTAGATTTAGGTAATCTAAATTTGTGATATTTTCTGTCTTCTATGACTGAACATCCAACTCCGTCTTCATTTTTTGATGCATCAGTATATAAAATGTGACAATCTACATGTTTAGACAATTTGTCATAGAAAGCGTTTTGCAAAAGTTGTGACGGATTGACATACTTGCTGAATTCTAAGAGAGAGGTATCTACTGCAACCTGTGTATCTGACCAAGGGGGAGGACCACTTAACTTGGTATTGGGCAGATGAGCTACGTCTCTATAGGTATCTGAGGTGTGAAGAAATCTTACATACCAAGGAGCACAACATCTTGGCTTGGCGTTAAATCTGTTAATTAGAGGTAACATTGTAAACGCCTGGTGTAAAGGATTTTTTGGATTCGACATAATCTTCCCTGCATGTTGTTGCACCAACATATTTCTTCTCAAATATAATGGTAGATCGTATGCTTCAGCGCACAGTGATATTGTTGGGGTCGTTTTGAAAGCTCCAAGTATCAATCTCAGACTACTATTTTGAATGGTGTTAAGAGAATTTAATAGTTTTTTACTTGCAGTACCATAAACTATTCAAATTTGAGGCATTCAATAAAAATTCGCTATCATAACGCACTTGCTGAGTCCCGAATTTATTTTCTTACAAACATGCATTATAATTTCGTGGTCGAAATTCCATACATTTAAGGTCAGCTCAGAACTGACACTGACCGGGGGAGCCCGTCTGTGTAATTAAAACAAATCATTGTTTAATCTATTTGAACTGAGCATATTTTCCTGGCTAACGAACTTATCCAAGCCACTTGCTAAAGGAAGGTACCCACCAAGTTTTATAAAATCGGCCCATTGTTTTTTGATATATATATATATATATATATATATATATATATATATATATATATATATATATATATATATATATATATATATATATATAAACATATAAAAATTGAAGCTAACCCCGGACATGTGTTCTCGGGGGCCTAATTAGTACTGATTTGAAGGAATTTTTAAAATTCACAAGTCGGGATCTCCTCATTAGTGAATTTGTTTTAAGAAAATTCACTAAAACATATGGATACATTGGATATAAAATTCTCTTTTCAGAGGCAGTCGCAATTCTTGGTTCTGAAGAAAAGTTCTTTTACAGATATTCATAGTACGAAATACGAAGTAGGTAAATTAGATATACAGGTACATCTACTGGTATTCGATCCATACAGTATATGGACACTGGATACCTGTAAACAGGTTGATACTAAGTAACGATTACTTTTCTAAACAAGTTTCATTATTTTGGATATTACAAAGTACCATATACTCTCGATTATTCATCTGCTAATCGTCCGGTTTGCGGATTATCCATGCTGAGAAATTTTTTAATCAAAATTTTGAATCAGGATCGAAATTTTAATAATTTTTTTTTCGTTAACTCTCACACAAATATAATAAATCTCCCTTATAAAAACCAACGACCATTAAGTAGGAGCCTGTCTATTGTAATTACTACATTGCAAAAATCATGAGGAAAATAAAACTGAAATTCTTCAGAACCTGCAGTGTAGTAGTATGTATGTAGAAGCAGATTAAACTGTCACATATTGCTTATTCTGTTGTGATGAATTATTATTTATTTCCGAACGTGCCACTACAATAGGACAATAGGAACGCTGAGAAGACTCCATATCTGGGAATGCTCTTGTTAAGGTCATAAATTTTAATTGCTCCTATCTTTTCACATTTGATCTCATTCGAAGTTGCATGGGCGGCACGGCAGAAAAGAACAAGATAAACATTTCCTGAGAAAGACACAGCTGTTAAAACATTCTGTATGTATGTATGTATGTATATATGTATAATACCAGGAGAAAGGTTAAGGGCAAGGCCGCAAGGAGACAACCGCATACACGTGTTTCAAGCTTATTAGCTATCATCAGTATAGCCAGGTGATGATGGGAACACTCTGGATGAACAAGCAAAAATACACGGAGTCACAACAGGCAACCAGTGCACATTTGCAGCATCATTAGGACGACCCTCAATTCGAGGGCAACAACCAAATTCGCCACGGAGGCAAAGAGTCACCTGCGTGAGCATCCGGAGCCCAGGAGTCATACTATATATAACAGGATTTTTAACACGGCATTTCTGTATACTATACAAGGAGAAAGGTTAAGGGCAAGGCTGCTAGAAGACAACCGCATACATGTGTTTCAACCTTATTAGCTATCATCAGTACCGATGCTCACGCAGGTGATTTCTTTGCCTCCGTGGCGATTTTGGTTGTTGACCTCGAATTGAGGGTCGTCCTAATGATGCTGCAAATGTGCACTGGTTGCCTGTTGTGACTCCGTGTATTTTTGCTTGTTCATCCAGAGTGTTCCCATCATCACCTGGCTATAATGATGATAGCTAACTGATGATGATTTCGGTTGAACATTCCCTTATTCGAAAAAATACATTCATCGGTCAGTAAGATTTTTGTACACAACCAAAGTCCTGTTGTTGTCTTTATAAGAAATAGTTGCAGAGTTCCAGTCTTCTTGGACCTTCTTGCTCTTTTGTTGTACTGGGGAATCCTTCTAGGCTCTTTTATGATGTTTTTGGAGAATACGATGAACAGTGGCCCCTGCTATACCCATATTAAATGAAATTTCTCTCACAGAAATTCTAGGATTTTCTTCTAGACACGATACAAAATCGGGTTTATTTATTTCATACTGGAGCTTCACCTTCACAAAGGATCCAGTTCGCCTTGAAGTCTGCTCAAGTTTGCTAAATATACTTCTGTTGGGCAGTCGCCTTGCACCAAATTGATCTCTATATAAACACAATGCTTGATAGCTATTTATGTCCGATTGTAAATACACATTATATAGGTCAGTATTCTCCTCCAAGGTAAACATATTTCATATCATGAAAATACTACAGTTATACCTATTATAAAACAATCACATTTATCAATAATAATGCGCACACAAGTAAATATTGGAACTCTAAAATTTAAATCATACAAATATGTTTGTTGTTTAATTTCCATAGGCACCTAAATTAGATTAGATTAGATTTACTGTGAGTGGGCTATTCCAGTCCCTCCACCGCGTCCTTAGGTCTATTGTGGCTCACGTCTAATTATTTAAATTTCACCCATCAATTCTAGCTCCCTGCAAGAGTCGATCTTTTCTTGAGGGTGAAAGTTTGTATGGTAGGTGTACTGCCATCTGAGTGAAGTCGCTTGCCTGTTTCAAAGCTCAAAGAGAGATAACCTCTCTCTGAGTTCGTCTAGACCCGACATCCATCAGTGTTTGTCTCGAGGCAGTATCATGAAGTGCCGCTCTCGAGCAGCATCCAATTTCCAGTTGTAATCCACCCCTAGAGATCATAGCACACCACAGGCTCGTCTAAACCCCACACCCAACAGTGTTAGACTCGAGGCAACATCCCATCGAGTCCCGCTCCCGAGCACCACCCAAGCGAGGCAGTCCGTCCGTTTCGTAGCACACAGTTAGGGGCCTCAAACTGCGGGTGTATACCACTCATCAGAAATCACAGCCCCCAACAGGTCGTTTGGACACACGACACCCGCCAGCAACCCAGGGCGGAATTTGCAACCCCGCTCCCGAGTAACAACCAAGCGAGGCTAATTGTCCATCTCTAAGCCCACAGTGGAGGCGTCAAAATCCGGGTGCATATCACTCCCCAGAGATATCGGCCTCCCTCCAGGCTCACCTGTACCAGACCCCTGCCAGTATTTCGTTGACTCGAGGCGGTATTATGAAGTCCCGCCCTCAAACAGCATCCAAGCGCGATCGTTAGCCCGTTTCGAAGCTCACAGAGTAGGCCTAAGTCTCGAGGTGTAAGCCACCCCTAGTGGTCTCAGCCCTCCTCCGGGTTCGTCTAGACCCGATACCCGCCAGCGTTTGGTTAAATTTCACCCAACAAATCCAGCTCCCTGCAGGAGATGATATCTATGAGGTGAAACTTTGTTTGACAGATGTACTGCCATCTGAGCGAAGTCGCTTGCCCTTCGAAGCTCAAGGAGTTCGTCTGGACCAGACAACCGTCAGTGTTTGACTCAAGGCAGTACCATAAAGTCCCGCATCCGAGCAGCCGCCAAGTGAGGTCGTTTGCCCGTTTCGAAGCTCACAGAAGAGGCCTCAATCGCTAGTTGTAATCCACCCCTAAGGATCTCAGCTCTCCTCCGGGTTCGTCTAGAGTCGACACCCACTAGTGCTAGACTCAAGGCGACATCCCATCGAGTCCCGCTCCTGAGCATACCCAAGCGAGGCCGAATCGTGTGTTTCGAAGCACACAGTGGGGGCCTCAAATTCCGGGTGTATACTACTCAGAGATCTCAACCCCCATCGGGTCGTCTGGACACACGACACCCGCCAGCACTCAACCCAAGGCAGTAGCATTTGGAACTCCGCTCCCGAGTAACAACCATGCGAGGTCAATTGTCCATTTCTAAGCCAAGTAGAGGCCTCAAAATCTGGGAGCACATCACTCCCCAGAGATATCCGCCTCCCTCCAGGCCCACCTGGACAAGATCCCCGCCAGTGTTTGATTCCGATTAGTCGCCTCTTACGACAGGCAGGAGTTACCTTAGGCCTATTCTTTAAGTTAATCCCCAGATCCTCATGGGCGCCTATATCTAGAAATGTTTTTTCAATTATCTCCATTGTTGCCGAAGATGAACCAATGAAACTTGGTAGGGGTGTATTTGGGAGGAAACGCTGTGTGGACTATGGATCCAAAAACACAGTTGGTAACACTGGGCACATCCCGCAATGATGGTCAACATGAAGATGGCAGCCTGAAGAGATACGTTTTCGGACGGCGTCTGATTGGTTGGATAGGCCGTCTACCCCTTCTCGACCCCGAAGCATACCGAGACTTCGGGGTCAAGAACGCTGCAATTACCCTATTTGATCAACAATCGTTCTAGAGTGCAGTTCACTCGCAGTTGAACTTCTTCGTTGTCCCGTGGGCAGACAGGCCCGTCGCAGCCACGTGACCTTCCAATAGGTGTTTGGAACCAACGTAGACCATATGGCGAACGCGAGTTACGTTCTCATTTAAGTGGGACAAACTGCAGATTCCAGAGCATGAGGCTGCTCCTTAGTTTCCATCGGTGCAACAAGTCCTTCACGTGTGTGAAGAAGTGAGGTTCCCGAAACACCCAGTGAGCTGATCCATGACGACGTCCCCGGCAAGACAAGGTATTTTGGTTATACTACAACCCTTCTGTAAATTATTGTCGGTGTAACTTTCCCCATTGTTCAATAAATTTATTTAATTAATCCGCGGTAATGTTTTCTTTACCATGTAACCCCCTGATGTACATGCAACCGTTCAATTACACATAAACAAGTAGAGCTATCGGAGAACGTAACGAATCAGACGCTACACGCTGTGTTCAAATATGTGACAATATAGAGTATGTTCCATTCAAAATAACCAAGTTGGGATGACTTCCAATTAAATTGGAAGCTGACTGGTGTTCACATTAACTTTATTGGATAGAGCAGAAATGTTTATTTTAGCCCTGTAATTTCAACTCGATGACACAAAAATATCCAGAGATATGGGAGCAGGCCCTTTTTCGAAAGGGAGGGTATATATAAATTTTATTATGTTCGTATTATTTGTGTTTTTCAATTATCCATGTTGCTGATCCCACCATTAGCCCGGAAGTCGAGAGTATACTGTATTAGTTACTGTATTACCTGTCTGTCACTAGTGTCCTTTATTATGTGAGTTACCTGTTCTGCTGTTTTTTCTATATTAGAAAATAAAAAAAGTATTGATAAATGGCTAAAGCGATTACTTGTCGTAAACTGACATTTATACAGATAAATAACATCCATACTGCTTAAACCACCTTCATGAGATACAAATTTAAGATTTTACAACCTCTTAAAATTATTTATTTTTCATTAATCTTTGCGGGAGTTAATAAAAAAAATTTCGGATGCAGCAAGTGCATTATGGTAACATATTTTAATGTTACAAATTTTAATAACTCAATTTACCATTAACCTAGAAAATTCAGTTTTGATGCAGAGCTAAGTCATGATACAAATAACGAGAGATATGATATTCAGACTACCTATTTTTAGACCTGTCACGCGCATGGTGTCAAGTGGTGAGTCCAATGCAACAATAATATGCTGTCGTGCAGTGGGGTTTGACGTTTCACCACAACCTCTTAACAAATTACGTATTTTACTAATATTTAAGTGCATACAGTTGGATGTAAAAAAAATGAAAAATATTAGATTTAGTGCTGCGAGCTATATTAGCTGAAAAAGACAGTATATGCGTAACTTCAACCGCATTAAATTGACGTATAGAAACATTTTGATTGCGAATGACTTTGTTTTAAGTGTGTAGTTGGACTTCTATAACGTTACTCACCGTGTGACGTCATAGAAGGGGGCGGGACATATGCGCAATATCATATATCTTCTAAGTCATTATATCATGGAGCTAAGTAACCTATATAGGTGGCAAATTTCATCAAATAAATTTGTTACATGCAGGAACATTTTGACTTAAAAAAAAATGATCCAATTATGTTGGCTAATGAGCTCATCCAAGCTATTTACATAAAAAAGACACGTGCTAAGTATCCTCAAAATCGCCTATTAAGAGAAGAAAATTTTGAAAGTGTGAAACTAGGTCATGACTTCTATTGGTAAATTTTTAAATCTAAATTCACTTGAAGAGAACATTTCTTCATTACTTCTAAAAAGACAAAGAGGTCCTTCTCTAAGGGCAATATTACTGTTAAGCCTAACACCTTTTAAAAGTTGAAAACAAAATAATATAAATAGATCACTATAGTCTTCTTACCTGTCCAAGTAATAAAGGTTCGCTTAATTTGGAATCCAAATTATAATAGACACCATTAATTTCTCGTATTGCTATCCAATGTTTTAGTCTTAGTGGTAAGGTAATAAAACTCAGTTTATATTCACTTGGTATATTTAATATCAACCCATAAACATTTTTTAAATTTAAATTACCCGGATCCCTACAACATTTGTTATAAGTTAATCGACATAAATGATTATTGTCTTTGTTGGTATTCAATTGGTTAATAAGTGATATGTAAATTTAAAAAAAAAAGTCGAAAGAATTTCAACGCATTGAATACCTTTTCAAGATTCAAGATGAATAAAGCTAGTAATCTGTGCATTGAATAACTTTTCAAGATGAATAAAGCTAGTAATCTGTGCAACTGATTTTTGCATTTAATAAGATATTTTTAACTTACTTGCGTTTATCAAACCAAATTACTTCATAACCTTTTGACTGTAAAGCTTTCATGATTACATTTATATCGTAGTTTCCTAAGCCTAATACTGATTTGTGAGGGTTTATCCAATGGTCAGGGGACAATTCGTAACAAATATTATCTAATTCTGCTTTCGTAAAAGCTTCCTTATTTTGAAACAAATTATTTAATGCATGTAATGCACATAATTCGCGAACTTGTTTCTCGTGATAAATTTGTGGATTCTCCATGTTGTCATGAAAACGTTGGGGAAGAGTAAGAAATTACGCCCAACATCATTTTATTTTCGATATCTTCTTAATTTTTGTACTATAGTTTTTATTTTATAAACAAAAATTGATTTATTTACATAAAAGATACAAAACTTTTATTTTTGGTTACATGTCAATCATCATAGATGTCAAAAGGTTAAAAGTTAGAAGGTTAGAGGTTATGCTTTCCCTTCTTCTTATTTTTAGTAAATGATTCGTCATCACTAGACTCGCGTATTTGGTATAATCCTATTATGCAATAATTAGCCACCTTAGGCTAGGTTCATACACTCGCGAATTGCAAAACGTGTTCCTATTTGTTTATTATGAATAATATTACGATATTATTTAAAATAAACCAATAGAAATACGTTTCGCAATTCGCGGGTGTATGAACCTAGCCTTAACGTTGTTGTGCTCTGTAACGCTTGGAATCTGTACAAAGTACAGTGGTTGTATAAAGATAATGTGCGAGTTCACCAGGCGCCAACGCAGCCAGCAGCTTCATTGTTATGTCAAAAAAATGTTGACATAATATTGAGTTTTGTACAAGGTTTATGGATTGATTACATAGGTTGTCTGGCAACTCTCGACCAATCAGAGAGTGGAGTGGGAATACATCACATGTATTCTCAAATTAAACCAAATGAAATAATAGTGCATTGAATATTGAAATCAGCCGAAATTTTCATGTTAATATTTTCAAAGAAATGTGTTTTTGAGCTTATAATAAGATTAAACATTTAATAATAACTGAAAATTAAGATTTTGTTCACATTGTAATAGAAAGTATTGAAGTTTTAGGATTTACATTAAACACATATCTACCTTTATGACGATATACCGATTTAATTGTTAATATAAAAATAATCTTTAATGAATAACGTCCAATTCATACTACCGTTCATTCAGTGTGCAGTTATGTTTACAACGCAATACCTCACAAAATAAAATATTGTCTTTAAGACAATAGTTTCGATTTAACTGCTGTTTCGTACGAAATAAACATTAAAATAAATCTGCAACTGATCGTATTCGATTGTTTTTAAATCAAACTCATCAAAAGTTACACCAATTTTTAATAAATGTTCTTTAAAACACCAAAACGCAATGTGAAACTATAGGAGTTGTCCGCGTCTAGAATACACATGACGTCTCTCCGCTTTCAGAGTTACCAGACAACCTATCTAATCCAGAAACCTTGAGTTTTGTCAACATTTTTTGACATAACAATGGAGCTGCTGGCGCCTCGTGAACTCGTCCATTGGAGCCATATGTTCGTCCTTAGACCAGAAAGAACTTAGGACACGTAACACGAGATTTAACGCGTGTAGGCGAAGTGTGCCCGAATCGTAAAGCAATTTTATGCTGTGGAGCCAAATAAAGCGAATGGTACCAGAGTTTTAAGTAGGTATATTTAGTGTTTTTTGCAATAAATTGTGAATATTTTGTATTAAGAACAATGGTTTAGTGCCGCCTTCAATTGCAATAGCCACAGTGACAAAAAAGAGCCCGGTATTACTTTTCACAGGTAAGATATAAAATTAACCTAATTACTTTCAGAACGTTCCTTACATTTTTATGCTTTAATTGTTGAAATAGGAAAAAAAATGTTCCCACTTCACTTAATGTATTAGTGACACATTATTATTTTTGAAAATGCAAACAGAAAATATGTGATTTTCAATGTGAAATATTTAATTACATTTTCACTTTATCAAGTCCAGCCACGATATTCCATAGGCGTAGGTGTGCCCTTCAAAAGTTACGTTGTGGGAATAATGTTATGTTAGTTTATATACTTAATTAGTTATATTAAAGGAAAGAAAATGTTGCAGATATATAGAGGCATGAATACAGGTAGCTAAATGTTATTTAAAATAATACAGAAGTTACTAAGTGATTTTCCATTTACATGTAAATCAGATATTATATATTATATAAACCAGGAATAACAAAAAAATGCTTTATACCTATGGTAAATCGTCTAAAGTTTATGAATGTGATGTAATTTTTCCCTCGAAAAAACTATTTGTCGAGATGTTGAAGAAAAGTCGTTTCGGTAATTCTTCACTTTGATGTAGGTGGTTAAATCGCAAAGAATCAATAAAACGTACATATGGCACATTCCTATGGAAAATTGTCTAAAAAAAATTCACTAATAGAGAGGTATCGATGATGAGACTTTGCAAAAAATTTTTCAAATGAGCGCGAACTAGGACCCCTAGAACCCATATCCAGGGTCAGTTTCAATTTTTATATGTTTATATATATATATATATATATATATATATATATATATATATATATATATATATATATATATATATATATATATATATATATATATATATATATATATGATATGATAACTCAAAAAATAATTAACCGATTTCAATGAGACTTGGCAAGTGCCTTTCTTTTATTAATGGCTTGGATGAGTTCGTCAGCCAGAAAAAGCGGACGGGGTTTTCCGGAAAAATTCTGAGTTTTCTTTCGAAATAAAATTTTTTCTCCGAAAGTAACAAAGATGTTTTAATGAAATTTATCGTTTATATTGCCTCCGAAGAGATATTACTACGTACCAAAATTCAACTTTCTAAGTTTATAGAAAATGGAGTTATTCAAATTTTAATTATTTTTTTTTGAAAAAAAAATTTCTTTAAAAATTACAAACTTATTTTAATGAAATTTGGTGGATATCTTGCCTTAGGAAAGACCTTACTACATACCAAAATTAAACTCTCTAAGTTTATGATAATTGAGTTATTCAAATTTGAAGCATAAAAAAATAAAAATTCTCTACCATAACGCACTTGCTGCGTCCCGAGATTTTTTTAAGTATAAAGAAATTAGGAAATGTAAAATTCTTAAAAAACATCTGTATTCTCATTTCATCTAATACAGATGCATACTGATTTATTTAATTTTTTATCATATATTTTGTAATCTATATATCCATGGTTTCTGAATGTACTACTTGTCTTAAATTCCTTTGGTTAATATCAGTATTTTATTAATGCACCTTTTAGTGAATTTTTATTAAAAACAATTCACTTAATGGAGAGGTATCGATGGTGAGACTTGCAAACATTTTTTTCAAATGAGCCGGATTGAGGATCCCTAGAACCCATATCCGGGGACAGATTCAATTTTTATATGTTTATATATATATATATATATATATATATATATATATATATATATATATATATATATATATATATATATATATATATGTATGTATGTATGTATGTATGTATCCAACCGATAACTCAAAAAATATTAAACCGATTTCGATGAAACTCGGCAAGTGCCTTTCTTTTATTAATGGCTTGGATGAGTTCGTTAGCCAGAAGAATGTGACAAGGTTTTCGTGGAATATTTTGAGTTTTCTTTCGAAAAAAAAATTTTTCTACGAGAATTACAAAGCTATTTTAATAAAATTTGGTGGATATATTGCCCTGAGAAAGACCTTATTACATACCAAAATTAAACTTTCTGCTTTTATATAAAATTGAGTTTTCCAAATTTTCAGTTTTCTTTCGAAAAAAATTTTTTTCTCAAAAAATTACAAAGTGATTTTAATGACACTTGGTGGATATGTTGCCCTAGAAAAGACCTTACTACATACCAAGATTCAACTTTCTAAGTTCATTGAAAATTGAGTTATCCAAGTTTGAAGCATTTAATAAAAATTCACTACCATAACGCACTTGCTGCGTCCCGAATTTTTATAGGTTGATTCCAGCATAATTTTATCATTATTATTCCATGTATACTAAATCAAGAGGCACTTAAAAGAACAGTGAAAATCACTATTCTGTGTGCTGCACCGATTGACTAATCCAAGGTTACGCCACTGGTCGAGAGAGTTTGGTACCAAATTGCTTCACTTCCGCCGGTCTTGTTACGTGTCCTAAGTTCTCTCTGGTCTAAGTGTTCGTCGTCGCCATCTCTCATCCAGACTTTTACAGGCCTCGTTGGAGAAACAGGGAAATCGAAGCATTTATGTGTTAATCGATGCGTCTGCGCAAAAAAATGAACAAGGGTTACAAATAATAATGGTGAATAAATGACAAATGTAATATTTTCTTTGTCGGAGTATCTTTTTTAATTAGAAAAATGACACATTATAGTTTCGTTCTCGATTCCCACAATTTAAATCAACCATAGAATGTCAACTGATATATTAAATATTAGCTTGAGATGAAAAGATTGTTCACATCACCATCAAATATTCTGAAAAATAATTAGTAAAATGAATTGTTGCAGAATTCCTGCAAAATTCAGTAAGAAATTTATGAAATTGTGAATACTCCACAGAATTTTACGAAACTATTGTTTGAAGTTTTATTGTGATCATTTTTGAGCTCAGAATTTTTATCGATGCTCCATATCTAGATCAGTTCAGTTGTTTGATTACCTGCACAAAATTGAAAACCTATTTAATTATAGGAAATATAAGAATCAAGTTCATCTCCTATTGAATAGTGGAAAGGATATAACATTATTATTACTTATTCGTGATCGAATTATTATAACAACTCATTACAAGTGTAAAGCAGGCATGTGTTTTCTGAATTACGAATTTTCAACTACTTCCTACCGAATGCTTCCTTCATCCATTGCACAGTGACGAGTAGATTAACTTTCTTTCTTTAAAATATAGCTAGGATGTACTATTTTCCAAGGATTATGAGATGGCATAACGACCGAATGTGTGGTTTCCTTGTCCACTCTGCAACCCCATTGCCAACCTGTCTATCAAACATATAGCAAATACTATATAATGACAATACGGCACACGCCTATGCTTTAGCATTGGTGATATTTGTGACAAGTACACTAGCGCACCTCCCGTGAAGTACTGACAACTGAGCGGGTAATTTGAATTGTATATTTACCTGCATATTCTTAATTTAGACAATTGGTTTATTATAGATGAATATAAAAACTTGTACATGACAAAACAGTGAACATTTTCTGATTATATAGTTATAAATAGAATTTGTATCAACAATCAGCTTGAAACCGAAATGAATTCAGCATGAATAATTCTGCAAATTTCTTTTACCCATAATCTTATTTCATCATAATTTAATATACTACCTTGAAACCGTCGTTAAACTACTATTTCAAGGGTATGTATAGGAATATACTGAAAGCTGTTTCTGAGGATATTAAGTTACAATCTGTACTTACCTATAAATAATTGTTCTAGGTATAAATGGTAGCACAGTACTCAATTTGCTATATTTCTACATGAAAACTGTCTTATTAATCTGATATTTTAAAATATGTAACTGATATACTTAGTACATAATTAAGAAATTGTGCAGATGAAAGGTGAGACTAACTCTTACTTCCGTGAATAAATCTATTATAAGCCTGAATCTGCTAATTCTACTTGTCTCTTTAAACGCTTGTCTTGGGAAGATAATTAATAGCCTTTACTAAGTAAAATAATTTTAAACGTGAAAAAATGTAACAATTTATGCCATACTTTTTTTTTTTTTTTGATGGACTGGAAGACAAGTTATGAATGAAGCCTTTCAATCATCCGTTTACGAAGTTTATCTATAAATAGGTACATGATGGTGATTATTACACAATAAATCATCTTCTGCAAACTGTACATATTGGCATAAAAGTGATTCTTGCATTTGTCTTCTGCTTCAACAAATTAATTCTTTTGGAAGTGACATTGAAATGTAAAATGCACCTTGTGTCTTCAATAATATATCCAAATCAGTTCTTTTTTAAAACAGTAACCTCTTCTTGCATCTATAATACAAAATTATCGTCAATACATGTTATAGTTATTGTTTAATATTAATTATTAGGCGAATTTGTAAAAAAAAAATCGCTGGTAACAAAACAAAACACAAAAAATCATATTTATGTTTCGCCATCCATTGGAAACCTATGAAATGTCTTTGATATATTTAGGACGTTATAATTCGAACAATTATAGATTGCACTAACATTTATTGTAAAAAACACAGCTCAAACTTATTATGCAGAGTTAAACACCAGCAATTGCTAGTGTTACACGTTCTTGAACGACGTAACATCAGTACTATCCGCTAGGGGCGCTGATATTCTTGAAACACGAAATCAGCCGGAGTGTCCTGTAATCATATGGAAAACTCAAGAACATAGTTCCAAAATTCTACAGGTTGCTTTCCGACGGTATCACATCTCCAAATTTCGAAATGTAGGTTATGTTTTTAACTGTTTCACCCAAGTACGTCTGTACCTATTTGCTATTTGAGATATCAACGTAATCCCAACGCTATTCAAATTCGTCATCAGGGAAACAATACAGCCTCACTGTTTGGAAAATCCATAGCAATACATGATGTTTCTAAATCGAACAATAGTTAATTGATGATGATCCTGAGTACAATCATGTAGCGTTGTCTTATTTAAGTTAGACTGTTCTGGATGTATAACGTTAACATTACTATTAGGGGTCGAGTTAACGTAATTATATAAAATAATTGTGTAGAAACCCCTAAGGTAATTTTTGATCCGATGAGAAAACAGTAAATCTCTAATGTTTTCGTTGAAACAATCAATGCAACTTCTTCTTCTTTCGGTGCCATATCAGGTCCCCCTAACGTTGGTAATTACATTGGCGAGTTGTTCGTGGTTTTCGGCTAATCTGAATAGTTGTTCGGCACTGCGTATTCCAGTCCAATCGTGAATGTTCTTTAGCCATGACATCTGTTTCCTTCCAATTCCTCGGCTGCCCTCGATTTTACCTTTCATTATAAGCTGGAGCACCTTGTATCGGTCTCCTCTAAGAACATGTCCCAGGTATGATATCTTTCGCACCTTAATAGTGACAAATAATTCACGGACGGCATTCGCTCTATTTAATACTGCTTCGTTGGTCTGCTTAGCTGTCCAGGGTATTCGAAGCATTCTTCTGTGCAACCACATCTCAAACGCTTCCAGTCGACCGATCGTAGCAACCTTCAGAGTTCAGGTTTCAGCTCCATACAACAACACGGACCAAATATAACATTTGATCATTCTTTGACGCAATCTTAGGTTTAAGTTGTCGTTAGAGAAAAATGATTTCATTCTCATGAAAGTTAAGCGCGCTGTTTCAATTCTGCACTTTATCTCTTTATCAGGATCTAAGTGTTCTGTGATATAACAACCAAGGTATTTGAATTGGGTAACTCTCTCAATGTTTTGTTGGTCTAGCTGTAGGGAAGCATCGGCGTGCGGTTGGCGACTGAATATCATAAATTTTGTCTTATTGATATTTATTTTCAAACCCATTTCCCTTCCTGTCATGTTTACACTATCCAACAACTCTTGAAGGCCCCGGACACTATCGCACAAGATGACCGTATCGTCGGCATATCGAATGTTATTAATCAGTTCACCGTTAATCTTCACTCCAAGGTCTTTATCTTGCAAAGCCTTCTTAAAGATTTTATCCGAGTATATGTTGAACAATAGCGGGGAGAGAATGCATCCCTGTCTGACGCCTCGTTGAATGCGACATTCATCAGTTAGTCTTCCATTGATTCGGACCACTGCTTTCTGCTTCCAATATAAGTTCTCTATAATTTTCAGATCTCTCTCATCGATTCCCAAGGTTCTTAGTATGTTTAATGTTCATGCTGAACCCTATCGAAGGCTTTTTCATAGTCTATGAAACATACATAAATATCCTTGCGTTGGTCACGACACTTTTGAAGAAGTATATTTAGGGCAAAAAGTGCTTCCCGGGTGCCTAGTGCATTCCTAAAGCCAAACTGCGTCTCATCCAGGTCCTCCTCGCACTGACTTCTTATCCTTCCATGTATTATGCGACTATAAATGATAAATTACAAAAAAATAATTTGATCTAATTACAACAAAAAATAAAACACTAGCCAGCATAACTTCAATACTCCATAAAGTGTTTGAAATGATCACCATTGTTGACAACACAGATTCCCATTCGTCGAGCGAAATTCTTTTGGGCAGACGTTATCAAAGCCTGATTATTATTTAGCCTCACCAGCTCGGCACTTAGCCTTTTTTCAGGCCGCCGACAATGTAGTTACGAAACATATTTCATCTATATATTAATTTTTCAAGCTAATAATATAATAAAGGTACTAATTTCTTTTCAAAAATATTGAAAAAGACGGATCTCGAAGTAAATCACTCAGGCTTGTATTTTACCACTGCATTTCAGTGGTACTAGTGCCCAGCTTCACAAAGCCCGATTAAATATTTAACGGACGGTTAGTTAATCAAGGATTAAGACGATCAACCACAGGTTGTGATTCTGTTTTGTTGCCATGACAACTAAATATTTGGAAGCTGTGATTGCTTGAATTAAGCCTTGATTAACTAACCGGCCGTTAAATATTTAATCAAGCTTTGTGAAACTGGGCATAGGAGTATCAAAATTAAAGTTATTGCCTCAAGGCATTGATATAAAAATCGCACCCCTATCGTTATATCTCTTCAAGGGAGAGCTGCACTTTTGAAATTGGATGGTGAGTAGTGTAATTTTTAAAGCTAATCCAATTCTCTATTCAGCAACACCATTTTTTTTTGTATAAATAAAATAAAGTGACTAATAGCATTTTTATAATTCAGTCTTATCTAATCAAATGTTCCAAATGCCCGCCCTCTTGTACCTGACAATATCCCAAACGGTCAACAAATTCTTGTTGGACTCTATAATCTCTGCAGAAATGTTGGTACATTCAGTTCTAATTCCTGTCTTTAATTCGTCGATAGTATCTGGTTTACCTATGAATACCACATTTTTCATATGACCCCACAGAAATAATTCTAAGAGAATTAGGCCAGATGATCTTGCTGGCCACTCGATTGCACCACGTCTGCTAGTCCATCTGTTGGGAAATTGTTGATTCAGATACTGTCGAATATTAACGCCATAATGCGTGGGGGCACCATCTTGTTGATATGACAAGTTATGATTTACCATACCAGCATTGTGTCGATCAGGAAATAAGTTCAATAACGTCGGAATGAGATATTGCTGTAAAAATTGTAGGTATCGTGGTACATTTATAGTTTTATCAAAAAAAGTAAGGACCAATATTCTTACTCCTAATAATTCCCGCCCAAACATTTACGTTTTGCGAATATTGTGTGTGATTATGTCGTATCCATCTTGGATTTTTTCTTGCCCAATATCTGCAGTTTGACGGTTAACTTCTCCGTGTAGTGTAAAAGAAGATTCCTCTAAAAATATTCGGTACTTGCAAAGAGTTATAATTACATTTATCCATTAATTTTGCACAAAACTGCATCGTTCAGCCTGGATCGTCATCGCCTAACTCCTGCAAAAGCTGTATTTTTTTAAGGATGAAGCATTTCAAGTTTTAATACTTTATGTGCCGTCTGAAATGAAATTCCATTGTCTCGGCCAATTTGCCAAACACTACTGTGGGGATTCTCTTCCACTGCTAATAAGACGTTTAATTGCACTTCTTTACTTGTAGACCGGCAACCTGTTTTTGGCAAATATTCCACGATAGACGTTTCTCGAAATTTCTTATCTATTCTACTCACTGTTGATTGAGATAGATAGAGACAGATATACTAAATATCTGGATATTTAGTATTAAACAGAGTACACACATCTACCTGAGTTTGGATCCTGTCACCATAACCAATCATAATTAGAACTTAAATTCTTTGAGCTATTGATAAACGCATTTTGCCATCAATTTAATAATTAATTTGAAAAAGTAAAAGTTGAAAATTATACGTATTCACTTTCCACGACAACCAAAACGTAAATTTACTACTATTATCTGTAAATTGTATCGGAAAAAAATATCAAACTTATGCTTGATTAGTTTTTATGACACATCAGCAGATAATTGTTATCATCAGTTAATTGTTACAGATACCACATAGTATACAATAAAATCTCCAGAGTTCTTTTCGTACAAGAAGCCCAACATTTTGAACATTGTTTATAGACTTTGAAATATTGAAGTATCATATCATAAGTAGCATATCAGTATCATTAAACTGGACCATGTAATTACTAACAGACGTAACTTTTGTTAGATGTTACTGATAATAAAACTGTTATTACTCACTTTACTTTATTGCTACAAAACAAAATTGTGTTGCTGAATAGAGAACTGGATTAGCTTTAAAAAGATGTATCACAGTACCCACCATCCAATTTCAAAATTTCTAAGGGGTAGCTACCCTTTGAACAGTTAGGAGTGAGATTTTTATATCAAAAAGTTAGTTTTTGACAATAAAAATCGACCTGTTTTTTAATCTTCCTTAATAATGATTACTTTCAATTTTGTTAGTGAATTAAAAAAACATTACTGATGAGATGCCGACTTTTCAATTTAAAAAAATTTCATCAAATTAGAGCTAATTAGCCCCCCTAGAACATATATCCGGGGTCAGTTTAAAATTTTATATGTTTATCTATCTATCTATCTTTCTATATATATATATATATATATATATATATATATATATATATATATATATATATATATATATATATATATATATATATATATATATATTCAGAAAGATTTCCGCGGTCTTTAATGTGAGACATGCTTGGTTCTCGGGTTAAACCGCGTCCAGAATTTATGGAAACTCGACGTTTCGGCTCCTGTTTTGGAGCCATTTTCAAGAGGTAAAGGAAATATGTAAGGACACTCTAAGGCCTCAATCTGCCTACTCCTTAGAGTGATGGACAAAGGTGGGTAAAGGAAATATGTAAGGACACTCTAAGGCCTCAATCTGCCTACTCCTTAGAGTGGTGGACAAAGGTAGGTAAAGGAAATATGTAAGGACACTCTAAGGCCTCAATCTGCCTACTCCTTAGAGCGGTGGATAAAGGTAGGTTGGGTTGTTGTAGCTCGATTACGGGGCCTCAATCTGCCTACTCCCCAAATCTCGCCGGAGATCGTCTGTGAGGTCTCAGTGTGTTCAACCCTAGGCCTCAGAGAGATCTGGCAGTTCGTTGCAAGTCTTGTCTTATATATGTCGTTCCGTCTACCTGTTGCGTCATCCGTGAAAGTAGTAGGGTCACCGTCAATTAAGTGGGGGGCTTTGATCACGGTATCTAGAGGAGGATTAAGAGGGTCACCGGCAATTGTTGAGTCAGATAATGATGCAATAAAATTGTCTGTGGAATTTATTTCCTTTTTGTGTGTTTGTAAAGAAGATATAATAGGTTTCCAAGTAGTCGGAAGGCGAAGACCATCATCTCTCTTATTTAAACAATCGGGACGTTTTTCAATCTCGATTGCTTCGCGGATAATTCTCGTTTTGAAATTGTAAACCGGTGCTATTGTTTTGGCATTATCGAAGTCTATTTTGTGCCCTGTATGAATATGATGCATGGCCAGCGCCGATGAGGGGTCGGATTTTCTAACTGCGAGGGTGTGTTCGTATATTCTATTGTGGATGCGTCTGTTTGTTTGTCCTACGTAAGTTCGGGAACAGTCGGAACAAGGAATTTCGTAAACTCCGTGGGATTCGTTTGGAATCGTATCCTTGGGAGTTTTTATAAGATTTGACAGTTTTTGGTCTGTTGTGAATACGGTTTTGATATTATGGGTTCTGAAAATTCGGCTGATTTTGTCGGTGACACCTTTAATGTATGGTAAAAACGCTGTGTGTTGTTGTGTGGACGCTGTTTGTTCTTGTTGTGGTGTAATGGTTTGTTGTTGTGCGTTTCTAATGTTTCGTAGTATGTGATTGTTGTTGTATCCGTTTTCTAGCAATGTTTGTCTTAAAAAGTTTAATTCTGTCTGTTTGTTGTTGTTGTCCGTTAGTCTAAGGGATCGTGTTACTAATGTTCGAACCACGGAATTTAGTTGCGATGGGTGATGGTGAGATTGGGCGTTAAGATACCGATTAGTGTGGGTTGGTTTTCGGTAGACAGTGTAAGAAAATCCTCTGACTGGGTTTTTAGTGATGCGTACATCTAAGAAAGGCAAAGAAAAATTATTTTCTATTTCCATGGTGAACTGGATTTGGGGGTTGATGTTATTTAGGTAAGAAAGGAATTCTAGAGATTCTTTGCCGTGTGGCCAGACAGCGAAAATGTCGTCAACGTATCTTAACCAACACGTTGGTTTAAGTTGGGATGAATTGAGGGCTTGTGTCTCGAAGTTTTTCGTCTCAAAACAACACCATTTCTCAAAACGACATCCTAGTTAGTTTTGATATAGTTTCCTTATTCACCAATATACCTCTATCTGAAACCCTTGACATTCTCAAAAATAAACACAAAATTTCCCACGATACCTTAGCTCTTGTAGAACACTGCACATCTAACACTCATTTCCTTTTTCAAAACAAATTTTACAAACAAGTTCGTGGTGCTCCAATGGGTTCCCCTCTCTCTCTGCTGCATTGGCCAACATTTTCATGGAAAACGCATGTTGCACTACACTGTAATCACTTTTAAATATACACTTTATTTGTTTGCTGTGCTTTTTGTGATTTTTTATTGGTTTACAGCTGAGATTGTACGTGGTGCCTGCGCGTTGAGCTTCTATTGGTCGGGCGCGCAAGCGCCACGTACAATATCAGATGTAGACCACACAGGAGCGATCACTGTCAGTAGCGTGCTGATGATGAACCGGCACGTTTTGAAACTTCAGTCCACGTAAACCAATAAAAAATCATAAAAAGTACAGCAAACATATATATATATATATATATATATATATATATATATATATATATATATATATATATATATATATATATATATATATATATATATATATATATATATATATATATATATATATGTGTGTGTGTGTGTGTGTGTGTGTGTGTGTGTGTGTGTATGTATGTATGTATCACAGCGATAACTCAAAAAATAATGGGCCGATTGTGATCAAATTTGATGAGTACCTTGTTTTTGCAAGTGGCTTTGAAAAGTTCATTAGCCAGGAAAATCGGTCCAGGTTTTCTCGGAAAATTTTGTGTTTTCTTTCGGAAAAAAATTATATCTCCGGAAATAACAAGGTAAGAGCACGCGTGTTTGTATTATAAAAAGTGAAACGTGTACCAAAATTTAGGTCTCTAAGGTTAAAGACAAAAAAGTTATGGGCAGTTAAAGAAACAAAATTTGGAGTTCTCCTCAAAACGTCAAAGTCGCGATTTGGAAAGTCAAAATTGGCAATATTTAGGCAAGGAACCTAAAACGTGGAGGATTAGAGCGAATGCTTGTATCTGAAAGCCGCGACATTTTTATTCATTACTTTACTTTCAAGCGTCGATCGCCTAATACAAGCTCCTCAACAAGGGCAATCTTGTTGTCGGTCACCACTTCCACCGTCCTTCCTGTTCTCGCGTCATCTTCCATGGATTCCTGCCCCATTCGAAACGGTTTTGGCCAATCTTTTACCACAGAATAAGACGGAGAATTTTCCCCGCCCAACCGACCTTTGGTGCTTTGAGATGGAAGAACTTCTCGAGACAGAATTTAATAACAGCTCTATACTCAATTTTTGTGACTTCTGTCATAGTGATGAATAAATGTCAGTTATAAGAAAACTAATTGACATTTATTTATTTATTTATTTATTTATTTATTTATTTACTTATTTATTTATTTATTTATTCATTGTTTAAGGAGCGGAGGTTATTTAGGGATTCAGTTTTAAAACTAGCATAATTTTGACATAGTAACGGTGTAATTTGTAATAACAATTTAATAAATAATAAAACGAATTAACAACTTTTTAAAACTAACTTAACCAAATAAATTTAAAACCAAATCTTTACATAATTAAATTAAAAAGTCTCGCGTCTTTACATTTTAAGAATCTATCAAAAATCTCTTCCTTATTCAAAGCAACATTTTTTTAATATCAACAAACATCTTTATATATAAACTTCTGTGTGAACTAGATTCTCAAAACTACGTAATTAATTAGTCAGCGTTTCTTATACTGTACTCTGCAATTCCAACTTGTTTATTATTTATGTAATATGAGCAATTCCAGGTCAATAATTATAATTTCTATGCGATCTACTTAATTATAAACGATATTACTTGGATTTATGCTAGCGAATTTTCGTATAACTATTGTAATATGAATTTAATATTAAATATATTTTCACGATCAGGAATGCTCTCTTGGATAGTTTTCTGTTCTATGAACATACTGCCGAGTCGAAAGGAATGACGTCTCTCCGGATAGCTCTGACCTGAATTTTTAATTTACCTTGACCTAAGTTTGGCACTAACTATAATAATTAAAAGAATATTAATATGTATACGACCCTAGGTATGCTAATTGAAATAGTAATCATTGAAATAATGTTAATATGTATACAACTCTAGGATGATGATAAAAATAATATTAATGTGTATACGACCCTTTATTTATTTATTTGTTTATTTATTTATTTATATTTATTTATTTATTTATTTATTTATTTATTTATTTATCATAATTTACAAATATTAACAATACGTGTAAAAATTACAGACATTTAAGTCCATAATATCCATTTTTGTTTTTTCCAAGTCTAATTAGGCTTAAACCAATGTCTTACCTAATTTTGACACGCTTCGATATTTTGGGGCTTACCTCGTAAACGTTAAAATTGAATAAAAAACAAACAAAAATAAAATTAAAAAATTTATAAAATATGTATTTATTATACTTATAAACCAATTTTTTTATTAACGTTATGGGGAATTAAATTTAAATAGTTGAATATATTTACACGAAACCGAACTTATTTAGCCATGATGTAGGTGTGAGTATGAATATTTATATTTTTTAGTGTGCCCAAAATATGTTTCTATGCGATCTTTATATCAATATATAAACTGACTCTGGCTTTACAGCATCAGTACATAATATTTATTTTTCCAAAATTATATCGCGGAAAATTTCTATTTGATAACTCACATAATTATTTTGTTATTTTTACAAGTACTTATACTGCTAGTTATAATATTCTATATATAATACAAATTAGGTACTTGGCGTAAATTTAAAAATTACAACTTAAGGGAACTTACAATAGCTTTTAGTTAAGAATACACGATCTCAACTGTGGCCTCTTGAAATAAAACAAATCTTTGAGAATGCATAATATATACTTTTTATATCTCAAACATAATTTTAAGGAAAATGTGAAAAATCGCCTGCTTTTGCAACCCTTTTACGATATGTTATTTTAAAAGTGCTGCTGACAATAACTTGGACTTTAATTTTCTTAATTAAAGTTAATTCTAGAAGTTATAATCAAAAAATGCTTACTTGTTTTTTTTAGTAGTATTATGAGATGTTTTCAACTATTTAATAAATTAACAAACCAACACGATTTGCCCTAATATTTTTTAAGAAGTTTAATTAGAAGCGGGTATCTGTAATTTTGTTGCAAAGTTAGTAACAAGAAAATAAACGATTAATTTGACAATAGCGATCCCGAAAATTACCTGTATCATAAATAAACTGGTAGCATCTATATATAACACATCGACTCGACATTTAGAAAAATTAACTGCATTTATAGATGATTCAGTTCTAGGCATATAGGAATTTATATACATTCTCAAGTCCTTGAAAAATATTAGCCGATTTGAAATACGAATAAAACGTCATAAGAGTCCTAAGGGGAGGCCAGAAAGCCCGGGTTGGCAAAATGCCCATTGTCAGCGTCCCTGACAGGTAGCTACCGAGCTTATAAAAGCCCCAACATTTCATATACGTCGCCCGTTTGCTCAGCAAACTAGTTCATTTGTTACAAATTCCTTCTATGGGGCCTAAAAAGATTGTGTAGTTAGTTTATTGTTGAAAGCATTTCGAGTGATACTACTGGGACCATAGTTTTTGTTGTCGGGCGGGTAAGTTTTATTGTTTTTTCATTTATTAATAATTATTTTAAAACAATATACATTACTTTCATTTTATACATAGCGGTTTTTCGCTTCACTTTGCCATATTTATTAATATTTGATGAATGTTTTAAATTTTCAACTGTCAAACCATAAAAAAAATATTTTAAAATGGATTATTAGTTTTAATATTGCATTACATATTTGCTCGCTGACGAAAATTATTTTGTATTATAATATTTTAGGCGTGTTTGACTTCCTGTCATTGAAATTGATTTACTTTTAATTTTTTATTGACCAAGTAATTTAGTGCTTCAGTTATTATCTAATAACTAATAAACTGCGTGATAATAATTGAAAAAACTAAACGGCAAGTGTGTGCTAAAATCGTCCGCTAGTGGGTTGGCAATACGCCCAAATCCGGGCTCTTTGAATTGACACTCTTTGCTGATCTAAAATAACACCGTTTTACTCTAACTGACATATTTCAGAAAGAAAGTTGTTCAAAGAGAATATTATATATTATTTAAATAAGAACCAGTTTTATATAAAATAATGAATTCAATAATTTATAAAGAATGCATTGTTTAATTTGTATTCCAACCAGATTTGCGGTCGCTTGTGTAAAAGCATTGGGAGTATATTAGTAAATAAATTAACTACCTATTTATATTGCAAAGTCGTAAATTTAGAATAGCTACCTACTGCCTTCATTACCAGCTGTTCGTCGTTTCCTATATACTATAGATTATACATAATACAGAATCATGTATCGAGAAAATCATTCGCCAAACCAGAATTTTTCAAAACTATAATTTAACCAGAAAATTTTTATTTTCAAATCGTATTTTTCAAAATTATAGTTTAACCCATGCAACTATGCTATATTTTTATTAAAGCAACCTAGTTATTTTTTCATCGTAAGGCCAATAGGCCTGATAGACCTTATCAATATCGCGACCATTACACACACATTATTGTTTTACAATTTCATCAATAAGTAATTACTTTTATAAGTTCTCAAAATATTGGTTGTATTGTCAGTCAACATAAAAAAATTACATGCACAAAATTTTTATAATTTTTAAGCCATAAAAAATCCATTAACTAAATACAGATGTAGAGATGCCTTCTCTGGCTTCGCAATTGCTTGTTTTCTTCTTTGTAGCCGGTTTCACCTGTTTACGACAACGTCAGACGGGAGAGTATTTATATATAAATCTAAGTAGCGGCTTTTTAAATAATATATTTTTTTTCTTCTGTCTGACGATGCTGTAAAGGTCGTACCAGTTACAGATAAAAGAAGAAAGAATTGTCACAGAAGTCTTCACATCTGTATTTAGTATGGAACGGTTTAATTACACCATAATAAGTATGCTGTGGTTTAACCAAGTAAGGGCAACCACGATTGTATATGTTTGTGCTACGCTGGCTTAAAACTTTACGTTTATTTGCCACAGAAATCTGGATTAAACCAACAGAAATATTTATATGTATGTAATTACATTAGTGATCAAATAATTGAACAATATTTTGATACACAAAACAAGTAATCGAGTTTGCACATCCATCCAATAGGGATAGGTATAAGAAACTACATTGAATATTGTTTTACAAATATTTGCAATGAGGCAAATGGGTTTGGTAATGTAACATTTGAAAATAAGCGTACTGATAATTTATCCGTCGTTTCAAAGTTCACAAGTAATTTTAAATGCAGGGTATTTTACAATATTCGGTAGTCCTAGCGATGTTGCCACTTTCATCTGTACCGGGACGGTAGGCACCGCTGCTTTGTTAATTTTAAACGGGACAGCTGTACATGCAGCTATTTTTAAATTCATTTTTTTTACTACTAGTTTATTAAGGTTGTATGAGTTTATTTTAAAAAGTAACCGAGTTATTAATAAAGATAATATCCATTTGAACTAAGCTAATACGCGAGACTTAATGAGGTAACGTTAATTTATTTGCGCGATTCTTTTCTGGACTTTCGTGGGAACATTTTTTGTTTGATTAACTGATAAGATAATGACTTTTATTTTATTTTATCCCCCGATGTTTGCTTTTCGACAAACGTGTATATATTTTAAAACGCTTATATACACGACTTTACATAATATTAAATATTTTTTGTAATATATATTTAAGTAGTTAAATTTTTAATCAGAAATACACTACCGATATAAATAAGTTCAAGGAGACACTTCGGCTGGAAAAGTAATTTTTAAACAATTACCTCTAGACCAGGAGCAAGGATTTTCTAAATATAGGATCGTTGGGCTAGAGAATACAGACACTGCTTTTCCCGGTGTTCTGGCATATCTTATAGACATAATCATGCTTTATCATCTTGGATAATAGTTCGACAAGGTCAAGCTAGGACTATCGCAACATTTATTACCCTTTTATGTGGACAGTAATAGGCAAACAGCCCAAGAAGAGCGTGAATGCAAGTTGCAATATTTGTTACTCTAGATTGTAACCTTGATACAGTAGCAATCTAAGACGTCAGACTTATAGAACACGTTTCTACCTTACGTCATATACATTAAAAGACTGGTGTTGTACCAATCCAGCGTTGGCTGGCCAGGGCGCTAGGAATTAGGAATCCCGACAGAAGATTTTATTATTTGTTTAGTTTATTTTATGACCCTTGACACTTCATTACTGAGCAAGTAACCCAAAGTGAAACGTCTTTATTAGCATTTCAAACTAAAGTCAAAGTTGTGTTTGTGCAGTTTATAAAAGCATATTGTGAGAGTGATGCGGATTTAAAATAGCAAATACTTAATAATTAATTAATCTTTAGTATCCAGTTCTAGTTAACAGATTAAGGTACTTAAAGTAAAACTTTACGATAGTTTATTTGATAGTCCGTAAGCACAAGCAGATATGACTGAAAAAGGTTGTAGTGCTATTATATTCAGTTTGGAAAATGGATTAAAAAGTAAAATATATACCTATTGCTTCACATATAATCAAATTACATCTGCAAAACAATTAATTTTGAGACAGTACCATTCGGTTATTAATTTTTCTAAGCAGACTCTAAGACAAAAAATAATCAAGCATTCCAAGAAATATAAGATGGACTATGGTTCATTTTTTTAAATGATATTTGTCCCTTAAGTAGTTTGAGTTTAAACTGTTCCTGTTCTATATAAATAAAATTTGCATGCTCTTTATTTTATTCTGTGAAATCTTAAAAGCTTTTATAGCTATTAAAAATATTGAAAGTAAAACTTTAGGATGGTTACTTTGACAGTCCGTACACACGAGCAGATATGACTAAAAAAAGTTGTAGTGCTACTATTCAGATTTGAAAATGGTTTAAAAAGTAAAATATATATCGCTCAACATATAATCGGATTACATCTGCAACACAAACATTTTTGAAACAGTACCTTTCGATTATTAATTTTACTAAACAGAGTCTAAGATAAAAAACAATCATGCATTTTAACAAATAGAACATAGACTATGTTTTAAGTTACGCAGTGTGAGTTTAAATTGTTCGAGTTTTACATAGGTAAATATAATTTGCATGCTACTGTATTTTATTCTGGGCAATCTTGACATTTCATAGCTATTAAAATATTGGGTCAACTCTGCCATTATTCAATTCCATGCCATTTTCTTTTATAATTTTTGTTAGAATCTTAATTAAGCACGTCAAACACATTTCATAATATATTGCTTTAAAAAAGAGTTAAATTGTCTGGTTTTCTCAGGATCTAAAATGAATACCTACTTCAAAGACAGTTCTTCTATATTGCTTTCAAAAAGACTTAATTTGTCAGATTTTTTGAGGATCTGAAATACATATTCAAATACATTTCATTCTATACTACTTTCAAAAAGTGTTTTGTAGGATCTGAAATACGTACTTCAAATACATTTCATTCTATATTGAATTTGTGTAAATTTTATAAAATAGGTAAACTTGATTTGTTTTGGAAATAGAGACTGGAATTTTATCATAATTTTTTTAAGTTGACGGATCATTTTTTAATCTTTACGTAGCTCAAAATTCAAAATTTCCGTTTCTAAGAACAGAGCTTTCCATTTAACCTGGTGGTGGTGGTGGACAAAAGGTGGTATGGCGTCGACTTTATTGTCTTTAGCCACAGATTTTTTTTAATTCTCGTTTGAAGTCTAAAGCTTTTTTTTACCCTAATTGTTTCGTTTAAATAACGTAAATATAATTTTTACATATTATGTAGGTATATATATATATATATATATATATTATATATATATATATATATATAACCTCATTCACTTCTATGTTTTATCTTAAAACCTTACTAAAATTTACATTTTAGCTTGGTCTCAAACTCGTAGTTAAAGGAAAACTAGACTTTCCCAAATGAGAAATACTTCCTGGATTCTGGTTATCCCTCCTGTTATTTTCTTTGTTAAGGTTATTATAAAATAATGAATAGTATTACTTCAATTATATTATGTAGGTACTTTTAACAAAGTACATCCAACAAAAGAAGCACCTAAACGAACTTCAATTGCTTAAATAATGGTATTTTATTGTTTCCAGTTAACACAAAAGTGTTTTCGGGCGCCAGTACCGAGTTGACAAACCTGTTTCGATGTGAATTCTCGTCACAAGCAGACCAAATTAATTGGCTCTGTTCAAAAACCACCTATTTCCAATATCACATACGGTCACGGTTGCCAAAGCGGTTCATAAATAAAAAGTTTTCATAACCTTTCGCACAAGAGTTAAAATAGTTTCTTAATTTAGACAATTATTTTCAAAGTAAAACTAGTAAAAGTAAACGTAAAATTTAAACTTTAATAACAAAAATCTCGAACTAAATATTGGTTTGCTTCGCTGTTATTATGAATGTGGAAGAAATTACACTTCTGATTGCGATAATTTTACAAGAATAAGAATTTGTGAGCAGGATTTTGTCAGCTCAAAGCGTACTTTAATTTAATTTCAAAATTTTAAATGACTGGTTTAGTAATTGACATCAGAATGATCAAGAATTAGGTAGTGATGTCCAACCTGGCCGAAATTCGAAATGCAAAAGAAATGTGCCAGCACTCAACGTTGCTGATGTGATTTCCAAGTGATTGCAAATTCTAACAAATATATAATAAATTGCAATTACTCTTTGAATAAAAGGCAGCTGTTTCGGCTACCAGATATGGTTTTTCTCTGCGAATACTGTCTCAGCTATACAATGAATCCGAATGATCATTTCATATCTTATCGGGAGATGAAGCACATTTCTCTCCGAACCAATATTCAAAACGGCCAAATTTAGTCAACAGAAAACCACACGCAATCATTCAGAAGGGCTTCATGACAAGCAAGTCAACATTTTTGCGGTTTGGTAGCTGATTTTATTATTATATGATTAGTATAAATACAGAGTGAAGAAGCCGCAAATCTACTTCAATTGTCATTATCATAAACGATATTTGCAAATGACAGGACATATGTAACTTTGCAAAACGAACACAAATCAATTGAAAACATGCTTTTTATGCAGGATGAAGCACCTCCGCACACTTGCAGACCAAAAAATATTTGTTAAATGACGTTTTTGCAATTGTGTTTAAAGCAGATATTTTCTAAATTCATGGTCGCCAAGGTCGCCTGATCTTAACCCAGCGAATTGCTGGCTGGTGGGTTATTTAAACAAACTATATTTAGAAGTAGGCCGAAAACGCTTCAAGAATTTAAAGACAGCATTAGGAAGCAGACAGGTGCAATTCAACTAAAAATAGTACATATAATGATTGTGTATAATTTGGAACGATTCAAAATTAAAGAGGTACAGGGTGTTAAAATGAGAAATTGAATTTAGATATACCTTGATATCTATTATTATTATTATTATTATTATTATTATTATTATTATTATTATTATTATTATTATTATTATTATTATTATTATTATTATTATTATTATTATTATTATTATTATTATTATTATTATTATTATTATTATTATTTTATGAACCTAATTTGTACATTATGTCTGTTATAAAATGTGTCTAATATAGTTGTGCTGTATATTTGAGAGATAATTTAAGAGTTTGCTCAAATACTTACATTTTTCTCCATCTAGCATTTCAAACATTGCCTTCATTTGTCATTAATTCAAAACTCTTTAAAGTTCAAAGGTTATCATCTATCCATCATCCATAGACTAAATTTAGCATAAATGAGTTTGAAAAAAATCCCTAACATAACGCACTTGCTGCGTTCAGACTTTCTTGACTTTTGGACTGATTTAAGTTTAGCTAAGCAGCTCTGTGTACCAGTATTACTTTTGGACTAACCTGTATAGCGTGGTTTATTTAACAAAAAATAATATCTTTAATTTGGATCATAAAAACGCGTTACTCGATTTTTGTGAAGTCTGGCATCAACACTCAGAAACCAGTTATTTACAACTTCTTTATTTGCGTTTTTTCTAAAACATAAAAGTTAGCGGTGTGGGGTTGAAATGTTGTTATAAAGCCTCTATTTATGATTATTTGAGAACTTTCTCAAGAGCTTTAATTTTACTTCTTAATCATTACCTGGTAAATAATGAGAATTTACTAAAAGTAAATACTAGATTATTTAAGGACTTTTCCAAGAGCGCTAATTTTGCTTCCTAATAATTACCTGTTAGACAATGAAAATTTACTCAACGTACTTAATAAAAACTTAAAGGGGGAGATCCTTAAATTCTATGATTTTTTCAAGAGCTTTAAGTAATAATGAAAATTTACTACAAGTAATAAAACATTAAATGGGGGATATTGAAGTACTGTGATTAATTAAGATCTTATCCAAGACCTTTAATTTTACTTTTAGTGAATTTTCTTTAAAAAATTCACTAATGAGGAGATCCCGACTTTTGAATTTTGACAAAATTTCTTCAAATGAGCACTATTTAGGACCCCTGGAACCCAAATCCGAGGTCGGTGTCAGACTTTATATGTTTGTTATATATATATATATATATATATATATATATATATATATATATATATATATATATATATATATATATATATATATATATATATATATATATACATATATAGTTCGTTTACCAGGAAAATCCGCCGAGGTTTTCCAGGAAAATTTTGTGTTTTCTTTCTAAAAAAAATTATATCTCCGTAATTAACAAAGTAAGGGCAACCAAATTTGGTACGCCAGTTTATATCATTATAGGTAAGTTACCTACCAAAATTTAGCTCTGCGGGTTAAAGGACAAAAAAGTTACAGCCTTTTAAAGAAAAATAAATTAGAGTTTTTCTCAAAACGTCAAAGTTGCCATTTAAGACGTCAAAATTGGCAACATTTAGGCAAAGAAGTTGGATCTAATACGGGCTATGGAAAGAAAATGTGTTAAGAAGAATGTTTTACAAACCCTGAAGTCTTAGTTTCAACCGTCATTGTCCTTCATTTTACTAAAATATTTCCAGAAAATTCATTTCAAATAGACCCTTTCTCTGATGCTTGGCAGTAGCCTTAGCTATAGAGTTTATCGTTTAATGGTATATAATTTTTGTCGAATTTTCGTAAAAAATCAATAAAACTCAATATATCCGTTATTATACAAGATATGAAAAAAAATTGTATACATTAATTATAGGGTGTCTTGAGCTACATCTTAAAAAAATATTTCCACAATCACAGGCTGGCCCACAAGTCGTTAGTGATACAAATTTTCTTTTTTTTTTTAATCAAATACGCCTTATGTTATTGCATTTTAGCATTTTCAATCGAAATATAACGCATGTTTTTAAGAAAAGAAATTCTGGACGCAAGTGCGTTATGGTAGCGAATTTTGATCAAATGCTTCATATTTTAATAGCTCAATTTGCTATTAATCTATAAGGTTGACCAAGAAACGAGTTTTATCCGGAACACTTTAAGTTTACTTTCGGAAATTTTTGTACATTTTCAAACAATAAAGTTATTTTGATGAAACATGGCACATTGTTTTTACTATATAGATTATACTGGTAACCAAATTTGATGCCTGCTGTCTTAAAAAAAACAACCAATATTTGCTATTAAAAACATATTTATGAAAATTCACTACCATAACGCAGTTGCTGCGTCTCAAACTTTTTTCCATAGACACAGTAAAATTCAATTATTGGAGCAACTAGATTCCATTTTACCTTTTGCTGCTAGCTTGATTTCTTAAAATTATATAGGACTTAAAAGTATACCTCTTACTTTATGATGACCCCATACTATGCTTAATTAAGAATTTGTCCAAGACCTTAAACTTTAATTTTTAATAATTACCTACTAAATCATGAAAATTTACTAAAAGTAATAAAAATATAGAAGAGGAGATATTGATGAAATACCATGATTATTTAAGAACTTTTCAAGAGCTTTTATTTTGCTTCTTAATAATTACCCCGTAGGCAATGAAAATTTAGTAAAAATAATAAAAATATAAAATGGAAGATATCGAAATACCACAATTACTTAATATAAGAACTTTTCCAAGAGCTTTAATTTTACTTCTAAATAATTGCCAGTTACAGATAATCAATATTTATTAAAAGTAATAAAAACATAAAAGTCTGGACGCAGAAAGTGCGTTATGGTAGTGAACTTTCAAAGAAATGATCTGGCACCAAATATTTTTTATAACATTATTTTCTTGTGACATAGAAATCTGAATTTTGGGGTGTAGTTAATTTTTTGAAGCGTAAACCTACCTACCAAATTTGGTTACCATAGCTTTTTGATTTTTTGAAATAACTTTTTTTTTTCGAAAGAAAGCTCAAAATTTTCCCGGAAAACCTGGTCCGATTTTCCAAAGCACTTACAAAAAGAAGGTACGTGCCAAATTTGATCAAAATCGGCCCATATTTTTTTAGTTATCTGTGTAATACACACTCATTTGCAAACATTTTTTTCAAAATTCAAAAGTCGGGATCTCCCCGTTAGTGAATTTTTTATACGAAAATTCACTAATAAAACGTAAGATGTGTTTGAAACACTAAAAATTGTATATTATTTATTAGTTATTACTGATGTGAAGAGTGAATGGTTGCCACAAGGCTATGCCATAGGGTACGTCAGGGATATCTCCGTCACCGTTTTCTACTCTGTGCATTATTCCCTGAACGCTGAAAACCTATTTAAAGAACCATTAGCTAACATAGAATATGATGTAAAAATAAATGGTGAAGTCGTCAATAACCTGAGGTATGCGGACGATACATACTTGTATTATTAGCTGACAACACCGAAAGCCTATAAAGATTAATAGACCGCGTAACACAAGCAAATAAAAAATATAGTACCTATATTCGCATTGCAAATAGAAAACTCAAAGAAGTGGTAACTTATTAAAGCAATAATTCTAACATAAATTAGATATTTTAATTGACAGAAAAAGATAAGTCATCATCACAAACTAAAGGTGATGTAGCCTTTAATGTTGTCGCAATTATCATTCATTGTATCCGGCAGCTTTTTTCATTTCTTGGTGGCTTCCGCACTTCATCAATTGGTCCAGATTTTCCAGAAGTTTTTCTCTTTGAATTGTGGAGTAGATGGCATTGAACGCTTCTTTCGTTAGCCACAAACTGTTTTTAATTTCATACACGGTTTTTGTGACTCAGGATATTACTAAATAAGAATGGGATAACAATTATGTAAATCCTGGCTTGGGTTACTAAGTTTTTCTCTTTGTCTGCCTCTTTCCTTTTTGACAAGCATGTATCCTGCAAATAGTGTTAGAAACTTATTGTCTCAGAATATGTCCAACAAATTGTCCCTTCCTCTTTAAAATCTCTTTCAGCAAGCATATATCATCTTCTCTCACATATTCTAGCACACTTTTAGTAAATTTTCGTAGTAACAATTCACTAATGAGGAGATCGGGACTTTTGAATTTTGAAAAAATGCCTTTAAATGAGCGCGAACTAGGACCTAAAACCCATATATTCTGGGTCAGTTTCAATTTTTATATGTATCATACCGTTACCTCAAAAAATAATGGGCCGATTTTGATGAAATTCGGTAAGTACCTTCCTTTTGTAAGTGGCTTGGATAGGTTTGTTAGCAAGGAAAATCGGATTATGCGCATATTATGATGTCACTTTTTGGTACTATAACCTTGCTAAATCGTGGCTGGTAGCATCTATCATAGCGATATTTAAATAAGTCTGGACGCAGCACGTGCGTTATGGTAGTGAATTTTCCTAAGAATGTTTTCAATAGCAAACATGTTTTTTAAATGAAAGCAGGCATCAAATTTGGTTACCAGTTTAGCCTATATATAGTAGAAACAATGTACCATATTTCATCAAATAAGCTTCTCGACAAAACTCACCAAAAAGTTTTTTGTATTGTGCAAAAAAATAAACAAACAATTTTTTTACGAAAATCCGAAAACATTTTTTAAAAATAACTTATTAAACATATATTATTACGCCCTCCACTTCTGAAACACAAAATACAGACTGTTATATTTAAAACAATTGAGTTATCGCAGTTTTTTTAATATTTTGAGAGCGCCCGATGCATGGCACCTCGATTTTTTCTTGAAATAATATAAAGGAAAACCTCTCTGCATGCGTCATTTGCATTAGACTCCGATTTTTGTTGGTAAAAACGCGGTATCACAATTTTTGATGTGTGCGAAAAATGTGAAAAGTTGCAAAGAGAACTCGAAAACAAAAATGCATTACCATTCAATGGAGATGCAAAAATGCAATAATATAAGGCGTGTTCGGTTAAAAAAAAGAAAATTTGTATCACCAACGACTTATGGGCCAGCCTGTAAGTGTAGAAATAAATTTTTTAAGATGTAGCTCAAGTCATTTTATAATTAGCGTATACAATTGTTACTCGTATCTTGTAGAATAACAGTAATGTTGAGCTTTACCGTAGAAATGCGTCACCTGTATATATGTAAACAGATAAAAACCGAAACTAACTCCGTATATGGGTCCTGGGGGACCTAGTTCGCTCTCGATTGAAAACATCTTTTTAAAATTCAAAAGTCGCGGTCTCCTCAATAGCTAATTTCGTGTACAAAAATTTGCTAAAAATTATAGAGAATAGAACCATAAACTTTATAACTAAAACTACTGCAAAGCATCAGAGAAAGGGTCTATTTAAAATGAATTTTCTTGGAAACATTTTAGCAAAAAAGTTTTACTCGGATTTCTTGACTTTTTTTGCGCCAGAAAACTTAGTCTTTGTCTGTAACGTACATAGGATTTTGTTATTCACACAAAATATTTTACCTTTGTGCGCTTATCTGGTCATCAGTGGCACCCAAATTTTTTTTCTTTCTATGACTATAATTTTTTTCCTTTCAACGTCTAAATGTTGGTACATAGTTTGCTTTTTGTGACACAAACCAGCGTACCAAATTTGGCTGCCCTTACTTTGTTATTTCTGGAAAGATAAAAATTTTCCGGGAAAAACTGGGCCGACTTTCCTGGCTAACGAACTTATTCAAGCCAGTTTCAAAAAGAAGGTACCCACCAAGTTTGATCAAAATCGGCCGATTATTTTTTGAGTTATCGGTGTGATACATATACACACATACACACACACACACACACATATATATATATATATATATATATATATATATATATATATATATATATATATATATATATATATATACATATATATATATATATATATATATATATATATATATATATATATATATATATATATATATATATATATATAAACTAACCTAGGATATGGGTCCTAGGAGGCCTAGTTCGCGCTCATTTGAAGACATTTTTTCAAAATTCAAAAGTCGTGGTCTCCTCAGTCGTGAATTTTTTTAAAAAGAAAATTCGCTAAAAGTTCGGACGTAGCAAGTGCATTATAACAATGAATTTTTGTTGTCGGATTTGAAATATTTTTACGAAAATTCTTTACCATAACGTACTTGCTGCACCCAGACCTTTTCATCCTTTATTTACTGTTCCTGTATACATACTTTCTACAATGATAAAATATTGTAGCTCACTATGTGAAACTTTCTACAATGATAAAATATTGTAGCTCACTATGTGAAACTGACAAACAAGACGACCTCAAATTCATTTTTAGAAAAATATTTTAAACAAATGAAATGGGTAACAATTTAAACATAAATTGAAAATCTTCGCTGCTTTGTCGCAGGGGTTCTCCTTCCCCTTCTGCATGCCTACAACCACCCTCAATGCACAAGAACAATGTAGGTAAACAAGAAAAAATTCTTGGGAACAACCCCCAAGAAAGTTACGGGACCTGCGGTGAATAGGGGTTCTGAGCGGGGTTAACATTATTTTAAGGAGGTATAGCTGCAAAATGGGATAAAGGCAGCTTATAGAGGTCCAACCAAGCTGATTTTGTCGCACTTTCTGCTCACATTTCCTTTATATCTTCTTCTCCGCCTAGCACCCCTATTCACTCCTGGTCCTGTAACTTTCTTGGGGACTGTCCGCAAGAAATTTTTCTTGTGGTTTGTGCATCCAGAAGAGGTTCTAAGCTTGTTTTTGAATTATTTTTTTCTAAAAAGCCTCTATGTTCTCATCTGCAACTTTACCGAAAATTTAATTTTTATTTACGAAAGGAATGTACCTACGAAATTATATACGTGGCAGGTATTTTTCCTTATTAGTCACTTGGATGATCCGTTTTAATCAAATCAGTCGAACCAGTTTCTGCAAATAAAATGACAAAAAAGGTCATTTAAAACAAATTTGTGGTTGTCTGTGAAGTTCATTGTGTTATTTTTTAAATTTAGTACCCACGCTGTTTTCATATATGTTTTACTATGTATCAAAACTGAAGATTGTAGTTTAATGGGAAATTTAGTTATCGCCATTTGAAATGTCTTTACGAAAATTCGCTCCATAACGCACTTGCTGCACCTAAACTCTTTTCAACACTTATTTACTATTGCTGTATCCATACTTTTTGAAAATGAAATAAATAAAAAACCTGGACGCAGCAAGTGCGTTATGGTAGTGCATTTTCATAGAAATGATCTGGCACCAAATAGTTTATTATAACTTTTTTTTCTTGTAAGATAGGAATCTAAATTTTGGTGTATAGTTTACTTTTTATGTCGTTAACCTACCTACCAAATTTGGTTATCATAGCTTTTTTTATTTATTTCTTTAAAGTTTTTTTTCGAATGAAAACTCATAACTTTCCCGGAAAACTTCGTCCGATTTTCCTGACCAACGAACTTATCCAAGCCACTTACAAAAGGAAGGTAGATGTCAAATTTTATCAAAATCAGCATATTATTTTTTGAGTTATCGGTGTGATACATACATATATATATATATATATATATATATATATATATATATATATATATATATATATATATATATATATATATATATATATATATATATATATATATATATCAACATATAAAAATTGAAACAGACCCCGGATGTGGGTTCTAGGGGTCCTAGTTCGCGCTCATTTGCAAAATTTTTTTCAAAATTCTAAAGTCGGGAAAATTCACTAATATAAACATTACAAAATTTTGAAATTAAAATTTTAATAATTTACACTGAACATCTCTTTCTATAATTTGAACTACACTATGATATTATCTAGTTTCATTTACATTTTCCGTACACAACATGAAGAGTAAAAACTAAAAGTAAACAATAAGTACCTAGCTAGATAATATAGGTACCTACTTACTGTATTACTTTGAGGTAGGCATATGTCTTCTTGAAATAATTTTGTTTCGCTTTATTCTCATAATACAGTACCTGCATGCATTGATTAAGAATCTGCATCTGATACACACAGCTTGACTTAACGATTTCTTTATTATTTGTTTCATTAGATTCTAGAATCATAATATACTACAGTCACAGTCGGCAGCCGAGGGCATTTGTTAGATTAAAATTAAAAGTTGGGTTATTATTTACCAACAATTTGTATTAACATTAATTTAGAATATAGGCAGTTGTTTTACATTCTAAGATATTAGCGGAGTCGATTTCGAGGTTATGCCCAGAGCATTCACGATCTCTTGACTGCTGTCTGCTGTCAGTTAGCGGAATAACAAATAATCAACTAAATGTATATTGAGTTCACTGATAACAAATGGCAAATAGCTAGCTGGTGTTGTCATATTAAACTAGGAGAGGGAGATGGCTTTTAAATATTATGAAGAATAGGAAGCCTAATATTTATACATAATAAAGCGTAGTTCTAGATTGCCTTTAAACAAATGGAACGACTTTCATTAAAATTCTTATTTATTACTATAAATTTTTCTGATATCTTCAGGTTCAGATCAGTGCTGTGTCAAATGGCAACCCTGTTGATTTTTTATTGTGACATACTTTTGTAGCCTGTCCGTTTAAAATTTAATTTAGAGATACAGCTTAACCCTGATATGTGTCTGAGCTTGTCTAACGTTATAGGCACCCATTCAGAGGTAATTTCAGGTCATATCGTAACTTATTTATTTTTTATTTAGTTATAACTCAAGATTTACTGAACCAATAATTGAGCTCAAATTTGGTAGACAGGACCGATCTGCGCATCCATGCCAAACGCAGTAACCAGTAACCGCACATATCTGTACAACTGAGACCACATGTCCTGCATTTGCATCTTTTTCGCAGACGGATTTGTAGTTGCAGGAAATGATGTGGAATCCCCGCTCCGGTGCTATATCCTCTTCAGTCAAGATGGGTTTTAGCTTACCTGCATGCACCATCCATCCTCATTCTCTTTCCAGTAGGCAATTTTCCATCCAAGTTGAATCTCAATTTAAATATACGGAATTAGCGTACCTACTAAGAGTTTTTGAACCAGAGGAAATGACGAAATTTGGCCCTTACCTGGTAGTAAACTAGGTACGAATATTGTTTGGCCGCTGCGGATGTAGTGGAAGTGCAGCCAAGTCAAATGGTGCCTTGACGGACTGCTTCGCAACTGTGCTCCGATACATCCAATGTCTGGCGATGTTTAAGCTCTCTTTAACATCACAGCCGTACAGCGCGAGAAGAAAATATTCTCACGATTCTGCGATTTCCTCGTGTGTAGCGTTGGGTTGATTGAAGACAGACATTTTATCCAATAAACAAGCACTGTTTTGGAGATTCTTGAAGGAATCCTTTTTTACCTTTTCTGAAGGGGCAGAAGTGGTATCGCATTCTGTTGCTGTATAGAGAAACAAGAGGGGCGGTGATCAATTTCTCACTGCTGAAGAGCCGGGGTTCTACATTGTTTTTTCCTAGAACCAACATTTAGACGTTACTTCCAAGGTTGGATGTCGTAGCCAGTATAACGGGAAGGTAGGTGTCCTCGCCTACTATTACTTAGCGCGCCGTTGTTGGCAGCTTGCACAGCTGTCTTCACTATCACAGTATCAGCGTCATAGGGGGCTTGAATGACTTTGCCTCCAGCTCTGGTGTGGTGCCTGGGTAGCAGCGTGATAAAACGCACCTTGTTTTTAACATTTGTTAAGAACGCTTCTTGAGGTAACGTTGAAGGTGTGGCATCATTCGATTATAGCCTCCATCGCTGCTCCACCTTCTCATAACCCTATCAGTAAATTTAGAGCTTAACACACCGCGTGCGGTGTCACGAAACGGCGAATTTGAATCTTGTGCATTTACGTTTTGTGTTATTTCTCCCCTGAAGAATACGCCGTGTATTTATAAATAACAAAGACGTTTTAAATCTTTATTACTTTTTTTTGTCATGGAAAACCAATTAAATGGATAGCAGTCAATGTCAGCCAAAAAAAAACAGCTCATACTGTTCGACCCTTTTTTTCTTTTTAGTGATTTTTTTTCTTTTGGTATAATGCTCAATAACGCCGATAATAATTCCCAATATTATTCTTCCACTTTTACCCCGAAAGTCAATTATAATTACTCCATGGCAATCCCAAAATAAGAACTTTTACAGCATATTTTTGAATACAAAACTAGAGTATGAAGATTCAAAGCGTCTCCATTCTTATATTCTGTTGCTTTGTTTTCGGTACTCAATTCACAATAGAAAACGGAATATTTTTTTAAAACAAAATTTCTGTTACGTTCTACGGGGTTGAGGAATTTGTTGACTAACAAAACACAGCTTTTCAAACTACTATTCTATTATAACCAACTATTTTCAACGCCAGTAACAACTAAATTATTTCTCCTCTTACTAAATGCCCATAGAATTATATTCCGCTATTCGTCTTCTATGATCGCTTCCTATACACCAACACTTGCTGAGTCGCTTAATACTCTATGATCACTTATTTACACCGCATTAATCAATACTGAACTAACTCACTCTATGTACCTTTCGTCTATTTATACCCTCTATAGAGATTCTAGATCTTCTACACTTTTCTATACCTGTCACTTCTGGTCCATTCTAGAAATATAATTCCAGAGTTTTGGCTCTTCCAACACACTTTATAACCGACATCTGACCACAGAATAACAAGGTCCATAAATATAATTCTCATAGAGAAATGTGACATTTCATTAAATCAACCAAATCTCCTGTAAGACTTTTACATTTAGTAGAACGTCCATACAGCAATTATAAACCCTTAAAATATCTTGGTCTTCAAACCTTCTCAAGACACATGCAACTTCGTTGTTTATCGACAATCTTTTACCTTCCAAATGTTTTTGAGCTTTGATAATAAACAATACACGGGTGTGCTAAATCGGTAAAATAGGGCGGGTGGTAAATCAATTCAAAACCTATGGCTGCGTTCTCCAGACGACAATTGCTGAGTTTAAGCTGCTAATTGTTGACTGTTGATGCAATTCAGTGGTTGGAAATCTTATGACATTTATCTGTCCATATAAAATTACGCACTATAGTCTGTAATCAGACTCCAAATGAAAACAAAAAAAAGTTTTAAAATTGAAAATAAATAATGAAAATAATAATCGACTTAGAGACCTCATTCTAATGTATTTAACAGATGGTCCATTTCATATCAATGTGATAGCACTGGATAAGGAATATATAGTGATACCTGAAAGAACCAAACCAACGACAAATAAACATTATTACGAGGATGTGATATAAAATACACTCCAGGTGATTTTCATAACCATTTTAGAATGTTTTGAACAACTTTCCATGAATTGAGAATCACGAGGAATACCTGCTTAATAGAAAAATTCATAATAGTGGCTGACTACTTAACTACGAATGCTCCAGCATTATGTTAAGTTAGTCAGTGAAAATTAATTTCGTTTTGAGAAATCGGCAACAGTTGAGTTCGAGCCGAAACTGACCGGTACTGGTGAACGCATACACAGATTCAACTATTCAGCTGTTGGCGCTTGGTGAACACAGATATTGTTTTTAATAGTTTGCAGTGCAGTCAACGACTTGTGATCAGTCGCGTTGTCTTCCAAAAAGAGTACACTTTTGGCCAGTTTTCTTCGGACTTTCTCCACAATTTTCGCGCGTAAGTTAGTTAATAACTCATTATAGAATGCTCCTGTAACAGCTCTACTTTGTTCCAAAAAGCCTAGGAGAATTATCCCATCTTTGTCCCCGAACACTAAAGCAAGAACACTGCCAGCCGACTTTTGAATACCGAGTCTTTTGAGTTGCAGAAAACTGGAAAGCTGTCACCCTTTCGTTTGCTCTTTAGTCTCTGCATCATAGTGATTGACCCATGGCCTGTAATGACAATAAGCGAGAGAAAATATTTGAGGAATCTGCTTCGAAACAGTGGTGTATTTCCTTCGACATTGTCAAACTAGCGCGATATGACTAACTTTTAAGCATTTCGGAATCCATCTTGCCGAAAGCTTTCTCATTTCTAAGTTGTGATGAACAATTATGAAACACAAGTTCATAGGAAATGTACAATGTATCTGCTATACGTTTTAGCCCAATTCGTCGATCTTCTAACGTCATTTCATGGACAGAATCGATGTTTTCTTGAGTGGTCACATATATTGGGCTTCCAGAGCGGTGCTAATCTTTGACACTTGATGGTCCTCTTTTTAAATTCTGTAATCCAGTTTTTAATAGTAGTATACGACACGGATCAAGTAAGATTTCTACACACCTTTTCTTGATGGCATATCTATTCTTTATTTTTTTCTATTAAATTTTTCAATTATACAACACCTTAATAATGCGAGTCATAAAATAATTTCTTCAATTTTATATTAAAATTGTCAATTGGGCTTTGGTTTCCTGTACATATATCAGGATATGTTCATGATAAATACATGTACACGTGTACATCGAGAAGGGTTTTTAATTATCTATTTAAATCTGTACAAGGTGTTCTACTTATTTAAAATAATAACGTTACTGTAATTTCCGGTTAAAACGGAAGTGGTTTTGAATTGACATTAACGCTAAAAATAGCCAACTGACTATGTTAGTTGACATATACAAGGATTTTGCGAAAAAATAATCTTCTTAATTTGACTAAATGTGTTGCTTTCATTCTGAAAGCATACTGTGTAATAGGCAGTTTCCAATAAGTTTTTTAATCCGTGTTTTAGGTGGGTACTCGTCGTTAATCCAACTGACATTTTTGGTTAATGTGATAATCAAAGTACAGCGTTTTAGGAAGGGTTAACGAATAAATAATTGGCTTAAATAGATTGGGCGAAGCAAATGCGGTGAAGGCACTAGAAAATTAGGTACTTATTGATAGTATTCATAGAGAAAGGAAATGTCTATGAACTCGTAACTTGACTGTTTGTAGAGTTTTTTATCTTTATTAATAATTCATAGTGGTGTCCCTGTCCCTCAGTTGTCAACGTCATATAAAATAAAATGAGTCTAATCTCGATTGGATGTTGGATGACTTGATCCCTGATTCACTGTTTGTTACCTGTCCTGAATGTTTGCTAGCGTATATTTAATAAAAAAAGGATAAGTCATGGTTTCTTTATTCAGGACAGAGTAACAGCGAGAGTATAGAGATACAAAAATATGTATTTGAAGTGATCATTACGGTAGTGAACGTACAAGTAGTGTTATTTTATTTTCATTTTATGCGTCTCCATTTTATTTTATAAAAAAATCGAGGTTATATTGCGAGTAATCGTGTGCAAAAATATTTGCACGTTTTTTTAACTGTTAAGGTAAGCTTATAACTTATATAAAGTATTTAGGTTTCGTTATTGGCTACGTCGAAAGTATTTTATAAGCTGTTATCTATTTGTAATGTTTGTAGTTGATAATTTTGTACGTTCTGTGGTTATTGTGTAACCTTAGTTTTAGGATTAAGACTTTCCATTATGTTGCTTCCCACTTTACACTACGTGTTATTTGTAATCCTCGACGGTTTAGTTAAATATTTTAGTTATGCACAAAAGACTGTTTGTTTGATTAAGATTTTTCACTTGTGCTACTTTATACCTACCTGTCACCCTATTTCACCCTTTTTAAGATTTACCCTTCTTTTTTTTTTACCGCTCTTCAATATTAATTATTTATTACATTAAAAAAAAGACAACAGTTTTATATTAGTTGAACGTAACTTTCAGTAAGAAAAAACTAGTAAACTGTGGGCCCGGTGTGAACTTTCATTAAGAAAAAAGTAGTAAACTGTGAGCCCCGTGTCGTTGGAATTACAATTACTTATTGCTAATAGCTCCATTCAGCCCAGATACTTTGCACCAGCTAATCTCTATACCGTATATACTTCGCAAATACGACCAAACCTCGAATATTGCCCCCACATCTGGGGTGCTGCTGCCGCTTCTACACTCACTATCCTGGACTCCATTCAGAAGAGAGTTATACGTCTCATTGGTGACCCTACCCTCACCCAAAGGCTGCCATCCCTTGCCCACCGACGTGCGATTGGTGACCTCTCTCTCTTTTATAGATATCTGCACGGGCACTGCTCAGAGGAGCTTTCTTCCATAGTTCCTCCACCTGCTTACCCCAACAGATCTACCAGGGGAACAGAGTGAATGCACCCTTTTACTGTCCAGGTCACCAGACAAAGAAAATCTTGTTATGCCCGCTCTTTTGTCCCAAGGACTTCCAAGTTGTGGAATTCCTTGCCGGCACATGTTTTTCCTTCTCCCCCGAACCTCCAAACCTTCAAGTCCAGAATTAACAAGTTGCCTCTTTCCTCCTTGTCGACACCCACAGTACGATAGTAGTTAGACTGTAAGCCCTCTTGGTGTGTTGTTGAAATTAAAAAAAATAATTACTCACTGTCTACAAAGAATAAAACTGTTTCAATTCATATAGGGTTTGTACTTAATACACAAACAGGATCAAGTATTAATAACATGAAAATCAGATTATGATTTATATGGTGAATTTGCACATGAGCTCATGGAGGACTTTTAGAAAATACATTTCAGAAACATGCAGAGAACCCCCCTTGGATTCATAAATCACAAGAAAAATTTCTTGCAAACAATGCCCAAGAAAGTTACAGGACTAGCGGTGAATACGGGTGCTGGGCGGAGAAGAAAATAAAAAGGAACTTAAACGAAAAGTGCAAAAAAAAACCAACTTAGCTGCCTCTATCAAATTAAAAATGAAAGAAGTATAGTTACAAACTTGGTTAAATGCAGCTTATATAGGTCGCATTTTATGCGTATACTTTTTCATCTTCCCGCCCAGCACCCCTATTCACTACTAGTCCCATAACTTTCTTGGGGGGCTGTTTGCAAGAAAATTTTCTTCTGGTTTATGCACCCAGGGAGGCTTCTAAACATGTTTCTGAAAAAAGTTGTTATTTTTCGCTCAACTGTGAAAAAGCCAGGGTACCCAGCGACCTGGAGAACCGGGAAAAATCAGGGAATTTGAAATACCCCCTAAAATGTCAGGAAAATTTGTGATTTTACTCAAATGTCATGGAAATCATTCAGCAGACCTGGAAATTATATATTTGTAAAATTCCATGACAAGCAGATTATTTTGTTTTCAAATTATATAAGTATATTATATGAATCTTTTTCACCTAAATATTTGTCTTCTACTTAGGAAAATATATCTGACAACATTACGGCTGCCATTTTAACCGCCAAAAAAGCAGTGAATGTCATATCATGCGCTAAAATAAATATCGCTTCTTCTTCATGTATCTCAAATATGTCTCATTTGTTTATCTCACTTGAAATATTCTTCCTTGAATGCATAAAATGCAAAATGCGTTCTAGTTATTGGCAGCATAGAGCTGCGCTGTCTGTGTTTATTCTATTTTAACCTTTATGATCATGTAACATGGAGTTAAAGTTGGAGTGAAAATATTGGGCTTTTGTATATGGGTACTTGTATTGTAATCCACAAGAGAAAACCTTAATATCGTAATGCATTGTGTACGATAGTGTAAAGAAATTTAGGACGTGTCTTTATTCGAATGCTTGAACAGTGGTTATAATATGGCTCTTGTGGTTTGATCTAATTTAGATTAAAATGAGTAATGCTTAATTAGTAGTTACTGCAAAAACGTGTAATACTCATTCTTTTAAGTAGAAAGCTATCAGTTTTCTTTGAAGTTTAAAAGAATAAGCATATTTATGTTTTTGATGATGTTTGTTTACTAAACAAGTTCTTTGTTCAGAATTTTAATTTATTTCATGAATAGAAACGTTTTCATGCCTTTCATTTTAAGTATCATGAAAAACTCACTTTCTGAGCCTGGAAATGTCAGGGAATTTGATTTTTGATTTCTTCTGGGTACCCTGAAAAGCTGACTTCTGATGAGTCATGGGTGATATCCTTTATCTATGTGTGTGGGTTTTGTCCATTGTGGTGTTATATAATTTTTCATGCAAAAAATAATTTTCAAAAAAATTTTTGTTTCTCTAAAGTTCAAGTTATTTTAATGAAATTTGGTACACAATAGACACAGAATGTGTGCGTGTAGAGGACCTCAAATAATGCCAATTTTTTATATAAATTTTTTCTCTGACGCCCATGGTTGGTGAGATATTGACCTTTGAAGATTCTTTAATAATTACAAGAAACAGCTGTATTGCAGCAGTGCCCTAATATAGAACAACCAAATTTGGTAGATGATTTTCTTTTATCAACATCGTTCTTTGACAAAAATTTCAAGTATATATAAACTCAAAAAGGGGTGAATTAGTTCTAATGATTTGATTTTTTTAAACCCTAACCTAATTAAAAGTTAAAGTCCACCAATTTTATAGCAAATAAAATTTTCTATCTTTTTCTCCCCTTGTCAATTTTTCGCCAAACCACTTGCTTTTGAGAAAACTAAGATTTTTAGAGTTGAGATCAAAACAAAATTATGTCCCTTGAAGACTTTATTAAACACTAACATATCTGAAATTTAAGAAACGCTATTCAAAACTAATAAATAAAGAAAAGTCATAAAACAACACTAAAGATATTGTTTAAAAACTAATAAATAAAGAAAAGCCATAGAAAAACACTAAAGATATTGTTCAAAATAACTTCCATTTTCTCTCACACATAACTGCACCCTTCGTCAAAAATTAAAGTCGACTCTGTTAAGTAATTGGATGTCACTTTTGATAATGGTCCACTTATTATTGATGTGACTCCACAAATCTTCCACAATTAGAACTGGTGTCATATACACAGATTCTTTTAAAGCCCCACAGAGAAAAAAGCCACATTTATTCAAGTCTGGTGATCGTGCTGGCCAATGTTGAGGGCAATTAATTCCACGACCTATCCATCGATTTGGAAACTGTTGGTTTAAAAATCCATGAACATTTGTAGTAAAATGTAGTGGCGCCCTATCATGCACAAACCACATTTTGCTGCGCAGTTGTAAGGGCAGCTCCTCCAGTAGCTCAAGAAGAACATTTTGCAAGAAAAGCAAATATATTGCACTGTTTAAGCGGTTTCGTAAAATAACTGGCCCAACCAAATGTCCTCAAACAATACCTGCCCACACATTTATTTTAAATTCTGTTTGGAAATGGTGGGTTACTGCAGCTTGTGGATTTTACATCCGAATATTCGTGGCAGTTGTGCACATTCATAATCACTTTCTTTGTTCATCTGTAAAAAGAATAGTGTTGGGAAAATCAATGTAGTGGTAGCACTTCTTTCACTTTTTGAAGGTGATAGGGATGCAGCAGATTGTGTTGGATCATTCTATGGACTGTCGGCTGTGTTACATGAAACTGCCTGGATAGTCGTGTGGTGCTGGTTTGAGGCTCACTTTCAATACTGTCTAGAAGACGCTCCTCAGTTCGTGTGGTCACTGCATAAAAACGTCCTCCAGCATTTTTTGTGAAACGGGAACGCGTTTTCAGAGCATTACGTTCAACATTGGCAAAGGTTTGGCGATGTAGTATATTACGATTAGAAAATCCTCGATATACCTCTACACTTCTGCGGCAATTACCCTCGTAAAGCCCTAATACCATAAGCATGTCAACTTGTTCATTAACTGAGAGTTTTCCAGCCATTTTAAGCAACAAATTATTATCACTATAGAAAACAAGAAACACATGGAACATGTATATATATATATATATATATATATATATATATATATATATATATATATATATATATATATATATATATATATATATATATATATATATATATATAGAGTATCCACACGATAACTCAAAAAGTTCTGGAAACACAGCAAGAATCTTTATTTTATTAATAGCTTGGATGAGTTCGTTTAATGAAAATTCGCTACCATAACGCACTTACCGCGTCCCGAACTTTTTTATTAATGTATTGCTGACCCTCATTATTTTTCCTCCGGTCGTTTGAGGTAGTGTTTAGCCTTAAGTTGGCATAACATTGCTCTTCCCATGAATTGAACCTGAGTTATTTCCATTTATATGCCATTGATTAGCAATGTAGGTCTTTTTTTTTTAATATTTTATAATGAAAACGTGGAGAGATCGTTCTAATGATTTTAATTATTATTTTTCAGAAACTTTGCCACCATGGAGGACGCCCACATGAAATCTGTGGACGAAGTGTTGAAGTATTTCAGCGCTGATTGTGAAAAGGGGTTAAGTCCAGATCAAGTTAAAAGAAACCAGGACAAATATGGACCGAATGGTATGTAAATTTTAGCCAAAATATAACAAACTAGTATTTTTTTCTATCCACTTGTTGAACCATAATAATTATTTTAAAAGAAATATGCTTTAAAAAAAGCACCAAATAGAGAAAAATTGTTTAATGGATTTTAACTATAGGAGTATTGAGATTTTTGGAGTCGGTGCCAAAAACTCTGAGTTAAATATACTACATACAATTGAAGGGCCTAATGTCAATTCCTATAGGACAGTTCTTGTCTCATTAATTAACAGAAGGAAACTTAATTTAAAAGGTTCCACTCTGAATGGAACACAGATACAATTTTCCAATGAAGGTAAATATATTTAGGAATCTTCTTAGACCAAACACTGGACTGGAACACACACTTGGAGGAAAAAACTCTTCCAAGAGTCACAATGGCAATCTGGACTTGCCATAGACTCGTAGGAAAGACATGGCTATTGAACCCCAGGATGGTATATTGGATATACCACACTGTGGTGAACCCATGGTCACATATGCACCTATAATATGGTGGCCATTAAGGAACAAGCCTCAACAAAAAGCAAATTGAAAAAATGCAGAGGCTGTTTTGTCTTCGAGTAACATGAGTTATGACGTCATGCCTCACAGCTGTAGTAGAGGCAATCCTGAATCTTACTCCACTGGGGATATGCATAAAGCCGGAAGCAGCACTAAGTGCCTCAAGACTATTTCAAGCAGGCAAATTCGAATCAGGAGACTTGGTTGGCCACTAAAAATCCTGAAAATCATTCCATTGGAGTGTCTTGCCAAACCAATAGAAGGTCCATAAATATCAAAACTCAGCATCTACAAAATTGTGTTAGCAAAGGGCAATAAAAAATCTGCATTAAGGATGTTTCAAGATTTCAAATAACCTTCCTTAATGGCGTTTTCAAATCATGTTGCCATATTTATTATTATACCTTAAAGTTATCTTTGAAAACAGTTACACTTCTTCATTATGTTAATATGCATGGAAGTGATCTCCTGCATCGTGAAAAACTAGTACCTAATAATAATAAAAACATCATTTTATATTTTTCTCAAGTCATTTATTGACATTTGGCAATGCTGACGATCTTACAGCTGTTGAAACAATGACCTTCAAGACCTTGTATGTCAAATCAACAGTGGAAACGCAAAGGTATGAATTAAGTTAAGACCTACGGATTTTCTAAAATGCAGGGTTGATTATTTCTTTATTTTCTCATTGAAATAGGTGGTTCATGGTAATATTTTCCTCCCAAATGAAATTTCCATAGATTATCGTATTGGTGAACTCATAGTTAAGAATTTAAATATTATAACACAAATTGGAAAGTACCAATTTCGTTTGCCCATAAGAAATGCATTGTGTAAGATTTAAAGTTTCTTGCATTAAGGACCCAGTTTGAAATTCCCGGTTTGAAAAAATCATTACACTAATGTGGTCCATATTTAAAACTTATTTAGTAATCTTTGAAAAGATAAAAATAAACAAAAAGATAAATCAAAGTAACAAAAATATTAACAAGCAGAATGATTTCCAACTTATGCTTTATTTAAAAGTTATTAGAGTAAGTGAAAATTGGAATATGTGATGAGCACTGATAAGTACACTTGGAGAACTCAAATCACAACACATTAAAAAAAAACTTGATGATCGTATCACTTGCCAAGTTAGCATTATCAGAGAAAGATGCTTATATTCCGTCCTTAAACACTTGAGGGTGGTCTAAGCAAACAAACTTTCACTGCTCGTGTACTGGAAAGTCCCGCCATCCAAGTTCCATCATCTTTATTTCCACGTTTTTGTCGGCCTCTTTTGTAAAGTGGTCAATCACTAAACTATACATAGGCGGAGGTGCTGAATCGATACAACTTTCATCATTGCTATATTTAGTGATTTAGGTTCTCTTTATCTACATGGGATTATTATCCCAAATCTGACTAATGTTTCAATTGTTTAACAGTTGTTTCAAGTGTGAAGCAATTGTTTCAAATGTCAAATACTTAAGTGTAAAAGACTTCGTCATGTGATGAACCCCTTGTTGAATTAATTAAGTTACCTCAAATGATGTTTTGCTAATACTAATGTTTTCTTTTCTTTTTCAGAACTTCCAGCTGAAGAGGGTAAGTGTTGATTTCTCATGAACATATTAAAAGTAGAATTTTGCTTTAAACATAAAGAACCAGTATTGTTTAAATTTATAACTTAGTTTAGTGCTGCGTACAGCCCTTAATTAACTTAAGCAGGTGGTGTTGAAACTCCTACCATCATTTTATGGCTTTTTATTGTATGTGAAACAAGTTTCACTTAGTTTTGAAAAAAAAAACACATAAGTACAAGATGACAAATGCCGTTTTAAGCTTTTGTCTCTTGAATTTATTATTTTTCAATCATTAGGTTTTCTACTCTAGCTTGAGTTGGTCATAAAAAAGTCACTGAAATACTTTTTTTGGAAAATTTTATATGCCAGTTATTATTGTAGGTAATTTTACAGGTTGTAAATGCGATTAAGTTTAAGACCAAAAAAAGGTCGGTTATATATAATTTATATTTTTCCATCAATTGAGTCCATTTTATATAACAAAGTGTCAATTAATTTATAGCTAATTGGCACTTAATGAGCTGTCTAAGGAACATTGATGGGTGTTATACCAACGTGTCAGTTTGGTATAACTTTAATTAAAATGCTAGTTCAAGTAGTTACTCTACTTTTTTTATATATACTGGCTTTCAAAAAAAAAAACACGAACACCCAGTAAGAGTCCACCAATTGCAATGAAATTTTCTCTACTTTACTGTTTTGTCTCTAATAAGAAATGCTAACAATATGGACAAAACATTTAACACTTGTACACTTTTTTGAATTTTCATTAAGAAAAATCACTAATAGAGAGGTTACGATGTTGAGATTTGCGGAATTTTTTTTGAAACAAGCTCGAATTAGGGCCACTAGAAGCAATATCCAAGGTCCGTTTGAATTTTTAAAATTTTTCTTTGACGTCCATGGTTGGTGAGATATTGACCTCGGAAGATTCTTTAATAATTACAAGATAACATACAACAACCAAATTGGGTAGATGCTTTTCTTTTATCAACATCGTTATTCAACAAAAAAATTAAAGTAGATATAAACTCAAAAAGGGGTGAATTGGGTGGGTCACCCTTTTAATGATTTCATTTTTTTAAACCCTAACTTAATTAAAAGTTAAAGTTCATCAATTTTATAGCAAATTAAATTTTCTATCTTTTTCTCCTCTTGTAAATTTTTGACAAACCACCCGTTTTTGAGAAAATTGAGATTTTTACAGTTGAGATCAAAACAAAATTATGTTCTTTGATGATTTTATGAAACACAAAACTATCTGAAATTTAACAAACGCTATTAAAAACTAATAAATAAAAAACCATAAAAAAACATTTCAGATATTAAAATGTATACCATTAAAGCATTTTAATATCTAAAATGCTCCAAAGAAACATGTCTAGTATTTGTTTTGAAGATTTTTAGACTGTTGGTTTTATGAAACTTGTGGATAGAAACAAATTTAATCGAAATTCTTAATCAAACGCAACCTATTTTAATGATCTGAGGAGCGAAAAGATTTTTGCACAGCAGTGCCATCTACATGTGTGGTAGTAATTTTTTTCCGCAGAGTTCAAGCCTTTCACATCTTTAATTAAACAGCATTGACAGATTTCAAATATCCTATTTAGTTTCGAAGTAAATGGCATATGGAATTTTAACATTTAACCTCAAATATCTAAAAAAAAAAAAACGGTTAATTTTATGAAACTTGTGAAGAGAAACAAATTTTAACGCAATTTCATTCTTAATCAGACCCAACCTATTTCAATCGTCTGGGGATCGAAAAGTTTCTTTACACAGCAGTGCCATCTACATGTGTGGCTGTAAAAATAATTTTTTTGGCAAAGTTCAAGCCTTTTGTATCCTTAATTAAACAGCGTTGACAGATTTTAAATATCCTATTTAGTTTTGAAGTAAATGGCATATGGAGTTTTAACACTTAACCTCAAATATCTAAAAAACAGTTATTTTATAAAATAGAACCAAATTTAATTCTTAATCAAACACAGCCTATTTCAGTGATCTGGGGATAGAAAAGTTTCTTTACACAGCAGCGTCATCTACATGTGTGGTAGTAAAAATTATTTTTTTCGCAAAGGTCCAGCCTTTCGTGTACTTAATTAAACAGCGTTGACAGATTTCAAATATCCTATTTAGTTATGAAGTAAATGGCATACCCTATATATATATATATATATATATATATATATATATATATATATATATATATATATATATATATATATATATATATATATATATATATATATAATGTATGTATGTATCCAAGCGTTAACTCACAGGCATACACCATAATGCAGCGATAACCAATCAAAATAACCCACGTAAGGTGGGTTTGCCACAACATCCTAATGTGCACCGAACGTTCACACTTGAACTAGGGCGATCCCAACCTAATGACTGCCTTTTGGTATATTCGGATGCGGAGATTTGTAAAATGTTCAACAATATCCAGCCTGAAAGTGAGACGGAAAAATAAGCAAGTTAAAACTGATATAAATATCAGCTACTTAAAGTAAAAACCAGATCGATAGTGTGTTCTTTATTAGTGAATTTTCTTAAAAAAAATTCACTAATGAGGAGATCCCGACTTTCGAATTTTGAAAAAATTTCTTCAAATGAGCGCTAATTAGGACCCCTGGAACCCATATCCGAGGTCGGTTTCAGACTTTATATGTTTATATATATATTTATATATTTATGTGTCACACCTATAACTAAAAAAATAATAGACCGATTTTGATAAAACTTGGTGAGTACCTTCCTTTCACGAGTGGCTTGGATAAGTTCGTTAGCCAGGAAAATCCGCCGAGGTTTTCCCGGAAAATTTTGTGTTTTCTTTCGAAAAAAATTTATTTCTCTGGAATTAACAAACTAAGGGCAACCAAATTTCACACGCGGGTTTATATCGTTATGGGTAAAATATCTGCGAAAATTTAGCTCTGTAGGTTAAAGGAGAAAAAAGTTACAGGCATTTAAAGAACAATAAATTTGGGTTTTCCTCAAAACGTCAAAATCGCGACTTTAAACGTCAAAATTCGTGAGTACCTTCCTTTCGCAAGTGGCTTGAATAAGTTCGTTAGCCAGGAAAATCCGCCGGGGTTTTCGCGGAAAATTTTATGTTTTCTTTCGAAAAAAAATTATATCTCCAAAATTAACAAAGTAAGGGCAACCAAATTTCATACGCGGGTTTATATCATTATAGGCAAGTTACCTACCAAAATTCAGCTCCCTAGGTTAAAGGACAAAAAAGTTAAAGGCATTCAAAGAAAAATACATTTGGCTTTTCCTCAAAACGTCAAAACCGCGATTTCAAACGTCAAAATTGGTAATATTTAGGCAATGAACCTAACACTAATATGAGCTATGGAAGGAAAATGTCTCAAGAATAATGTTTTACAAAGCCTGAAGTCTTAGTTTCAATCGTCATTGTCCTTCATTTTACTAAAATATTCGCAGAAAATTCATTTCAAATAGACCCTGTCTCTGATGTTTTGGCTGTCGGTTTAGTTAAGTTGATGCTTTTGCTGTGAAGTTTATGGTTTAACGGTCTATAATTTTTAGCTAATTGTCGTAGAAAAAATTCGTTATTGCATTTTAGAATATTTTATCGAAATATGATGCATGTTTGTAAGAAAAAATCTGGACACAGTAAGTGCGTTTTGGTAGCAAATTTTCGTTAAATCCTCCAAATGTCAATAACTCATTTGCTATTAACGTAAGTTTTGTTGGTTAGGAAACCAACATTTAACTGTATTTTCGGAAAATTTTCGTATGAACGCAGCAAGGGCGTTTTGGTTGCGAATTTTCATTAAATGTTTCAAATTTCAATAACTCAATTTGCTATTAACCTAAGGTTCATTGGCTAGGAGACCAGTTTTCTCAGAAACATTTAAAGTTTATTTTCCGAAAAGTTTTGTACATTTTCAAATAATTATTTTGATAAAATATGATACACTGTTCCTACTATATAGGTTATACCGGTAACCAAATTGATGCCTGCTCGCATTAGAGCGATATATTTGTAATTAAAAACATTTTTATGAAAATTCACTTCCATAACGCACTTGCTGCGTCCAGAGTTTTATATTTATTATGATTTAACAGTTCTGTTTTGAGGATAAGTAAATGATTGTATATTGCTTTTAAAATTGGAAACTAAAGAATAATAACGTGTTTTGTATCTTTATTATCGTTTCACAGTTCTGTTTTGAGGTTAAGTAGTAAATGATTGTCATTGACATATATATATATATATATATATATATATATATATATATATATATATATATATATATATATATATATATATATATATATATATATATATAACTTGTACCTATATTTTGCTTTTAAAATTGGAAACCAAAGAATATTAACGTGTTTTGTTTATTTATCATGGTTTGACAGTTTTGAGGTTAAATAGTAAATGATGGTATGTGTTTCTGAAATTGGAAATCAAAGAAGAAGAATATTAACGTTATTATTCGTCGATTAATTGTTCACGTAGATAAGTTATTTGAATATTGAATGGACTTCTTGGGTATGAATTAAGTTTCCTTCTGATAAGCTTTTGTAACTTTAAAGAAATTTGTAACACAAGTTTCTTTTAAAGTGACTTACAGTTCCTAGATTCACCAAATTTTAATTTTCTAGCATCAGAATATTAGGTTTCGGGCATTCAAAGTTTTTTTCTTAAAATGAGCCAGAACACAAGATTTGAATATTTTGTATGGTAATAGAAAGAGAGAAATTCTTCAATTGAGCTTGTATTATGACCTCTAAACCCGATCTTCGACGTCTGTTTAAATTAAAAGTATTACTTTTAGTAATATACCATACTAATAGTATAAAATTCTTATGGAAATCACTACACTTGCTGCGTCCCGAAATTTGTTAATTGTGGTTCATCAAAATTAAATTTGCGTCACCTCTAGTTCTTATTGGCAGAAATTTGAATGCAGTAATTAAACGTACTGCAGCCTATTGCACTGCTATACCTACGAGGGTTAATTCAACCTCTTTTCCAATAAGACAATAAACATCCTCATATGGCTAGGGTTACTACAAGGTTCTTACAAGAAAATAACGTGACTCTGCTTCCATGGCCATCTGTGTTCATTTTTTTTTTGAAAGTCAGTATATATATATATATATATATATATATATATATATATATATATATATATATATATATATATATATATAATTGGGTCTTGAGTCCCTATGACCAACTAGACATTCACATTCCTTCTGGAATGTGAATGTCTAGTTGGAACGAGAACAGTAGGGTCAATTTACACTTCATCTAAAAGTTTTGACAAATTATCCTTAATCTATAGTATTGTACTATATCTAAAAATTATTTCTAAGTTATGTTATTTTTACAGGTAAATCATTATGGCAATTAGTGTTGGAACAGTTTGATGATCTACTAGTCAAGATTTTATTGTTAGCTGCCATTATATCTTTTGTAAGTACTGTTTACGAATAAAAAAATTAGTAATAAGAACTGCCTTGACATCACATAGAAAATGTGTGTACTGTTGTTACCAATACCAACAAAAAAAGGAAAACAACATACATGTTTATTTTATTTTTATCTATTAGATCAAACAACATATATGAAACGACAAAGTCAATTCACATCTTATTATACATTGTCGCAAATTTACAGCTTACAAGAAATTTTGTCTTAAAAGCTAATTACAATTAAAGATAGAAATGACACCTATATTATGATACATTCATTAAAAATGTGCATCATAGGTGGCTATAAAAAGCTGATTTTAAGTTGACGCTTCATCTATTTAGTGTGTTTGTTTTATTGGTTGCCAAACATTCTTTCAAAATCTGACCTTTAGAGGTTGTTGATCTTCATGACTATTTAGTTATATATATATATATATATATATATATATATATATATATATATATATATATATATATATATATATATATATATGCTTTCAAAAGCATTACATATCACTAAATATGGTAATAATAAATGTTATGTGAATTCAGCACCTCCGCTTATGTATAGTTTATTGATCGGCTACTTTACAAAAGCCAAAAAACGTGGCAATAAAGATAAGGGAATTCAGATAGAGGGACTTTCCGGTGAACAGGCAGTGAAAGTTTGTTTGAACTTTCCTCAAGCATCTAAGGCTCAGTCTCGCACAAGATATAAACAAAGTTGTAGTCGTCAAACGTTTAAAATTTTTGATTCTCTGATGATGCTTTGTTAGTAAAACGATCTCCAGTTCGATTTGGGTTCTCCAAGTGCTCATCACAGGTTTCAATTTTCACTTAATGAATATGTTGTTTAACAACGTTAATATAATTACCTCTTAATGATATCCCCTTCTATATTTCGCTGCCCGACAGAAAGTATGTGGTAAACTCAACATTGCTCACAAGGTGCTTCCGGAAAACAACAATACATCTGGTTCACCTAAATAATGCGCAAGAAGTTCTTCACGTGCCACATGTCTGCAGTTACTATCAAGATTCACAGCTCAAGACCTTACATAGGAAAATTTGACCATTGTCACAAAGACACTCCTTTAGTCGTAAAGTAACCACAATTTATTGTGTCGCTCTAGACATATCCAAAGAATTCGACCAGGTCTGGCACTCAGTGCAGCTTAATAAACTTCCTGCCCATGGCCTACCACCAAAACTGTGTACCTGGACAGCAAATTTCCTCTCCAACCGGAGCATTTCTGTTTTCGTGGATGGTCATTCCTCTAAACTGTATCCAATTAATGCAGGAGTCCCTCAAGGTTCAGCTTTAGTCCCTACTTTGTTTCTTCTCCACATCAATGACCTCTCCAGCACATCCAACCCAGTTCACAGTTACGCGGGCGACAGCACCCTCCACTCAAATATACAATATTCTAAGCCTGTCTCTTTATCCCAATTAGATGAGGATCGCAGATTCGTGGAGGGTTCTGTCTCTATGGATCTCCAAAAAAGATTAAACTGGGGAAGTAGAAATCTTTTACAATTCAACTCCACCAAATCTCAGTCTTGCTTTCTATCTCATAACAGATACACCAGCCCTAGACCTATCACAATGAACAACCAAGTTATTCAAAGTAATGAGTCCTTTTCACTTGTTGGCATTTCTGTGGATTGAAATCTCAAGTGGCACCAACATTTCACATCAATTGCAGAAGCTGCTGCTAAGAAATTAGGTTTCCTTTTCCGGGCACGCAAATACTTTTCACCAGCTAATCTCTATACCTTATATACTTCACAAATAAGGCCAAACCTCCAATACTGCTCCCACATCTGAGGTGCCACTGCCGCTTCTACACTCGCTATCCTGGATTCCATTACAAGAGAGCTATATGTCTCATTGGTGACCCTACCCTCACCCAAAGGCTGCCATCCCTTGCCCACCGACGTGCTGTTGGTGACCTCTCTCTATTTTATAGATATCTGCTCAGAGGAGCTTTCTTCCATAGTTCCTCCACCTGCTGCCCCCAACAGATCTACCAGGGGAACAGAGCGAATGCACCCTTTTACTGTCCAGGTCACCAGACATAGAACATCTTGTTATGCTCGCTCTTTTGTCCCGAGAACTTCCAAGTTGTGGAATTCCTTGCCGGCGCATTTTTCCTTCTACTCCGAATCACCAAACCTTCCAAGTCCAGAATTAACAAGTTGTCTCTTTCCTCCTTGTCGACACCCATGGTACGATAGTATTTAGGCTGTAAGCCCTCGTGGTGTGTTGTTGAAATATATAAAAAATCTGATGCTTTTACATTCACATGTATGAAGCTGTCAAGAAGATTAAGAAACAAGTAGACCAGTAGTAGGTGTGTGTGTGTGTGTGTGTCAGCTGTTAATTTTATCCCCCAGCTGCTGTTACTATAAGATGATTTTGTCTAGTGATTGTATATTGCTTGCTTTACTTTTGTTAAGCAGCTGTCCACGGAAAATTTCTATCTAACCATCTAAAAATCTAAACCCATGTGGCAAATTTCAAGTGATTTTTATTTTCATTTAGTTAAAAATTGAGTTGTTGCCTAAGCTTTGGAATTGTGGTATATGGTGCAATATATGTTTATTTATGGTGGTCTTTTTTTTTCTTTATTTAAAATATAGTATCAGTAAATTTAATGTTTTCTTTTTGTATTTTAAGTGTGTTAGGTGTGTCATAGGTATAAATTTAATAAATAATTTGAGTTTTTGTTTTACTTTCTAGAACGTTAGGTTATTCAAGGCATGTTCTACCAAATTTGATGTGATTTAAATTTTTCATCTTTTATTACAGAATCTTGTACGAGCCTATTCTCATGTAAATTCTGACTATATATAATTTCTGCAGGTTCCTAATAAGATTCTGTATATAACTGGATTAGTTAAATATGTGAAAGTTTGGATTACGTCTTTCTTTAAAAGAAATCAGCTAATGGCTTTTACATAATATGTATGACAGTAAATCACGTGAGTTATATATCTTGGGACATCTTTTATCTATTTGCTACTGCACCAACGATTCTTTTGTACTTAATTCACCTTTCTGAATTATTAGAAATCTCTTAAATTATTGTTAGATATATATTATTATTTTTTGCTGCAAGTCAATCCAACTTGGAGACTATTGTCTTAATATTAGAAATGTTTACTTTTGCATGCTGTAGATGATAATCTTAGAATTTTTTATTTACAAGGCATTCTACACGCGAGCCTGCGTTTTCTGCACACATCAAGGAAGTAGCTATACAAACTTGTATGAAGTTCAGTTTGAAATATATTGTAATTATGGAAATTTTCAGTTGGAATGAAATGCTGTCTTCTTTTAAACAATTTTCTACATTTCATTGACATTCTAAAGTTTTTGCATTAGCGTCTTTAGATAATTATTATTTGGTGATTGTTTCTCTATCTTGTTTTCTATTATTTTTTTGTGCGCATTGTTTCATTCAAGTTAGTTTTCATTTGTGGAACTAACTCATTAATGTTTAGAAAATCCAGCTTACCATACAATAATTAAGTTTACAGTTAGAATTGTTTTTTAGTTGCTTATCTTTACATTAATTTAACTGAAATACATTTACATAAGAGATAATTTAAAAACATCAAGATTTCTCGTTACTATAATTTTGTACAAAAAATGTGTCTTTTTGACAGTTATATGCAAACCAGTATTTAAGAAATTTGTCTGCTGAGTGAACAAATATTTGACTAACATATCCGAAAATGGCACTATTCAGAAATAGCATTTTTGCAGTCTGAAGGGAGCAAATTATATTTAAATTATGACAGGGCAGTAAATGTTCCATTTAGTTTCTATATTTTTGTATTTTTAACCACAGTCTATTTTTTAACCTACCTTATTCAGCAGCACCCTCCACTCAAATATACAATATTCTAAGCCTGTCTCTTTAGCCTAATTAGATGAGGATCGCAGACTCATGGAGGGTTCTGTCTCCGTGGATCTCCAAAAAATATTAGACTGGGGAAGTAGAAATCTTCTACAATTCAACCCCACCAAATCTCAGTCTTGCTTTCTTTCTCATAAGAGATACACCAGCCCTAGACTCATCACAATGAACAACCAAGTTATTCAAAGTAATGAGTCCTTTTCTGTTGTTGGCATTTCTGTGGATCGAAATCTTAATTGGCACCAACATGTCACATCAATTGCAGAAGCGGCTGCTAAGAAATTAGGTTCCCTCTTCCGGGCTCGCAAATACTTTTCACCAGCTAATCTCTATACCTAATATACTCCAGGTCACCAGACATAGAACATCTTGTTATGCCCGCTCTTTTGTCCCGAGGACTTCCAAGTTGTGGAATTCCTTGCCGGCACATGTTTTTTCTTCTCCAAATCTCCAAACCTTCAAGTCCAGAATTACAAGCTGCCTCTTTCCTCCTTGTCAACACCCATGGTACGATAGTATTTAGGCTGTAAGCCCTCGTGGTGTGTTGTTGAAATTAAAAAAATATATATAATTCGTTTCTATGAGGCTGTCAAAATGACATTTTTTTAGTTGTATATGTGTTAGATGAGGAATATGATGCACAGGGTTGCCACTTGAAAATGAAACACGGTGTAGGAGATACTTTAACTTAAACACACACTGTGTTTAAGATACTTTAGGTTAAACACACATGCAGGATTTGAGTTACTTCACGTTGAACATACAAGTGGTGTTGGAGATACTTTAAGTTAAACACACGAGCGGGGTTTAACTTGAAAAGTTGAGAGCTCAGAGTGAGATCCCAAAGAACTAGAAGATGAGATGAATGAGCGAACTGGTTTAACTCGAAGGAAATTCAGTGAGATCCTGTAAGGAACTTCACTGGAATAAGTGGAAAGATTGAGAGCTCAGAGTGAGCTCCCAAGGAGCTATGCAACTGACAATCTATCAGAGAACTTAGTGTCTGGCAGGAAGTCTGCTTTTATGGAGCTTCCAGGTGGCGCTTGAGGACATACAAGTTGGCATAGTGTCAGTATGCAGGGAGGCCAACCAGTTAGAGTATTAAAATATTTATTGACGTAGCGATGAGGAAAAATAGGTTCATTCTTGGAAAATATTAAGAAATATGTAAAATACAACTAAAGCTTTTTAACTTGAAGAAAATAACCTAACAGTAGATATTTAATCCTTGTATGGCAGTAATGAGGCGTAAAATAAATGCAAATGTTCTAAGAGGAATGTTTATTATTGATGCAAAGGCGATTATTGAATAGGAAACCGACAATTTTACCAAGATTTAAAGAATAAAAGAAACAAATATGAGTGGTGTTGGAGATACTTTAAGTTAAACACACGAGCGGTGTTTACCTTGAAAGGTTGAGAGCTCAGAGTGAAGTCCCAAAGAACTAAGAACATGAGATCAATGAGCAAACTGGTTGAACTCGAAGGAAATTTAGTGAGATCCTGTAAAGAACTTCACTGGAATAACTTGAAAGATTGAGAGCTCAAAGTGAGGTCCCAAGGAACTAAGAAGATGAGATCAATGAGCGAACTGGTTGAACTCGAAGGAAATTCAATGAGATCCTGTAAGGAACTTCACTGGAATAACTTGAAAGATTGAGAGCTTAGAGTGAGCTCCCAAGGAGCTATGCAGCTGACGATCTATCAGAGAACTTAGTGTCTGGCAGGAAGTCTGCTTTTATGGAGCTTCCAGGTGGCTCTTGTTGACGTATAAGTTGGCATAGTGTCAGTATGCAGGGAGGCCAACCAGTTAAAGTGTTAAAATATTTATTGACATAGCGATGAGGAAAAATAGGTTCATTTTTGAAAAATATTCAGAAACATGTAAAATACAACTAAAGCTATTTAACTTGAAGAAAATAACCTAACAGTAGATATTTCTTCCTTGTATGGCAGTAATGAGGCGTAAAATAAATGCAAATGTTCTAAGAGGAATGTTTATTTTCGATGCAAAGGCGATTATTGAATAGGAAACCGACAATTTTACCAAGATTTGAAGAATAAAAGAACCCGGCAATTTAACAGGGTTGGGAGTTCCAGAAGGAGGTAAATCCAAGTAGGCGATTAACAGTAGGTGCAATAGCAGGGAAACTGAATGCTGGGGCGTGCTAGGAAGTGTTTCTCCAACAGCAATGTTGAAAATAAACCTATAAGTCCTCCCCCTTGAAAGCAAAATTTACCTCTTTAAACGATTTTCAACAAAATCACGATAAGTACCCTAAAACGTGCCTATTTCGTTTTCAAGTGACCGCATTTTTGAACAAATCGGCCAATGAGGGAACTGAACTTATGACAATATTGTTTGCAAAATTAAAAGTAATTTTTGTACATTGTTACCTTTCACTTAACAAGAAATTAACAAATTTAAGGTGACGTTTTTGTTTTATCTCTTATGAGTGGCAACACACTGCTTTAACATATCAATTTTAATTTGTTAAGCGTTTGAAAATAATACACTTTTATTATTGCAAAGTGATAAGATACAGTTAATTACTATTATTTTTCTAAGTAGTTATACCACTGCTATAAAATATAGTTAGTTTTTAAATCTAGTGGCTAGCCATAATTTTGCTATTTATGTTTCAGGTTTTAGCTTTATTTGAAGAACATGAAGGAGCCTTTACAGCGTTCGTAGAACCCTTTGTAATTCTTCTTATTTTAATAGCCAATGCAGTAGTAGGTGTATGGCAAGTAAGTGTTTAATTTCAAGTATAAAAACCTATTTAGCATTGAAACAAAACATATGAGCCCAATGAAAAATGTGTGTTTCGAAGTATCAAAAGAATTTGTATTATTTCGACACCTTCAAAACATTTGGCTAGCAAAGCAGAGAACATATTGACTCACTAAATAAAATCAAGGCGTAGGTTGTCGCCATTATTTTTGCATATGCTATTGAGGAAGACAATTAAAAAGAGAAAGTCAGTTAAATATTTTTTAAAAGCATTAAAAATGTTTAACAATAAAAACACAGTGGCATCTTGTAGCAGTTTTTTTAAAACAAATTTAAATTCGTTAATTTTGAAGCAAAATTGAGGATAAAGTAAACAGGTTAAACAAAGTTACGTAACGTGTGATAACAGTTGAGATTGTTTCAGATTTTCTAGTACGTCTAGGGCTTCCATTACATTATTGACGGTCATTCTAAGCTCCCAAAACTCTTATCTCTATAGTCAGGTTAATTGGGCCCCCATGGCTGATGTAGGTCCAGAAGCTTGATGACGCTGGCTTCATTTGACAGTGTAATAAAAACGCCACAACATAGTGAAAATCAAGATAAAACAGCATAAATCTGTGAAAAACGGTGGAAAACGTTGAAAAACGATGACAAAACAACGGGATAGCTCAAAATGTACAGAGTACTTAAAATACTACTTTTTACCAATAAATTGCTTGATACCACTGCGGACGTGTCTGCATGAGCAAACAAAGTTTCATCTGCTATTACGTAAACAATTAAAGTGAAATAATTATTAGTGAGCAGAGATGGTATCAAGATGTACAAAAGAACAAGCAATAAACTCTTATTAATGCAATTAATGTGTCATTCAAATATAATCATATTAGCTACTGAAAGAAAAATATTAGTCTTTAAAATGTGCAAAAACAGAAGCCACATGTATAATTTATAATTATAGTAAGGTTAAATATTTTACAGATATAAAAAGTTTACAAGTATGAATATTTGAAAATTACATACCTGAACGAAACAAACGTAACTTTTTAGCTCTGTATTGTCTTATTATTAATTAACATAGTGTTGCAAAAGAGAGATATTAACGAGTTTCTGGTGCTTATATATGCCTTGTTATCGACAGCCATGCGTTATATAGCCAACCGTCAGGGTTTCAAAATGTTCTCATGCAGGTAGTTCTGATCTGGAATAAACATAAATCTATGGGCAAACGTGATGATTTTAGTTTAAGTTGGCAAATTTCCTTGACTAATAAATTATAATATAAGAATAATTATTAATATAAAAATGGGCGAGTTTCAAAACATTGTTAGATATTTCTGATCATTTGTTAAAGTTAAAAACCTTATTTATACTTTCAATGTCATTCCAGGAAAGAAATGCCGAATCAGCTATAGAAGCCCTAAAAGAATATGAACCTGAAATGGGAAAAGTAATTAGAGGAGACAAATCGGGTGTTCAGAAAATCAGGGCAAAAGAAATTGTTCCTGGTGATGTTGTTGAAATATCTGTTGGTGACAAAATCCCAGCCGATATTCGTTTAATCAAAATTTTTTCCACCACCATCAGAATTGATCAGTCCATCTTGACTGGTGAATCTGTATCTGTAATTAAGCACACAGATCCCATCCCAGATCCACGTGCAGTCAATCAAGATAAAAAGAACATCCTTTTCTCTGGAACCAATGTTGCTGCTGGCAAAGCCAGAGGTATTGTTATTGGCACAGGTTTAAATACTGCTATTGGCAAAATCAGAACTGAAATGTCAGAAACAGAAGAAATTAAAACACCACTGCAGCAAAAGTTGGATGAATTCGGTGAACAGCTATCAAAAGTAATTTCAGTAATATGTGTAGCTGTGTGGGCAATTAACATTGGACATTTCAATGATCCAGCTCACGGTGGTTCATGGATCAAAGGTGCCGTGTATTATTTCAAGATTGCTGTAGCTTTAGCTGTAGCTGCTATTCCAGAAGGTTTACCAGCTGTCATTACCACTTGTTTGGCTTTAGGCACAAGAAGGATGGCCAAAAAGAATGCCATTGTCAGGTCATTGCCCTCTGTTGAAACCTTGGGTTGCACATCTGTAATTTGCTCAGACAAGACTGGAACATTGACAACCAACCAGATGTCTGTGTCACGTATGTTTATCTTTGATAAGGTTGATGGTGGTGACAGCAGCTTCCATGAATTTGAAATCACTGGTTCTACATATGAACCAGTAGGAGAAGTATTCTTAAAAGGTCAAAAAGTTAAGTGCACTGAATATGATGGTCTGCAAGAATTAGGTGTAGCTTGTATAATGTGCAATGATTCTGCTATTGATTTTAACGAATTCAAACAATGTTTCGAAAAGGTAGGAGAAGCTACAGAGACTGCCCTTATTGTACTTGCAGAAAAAATGAATCCCTTCAACGTTTCTAAAAGCGGAGACAGACGTCAAACTGCCATTTGTGTAAGACAAGACATTGAAACCAAATGGAAGAAAGAATTTACTTTGGAATTCTCTCGTGACCGCAAATCCATGTCTACTTACTGTGTACCATTAAAACCATCTCGTCTAGGAAATGGACCCAAACTGTTTGTTAAAGGTGCCCCAGAAGGTGTCTTGGATAGATGCACACATGCACGTGTAGGTACTCAGAAAGTTCCTCTTACTAGCACCCTGAAGAATAAGATTCTTGACTTGACAAGACAGTATGGTACTGGACGTGATACACTCCGTTGTCTTGCTTTGGCCACTGGTGACAACCCAATGAAACCTGAGGAAATGGATCTGGGAGAGTCAAGCAAATTCTACACATATGAAGTCAATCTAACATTCATTGGTGTCGTTGGCATGTTAGACCCCCCACGTAAGGAAGTAATGGACGCAATCGTAAGGTGCAGAGCTGCTGGTATTCGTGTAATTGTAATTACTGGTGATAACAAATCCACTGCAGAAGCCATTTGCAGGAGAATTGGCGTTTTCACTGAGACTGAAGATACTACTGGAAAGTCATATTCCGGACGTGAATTTGATGATCTGTCACCATCTGAACAGAAGGCTGCCTGTGCACGTGCAAGACTCTTCTCACGTGTTGAACCAGCTCACAAGTCAAAGATTGTTGAATATTTGCAAAGTATGAATGAAATCTCTGCCATGGTAAGTTTGTAAAATTTGTATATCTGTTGACCAATATGTCTTAGCTTCTTGCATTTTCTCATTAATGTATTAATATTTAATTATTTCAGTAGTTTATGTTAAATTGTTAAGTCATTTAATGATAATCAGTTGTCCAATCTTATTGGAATGTGCGTTTTTTATTTGCAATGAAGCTTTTCACACCTGTAAGTCAAAGAAATTTATTTAATTAGACAGGTGATGGTGTCAATGATGCCCCAGCTTTAAAGAAGGCAGAAATTGGTATTGCCATGGGTTCAGGAACTGCTGTAGCGAAATCTGCAGCCGAGATGGTGTTAGCTGATGATAACTTCTCCTCTATCGTAGCTGCGGTAGAAGAAGGTCGTGCCATTTACAACAACATGAAGCAGTTCATCCGTTATCTGATTTCCTCAAACATTGGTGAAGTAGTCTCAATCTTCTTGACTGCCGCTCTTGGTCTTCCAGAAGCTCTTATTCCTGTACAACTGCTCTGGGTCAACTTGGTCACTGATGGTCTTCCAGCTACAGCTTTAGGTTTCAACCCACCAGATCTTGACATCATGAGCAAACCCCCACGTAAAGCAGATGAAGGCCTTATTTCAGGATGGTTGTTCTTCAGGTACATGGCCATTGGTGGTTATGTAGGTGCCGCCACTGTAGGAGCAGCTGCTTGGTGGTTCATGTTTAGCCCATACGGACCTCACCTGTCTTATTATCAACTGGTAATGTACCTTATTATTTGATTTATTTCTTAAAGAAAACTACATAAATAATCCAGAAGTTACTTGGTTATTTTTTATGTAGTTTGTTTTTAACATTCAAAGAGAAATTCATAAATTATTCTGTGTCAAATAGAGGAGTATCGCAGCCAAAAAAAACATGATTTTAACTCCTAATACAATGTCTCAGCTTATATTTATCTACAACATTTTAATTATATGAAGGTTGCCATTTCTTTAATCTTGAACTTTTTGCAGACTCACCATTTACAATGTATTAGTGGAGGAGATGAATTCAAGGGAGTTGATTGCAAAGTCTTTAATGATCCACATCCAATGACCATGGCTCTGTCTGTATTGGTTACTATTGAAATGTTAAACGCTATGAACAGGTAAGATATATCAAGTGACATATTTAAAACATTCTATTCTATATCATTGTTGCTAAATACAGATGTAGAGGCTTCTTGTCTGGCTTGACAATTAGTGAATTATTGTTGATATTTTTCTAACAAAAAGTAACACTATGCTCTCTTAATCAATTGGGGAAGAGGGAGAGGGAGAGACAAGTTTTACCGATGACAAACTTATTCAATATTAAACAACTGTATAGGCGATTTATAAATGTTTTCTATTAAACAGTGAAAACCCAAAAGTGTGCAACAAATGGAAATAAATATAATTTTGATTTTGCATCATATATACCCAGTGATTTTTCCTTACTTACAAAATAGCATTTTGTAAAATTGCTAAAATAAAACATTCCACATTGTTTGGAAATCAATTGAGATATCAATGTGATTTATTCATCTTTTTTTTTCTGACTCGTTTGACAATTTCAGGGTGATGTGGTTGAGAAATATTTGACCTTGCTTTTCTAAACATGGGTTCGAATTTCTGTGGAAGGTGTTTATTTTAGTGAATTTTTATTTAAAAAAAATTCACTAATAGAGAGGTATTGATGGTGAGACTTTGCAAAAAAAATTCAAATGAGCGCGAACTAGGACCCCTAGAACCCATATCCGGGGTCAGTTTCAATTTATATATATATATATATATATATATATATATATATATATATATATATATATATATATATATATATATATATATATATATATATATATATATATATATATATATATATATATATATATATATATCCGTCTGATAACTCAAAAAATAATCAACCGATTTCAATGAAACTCGGCAAGTGCCTTTCTTCTATTAATGGCTTGGATGAGTTCGTTAGCCAGGAAAATCGGACGAGGTTTTCCGGGAAAATTTTGAGTTTTCTTTAAAAAAAAAATTCTCCGAAAATAATAAAGCTGCTCTAATGAAATATACTATATATGTTGCCTTGGGAGACTCCTTACTACGTACCAAAATTCAACTTTCTAAGTTTATAGAAAATTGAGTTACTCAAATTTTAAATTTTCTTTCGAAAAAAATTTTTTCCTCCGAAAATTACAAAGTTATTTTAATGAAATTTGGTGGATATTTTGCCCTGGGAAAGACCTTACTATATACCAAAATTAAACTTTCTAAGTTTATAGAAAATTGAGATTCAAATTTGAAGCATTTAATAAAAAATCACTACCATAACGCACTTGCTGCGTCCCGAGATTTTGTTTACTTTTGTTTTCTACTCAATTTTAGTAACATCAGATCAGATGATTTCAGTTTTATTTATTGACAAATTCCCGCACAAAAAATTTGCTAATGATGAAATCGTGAAGTTTTATAAATAATGGTTTACAAAATACTCGAAATGGAAAGTAATTAATTTCTTTAGAATATATGATTACTGGTCTCAACCTATCGCAGAGTGAGAAGAAAATTATTTTTTGAGACATAAATGTCGTAATCGGTGATATTTAAACAAAACTTCTGAAACTGTTTCGGTCTATGAACAAATATTGCATGAAACGTCTTTAACAAGGTCTTAAAATTTTTGTTGTAACTGTTGCCAGACATTTGTATTGCTAGGTTTCTCCGAAAATAACGTTCACCCTAGATTTTTAATTGGAACACCTGCATATTACACAAAATCGGCAGAATTTAAAAATGTAAAAATTAACCGGGTGTTTTAGTTACGAAGTGCAAGTTAAGAAACTGAAAACTATCAAAATTGTCTTGTGATTCCATCTACCACATTTGAAGATTTTGTCTTAAAAAATAGAAGAAACAGACACTGTTCATATTACACACTGACTTTCTAGGGTTCTTAATGCATAAAAAAATATGTTATTTCCTTGGCTTGCTGTAGTAATGAATGGAACACAGATATAATTTTCCAATGAACTTAAATATTTAAGGATCCTCTTAGACCAAAAACTGAACTGGAACACACCTGCGAAAAAAACTCTTTCGAGAGCCACAATGGTAATCTGGACTTGCCGTAGACTCTTAGGAAAGACATGGGGGCTGAATCACAGGGTGGTGTACTAGCTGTGCCAAACTGTGGTCAAACCCATAGTCACATATGCCTCTATAATATGGTGTCCAAAAACGAAACAAGCCTCAGCACAAAGCAAATTGCAGAGGCTGGTCTGTCTGATGGCTTTGCATCATATTTTCTAAATGCTTTGACTCCAAACCTGCATATAATATGCCTTCCAATTCTGGTGTGGACTTCTCTGCTGTATTGGCCATTGAGCATTTTACTGATGATGAGATCATCGCAGCTGTAGAAAATTAAGCCAAATTTCTCCTACTGTCAGGATTTCTTGTTGGTGATTATACGCTTTTTTAACCTCTAAAAAAAATATTCAGTTTGATCCTTACAACAGGCACGTTTGCCGACAAATGGAAGATTTCTCGTGTAATCCCTGTGTTCAAATCAGGGGACAACTCTGATCCTTCTAACTATGGACCAATTGCTATATTGTGTAATTTTTGTCAGATGTTCGAAGCATGCTTGTATAAACATATAATCTTACATATGAAATCTAGATTCTCGTTGCATATGCACTGCTTTATTTCTGGTAGATCTATACTCACAAATTTGGTCGCGGTTACCCAGTTTGTTGCTGATCAACTTGGGAGCTCTTCGCTGGTAGATGTTACATACATGGGCCTGCCAAAGGCCTTTGATAGTCAATCACTATTCTTATAAATAGACTATTACTTCGGTTTCAGTAACCAATTGATAAAAACCTTAGGGTCTTATTTGAGGGGTCTGAAACAATTCGTTCAGATTCGAGACTGTAAATCTGAACCTTATGACACACCATTTGGAGTCCCCCAGGGGTCCATTTTGGGTAGTCTTCTTTTTAATATTTTTATTGACCAAGTGTCACAGATATTAGATGTGCCTTACCTAGTTCACCCTGATGACATCAAAATGTATTCAGAAGTTAGGGGTGTTGATAGCTGCATACACCTACAGAGCAATTTTTTCAAGTTTTCTATGTGGTGTGAGAATGCCCTTACACTCAGCACAAAGCAAATTGCAGAGGCTGGTCTGTCTTGGAATAACGGGGGCTACAGCTGCAATAAAGGCAGTTCTGAATATCGACTCTACTGCAGATATGTGTAAAGAGGGGAGCAGCACTAGGCGCCTCAAGACTATTTCAACCAGTCAAATTCAAACCAGGAGACTTGGTCCACTTGAAAATCCTGGAAATTATTCCATTGGTGTCACTTGCCAAACCAACAAATGAAACCCCAGCTAAACTGTACAGTAAAGGGCTGACAAACAGCTCATCTGTCTGGTATACAGATAGGTCTAAACAAATGGAGGGAGCAGGACTGAAAATAAAGAGGACATAATGTTAAGACTCATTAAGTCTCTAGGAAAAACTTCTGCTATCTTCCAAACATGCTTGCTATAAATTTGTGTGCACAGAGGTGCATACAAATAAGACTCAGAAATAGAGAGAGCTACATCCTCTCAGGCAGTACTAAAGACTCTTAAGATCTCTCACAACCGAGTCTAAACTGACCTGGGACTGCAAAAAATCGTTAAAGCAACTGGCTACAAACAACGTAACTTTGATGTGGGTACCAGGACATTGAAGGAAACGAGAAAGCAGATAGCCTTGCAACAAGGGCAGCAACACCATTCTAAGGTCCAGATCCCTATTATGCACCAACAAAAAGCCATGTAAGAAATGAACTTAATATTTGGGAGAAGAACCAAATGCTGTCATACTGGAGGAAAACTCCAGGCTTAAAACAGGCAAAACGGTTCATCGCTATATCAACAGAGAAGTCTAAACTGTTTCTTGAATTGAACAGGAATGGCTTGAGAATAATCACGGGACACTCCTCAGTAAGATAACGCCTTATGAAGATGGGTACGGCGGACAGTGAAAACTGCAGATACTGCGCTGAAGCAGCAGACATCACAGACCACTTAGTATCTGACTGCATGTGGTCGGCTTCAGGGCTGCGAGGGGTTGCCCTCAGGGGGGAGTTCTATCCCCCCTGCTGTGGTCTCTCTTTGCGGACGATTTGCTGGCTATCCTCGGACTGTGAGAGGTTGCGGTCCAGGCATATGCTGATGATCTAGTCATAATGGTTAGGGGCAAATATGAGGAGGAACTAGCAAGTACTCTTCGGGAGACACTAAATGTAGTGAATGATTGGTGCTGCAAAACGATCATTGTTCCATTTACCAGAAAAAGAAGGTTGGACAAATTAAAACCACCTATTCTTATGGGGGAAACGATTCCATTTTCGGAACAAACAAAATATCTGGGGGTCACCCTAGACAAGAAGCTCAACTGGGACATACAGTTAGAGAATGTAATCCGCAGGGCTAAACTGTCCCTGTGGACATGCCGGAGAATCTATGGAAACAACTGGGGAACAAACCCCCAACAGATGTACTGGCTCTATGTAGTGGTTATCAGACCAATGATAACATATGGAGCCTTAGTTTGGTGGCCTAAGGCACTTCGTGATATCGCGAGAGCCAAACTGGCTCATCTACAGAGACAAGCTTGTTTGATGATAACGGGAGCGATAAGCACCGCACCATCAGCCGCTTTGGAGGTTCTCCTTAATATTCCACCTCTTCACATATGGTTGGAGAGGGTGGCGAGGTGGATAACGTACAGACTAAAACAAACGGCCAACAGTATGCCGAAGGAAATTTGTCTGGGAGGGTCCGGACTCCTCGATGACATTGAGGGTCACTGGATTCTGGGAATGGTCTCAGACTTGATGCCTGCAAAGATCAGTAGAGATCTGTCTTTCAAGATCGTCCTCCCTGAAAGGGAGGACTGGGAGCGAAATCAAACGACCCTATTGAGAGCCTGTCTCTGCTGGTACTCTGACGGCTCCAAAACCAATATGGGAGTAGGAACAGGCGCATATGGGGGCAGCACCGATGCTAGACTATTAGCTAGCCTCGGCAAGTACGCAACCATACACCAGGCAGAAGTGTATGCCATCGAGATGTGTGCAAGGGAAAGTATAAAAAACCAGTGCACACACAAATCGATAAAGATATATGCAGATAGCCAAGCTGCAATAAAGTCTCTTGGTTCCTACCGGTGTAATTCAAAAACGGTATGGAGTTGTAAATCTGCCCTTAACGAACTGGGCAGCTGTAATGAGGTGTCGCTGGTCTGGATACCGGGTCGCTCGGACCATGATGGCAATGTAGCGGCCGACATGCTTGCCAGGAGTGGTGCCCAGGGAGACTTTGTCGGACCAGAACCTGGGGATAACATCATGCACAGCAAAATGCACCTTAAAGACCTGGACAGAAAGAAGGACAATCCAGTATTGGCAAAATCTTCCAGGATTAGCTCACTCTAAGGCCCTCATAAATGGCCTGTCTGAGTCAAGGGCTAAAAAACTTCTAGTGTAAAACAGACAACTGAGTACTCTAGTCGACCTGTATACAGGACACTGCCGCTTGCGTCACCACATGCACCGTATTGGAGTCGGTCAGGAGGCCGAGTGCCGGCTGTGTATGGGGAGTGACAATACAGCAGAGCAGGTACTGTGTTCCTGTCCGGCAGCGGACAGGACTAGATACCTGCTCTGATAAAGATCTGGATCAACTTTCGCCCACAAAGATTATCGACCTCTGCAGGAGGCTGGCTTTGTTGGGCGAAATATAGACTATTAGGCGTGAGCCACGATAGACCTTATGGTCGCGGTGGAGGGACCGGTATGGCCCACTCACAATCAAACCTAACCTAACCTATCTAACTGCATGGCTCAGTTCTGCAAAAGGCTCAAATACCTTGAAGGGGTGACTCCACCCCACATTTTGTGCACAAAAGACCCATTGTGGTCACAGCGCTGAGAGGCCAAAGGCCCATACGACTCATTAAACAATCTACAATCTACTGCAGTAATGCACTATGTTGTAGGTTAGTTGTTTAAGTCTCTTCGCTAAAATATATAAATGTAGACGGTTTTCCTCTGTTATTTAGTTCTCGTTGGTTTTTTAAGCGCCCTGATTGGTTGCTTTAAATGTTAGTAACTGTGAAATTCAAAGTTTGAGTGTCTACTCAGATAACATTATACTTGTGTATTTGTATCTTAAATTACACCCACAAAAAAAATTAACAGACAGAATGTGTAACTTATGCACAATTTATTTTTGTTACAGCTTATCAGAAAACCAGTCACTGGTAGCGATGCCTCCATGGTGCAATTTATGGTTGGTGGCCTCCATGGCTTTGTCTTTCACCCTTCACTTTGTTATTTTGTATGTGGATGTATTATCTGTAAGTATATATTCTCTCTTTGTTTGGGAGTTGAATATTTTTGATTACAATTCCCCTCCATTAATATGTTATCAAAAATTAAAATATTATATTTCATTTGTAATTTTTAGGCTGTATTCCAAGTGTGTCCATTGACTTTTGAAGAATGGATGACAGTGATGAAATTCTCAATTCCAGTAGTATTACTTGATGAAATGCTTAAGTTTGTTGCAAGAAAAATTGCTGATGGTGAGAATCCGATTTACACTGTGCATTGGATTGTTTTGATGTGGGCAGTATTTTTTGGATTGTTGCTGTTTGGGCCTTTGTAAAGACAAATAAACGACTACCTCATGTGACGAGGATTAGTTTGATATAGTGTGTAAACGGGTGGATAAACATTTTTTTAGTTGCATTAATTTCTGAGGACCAATTAATATCATAAGTGCCTTGAACGTACATTATAAGTACGAGTTAAACGGTAATTATTTGAATATAAAGTTAAAGTAATTTATTTAAATATTAGCACATATTTTTAATTCGAGGACGTTATTGTTTCGATGTCATTAAACATCATAATAAACCGCACGTGTACAAACTAATACGTCGGCAAGAATATATTTAACTAGAAGGTAAAGCTGTATAATTTTTCCGTACCAGCAACATTAATATGTTGTAAGCCAAATGATGTTCTTCCTTTAGCCTTTCGATTAGGGATTGTATGTATAAACATTTCATATGTTTACCATATGTGCTATAGATTATAAATTAGGTGTATTTTAGCTTAATTTAATTTATTTCTTGTAAATTTAATAGTAACAGATGAATGCATCTAAGTCCTCAGAAGGAGTTTATAAACGTTTACAATCTTTTGTAATATTTAGAGTTCAAGAAAAAGAAAGATTGTATAGGTTTGTTAATTTACGCTAAGGTGCTGGTGATACAGATGCATTAAGCCAACAAAATTTTAAATACACATACGTGTATGTGTAACGTGTAGGTTTGTACTTAGTAGACATGGAATATTTTTGGATTTCTTTTACATTCTGAAAATTTTTGAATAAAATTTCCCAACTAAAATATGAACTATCTCATATTTGTGATTTAGTTGGTATTATAATAGTATAAAAACGTATGATATCTATTTGATTAATTCAGATAGGTATGTTGTAATTTTAATCATAAAAGGTGTACACAAACCGTTTCGTTGCCGCTAATATTACGAAACTGTTTGCAAGTTTTCTAGTTGATGGCTATTATTTTGTATATATTTGTTTGTATGGGTAGTGTTGATAATAATAAACTAATAAAATTATCTTTGAGCGCTTTGATTTTGTGTGTTCTAACATATTGAGGTAGGTATGAGCTGTGGAAGAGTTCGCTATTATTACATGCTGTGTTATGCTAGTGCAATTAATCAAGTATCTTAGGCAGACATACTTATAAGCTGCAACTATTCACAATTTTAAAATCTAAGTATGCTTTAATAAGGTAAGTAGCATTAAATGAAAAACATTTTTAGGTTATATCTCATTCAGAATAAGAGTTGGATTTCTTTTGCCACGATGTTCTGATAATTTTAGTTAGCTCAAAGCCAACTTCTTTAAAAGAATATACGCAAGGTGACAAGACATTAAACTCACTAAGCAGGGTACTCAGCAACCTGGAAAAATCAGGGAATTTGAAATAACCTCTAAAATGTCAGGGAAATTCGTGATTTTGTCAAATGTCATGGAAATCTTTCAGTAGACCTAGAAATATATATTTGTAAAATGTGTTGCTAGCAGATTTGTTTTTATTTTGATTTCATATATTTATATCATATGAATTTTTTTGGTACGTTCATTGAAACCACCAATGAACGTGTGACATGTCATACGGCAATATAATATATTGTCTTCTTTATCTATCTCAAACATGTCACTGGGAATGCTCTCCTTGAATGCATAAAATGCAAAATGCGTTCTATCTCTTGGCGGCGTAAAGCTGCATGAATGTGTTTATTATATTTTTTAACCTTTATGACCATGTCACATAGGGTTGAAGTTGGAGTGTAAATATTTGGCATTTGTATTGTAATCCAGAAGAGAAAAGTTTATCATTGCAACGCATACTGTAAAGAAATTATGAGATGTGGGAAATATAGAAATCAACGATAAGCTGACGCGAACTTTCAGTAATTCATATCATGATTTTCTTAAGTAGTTCAGTAATTTGACAGGTAGAAATTTATCACGTTTCTGTATTAGTTCAACAGAATTAACCATATATCAGAATTTTTTTTATTACCTTTTTAATAAAAAAGTATTCAGAGATGTGTGTTGTTCATTACGAGTATTATGAAAAAATCACTTAGGCCTGGAAATGTCAGGGAATTTGATTTTTTATTTCTGCTGGGTACCCTGCTAAGATATTTCAAATATAAAGTTATGTTTAAACGCTTGCAAATCATATTCAAACAGCTATTCATTGACAATAGACCAGTCATTTTAGCAATATAATAATGATATATTTATCATAATTATATAACGAATCGTACAAATAAGATTGTCTTGTGCTTGTATAAGATACAATGTCTATAAGGGTGCATTCTAAATGAAACTGTTAGAAATGATTATCGTTAATTTTCACTTCATAAATTTTGTTTCAATCTTGCCCTAGTTGTAATTTTTTCAATCACTAACGTCTCCAACCTTCATTCTAAACTTCAAACTACAGTTGATCCATATTTTGACTGAGGTGGTCAGCAGGCTTCTGCTGATTGCTTTGTATCCTATTTTTCTAAACGGTTTGACTCCAAACCTGCATATAATGTGTCTTCCAATTCTGGTGTGGACTTCTCTGCTGTATTGAGCAGTTTACTGATGATGAGATCATCGCAGCTGTAGAAAATTAAGCTAAATCTCCTACTGTCAGGATTGTTTGTTGGTGATTCTTTATCCGCTTTTTTAACCTCTCTAAAGAAAATATTCAATTTGATCCTTACAATGAGCCCGTTTGCCAACAAATGGAAGATTTCTCGTGTAATCCCTGTGTTCAAATCAGGGGACAACTCTGATCCTTCTAACTATAGACCAATTGCTATATTGTGTAATTTTTGTCAGATATTCGAAGCATGCTTGTATAAGCATATAATCTTTCATATGAAATCTAAATTCTTGTTGCACCTGCACTGCTTTTTGTCTGGTAGATCTACACTCACAAATTTGGCCGCCTTTATACAGTTTGTTGCTGATCGACTTGAGAGCTCTTCGCAGGTAGATGTTATATACACGGGCCTGCCAAAGGCCTTTGATAGAGTCAATCACTCTATTCTTATAAATAGACTATTACTTCGGTTTCAGTAACTAATTGATAAAAACCTTAGGGTCTTATTTGGGGGGTCTGTAACAATTCTGAACCTTATGACATACCATCTGGGGTCCCCCAGGGGTCCATTTTGGGTACTCTTCTTTTTAATATTTTTATTGACCAAGTGTCACAGATATTAGATGTGTCTTATTTAGTTCACCCTGATGACATCAAAATGTATTCAGAAGTTTAGGGGTATTGATAGCTGCATACACCTACAGAGCAATTTTTTGAAGTTTTCTGTATGGTGTTGTGAGAATGCCCTTACTTTAAATGTTGCCAAGTGCTGTATAATGTTCTTTAGTCAGAACAAACAGCCAATTTTATTTGATTAGCAATTGCCGGGACGTAGCTTGGCACGGCCCGACACAGTTTGTGACCTTGGGGTAATTTTCAACCCTATCCTCTCATTTCGGCATCATTATGAATTCATTATAAACTTTGCATATAAAACCATGGGCTTTATAATTAGGAGTAGGAGCGATTTTACATCCCACGAAACATTGATCCTCCTCTTTAAGGCACTGGTGATACCCTGTCTTGAATATGATTTGGTAGTATGGTCTCCGGCGTTTGGTGGACATTGAAAATATTCACTGAAAGTTCATGAAATTACTTAATTTTTCAATTGATGGTCAATACCTGTGCATTAGCTATCCACAGTGTGATTTATTGAAGCGCTTTAACTTGGCTAACCTGGAGGACAGGAGATTATCAGTTCTGCTCTTAATTGTCCCTCTCTACTTAGGTTAGGTTAGGTTTGAATGTGAGTGGGCCATACCGGTCCCTCCACCGCGACCATAAGGTCTATTGTGGCTCACGCCTAATAGTCTATATTTCGCCCAACAAACCCAGCCTCCTGCAGAGGTCGATAATCTCTGTGGGCGAAACTTGATCCAGATCTTCCAGAGCAAGCTTTGTCTTGCCAAAGAACAAGTATCTAGTCCTATCTGCCGCCGGACAGGAACACAGTACGTGCTCTGCTGTCTCGTCACTCTCCATACACAGCCGGCACTCAGTTTCCTGACCGACTTCAATTCGGTGCATGTGGTGACGCAAGCGGCAGTGTTCTGTATACAGGCAGACTAGTGTACTCAGTTGTTGTCTGTTTAGCTCTAGAAGTTTTTTAGCCCTTGACTCAGACAGGCCATTTATGAAGGTATTAGAGTGAGCTAATCCTGGCAGATTTTGCCATAGCTGGATTGTCATTCTTTCTGTCCAGATCTTTAAGGTATGTTTTGCTGTGCATGCTGGTATCCCTAGCACCGGTTCTGGTCCGATAAAGTCCCTCTGGGCACCATTTCTGGCAAGCGTGTCGGCTGCAACATTGCCATCATGGTCCGAGTGACCCGGTATTCAGACCAGCGACACCTCATTACAGCTGCCCAGTTCGTTGAGGGCAGATTTACAACTCCATACCGTTTTTGAATTGCAACGGTAGGAACCTAGGGCCTTTATTGCAGCTTGGTTATCTGTATATATCTTTATCGATTTGTGTGTGCACTGGTTTTATATATTTTCCCTTGCACACATCTCAATGGCATACACTTCTGCCTGGTGTATGGTTGCATACTTGCCGAAACTAGTTTATAGTCTAGCATCAGTGTTGCCCCCATATGCGCCGGCTCCTACTCTCATATTGGTTTTGGAGCCGTCATTATACCAGCAGAGATCAGCTCTCAATAGGGTCGTTTGCATTAATTCAAAGCAATCATTACACACCAAACTAAAAGTTATTTCTTGGACAAAGTTCAGTTATAATTAAATAACAAATGCATAAAGAATATTAAGATACTGAGTAAATACTTATACTGTGTGATCATTGTTTCGGGAAGGAAACTTGATTGGTAAATATATTCAGTCGTTCGGCATTGCCTTTCGAGGGCATTTAACTACACTCATTGTTCTCAGGTTGTCACCCATCTAAGTACAAGTGCAGGTTGTTCAGCTTTTAACTAGAGCAACATTTTGATAAACTATTTTTATTAAAAATATCCCAAAATGCAATAGAATTTTGCACTACCTTTTAAAAGTTTTGCAAACTTAGTACAAAAAACCAAATAATTTGGTTGTATCAAATATTGTACGAATCGAACATTCATAGTCCTGTAACGGCTTACATATAAAAATGATTTACGTAATAACGTCATACTTCACAAGACATATGGCCATGCTCCAGGACAAGTGTTAGGGAGTCTTTGAGGCCTGCAAGTCCTGTAAACACCAACTGTCTCGATAAACTTCAAAAAGAAAGATTTTGTTAATTTAACCTACAGTTTGACTGGTTTTTCTACAAACAAACATCAGCAATAAACGAATTTCTCGACATTTTTTACATACCTAGGCATATATGAAGACATTACATGCTCAGACAGGTAAAGTTACACTTTCTCCTGTCAAAATATTGACGAAAGTGGGAACTTTCTTGAAATATGCCGGTAAAAGTGTATTATCTACGATTTTAACAATTTTGCACCATAAAACAGAATTTAATAAAGTACAGTTTGTTGGTGGTTTTAAATAACCTTATACCACAGCATACATATATACAGCAGGGTCACTCGTCTTTCCGCACTTTGATGTTCATTCAGACACTTTTCTTATCTTTAAAATCGTTTTGCCACTTGTCGATTTTATTACCCTATTGTAAATACAACATCTGGTACAAATTTCAACTCTCACTGTGTTCATTTCTTCACAGAACCATATTTAAAATTTAATAGGCTTTAATGATCTTAATTCCATCAACAAGTAAAACATAGCCACCTAAATACAATTAGTTGTTAACACTTTACAAATGCTACAATAATAACTTTAAAATGTCAATTTTAAATGTGAGATTTGTAACTGGCTGAGACCAGTAAAATATAATCACTTATTTACGCGTATTGTTGCAGTATGATTAATCGAAAAATTCACAATACTAATAATAAAATCTTTATTACCAAATGGGATAAACCCAAGGCATAGAAAAAATATACATTTAATTTAAAAAGTAATTTTGTATTATATTAATAATAAGAATTGAATGCATGAATTAGACAATTAAACTGTAAAACTTAAATAAAACCTATTAAACTAATTATTTTGCCTATGTAAAATATACAAAATTACAATTAGATATGTAGAGTAGGCCCAAATATCCAGGTGTAATCCACCCCTAGAGACCCCCAGCCACCTCCGGGTTCGTCCAGGTCCAACACCTGCCAGCGTTAGCTAAAATTTCACCCAACAAATAGAGCTTCCGACAGGAGACGACACCTGCGAGGTGAAACTTTGTTTGACAGATGTACTGCCATCTGAACGAAGTCGCTTGCTGTCTTAAAGCTCAAAGAGAGATAACCTCTCTCCGAGTTCGTCTGGAGCAGACATCCGTCAGTGTTTGACTCGGTGCAGTATCGTGAAGTCCTGCATCCGAGCAACATCCAAGTGGGGTCGTTTGTCCGTTTCGAAGCTCACAGAAGAGGCCTCAACCCTTAGTTTTATTTCACCCATAAAGATCTCAGCTCTCCTCCGGGTTCGTCTAAATCCGACACCCACCAGTGCTAGACTCAAGGCGACATCCCATCGAGCCCCGCACAAGCGAGGCCGTCCGTCCGTTCCGAAGCACACAGTGGGGGCCCCAAACGCCGGGTGTTTACCACTCATCAGAGCTGTCAACCCCCTCCGCGTCGTCTAAACACACGACAACCGCCAGCACTCAACCCAAGGAGGAACCCTTCCGGAACCCCGCTCCCGAGTAACAATCAAGCGCAGGCAACCATCCATTTCTAAGCCCAGAGTGGAGGCCTCAAAATCCGGGTGTACATAACTCCCCAGAGATATCCGCCTCCTTCCAGGTCCACATGGACAAGATTCCTGCCAGTGTTTGATTCCAATTAGTCGCCTTTTACGACAGGCAGGAGTTACCTTGGGCCTATTCTTTTAGTTAGTCCCCGGACCCACAGGGGGCCCGTGCACACATACACAAACATCCTTTGGCTGCACAGCGTACCACAAAGCTCATTATAATAACAAATTCACCAAATACAGTAAACCGAATATGCCTCTGATATCACAGACTTGCTCTTACTAAACGCTTGAGTCAACATTAGGCTGACACGAAATCTTCTAAATGCCTGAAAATATTTCATAGAGTGACCCTGCTGTATATATCTATGCTCTGCTTATACCTATGTCTTGTGTTGGAATTATATCAACCAATCCTAAGCTTTTTAGAACTGTCTGTTTTGTTGTGTACAAACTGAATTAAATTAAGTATAGGCATTGTCTAAAGCTAAAGGGTTGATCGATCACTTAAATGAGAAGGTCACCCCTTCAAGGTATTTGAGCCATTTTCAAAACTGCAATATAGCCAGTGTTCTGTTGTTTCTGCTGCTTTGATGCAGTATCTGCAGTTTTCACTGTGCGCCTTAACCATCTTCATAAGGTGATACCTTACTGGGGAGTGTCCTGTGAAAAGTTCTGTGTTTTTTCTCAAGTTGTTCCTGTTCAATTCAAGAAACAGTTCATACTTCTCCGTTGATATAGTGATGAACCGTTTTGCCTGCCTTGAGCAGCTCTAATGCTAAGCGAAGCCCATGATATATATAGAAACAGTTTTCCAAAATGTTTTTTATCAAATTAGCATGTATTATACATTTTTACACCGCAGATGATTAAATGTAAAATATATACATAAACAAAATGTTTTAGGAAGTGCTTAGAAATGTGGGTAGATTTTTCCAATCACCATTGTTAAAATACATCTTTAGAGTTTCAGTGTGTTGGTTCTAACTTTCTTGTAGCTTTTCTTTAGTTTATTCCCCTGCAAATAATAATAAATAATCAGTGGGGCATTGAAGAATTTTCTTGAACATTCATAAAAGGATTAATAATCGTCGTTCCATACAGCAAAGTTAATAATATTGCCAGTATAAGCTTTATTACGGTAAAATTTCGTACTTGGTCCTAAAATGTTAGCTGCTAAACAATTTAATTTTGTGATTGAAATTACATTCAATAGGTCGTAAATGAAAAGCATGAATATGTTTCCATATTATATGCTCACAATTTAAACATGAACTGAATTCATCGAAACAATATTTCTTCATATGTTATTATTTGAGAAATTACTCAGGCTATGAGCTTGCTTTCTCTTATTTTTAAACATGTTTTAGTGTGGTGTTTGTCATATTTGACTGCTTAAGTAGTTTCTCTATATGCAGCAGTATGTAATTTAGTTTTCATTTTTTCTTCTTCGACAAAACATTTTTTTTACTTATTGAATGTCAGTGCACATTTCCAGTATCAATAATATGATATTGCCAGAAGTCGCAAATGCCTAGAGACAGTTTCACACTATCCTGACATTTTAACAAAATCATTAGTTTTGTAAGAAGCATAAATATCTTTTAACATGACCACAACAGTAAGTACATGATACACGAAACCTACGTTACTCCTTTTCAACAGAGTTTGCCAGAGGTTGAAACAAAGTGTTAAATTACTGTTTGTACTCTGCTTAAGGGTGTGTGTATGGGAAAAGCTTTCGAATCAATGTTGAGTGTATTAAATAAACTAAATGGTCATTTAGATTGGTTTCTGGATGCTAATTTAAAGAAAATCAACAATGAAGCACTGTTTGGAGCAATGTAAACAGTTGGCTTTTTTGTCAGTGGAATGATTGGTAATGAGCGACGAAAAGAAAATTGATATCTCGAAGAAAGATGCATGGTCTTGGCAGTTTTAGATTTTGATCTTACAAAATTAGGGTAATAAAATTAAAATCGCGCGACTTTTAAAAGTAAACCAGAACTTTCCTGAGTAAACTAGTATAGTTACTTTGAATAATGCATAATAAAGCACCGTTTGGAGAAATGTAAACATTTGTTAATTTGTTGTTTTTTTTTTGTAAGTGGAACGATTGGTGATAGCGACGAAACGTAAATTTCTCGGAGAAAAATGCATTGTTTTGGTAGCTTTATGTTTGGATCTTACAAAATTATGGGAAATAAAGTTGAAATCGCGCGACTTTTACAAGTTAATTAAAACTTGCCTGAGTAAACTAGTAGTTAAAATAATATTTGAGCATTAGATGTTCAACGGCAAACATGCTATCTATGTCTGTAGTTTTTATGAAGCAATTAGAGAATCAAAGTTTGGTTGCATCAAAACTTCTCTAGATCCGTTTGCCATGAACTTAATATGATATTGTTATATTATAAGCAAAGTATTCTTTGATTATAAGTAACAACAACAAACTGTCGATTCGCTGTTACTGATAGAAAGGGGTGATAATAGGTATGCTCTTACTTTCGAAACATACATTTTTCCCGCTAAAATATTTATGAAGCCCCCACGTTACAGCAACTCTCTTTTCTATGGTCCACGTAATACACGTTGAGATTAGGATTAACCGTTATGGGAAGTGGGAATAGGATACCCGTAGACGTAATATAGAGATACAGTACGTCATTGAGGATGAGGATACCACCAAATACTATATAATGACAGTATTTGATACAACTTACAATTAATTTTGACGTCAGAGCAGAGAATAATAAAACGTCAAACTTGTCAGAAGTCAATCTAGAGTCGTGTTCAGAAACCAGAATCACAGTATAAATTGTGTTTCGAGCTAGGTTCACTGGCGAAATGCGAATTACGAAACTAATTCCTATTGGTTCATTTTAAATAATAACGTATTATTTAAAATGAACCAATAGGAATTAGTTTCGTAATTCGCGAGTGTAGTATGAACCTAGTCTAATGATGTGCCACAATATTAAAATTGAAAAAATAGGGATTAAATTTGATTATGTCATGTTAGTATCAAAGTTTTTAAAAAAGATATTCTTACATATATCTTTTGAAACAAATTTTAAACCGTTTAGGACTTTATAAATATAATAAAGTTGGCAATATATTAGAAAAAAAGTAGTTACTTTTTCCTGAAGTGAAAAAACCATTGACCACGCGATGCATGTCAATTATGCTTAATTTAAGAAGGGGATTCGAAGGTAGTAGTTGTAGGAATCTCTGCGTTAGTGACATAATATAGTCATTCGATAATTTTACTTAAATTAGCATTGTGCAAAATCTTTGAATTAACGCTTTTCTTTAAGAACCGACTCAGCTTTAATAACACACCAGAACTGGAAACGGGGTGATTTATGCTAACATTTATTATTTCATCCATATATAATAATTATGAAACCCATGAAAGAGTTATAATCATTAAATTCGCAGTCAAAAGTTTCCTTTTTAGCGTCGCCATCTACATGGCTGTATTCTATTTTTAGATGAATGTTCTGAGATATGCTATCGTATACAGGGAGTAATAAAATTGTTTAGACAAACTTCGGGAGGTGATAGAAGTCATAAAATTAAGCTGGTTAAGTCCTATCAAAAAATTCGTAAAGTGCTTCGTTACCGAGATACAGGTTGTTAAAGTTTACAAAAAAAATTGAGGTTTTAATTGATAGATTAAAAATGATTTATTCACATTTATTTAAACTTGTGGCTAGCATTCTATTAAAATATTGCTCATAAATTGGGGTTATCGATAATAAATTATTAGATCCAGTGGCGGAGATCTGCGGGTTCGGTAGAATATATTTCTAGGTAACTTTCACGCCACTGACTTGATAACAGCTTAAATACTTTCTTTTAATAAGTTATTGATTTTAAAGAAAAAAGGTATCTTCAAATGTTTGCCCTAAAGTTAACCGTCTCCCTAGAACATACATTTATTCAAATTGATACTCGGCATTTACCTCACCTTGTGAGGATTCTGTATGAATAATTTCAGTAACATATTCTATTGCACCCGCAGATTTCCGTCACTGGATGTAATAATTTATTATCGATAACTCCAATCGATGTGCAAAATTTGCTACAATCATAGCCACAAGTTTGAAGAAATGTAAATATATTTTTTTAATCTATCAATTAAAACCTTTAAAAAAGACTCAAGTTGGACACTGTGGCTGAAAACTGAAACAAAAAGCAGAGCCAGCCCAAAAACCACAAAAATAATGACAGGGAGTTACGCGCTAGATACTAGTAGCGACCGCTACTGATGAGGACAACTTCGTTGTCGAAATACGTATGCAGCGCATAACTATTTGTTGGTATTTTGGTGGCTTTTGGGGTGATTATGCTTTTTGTTTCAATTAAAACCTCAATTTGTTTGTAAATTTTAACAGACTATACCTCGTTAACGGAAAGCTTTTTGAATTTTTTCGATAGGACTCACCCACCTTAATTTCATGAGTTATATTCACTTCCCGAAGTTGGTACACCCTGTATATTGATTACAGTTAAGTTCATACAGATGCGAATGTAAAACTTATTTCTATTAGTAAATTTAAAATCATATGGTTATATCATTTAAAATGAACCGATATGAATCAGTTTCGCGATTCGCGAGTTTATTATGGGCCTAGCTTCAATAATATCAAATATTGTATTTTAGTTTCAAGATTTCTGATATTTAAGAAAATTACTTTCGGTTGCCCATATTCTAGGCAAATGTGGTTCCGATCAAGTTTTTGTCAAATAATGGTTTTGCACAAACATATTTTTTCATTGTAAAAGCGGATTTTTCTTCAAACTTTCTTTATATTCTTGCTCGAACCCCATTCTTTCCATGTAATACTAAACATATTTTCGGTCTTGTTTACAAATTATATAGTCCACTTAAAACATTTTTCGCATACCTCTTTATGTAATAAAATTATATAGCAGGTACAGCAAAAACTGATAAATAATTATTTTTGTAAAATAACTTCACGTTACTTTACTCTCTACTCATTTTGAAACAGGATACAATGTTTTTTTTTATTCATATAATTCATATAAGGTAAGTTAAGGAAATAATAGACTGTTGACACTATAGAGATACAGAATGCTACCCAAGCACACTCCCTTATTCTTGCTGACTTTCCTACTGTTGTCTTATATGTCAGAAAAAGGATAATGAACACTGAAATGGACAAGCTTGTTCATTAAAAAAGTCGTCGGTCCCGTGTACTATGCTATGTTGGGCACATTAAAGATCCTTACCCTCCTTACCAGAAGGCAAGTGGTTTGACAACATTTCCAAGATATTGAGGTGAAACTGCTCCCGGCGTCGGTGATTGACCATAGCCACGTAAATAGATCGACGTTAAAGAAACAAAATACAATCCAATACATTTTTGTGGCTTTCTGTATCTATTTGAGTACATAATTAAACACAAAATACCTATACACTTTTATTATTGCATGTATTGTAGGTTTATGTAATAAATGTACATGACATAATATCAGAATTTTTATTTTGTCTTAGTTTACTCTGTCTACGCAGGTCAAAGACTAAATATCTTTGAAGTCGAGGTTCCCTTGATGCGGTAATTTAAAAATTTTGAGAGTAGGTGTTCCAACGACATTAACTAATGGACCTGATCGGTGGTTTCAATGTAATTTATTTTTAGACGAAATAATTTAGGAGATTTATGTGTTTAAAGTAAACAGGAATATAAATATATTTATTTGATGTGTGGGATTCATATAAAAATAAATAAAATTCATAATTTGTATTAGGCTGGTTGTTATTTATGTAATCGGTGTGACGCCTGCTGTATTTTTCTTGGTGAAGGAGTGCGTAAATATTAGTAGACTTCGACATATGCTCACGCCACTATCCTATATTGCACGTCTTTTTCATAGATTAACTAAGATTATCTATGATCTTTAAATGTGCACAAATAATGAGTTTCTCCACCTGTAAAACAAGTTTCTAAACCGCGAGTTAAGTTCTTCTTACTCTTTATAACGGAGGTTCTCGTTTATTTTGTTTCTTCCTTCTCTAATTATTCATTGGATATAAGTACCTTCTTGCATCTTTGTGTCGAGAGATGGTGTTAGGGATGTAAATCTCTGCATAATTACCACATGCTGTGTTTCTTTGTAAGTAGCTCAATTTTATTTCTTCTACAATATGGACACCGTGATATAATACTTATTCAAATTTTCTATAACAGCACAGAACCAACATTTAACGATAATTTAGTTAAATATTTTGATAACAAGACAAAAGCTGGAATGAAAAGTCATAAATAAGCAGTCTGTTTTCTCTTGGTTTAACTCAATACATACTAATAATATTTCAAACCGAAGACTCCACAAAAGTACTTATTGTGAATGCTCAGACATACGTACCTTAACGGCTTATAATTATTTAGTTAATTACGTAATGTATACCATAACAAATTCATACTTTATTAGACTGATTTTACGTCACATTGAGGCTGATATGTCAACTCTTCTTCTTATATCTTATCAGGATTACCAGATTAGGGAGGTCAACAATTTTGTTTTAGGTAGCTGGAAAAAAGCTAATCAATTTTTTGTGCGTACCACCGCTAATAAATCTTTCTAGCTGCGGGGTTTTCCTAAAAAAAAATATTATGGAAAAGATCAATTCTGTCAAAACATCTGGCAGCCCTGATACTTACGATACTCCATAATTAATTTTGTCATGTTTATGCCTGAACGTTATGAAGTAACTTATTCACATATTATGTCAAACTAATCACAAATAATATTTGCAATATTGAAATTTAAAATCAAGAATTGCTTACCAATCGCTGTTCAACTGTCACCTGTCAACGCACACCACAACCACAATACAAAACAATACTGAAGCGAAAAACTGGATCGTCTCCTAAATATATCACATAATATATTTGCGACATACATTTAAAGGAAATGTGCGTAACTAACATGAAAATAAAACAATAATAAACTGTTTTCTGAGTGGAACTGAACCTAAAACGCCCATTGACTATAATATTTCGTATGAGATGAAGTTTGTAAAAAACATTTATATACGTTTCGAACTAATAACTTCTAAAATTACCAAAGTGACTGTCACACAAGAAAACAAGCAATAGGTAACTAATTGCGATTACCTACGTACTTTATGCAAAGCTAAACATCAATTTTCTCTTCTGTTATAAAGTTCTTTGAATTTGTTGTTTACTAAGAAATTGTAAATATTAAACGTCGAACTAAATATATATATATATATATATATATATATATATATATATATATATATATATATATATATATATATATATATATATATATATATATATATATATATATATATATATATATATATATATGTATATATATATATTCAAACAGACAAGGTGCAATTTTTGTACTTAAATAATATCTAGATTAACGGGACAAAGTGACTTTTTTCTATTCAAAAATTATTTTTTTTTAATTTCATATTATTGGCTGCGGCATCTCAGCACATTCATTTCCAATCCTTCACTATTTTTACCAATTTTCCAGACAAAGTCAACTTCTCGTTGGCTCGCCCAGGAATCGAACCCGGGACCCCTCGCTTAGCAGGCCGGCACCTAGCAACCTGCGCCACGAGGGCGTCATTCAAAATTTTAAAATACATTTACAATTAGTGAATTTTCGTAGAAAAAATTCACTAATAGGGAGATCCCGACTTTTGAATTTTGCAAAAAATTTTTGCAAATGAGCGCGAACTAGGACCCCTAGAACCCATATCCAGGGTCAGTTTCAATTTTTATATGTTTATATATATATATATATATATATATATATATATATATATATATATATATATATATATATATATATATATATATATATATATATATATATATATATATATATATATATATATATATATATATATATATATATATATACATGTATCACACCGATAACTCAAAAAATAATGGGCCGATTTTGATAAAATTTGGCATGTACCTTTCTTTTGTAAATAGCTTGGATAAGTTCGTTAGTCAGGAAAATCTGACGAGGTTTCCCGGGAAAATTTTGAGTTTTCATTCGAAAAAAATTCTTATCTCAAAAAGTAATAAGCCGATTTTAATAAAATTTGGCATGTACCTTCCTTTTGTAAATGGATTTGACAAGTTTGTTAGTCGGGAAAATCGGACGAGGTTTTCCGGGAAAATTTTGAGTTTTTATTCGAAAAAAAATTTTATCTCAAAGAATAATGAGCCGATTTTGATAAAATTTGGCATGTACCTTCCTTTTGTAAATGGCTTTGATAAGTTCGTTAACCAGAAAAATCGGACTAGGTTTTCCGGAAAAATTTTGAGTTTTCATTTGAAAAAAATTTTTATCTAAAAAAAATAAAAAATCTATGATAACCAAATTTGGTAGGTAGGTTTACGATATAAAAAGTAAACTATATATCAAAATGTAGATTTCTATGTTACAAGAAAAAAAAGTTATAATAAAATATTTTGTGCCAGATCATTTCTATGAAAATTCACTACCATAACGCACTTGCTGCGTCCAGGCTTTTATTATTTAAAGCAAAGTAAGACCCAAATGCAAGCACAAGCTAACGTTTTTTTTTTTGGTATAGTATGACTTAACGTAAACGTGAAAAATTTTGACCTAATTCGAGCCAAAAATATTTCTCATTTATGATTCTGCATGAATAGCAGTAAGATTTTTCTTGTAGGTACAGTATTTTAAGAACATCAGATTATAGCAGCTTGTATACAGTAGTTTACATATGATTATTGTACCCACTAACATTTTTAGTGAATTTTCGTAGACAAAATTTAGTAATGTGGAAATTGCGACTTTTAAATTTTGTTAAAATTTCTTCAAATCATCGCGAAATAGGACTTCTATATGTGTCACTTCGATAACTAAAAAAAAAACTCTGGACGCAGCAAGTGCGTTATGGTAGTGAATTTTCATAAAAATGTTTTTTATAGCAAATATGTCTTTTTTTTAAAGAAAAGCAGGCATCAAATTTGGTTACCAGTATAACCTCTATAGTGGGAACAATGTACCACATTTTATCAAAATAAATTTGTTGTTGGAAAAGGGGCAAATATTTTTCAAAAACTAACTTAAAATATCCCCGAAAAACTGGCCCGATTTTCCTGGCCAACGAACTTCCTCAAGGTATTTAGCCCCTACCAAGATATAATTATTTACACAAATTGTAAACAAGTTTTTTGCGAAAATCCAAAAACATTTTTTTTACAATAACTTATTAAACATTAGGTACTAATTACCAAAATTTTACAAAAATTTCACAAACAATGATTTCTACATAAACAAATAAAGTTCGCTACCATAACGGACTTGCTGCGTCCAGAATTTTTTTCTTACAAACACGCATTATATTTCGATGGAAAATGCAAAAATGCAATAACATAAGGCGTGTTTGATTAAAAAAAAAAGAAAATTTGTATCACCAACGACTTATGGACCAGCCTGTGATTGTAGAAATATTTTTTTAAGATGTAGCTCAAGACACCCTCTAATTAATATATACAAATTTTTTTCATATCTTGTATAATAACGGATATATTGAGCTTTATTGATTTTTTACGAAAATTCGACAAAAATTATATACCATTAAACGATAAACTCTATAGCTAAGGCTACTGCCAACCATCAGACAAAGTGTCTATTTGAAATGAATTTTCTGGAAATATTTTAGTAAAATGAAGGACAATGACGGTTGAAACTAAGACTTCAGGGTTTGTAAAACATCCTTCTTGAGACATTTTATTTCCATAGCCCGTATTAGATTCAAATTCTTTGCCTAAATGTTGCCAATTTTGACATTTTAAATCGCAACTTTGACGTTTTGAGGAAAACCCTAATTTATTTTTCTTTAATTGCCTATAACTTTTTTGTCTTTTGAGCTACAGGGCTAAATTTTGGTGGGTAACTTACGTATAAGAACGTAAACCCGTGTACCAAATTTGGTTGCCCTTACTTTGTTAATTCCAGATATATATATATATATATATATATATATATATATATATATATATATATATATATATATATATATATATATATATATATATATATATATATATATATAAATTGAGACTGACCCCGGATATGTGTTCTGGGGGGCCTAATTAGCGCTCATTTGAAGAAATTTTTTCAAAATTCAAAAGTCGGGATCTCCTCATTAGTGAATTTTTTTTAAGAAAATTCACTAAAATAATGGGCCGATTTTAATGAAATTCGGCACGTACCTTTCTTTTGTAAGTGAATTGGACAAGTTCGTTAGCCAAGAAAATCGAACTAGTTTTCGGGAAAATTTTGGCTTTCCTTTCGGATAATCTTTTTATCTCCGAAAACAACAAAGTTATGGCAACTAATACGAATGTATTGGTACGAAGGTATATATTATGAAAAGTATACTTTCTGACAAAACTTAAATCTCCAAATTCAAGGAAAATAAAGTGTACACGCAGCAAGTGTGCCAACGTAATTTTCATAAATAGGAAAACTCAAAATTAAATACTCAATGAAAGGCTTCTGATCCAGACAGCTGGTCTGGATCAGAAGCCTTTCATTGAGTATTTATTTATGTCTATACCAGACCATGTGACGTTTAGGAATGAAAGGAAAACTCAAAAATTAAAAAAAAGTTTTTCCTGAAAACAATAAGGTTGGATTGATAGAATTCCATACACGTGTTTTTGTTACATATCAAAGTTGAATTCTATTGATTGAGAGAAAATTAGTTTTACGATTTTTGTTGATAAAAATGGACTATCATAACGCACTTGTTGTATTGGAACTATTACTACCAGTTGTATATATGGTTTATCCGTTTATCCCAAAGAGGTTCAACCTCTTTGGTTTATCCATTTCTTGACTAAAGAGAGGATATGATTCAAATTGATTTTTTAAATAATAAATTATAACACATGTATCACAACCTCGATATAATTAAAGCTGTTGCTATTACATATAAATCGCAAAAAAGGTCTTTTTTCAAATAAATTTTCTGCAAATATTTTAGTCAAATGAAGAACAACATCTATATTGAAACAGATACCTACGTATCTGACCTGACGTGACCCTGTTAGGCACACTTTTTGCATGTTTATTGTCCAAAACCCGCCCCTGTTTCAAGATGTTTGTTTACAAATCATAAAATTTTGACGTTTTAAATTGCAAGATTGACGTTCATCAAAGAAAGATTGTGACGGGGTGGATAGGTGTTAGGGGTTCGTTCATCACACCGCATAATTAGATAAATAAAATAGATATATTAGCATCAATAAAACATAGGTACAACACTTAATTATTAATTATTCTCGATAATGTCACTGAATTGTTCCCGCAACGTCTTGCGTTTGCGCTAAGCACTAAGCACACTCTTTTACTCCACCCTCTTCTTCAACTCTCTGATTGCCGTGAGCGGGCTCGTCACATGCACCGTTAGTGCGGAGTTGTCACGTTGTCGCGTTACAAGATCATAAAATTTTGAAAAATTTGTTTGGTACCTTTTGACCTTTCTGCACTAAAAAAACCCTAATCTTCGGTTGCAATATGCAATACATTTTGTTATTCACATATATTACTTTGGTATTTTGACATCCAGTGCAACAGATTTTTTTTTCATTAAATATAAGGAGCTAAATTTTGGTACATGGAACATATTCAATTAATCAAATACAGCTTCTTTAAAAAATACCCTGGCACATTAAATATCTGAAGTTGTCAAATTATTATACAGTGTGTCCCAAATTTGAGATATGACGACTTCAATACTTTTTTAGAGGGCAATCCATAGTATTTTGTTGACTATTTCCAAAGTATACCTGTCAAAATACCTATACAAAAACACAAAATTTATAATTTTTATTCCTTGCTATCCAAAAAAAAAAACATTTTATTATTTTAAAAACAAAACTAAATAATCTCGATAATTTTTCATCGGTAAATGCTCAAACCGTTGACAATTCATTATTTGGTAGCACCCTAAACGGAATTGAAACTCGTTTTGAACATTTCTAATTACTGCAGGAGACATATAGTCTACACTCATTTCTTATTCTTCTTATCCTCATGGTTTGCCGGTTTCGTCTTGAAAAGCTTGTTGACTTTAAAACATTTGAAATTTGTTGGTTTTGTATATCTTGTCATAATGTGCTTCAAAAATGGTCAATAAAAAGTAGGGCTGCCTTTTAAAAAATTATCGATGATGTCATTTCTCAAATTTGCGACTTGTGGCACTAATTTTTAGAGTAGCATAACCCCCCAGAATTTTTCATTATTTCCGGACACTCTGTATACATCAAGTTTTTTCACAACAATTTAAATTTTAAGTTAAATTAATAACTTTAATTGACTAAATGTTTCGAAGGTAATGCTATATGCACATATCTTATGTTTGCTAAGCTTCTTGATGTTGCACGTATAGTTTTTGTTTGGATAAGTGTGTAGGTCTTTATAGATTGTTCAACGAAGATTTAAATAACCTAACTTAAAATAAAAAATAAAATGTTAATTCAAATGTATTTCTCTGTTTCAGTTGGCGAGGTAGTAGTAGACAAGTGGTAAACATCACTTGGACACCATGTAAAAACTTGGAAGGTTTTGGATGTAGAAACAACAAATAGTAAAACTTACACTTTAATTTAAATAAGCCTATTTCATTTATATTTATTTTATTTTTTAGTATTTTTTTTTTGATAAAATGTTTATTTTTTTGAAACGACTTAAATATATTATCATGGCTACATTCACTTTTATAGAAACAAATCAGACGAGATCAGCATTTTTTCCTGAAACTGTGAAAAGAATATAGCCTTTTCACTGTCTGTGAGTGTTGTATTGTTGATTTCATTTATTTTCATCATCATATCCATAAGTAATAAGCTCAAAAATAAGTTGGTAAATTTTCAAGTTCAAGCTGGTCTTGACTGAAGAGCAACTCCTTTGTGAGATATGTTCATAGACTTACAATATTGTATTTTGTAAACAAAGATTTATGTAAATAAAGTTGTACCTAAACAAAGAGATCTGTTTGATTCTCCTCTGCTATTCCCTAAAAATTAAACACTCGTCAAATCAAATATATGTGTGGAAAAAAATATAATAGTAATACCAGATTTTCTATCGAGGAACTATATTAACGAAAAAAGTAGAAGATGATAGCTGAGAAAAAACAGTACATGGTATTAATACAACAGCAATGTCAGAACAAAAAACTAAGATATTTCAAGATTCATTTAATAGAGATGACAGTCACGAATTGTGAAAATTGTTGGCCTAATAACAAAAATTTCGTTATTAAAATATTGAAACAAAAACATTTTGGTCAATAAAATATTTGATTACGGTAAAAGATTGTCTAATTTTTGTAAATGATATTTTTCCTTAGAACACTGAGAAATGGAATTCCTAATATATATTACACAAACCACATCTTAAAATCAAAAGAAAAAACCAAAAAGAATCAATATCTGTGTTATATATTGGCAATGTATTAATTGCGAAATTAGAAAATTCATAATATTAGGTAATTGTAAAATTTGGAAACAAATTCAAATAAAATTTTAAAAAATAATAAATTTCCACATAAACTATTCAATCACCCCTTTGCAAAAGTTGACTCAGATATACTTCAGTTTCAAAAACAATCATTTCTGGTAGTCGTAGAGTATGATACAAATTGATTGGAGTTGCTGAAACTGAAGTCGAAAACCGTTACAGAAAATAAATTTAGAAAATTTGCATCACATAATAGACTTTTCGCAAATAACTTCAAGTCGATGGCATTCAAAAAGTCATGGCCATGTTAGGGTACCCTGTAGCATGTAGGTATCGCAATTTATTTTTGAAGAAACAAGTAGAATCAAATACTGATATAGAACTCGTGTTACTCAGTTGTAGTAGATTAGAGATTTTTTCTCCCTCAGGGGTCGTCCGCGCCTTTGCCGCCCCGGGAGCACCGCAGCCTTTAGCTTATTGTGCATGCCCTTTGTCTTTTCTACTCCACCCATTCCAAAATCACTGTGGCTTGAACTTGTCTGCACAGTAATTGGTAGGGTGAAGTTTTATATTGTCTGCGGTCTAGGCTGTCCGTAGATCAGTTCTCTTTTGCGGTCCAGAGCTTTACACTCGCACAAGATAAGCTAAGCTGATTCCTTCCCCTCGCGGCAGAGTCTGCATGCCAGGTCCCCCTCGAACTGCCCCATTTTATGCAGGTGTCTCTTGACGGCCATGTGTCCTGTTATGTTTCTAAGCTGTCCTCTGCTAAGATTTAGCAGCTCCACAGCTCTCTTTGAACTGGGTTCCTCAATTACTGACTTCCCATGTTTGAGCTCTGGACAGTCTGACCAGTACACCTTGTGTTCGTTTCTGACCCAGGACATAATGGCTCCCCTGGAAGTGCTCTACCAGAACCGGTTCTGGTCCCATAAATGGTTCTGCCGACCCTCTCTTCGGCACCCAGATGAGGGTGACCTCATTCTGCCCAGCCAGGTCTCTCGTCTCGTCTCGGCATTCGTTTACCACCTGGATTTACCCGTGGGCTACTTAGGGCCTTAAGGGCTGTCTGTGGCTATGAGGATCCGCTTGTTATGGTGTAGCCCCTCCTCTTGTTCTCTCGCACGCAGTGCAGGATGGCGTGCATTTCGGCCTGAAAGACTGTTGCATGAGCTCCGAGGGAAATACTGTGACTCACACTCGGTCCTTCCGAATAAACACCTGCCCCCGTCCCACGCTCCCCGCCGGATCCGTTCGTGAACTAGACGAGCGCGCAGATCCAGCAACACCTCCATGCCGGCTGTTGGGGTTGAAGCCATGGCCCCTGTGATGCCTAGGCAAGCCATCCTTTGGATATTGCCTAGTTTTTGTTTGGCACTGTATTGTGTCACCTTATGCCACCAGACCAGTGCCACGTATGTTAACGATGGTCTGACCACCCTTGTGTACAGCCAGTGGGCCATACTAGGTCTTAGTCCCCACGTTTTTCCATATAGCCGCCTAGTGACGGCTAGGGTCATAACTGCCTTACGCAGTATTTTTTCAACGTGACCCTTCCAGGTTAGCTTAGAGTCCAATACGACCCCAAGATATTTTACCTCCCTGGCCATTGGAATGTTTCAACCGTATAGTGATAGTTCTGTGGCTCTCCCATTTCATCCTCCTCGTAAACGGTATGATGGTTGCTTTCTCGGGGCTTACCCCGAGCCATTGGCCAACCGTCCACCTTTCCACCACTTTCAGTGCTGTCTGCATGCGCTCCCACACTGACTGTGTAACCTTTCCTCGGACTATGATGACAGTGTCGTCGACATAGCCCTGTACCTTGTACCCCACTCCCCAGAACCTCCCTAGCAGGCCGTCCACGACTAGGCATCAGAGCAGGGGAGACAGAACGCTACCCTGCGGAGCACCGCCGCGCGAGCCCCGCCAGCAGAGTCCCTCCCGCGAGTGAGGTGAACACCGCCGTGTCCCTTAGCATGGAACCGTTCCACCTGCAGCAGGTCTCCTCTATTCCACGCTCCCTGACAGCTGCCAGTACCGATCCGAATGAGGTGTTGCTGAAGGCCCCCTAGATTAGAGATTAGAGTATATTCAATGTGAGTGGGCTATTCCAGTTCCTCCACCGTGGTCTTGGGTCTATTGTGGCTCACGTCTAATTGCTTAAATTGTATCCATCAAATCCAGCTCCCTGTGGGAGTCGATCTTTTTTGAAGGTGGAAGTTGGTTTGACAGGTGTACTAGCATAAGAAAGAAGTCGCTTGCCCGTTTCGAAGCTCAAAGAGAGAGAACATCTCTCCGAGTTCGTCTGGACCCGATATCCGTCTGCGTTAGACTCGGGGCGGTATCATATGAAGTCCCGCTCTCGAGCAATATCCCAGCGGGGTCGTTAGCCCGTTTCGAAGCTCACATACGAGACCCCAATCCCTAGGTGTAATCCACTCCTAGGGATCTCAGCTCACTTTCGGATTCGTTTAGATCCGACACCCGCCAGTGTTTGCTTAAATTTCACCCAATAAATCGAGTTCCCCGCAGGAGCCGATATTTTGGGGGGTGAAAGTTGGTTTCGCGAGTGTATTGCCATCTGAGTTAAATCGCTTGCGGTTTCGGATCTCAAAGGAGATAACCTATTTCCGAGTTCGTTTGGCCCCGACAGCCGTCAATGTTTGACTCGAGGCGGTATAATGAAGTCCCGCACCCGCCCGCTTCGAAGCTCACAGAAGAATCCTCAATCTTCAATTGTAATACACCACTATAAATCGCAGCTCTCCTCCGGGTTCGTCTAGACCCGACACCCACCAGTGCTAGACTCAGGCCGAGATCTCATCGAGCATCACCCAAGCGAGGTCGTTTGTCTGCTTCGAAGAACACAGTGGAGGCCTCAAAATCCGGATGTATACCACTCTCTAGAGATCTCAAATTCTCCGGTCCGTTTGTATATCCGAGACCCGCCAGCACTTAACTCAAGACGGTATCATCTGAAACCCCGCTCCCGTGTAACAACCAAGCGAGGTCAATTGTCCATTGTCCATTTCGAAGCCCACGGCGGAGGCCTCAAAATCCGGGTGTATATCACTGCCCGGAGATATCCGCTTCACTTCTGGCTCGTCGCTGGACCAGACCCTACCCAGTGTTTGACTCCAATTAGTCACATCTTACGACAGGCAGAAGTTACCTTGCGCATATTCTTTTAGTTCATCGCCGGGCCCACATGCGGGAGCATGCAGTAACTCATCAACCTGTAATTTTTGCCGAACATGGGACCGATAACCTAATGCATCCTCCGAATGGCGAAACGAGTAGGCACTCAACTTGCTGCTCAAAGACAATGCAACAACATTAGTGTATGTTATTTTTCAATATGTACTAAATAAATTAGTCATTAATAGTAGTTTTGGAAAAATAATCGACGGGTTGCAATGGGTTACGAAGTTGGACCCACTGGCACACGGAGCGGACGTTGCGCATGCGGCGCTAACTGAAACAATATATAAAATTAAAGTTTCTGACTTACAATAATTATACATGCATTTGTTTTTTCTTTATATACTATATATACCACTCAAAATATGTCTAGCCGCTTTGATTTACAATCCCATAGCGTTTATCATAGCTTACATTTCTTCATGTTTTTTAAGATTTACATAGTATTTTTAGCAAACGGCATTTAACTTGCTTACACTATCAACATAAGTGAATATTGCATTTAGAAGAGTTATAATTAAGTTCTAAACGTATTGTTGCGTTTTCTCCGGGTTCTGGATAAGTGAGACTTTTAATTTTAACAAAACAACTTTATTTACACTCTAAATATGGATACAATAAAATTTCTAGAATGTCTCTCTCACAAAACACTTCATTTACTGGCCTTACAATTACTACTCTCAACAAAAGTCACTAATCTGGTACTACAGTCACTACTCTCTTAACACTTTACACTGCTTCTTCAAGTCACTACCACATTCTCTTACTGAACTGAACTAACTAACTCCGGCTGGCTTGCTTTCGCTTTTATATACTCGCCGTACCTTCCCCTCCTTTCTAGAGCATTCCATTCCAGAACGTTCCAGAACCTTCTTTTACTAGAAGGTTCTGTGAATACAGATCGGTCCCGTGTGTATACAGGGGGATGTATATACAGGTGATCCAAATGTGGTCACCACTCCTATGTTACACAAGAGGTGTTTCTCGAACTATAAGATCTCTCTGCGTATACAGGGTGTAGGGGTTTCTCTGCGTATACAGGGTGTATATACAGGGTGTTCGGAATGTGCAGACCTCAGTTATCCGTTCCGACGGGGTACAAATTGGTAACTTCGTTATTTCTGGTCCTAGAGGGTTGAGACTTCGCCTGTGGGGGGTCACCCCAGACACCCCCAGGGGGGTGGGGAGGCGGTGTTGCCAGATTGTGCAAAAATTCCCAGATGTTGGGGGAAATTCTGGAGATGTGGCAACACCGCACCTACGTCTATTGAAGTGCTTTGTAACACTGCCCCCCTCCTTAAGACTGTTCGTCCCGAACAGTATTTACCGGTCGCCAACTTGGGGGTTCGTTGCCCCGATAGGGACTCAACCTCTCTATGTGAACAACTTTGGGTTTAGTTCTTGGAGACAGCTGGATTCTGTAGACTAGGTCGTTAATTTTCTTAGTCACCAAGTATGGCCCTTCCCATGGTTTCTGAAGTTTGGGACTGAGGCCCTTTCTCCTTGTTGGTTGGTACAGCCACACTGCATCACCTTCCTTGAATGTATGGGGTGTTGCTCTGCGATCCAAGCGCATCTTCATCCGGTCACTGCTTAAGAGGAGCCTATCTCTGACACATCTGTGTATAGTGCGCAGTTTTCCTTCTAGGTCGGCGACATACTCAGGTAACGTAGCTAGGTCCGCTATGTCCTCGTTCGGTGGTGGTCTCGTCATGTCGATTGGTAGCCGCATCTCTCTGCCGGTCAACATCATGGCTGGAGTGTAGCCGGTAGATTCATGCTGAGAGCTTCTGTAAGCTAGGAGGAACAGAGGTATCAGCTTGTCCCAGGTTCTCTGATTCTCGTCAACAAACATAGCAAGATACTGATTGATGGTCCTGTTATGCCGTTCTACCATGCCGTCTGATTGAGGGTGGAGTGGCGTTGTTCTCGTTTTCTTTATGCCTAGCAAGTCCATTAGGCTCTTCCAGACCTCTGATTCGAAATTCCGGCCCTGGTCGGTGTGAATCTCCAAGGGTACGCCATGCCGTGATATGACATTTTCCATCAGGGCTTCTGCTACGGTCGTTGCCTCTTGGTTGGGGATCGGCGCAACTTCAGGCCATTTCGAGAAGTAGTCCATCGCCACCATTATGTATCTGTTCCCAGACTCTGTGATGGGAAAAGGTCCTGCGATGTCTACTGCAACTCTCTCCCACGGTGTACCTGAGATGTACTGCATCATTTTTCCTCTGGATCGGGTCTTTGGTCCTTTCTTTGAAGCACATTGGTCACACCTTTTGCACCATTCTTCCACGCTTCTTCGGCAGTTTATCCAATAGAAGCGGTCTCTCACTCTGGCAAGAGTCCTGTTGACCCCAAAGTGGCCTCCACTTCTACTATTGTGTAACTCTTGAAGAACACTGTCTATGCACTCACTTGGCACAACGGTCTGGTATATACAGTCTCTACCATCGGCAGTTTCCCATTTTCGAGTGATCATGTCATTCTTTAGACACAATGAGTCCCATTGTAGCCAGTAGCCTTTAACCTCCGCCCCAAACCGAGACACATCATGCCACTCAGGTCTTTTCCCTTTTTGTAGCCATTCTCTAATATTTTTCAAGTCTGGGTCTGTCTTCTGTGCGTCTCTGATGTATTCAAGATTTACGTCTAGATCGGTATTATTCTCCTTTTCCGTCACCAGTTGTTTGATCTGATGAGTTACTTTATCGATCTCTTTGTTCTCTTGTCGCTCGCAAAATTTACATTCATGCACTGAACATGGTCTTCTTGACAGGCTGTCTGCATTGGCGTGACTTCTTCCTCTTCGATGTTCAATCCGGAAGTCGTAGCTCTGCAGTTTCTCTATCCATCGGGCTATCTGTCCTTCGGGATTTCTAAAGTTCAGAAGCCATTGCAGAGCAGAGTGATCTGACCTCACGCGGAATGTTCTTCCGTACAGGAAGCTGTGGAAATGTTCGATGGATCTTACAACTGCCAGCAGTTCTTTCCGGGTTACACAGTAATTTCTTTCTGCTTTTCCGAACGTTTTGCTGAAGTAGCCTATCACAACTTCTTCTCCGGCTTGGAGCTGTGAGAGTACTGCCCCAATGCCATACTGGGAAGCATCGGTGTCCAGTATAAACAGTCCTTCGTCCTGAGGATAAGCCAGCACAGGAGCAGTGAGAAGACGATGTTTGAGCTCTCTAAAAGACTCTTGGCAATCTGGTGACCAGATGAACTCGGCCTTATTTTCAGTCAGGCTATGCAGAGGTTTCGCAATGCTGCTGAAGTACTTCACAAAGCGTCGGTAATAGCTGCAAAGTCCCAGAAAACTTCTGACCTCATGTTTGTTCTTTGGCACAGGCCAGTCTCTTACTGCCTTTATTTTCTCTGGATCGGTTTCTATCCCTTTCTCAGAAACGACATGTCCAAGGAAACTCACTTTCTTCTGGAAGAGGACGCATTTCTTGGGATTAAGTTGCAGATTGGCACCTCTCAGCCTGGAGAAAACTTGCTTCAGATTCGACAGGTGTTCATCGAAAGTCCTTCCAATCACCATGACATCATCGAGATACACCAGGCACGTTTCCCATGTCAGTCCTCTCAGCACTAACTCCATTAGTCGCTCGAAGGTGGCAGGAGCATTACATAAGCCGAATGGCATGACCTTGAATTGGTACAACCCATTCCCGGTTGAAAAAGCAGTCTTCTCCTTATCGTCTTTATGGAGTTCTACTTGCCAGTAGCCACTTTTCAGGTCTAATGTAGAGAACCACTTTGATCCGGCCAAAGTGTTCAAAGTGTCGTCGATCCGGGGCAGGGGATAACTGTCTTTCTTGGTGACATCATTCAGCTTCCTATAGTCCACGCAAAATCTCATAGTGCCGTCTTTCTTGGTGACCAAAACTACTGGGGACGACCAAGGACTATTAGACTCCTCGATCACACCATCTTCCAGCATTTCGTTAACCATCGCCTTGATTTCTGATTGCTTGGCAAAAGGTAGTCTTCTCGGCGGCTGTCTAATTGGTCTTGCGTCGCCAGTATTAATCCTGTGTTGCACTAGACTCGTACGACCTGTGATTTTATCTTGAGCGAAAATATCGGCCTCCTCCAATACGAACTTCAGGGCCATCTCCATCTCCATATTGTTCAATTGGCCCCATGAATTCTTGAACCGCTCTACTATTTCTACTGGCAGTCTTCTGTCTAATGCAGTGGGTGTCACGTTTTTGGACAACGTCACTCGGTCAATGGGTTCGCAAGTGGCGATAACTTCACCTCTCTTCAATGTGACCCTGTTAGTTTGTACGTTAGCCACTCTTATGGGTATTGTCCTCTTCGGGTCTACTAAGCATCGTGCGACGAGGGCACCATCATGCCTATCTTTTAGGGGCTCCGCTATGAGAGCAGACATACCATCAAGTTTCTTCTCTAGCCTGGCTCTGACAATCTTCTCACTGTTACCAGGAATCCGTGTATCTTCGTCGACAATAAGTCTCACCCTGGGATTAGCTTCGCCTGCTGTTGGAGATAAATACAACTCTTCGTTACCGATTTTCAAAATCTTATTCTGGAAGTCTACTGATAGGACATCGAAACCTTCCATTAAATCCAGGCCCAGAATAAATTCGTCGACGATTTCTGCGACGACAGCCCTTACCTGTAGCTCAGTACTGCCCAGCCTAATGTAAACAGTGGCCTCTCCATGCACGGGTATTCTATCCCCTTTTGCTGTCTCCAATACAGGCTGTTTGTTGGTAGTGAGTGCCGACTTGTTTGGCAACATGTCTGGGCGTACAACGGATCTAGTGGCGCCAGTATCGATGGTGAAACTGCATTGTCTCCCGTCTATGCTACCAGGTATAACGAGGCTCTCGTGGTAGCGTCGGATAGTGGAGACCCTGACTTTGGGGCCTTGGGTCCCGCATGCCACGTGTCGCCCACCTACACTGGCGTCAGGTCGTTTTCCCTGATGGCGCTCACTGTTGGTATATTCTTGTCTTCTGCGAGCCACCTGTTGGGTTTGTGAGCACTGCTTACTTATGTGCCCTTTCCTACCACACTTGTAGCATTCTATGTCTGACCAATCTGCTTTCGTCCTACGTGCCCCAACCGGTGCAGTGAGCTTGCTTATGGCTTCTTTTAACAACTTCATTTCTTGCCTTAGTTCCGCTGTTGTGTCTGCAAAGTCCTCTATCTCCTTCACTTCGCGCAGCCTGTTGCGGCGAGGTTGAGATGCATTCTTCGCTGCTTCAAATTCCAAGCCATAAATTACGCAGTCTGTAAGTGTTTTGAACCTTCCGAGCCTTAAAGCTTGTTGCATTTCATTGTCAAGTACCCCATCGATGAAGGTCTGGACGGTGATCTGGTTGACAAATTCTTCTGGGGCTTGAGGATATGCCAGTCGCACAATTTTCTCCACTTCGGCACTAAATTCTTGCAGCGTCTCATTTGGCTTTTGGACCCTTGACTTTAGTTGTGTCTGGTAGACCTGGCTCATGTACTTGTTACCATATCTCAAATCTAGGGCCTGTATCACTGTTAAGTAGTTTTGCTGTTTCGACTCCGGGATGTTCTGGAGGATTTCTAGGGCTTTACCTCGAAGCGAGAGAATTAGAGCAGTTGCTGCCTGTTGTTCGCTCCACCCATTGCTGAGAGCTGCCGCTTCAAACTGCCTCCTGTACATGGGCCACGATGTTTCTCCGTCAAATGTCGGCGGCTTCAAGGTTCCATGAGGCTGCTGCACGATTGGTATACCTTCTTCCGGACGATTTTGAACTGGGGACATTCCAGTAACTCCTCTTGTCGTCTTATCTCTTCTTCTTCGCGCCGCCTTCTTTCATCTTCTTGTCGCCGTTGTTCGTCTTCTTCTCGTTGCTTCTTGAGTTCCTCTTTATCTTCAAGACGCCTCTGTTCCTCCTCTTGTCGTCTTCTCTCGTCTTCTTCGCGTTGCTGCTTGAGGTCTTCTTTGTCTTCTTCGCGTTGTCTCTTCAGTAAGTCCATCAACTCTTTGATTTCAGCCATCTCGTCGTAGTCAGTCGATCTGGTGTTTACCATTTACAGCTAGCTTACTTCACTTCTTCACTCACTTATCCCACTTCTGACACCAAATTGTTGCGTTTTCTCCGGGTTCTGGATAAGTGAGACTTTTAATTTTAACAAAACAACTTTATTTACACTCTAAATATGGATACAATAAAATTTCTAGAATGTCTCTCTCACAAAACACTTCATTTACTGGCCTTACAATTACTACTCTCAACAAAAGTCACTAATCTGGTACTACAGTCACTACTCTCTTAACACTTTACACTGCTTCTTCAAGTCACTACCACATTCTCTTACTGAACTGAACTAACTAACTCCGGCTGGCTTGCTTTCGCTTTTATATACTCGCCGTACCTTCCCCTCCTTTCTAGAGCATTCCATTCCAGAACGTTCCAGAACCTTCTTTTACTAGAAGGTTCTGTGAATACAGATCGGTCCCGTGTGTATACAGGGGGATGTATATACAGGTGATCCAAATGTGGTCACCACTCCTATGTTACACAAGAGGTGTTTCTCGAACTATAAGATCTCTCTGCGTATACAGGGTGTAGGGGTTTCTCTGCGTATACAGGGTGTATATACAGGGTGTTCGGAATGTGCAGACCTCAGTTATCCGTTCCGACGGGGTACAAATTGGTAACTTCGTTATTTCTGGTCCTAGAGGGTTGAGACTTCGCCTGTGGGGGGTCACCCCAGACACCCCCAGGGGGGTGGGGAGGCGGTGTTGCCAGATTGTGCAAAAATTCCCAGATGTTGGGGGAAATTCTGGAGATGTGGCAACACCGCACCTACGTCTATTGAAGTGCTTTGTAACACTATTAAACACAATAGGACGAATCTGTAGCTCTCATCTCGAATCGCCAGTTTCCTTATTCTGCAGTATTTGATATTTCCTAATAAAATTTCATAGGATTTTTTAAAGTGTATAACCCAATTATTATTGTTAATATTATTCAGTGGCTACGTTCACCGAGCGCAAACAGTTGAATAGGTGAGTCAACGTATGTCTTCACCGGTACCGCTGAGTTTCAGTTTAATCTTGCCGATTTATCAAAGCGGAATTAATTTTCGCCGACTAACTCAACATAACGTTGTAGCATATGCAGTTGAGTAGCCACGCATTGTTTTGAATTTGTATATTTTCACGGGTATTCTATGTGATTGCCAATTCATGGAAAATTGTTCGAGACATTCTAAAATGGTTATGAAAATCAACTGGAGTATAATTTGTTAATTTGATATTACACCATCGTAATATTCATTTGTTGGTTTGGTTTTTATGCCGCACTATATATTCATTGACTGTGCTAAAATATTAATCTCCAGTTCTATCATAATTGATATCGAATGGATCATCAACTAATCACATATTAGATCGATTTTTATAATCTGATTATTATTTTGCTTATCCATTTTCGATTTTAAAACTTTGTAAAATTTTGCTTTGATTTGGAGTTATAACTACAGACTATATATATATATATATATATATATATATATATATATATATATATATATATATATATATATATATATATATATACCACAGTAATTAACATGGTTGGGACTCATGAGTTTTTTGCCGTTTATGCGAAATAAAATACTTCTCCGAGGACGAGCTGTTTACACACAATCCTGCTAACTGACCTTCCCGACTTGCCCTGACATCAGTTTCCCCAATTAAAAGCTAAAACAAGGAAAACCAACTCTGCCATACATCAAGGTCATGTGAGCATAATGATAATGTAAGTGTGTGCAAACAGCATCTCAGTGAGGTCTTTTATTTCGTTAAAATGGCAAAAAGCTCATGAGTTGCAGCCATATGTTAAATATTATCGCAAAGTTACGGGACCTGAGGAAAATAGGGGTTCTGTGCAGGGTAAATAGGATTTTAAGAAGGTGTAGCCGCAAAATGGAATAAAGGCAGCTTATAAAGTTCCGGCTATTAATTTGCTTCTTGAGCTAGCACAACTGTAAAAATTATAAAATCTACTATTTTGTATGTGTAAAAATACATACCTTCCCAAACATTATAAACTTAAGTATATATAATTTAAGTACTTATTGTGATTAGTTGCATGTTATTAAATGAGGCATATCCAATAAATTAATAATCTATTAATAAAACTAAAAACCTAGGTTGTGGTTTAGGAGAAAAACATTCTGTCCAATTTGAGTCATTATAAACTTATAATTTCATAAATAATAATTGATTTTTAATACTAGTCAAGATAAACCAATTAATTGACTACTATGTAAAAAATATCGTAATTTTAACTTATTAAATATTCAATCTTGTTATAAATTGAAAAGGAACATAACTTTGAAAAGACGAGCATAAAATGCCGGCTGATTTCTTTATACCAGGCATTATTATTCCACTAGATTTAAATTGGGAATACGTGTGACGTATTTCCGCTCCATTCTCTGATTGGTCGAGAGTTACCAGATAACCTATCTAATCTATAAACCTTGTGCAAGTTGAGCACTGCCTCCGTTGCCGGCGCCGGCATTTTGGGAATCGTTGGCACTTAAGTGGAAGTTCTCGTATATCTTCCATGATTTTCGTTTGTTCGTTCTATGTCGTTGACATTTAACCTAACTAAAACTTTAGCTGGAAAGCTGAAAACTTACGAGTGTCTCACCGCAGAATGCAGGAATTGACAATAAGTTTGCCTAATTAAAAAGCTGGGTGAAGGAAACAATGAGGTAATGAACGCTGGCATACATCAAGGTCATGTGAGCATAATGTGTACATTACCTCATGGTTTTCCTCCCCCTCAACTGGTGGTCATCAAGTTGGTGGATAAGGGATATCCTTTTAAACTGCATATTTACCGAGTACCCAGATCTTTTTTATAACGATGTAATAAAACGACAACAAAAACAAAACTTCCCGCTGTGATTTTTTTCTCACTAGTCTGGAATATTGTTTTAGAGAATTTTCATTAAGAAAATTCACTTAAGAGGTATCGATGGTGAGACTTTCGGAAAATTTCTTCAAATGGGCGCGAATTAATTAGGGCTTCTGGAACCCATTTCCATGGTCAGTTAAAATTTTAAATAAGTTAGTTCAGTATTGAGTCAGTGGTGGTGCAAATAAGTGGTCATAGAGTATTAAGCGAGCCAGCAGTAAGTGTTGGTGTATAAGAAGCGATCATAGAACGCGAATAGTGGAATATAGTTCTATGGACATTTAATAATAGAGAGAAATATTTTAGTCGATACTGGTGTTGGGAAATAGTTGCTTATAATAAATTAGTAGTTTGAAAAGCTGTGTTTTGTTAGTCAACGAATCCAGAACCCTGTAGAACGTAACAACTGGTGTCAGAAGTGGGATTTTCAAGCTGCTAGCAGAAATAATTTCCAGAATATTCGTTGAACAAAGTGGAAATTTCTAGAAGCTCTGGAAGATCAGTGTCAGCAGTAATTCATAACTGGGTGTGTTTTTGAAACAGAATAAACTGTGTACCAGCTTTAAGTACGTCTATCTTAAGACACGTAGTGCAACAGACAATATGGACACCCAGCTACTAGAAATGAGTTAAAAAATGGACGAAGAAGCTAAATTAGGACGAGAAGAAGCCAGAAAGAGAGATGCAGAAATGAGAAAAAGAGACGAAGAAGCCAAAGAAGAAATGAGAAAAAGAGATGAAGACGCCAGAAGAAGAGACAAAGCCAGAAAAAGAGATGAAGAAGCTAGAAAAAGAGACCAAGAAGCGAAAGAAGAAATTAGAAAAAAGAGACGGAGAGATAAGAGAGGAACTGAGAAAAAGAGACGAAGAAATCAAAGAATAAATGAGAAAAAGAGATGAAGAGGACAGAAAAAGACACGAAGAAGCCAAAGAGAAAATGAGAAGACGAGATGAAGGAACAAAGAAAATTCTGCAAGAACAATCCAGTAGAATTGAGATTATTACTTCGTGTGTGGACGAACGTATGAAGCAGGTAAAAGACGACATCTTCCAACAAGTAGAAAGTCGAGTAAGGGGTATCAGCGACGATGTACATGACAACCTGACGAGTGTGCAAGAGGTATAAGCAGAGGTACAGGAGAAAATGCAATCACTAGAAAAAAAGTATGATACCCTAGTCAAGGAAAACATCAGACTCTAAGATAGCCACATAAGAATTAAGGTTCCCACATTTGATGGTTCCGTTCCATGGGGTATTTATCCACGCCAGTTCGAAGCCGCTGCTACAGCAAATGGTTGGGGCGAGAGAGAGAGAGAAGTCGGTCTCGTTAATAGTAGCTTTAAGAGGAGATGCCCTCGACGTGCTTCAAGGAATTCCCAGGGAGGAACAGGACAGTTTCGACAGCATTCGGTATTACCTATAAATGAGATTTGGAGACCAGCATCTACAACATCTGTATCAAACTCAGCTAAATAGTCGCTGTCAGAAATCAGTCGAAAGTCTGCAGCAATTCTAAGCAGACATTGCCAGATTAACACGATCGGCTTATCCCACAGCTCCGGTGGAGTTTCTAAATCAGCTGTCGCTGCAAACATTCATTGACGGCATCAGGGATACCGACACTCAACAGGCGCTGAGAATGGCGATACATAAACTTGAACGACGCTTTGGCACATTCGCTAGAATTTGAAGCTGCCAAGCAAGCTTCTAAATGCAATGTGAGGGCTCGCAGTCTCCAAGTCCCAGAAGAGGAAAATAAACCAGACGTATCCAAGTTTGCGCAGCGATTGAAGAAACTAGAAGAACGGATGAAGTACACGACTCATAAGGAGCCAACGCAAGCTCATCGTGCAAGTGCCATACGCTGTTGGGACTGTGGCAAGGTGGGACACATAAGGAGTGAATGCCGGGCCCCAAGATCATCTTCAACCAACACACAGGAAAACTAAATGCAGCTAGCTTTAGGGGGCGAGAGCTGGTTGGCCACCACAATGCCCCGAAGTTGACAACTGTTTCACTGGTCAATGATTCTGGCAACACGCTCATCGTAGACGGATACATCGGCGACAAGAAGGCTCAAATGGTTGTAGACACTGGCGCATCCAAAACGATAATCCGTCGTGATATAGTACCAAGATGGCGGGTAAGAGAGCCAGAAAGAATCTATAAAGTGACCACAGCTGGTGGCGAACAGATTCGTGTATTTGGTGGCGAACAGATTCGTGTATTTGGTGAGACTGAGATCAAGCTACAAATTGGAGCTTGGAAAACCAAACAGTGAGTTATTATTGCCGCCATATCAGACCTCATCATACTTGGACTAGATGTTCTACAAGGTCACGGTGTCAAGTTAGATCTCAAGAACAATGTTTTAAATATCGGTGATGAAGAAGTAGTCATGTCGACTGTCAATAACCTTGAGATTCGAAAAGTCACGGCCATGTCATTGTGAGAGCCCAGAGTGAATGTATTGTCCCAGTGAAGATAGTTGGAGACATTTCGGGACAAGTGGTGGGTATTATAGAACCAGAAGACAACGATCTTTTTTAAGAAAGCTCTACTAGTCGGTAAAACTCTTATTCAAGCAAAAAAGCTGGCAGCTGTCAGAATAGCCAACCTTGAGAGCTTTGATCAGAAGATTTCCAAAGGTTCCGAAATCGGAACATTCTCGGCAGTAACCATCACACGGCGTTGCCACGACCAAGAAGACCCAGCCTCGTCCATCCCGGATGAACCACTTCCAGAACATCTACGCGATGTTTTAGCAGAAGCTAGTGGAAATGTTTCTCCACAACAGAAGCAAGCAGTGGCTAAATTGCTGTCCAAATATCGCAACGTTTTCGTAACCGCGAACAACGATTTTGGAAAAACAGACCTAGTACGCCATCGCATTGAGACTGAGACATTTGTACCAATCAAGCAACCACCGCGAAGGGTACCATTGGCGAAACTACACGAAGTTGAATCCATGCTAAGGGAGATGGAGCAGGCACGAGTTATAGAACCATCGCAAAGCCCTTGGGCTTCCCCAGTAGTGTTAGTTAAAAAGAAGAGTCGCTCCACACGGTTTTGTGTAGATTACCGCCGGTTAAACGATGTCACTAAGAAAGATAGCTATCCACTTCCCAGAATTGACGATACACTTGATACACTGGCAGGTACAAGATGGTTTTCGACATCCGACTTGAAGAGTGGCTACTGGCAAGTCGAGATTGAGCCCAAAGACAAAGAAAAGACTGCGTTTACCACTGGTAGTGGACTGTGGCAGTTCAACGTCATGCCATTTGGGTTGTGTAACGCCCCAACCACTTTTGAGCGTCTAATGGAGACAGTTTTAAGAGGTCTACACTGGAAAATATGCCTCGTGTACCTATATGACGTCATTATCTTTGGAAAGTCATTCGGAGATCACATGAAAAATGTCGAACAAGTGTTTCAGAAACTAAAGGGAGCAAATTTGAAATTAAATGCTGTCTTTTTCAAAAAGCAGTCAAGTACTTAGGTCACATTATCACCCCGGATGGAGTCAAAACCGACCCAGAGAAGACAGACTGTATTATGAACTGGAACATTCCAACCAATGTACATCAGCTGCGAAGCTTTCTGGGCATCTGCACGTATTACCGCCGTTTTGTAAAGGGGCTTGCTGGCATTGCGAAACCTTTGCATAAACTGACGGAAGAAAAGACACCCTTCATTTGGACCAATGATTGTGAAAAGGCATTCGAGACACTAAAACGGGCTCTCTGTTCATCCCCGATTATGACATATCCCCAGTCTGGTCACAGGTTTATTGTGGACACGGACGCGAGCAATGTTGGTATTGGATGTGTTTTTTCGCAAGAACAGGGAGGCCAAGAGAAGGTTGTAGGGTATTTCAGCAAGGCCCTTTCCAAAGCAGAAAAGAACTATTGCGTGACGAGGAAAGAACTTCTAGCCATTATCAAGACGTTGGAGCATTTTCACAAATATCTATATGGTCAAGAATTTCTCCTGAGAACCGACCACGCTTCCCTACGCTGGCTTCTTCAATTTAAAAATCCATAGGGGCAGATGGCGAGGTGGCTTGAACGCCTTCAAGAGTACCATCGAACACCGCCCTGGACGACAGCACGGCAATGCCGACGCCCTATCTAGGAGACCTTGCCCACAAAAATGCATTACATATCTGCCGAAAACAAAGAAGAATTGAATCTCGAAGTGTGTAGGAGGACAACAGTGCAACCCGTTAACCGATGGGACCTGCGGAGGTTAATGGAGGACCAAAAAGAAGACCCTGATATCCAACCAATCTACAGATGGAGGGAGACTTGCCACGAAAGACCCACTTGGTCAGAAGTTAGTGATAAAAGCGTTTCCACCAAAAGTTACTGGGCCCAGTGGGACTCAATTGAAATCGAAGGTAATCTTCTGGTCAAGAGTTGAGAGTCAGAGGATGGAACCTGCATATGGAAGCAAATAATCCTTCCGCGGCCAAGAGTTAGGGAGGTAATCGAGGAGATCCATGGAGGGACATGTGGAGGCCATTTAGGGGTAAAGACAACTTTGGAAAAGGTCAGAGAACGTTTTTATTGGTTACGATGTAGAGCATGGTGCAAAACCTGCCATGCGTGTGCATCCAGTAAGGGACCTACATCAAAAACCAGCGGACAAATGAAGCAGTACAACGTGGGAGCCCCTTTTGAAAGAATTGCAATCGACATAGCTGGTCCTTCCCCTAGAACAGACGCAGGAAATCGCTATATGCTTGTAGCCATGGATTATTTTAGCAAGTGGCCAGAAGTGTTTGCAGTCCCGAATCAAGAGGCCACCACCGTCGCAGAAGTATTATTGGTGAATGAGTTTTTCTGTATATTTGGCGCACCACTAGAGCCCCATTCTGACCAAGGACGCAACTTCGAGTCGGCTGTATTCCAGAAGGTTTGTGAGCTTATGGGAATTAGGAAAACGAGAACTACACCCATGCACCCTCAATCTGACGGAATGGTGGAAAGATTCAATGCTACTTTGGAGTCCCACTTAAGAATATTTGTCAATGAACACCAAACTGATTGGGACCGGCACATTCCACTATTTCTACTGGCATACCTCTCGGTTGTACATGAGATTACCGGACATACACCAGCCAGCGTGGTTTTTGGGCGAGAGTTAAGACTTCCTTCTGATCTCATATTTGGAAAACCCACAGATGCTCCACGGTCAACTGATAAATACATAAAAGATTTGGAAAAAAATTATAGAAGCCATCCACTCTACTGTCAGAATGCATATACGAGTAGAAAGCGTCCGCATGAAGACCCGGTATGACGTGCGAGCTAAGTCAGCTGGTTTTAAAGAAGGAGATCGTGTGTGGTTCTACAGTCGAGTACGACGCAAGGGACGGTCACCGAAATTACAAAAATTATGGGAAGGTCAGGTGAAGATGGGAACACGTATAAAAATGGAAACCGACCGCGGATATGGGTTCTAGGGGTCCTAGTTCGCGCTCATTTGAAATTTTTTTTGCAAAGTCTCACCAGCAATACCTCTCTAGTAAGTAATTTTTTTTTAAATAAAAATTCACTGATAGTGATATTAATTTTATGGTTGTTAGTTATAAGAAACCACTAAGCAGAAGCAGGCAGTATCGGCAGTGTAGTAAAAGTGCACTAGTTAATATTGTGTGTAATAAAAGTTAGATGTGTTTTGGTTTTTGTCAACTACTTATCTTGATTTTGCATGCATTAATTAAGAAAAAGTAAATTAGACTGCTTAGTTTACTAGTGCTATAAAAAGCCATTTTATGACCACAAAACTATTGCCATAAACAATACATAATACGCATTATTTTTGTTTGTATTTTATTTTGAAAGCCTACTTAGTAGTCTTTTTATTTTCAAAGTGTAAAATTCAATGTCATTCTTGTATTTGTATCAATTTTTGTTATTATAAACAACTATTTTATTAATACAGAGTTGCATTTTTAAATCAAACACCGCGCCAATCTTGAGAGACATGACAGATCTTTTTCTCTTTGTCTGCCTGGATCCTGATTGGCCATTGCAATTCCCTGTGCTGTCGCTGTATGTTAGTATTTGTATTGTATTCTTGCGTTCGTTACAGATACTGCCTGCCACAGAACACTCCTTGTTCTGTGCTGCCTTCTTTTTGTGACTTAAGGCTTCCCACTTACCATTTGCCATTTACCATTAGGAATTCAGAATAACCTTCAATAAAAATTAAGCTAATACTTATTGTGAAATTACCGCCAGCTTTACCTCTTTTTTAAGGCATCAAGATGCCATTCGTTTATACGATCCAAGTCGTCTTGAGCTATAATGAATGTGTTCCAAATTTATTTTCCAAATTTTAAGTGTAGTATTTCAGTTAATCTCTTTATTTTCAAAAATGGTGAGCAAAACGGGAGATAGTGTGCCTGGTTATGTGTTTAAGGCTTTAAAATTCGAAACGTTGGTCCCTAATAAGAAATGTAAAGTGCCATTCCCTCGAAGTGGTCATAGGATAGGTGCAGATTTATGTAATTTTTATTGCTTTGGTGGTTATAATCCCGTAATCCCAACTGTAGATCCTGAAGAGGATCATGATCAATTCGTCAATTCATACCCACTGTTTCAAGAACTGTGGAAGTTTAATTTTGCTTCAAAGACATGGTATCGATATCCAAACAGCAGAAGTCTACCCACAGAGCTGGCTTCGAATGCATTAATGCTACACAGGAATTTCTTGATGGTATACTTATGCGTAAGGATGAATGTTTTGACTGTGATCTGTGTGTTGAGTTAAAATAAAATATATTCCTTAAGTACTTTTCCTTGTGATTGAAAGCAAAAGTATTTAGGTTATCTCACAACTTTGTAAGATAAAATATAATGCAATCAACAAAATTCTTCCTCTAAAGTTCTATGGATATAAAACATTTGAAAACAGCATGTCTTAATTTGTTTTGAACATCAGAACAAACACATTTTGCAGGGAGGAGCTTGCAAAGTTCTGTGTCAAATTCTAATGTCATTTTTGGTCTTAAATAAAATTGATTATCTTGGGAAAAATATGTATATGTTAGGATGAATTGTAAATGGAAAAGTAGAATAAAGATATGAAGATTTGTTGTAAATGAAGGCAACGGTGAAGGCATCAGATGGAAAAAATTGGAAGCAAAAATAAATTTTATTTGGTATGTCAAAATTTGAAGTGCAAAATTTGGATTCTTACTGACAAGCAATTTTGGATATACCTAATATATATTAAATTACGTTACTGTACAGCACAAGTCTTTGACTTATTGTATTAGCGTACTGTATAATTTACACAAATAAATAAATAAATAAAATGCTTACACAAAATTAAAAACTAAAAATATGCTATAATAAAATAATATCAAACTCAACACAAACAAAAAACGATAGAATTTTCCAGAAAGACTGCAATAAATCATGGTAACAATTTACCACAACGGTATTAATGAAATGTTAGTACTAATTGTTGAACTGAGCCAAGGAGCTGAGAGAAGCGGCTTCTGTTTTGGCATTTTCCATGGCACTCTGGAGCAAGAATTTTGTTAATTGCATGATGTATGAAAAGACTAAGTGTAGTTTAGCATACAGGCCCTGATTTACCTCGAATGTTAGACATTCTCAAGACATTTCAATAATTGACTTTTAATAATTAAAAAAGTTGGGACACAGCAAGTGCCTTATAGTAGCAAATTTTCATTAGTTTTTTAATGCAACCTGTTCAAACTTATTTGTTACATTTAAGTATCTGATTTTTAAAATAGCATCTAAGTTTTTTCTATCAATTCAATAGGTATGTCAAGTAAACTTAAGAATTTTGTGCAAAAATGTTGAAGTGGTTTAAATATTTGACAATAGTACATTTATGTGCTGTTTGTGTATCTACTTTCAAGGAAAGCATTACTTATCAAGAATCAGCTAGCAGAAAATTGCAGTCAAGGAAAAGAAAATACAGTAAGTCTTCGCATAACGTCCTATCATTTAACGTTGTTTCATTATAGCATCGCAGTTTGTTGTAGGCAAATGTATTGTTAATGTTGAAACTGATTCGGTATCCAGCAAACACAGCACAGTTACAAATCAGATACATAAATGTTGCATAAAACTTGCTATTTCAATAGCTCAGGTTATGTATCAAATAACTTTCATGTAACTTGATTGTTATCAGAAATGTCAGCAGCTAGATGCTCTCGCATATATGTAACTGATACATTACATGGTTATATGTATGCTACATTAATTGTATTATATATATATATATATATATATATATATATATATATATATATATATATATATATATATATATATATAAAAACTTGGATACATGAATGTTATATTCACTTATCATACATTTAATGCTCAAATAAAGCAGGTACCTACCAAGAAACTGTTATGTACAGCTAAGTTAATAGCATTTTATAATATTTAGCCACTGTGGTAACAACTCTCGTAAATAAGGCGGATTGTTAAAAAAATTTAGATGCAACGAATCCGGTCCAGTGAGAAATGAACGAAATAATTAAATATGGGTTTGGCTGTATTCTTTATAGTAGAAGCTGATATTTCTACCATCACATGATTTCTCATTATTATGGCAGTAAACAGCACAACAAATTACTTTCAGATTTAGACTTTCTTTCCAATATATTAAACACTTTTCCATGTGCAAAACTAACACTGATATCCATTAGAAACAATTATTGTTGGTTATATTGTGTCACCACTTCTGGCGATAGTTATCAACGCGCACGCTCCCTATATTGGTGTAACAAATAAACCTGACAATTAGAACAGATAAATTAATTATTAATTAGTTTGTCGCTAATCCAAAGAAGATACCTACTTATTTATGTGCTAATCACAGCAATTGCAGATGGCTACAGCAGAAAACAGAAGTAGATGCGCGCCGTGTGCTTAAACAATTATACCATTATCGCCATTTTTGTGACAAATTAAAGCAGTGGCAAATGAATTATTTTGCTTTTAACTCAATTCGATTTGTAAAAGCGTGTATTGCTAATAATTAATTCCATAAGAACATTAACATTTAAACCACTAAATTTAATTCAAATGTTTAATTATAGGGTCATTTCCCACATATGCTATGTAACAGTGTAACTTGAGTGATCCAAAATTACGGCCTATAGTTATATAATGTAACACATATATTACATTATGATGGAACATTGTACCGTTCCGTATATATGCTTGAGATATTGGGTTATACCACATATCAATCTATTTGTAATATATATGTAATGCACAATAAACCAAAGGTTGCAGTGCTAGCGGGGCGGCGAGCTTGCGGACGAGCACTGAAGGGAAAAAAAAATGGAATATAACACTGTTACAGAACTATCATGTATCACACTCGAACATGTCGATATTACAAATAATTCATAATTGATCTGTGTCTGAAAGGTACATATATGTAACTTATGTGTTACATATATACATTACGATGATATTTTCTTGATCTTAATTTGCCATGTATCAGTTACATGTGTGTTTGCTGGGTATAATGTTGTTATTCTAAAAAAGTCTAAAAATATTAGGTAAAAAAGGAGTACATAATCTAATATAGACTGTAGGCATGTGCATAATACATACGTAAATGAATACTGTTTTTGGCGAATTTTTATTTTAAAAAAATCGCTAAGAGAGGGATCGATGGTGAGACTTTGCAAAAAATTTTGCAAATGAACCGAATTTGGGCCCCTAGAACCCAAAACCAAGGTCCGTTTACATTTTTATATGTTTATATATATATATATATATATATATATATATATATATATATATATATATATATATATATATATATATATATATATATATATATATATATATATTTATAATATAGCCAATTGTATACTATATATAGGGAGAAAGGTTAAGGGTATCACCGCAAGGAGACTGTGACTCTGTGTTTTTGTTCCTTTTTGCATCTTCACTCGGCTATACCGCACTGATAGAGCTAGTAATCTTGAAACATGTGTATGCGGTTGTCTCCTTCCGGCGATGCCCTTAACATTTCTCCTTGTATATAGTGTACAATTGGCCACGTTATAAAAATCATGTTATTACTATAACTCCTGGCCTCCGGATGCCACGTAGGTGATATCTGTTGCCCCTGTGGTGAGTTTGGTTGTTGCCCTCGAATTTAGGGTCTTCCAAATGAAGCTGCAAATGTGCACTGGTTGCCTGTTATGACTCTGTGTGTTTTTGTTCCTTCTTCCAGCGTGTTTCCATCTTCACTTGGCTATACCGCACTGATGAGAGCTAATAAGCTTGAAACACATGTATGCGATTGCTTCCTTGTGGCGATGCCGTTAAATTTTCTCCTTGTATCTATGACTAGCTTTTCTAAAGAAAATTTGATTTTTTCGAAAAAAAAATGTAACTCAATAAATAACAATGTTATTTTGATGAAATTTGGTTGATATGTTGCCCTTGTAAATACCTTACTACGTACTCAAATTCAACTGTGTAGGTTTATAGAAAATTGAGTTATACAAATTTGAAACATTTAATGAAAATTCGCTACCATAACGCACTTGCTGCGCCCAAAGATTTTTTTCTTAACCCTTTTGCAGTCACAAATATGTACTTTTTATTCATTCCCAATGATTAGTTTTATGTCGTTTCACTTAACGTCACAATTGTTAGATCCCATACTAGCACGTTAAGCGGGACTTAGTGTATTAAAATTAGCAGTTGTCGATAAATGAAATCCTGTACTGTCAAAACTTTTGTAAACACATTCTAAATTGTATTTTAATCACAAGCACAATTCACCACAACATATTTTTTAAGACCTGACGATCGTTTCACTAACCAAGTCCTGTCATTAGAGGACGAAATATTCTAAGAATTTTCTAGAATTTTTCATCATCTGATAGCGCTAACTTTGTTAGTAAACGATCGTCAGGTCTTTTTTTAAATGTGTTGTGGTGCTTTGGGTTCTCCAAGTGTACTTATCACAAGCACAAGCCTTAGCTTCTTTGTGTTATAACACTGTGTCATTTATTTTCTATAATACTAATAATAATATGAAAAGCCAATCAAATCAGGTGACATTCCTTAGAAGAAAAACTGACAACCACTAAATCATTTAATATATCCATCTTTGTTTATTCTATTTAACTTTATACTGCACAGTTATGTCCTTTTATGACTACAATGAATATCATTTGCAGCATTTTAAAATTCTCTTGAATTTTGTTCTGAAAAAACTTTGATTACTTTTATTCAACAGAACTGAATTTTGGCATATTGCATCTGTAGTCTAATGGCAATATATATATATATATATATATATATATATATATATATATATATATATATATATATATATATATATGAGTTAAATTTCCTTAAAATAAATTGACGAGTTTCAAGGATATCACTTTCAAGAGGAAAATTTGCAATTTTTCATGGAAAAACTTGGTTATCAGAAATGGCCAACGAAATTAGCGTCCGGAAAGAATTTTCCAGTGTAATGAAACAAACCGAAAGTTTCCAGGTAGCGTAGAAGCTTCACAAACCTTGTATATGGATTATAATCATTTCCAAGGTTCATTCAATTTATATATATATATATATATATATATATATATATATATATATATATATATATATATATATATATATACATAGTGCCCATTATCTACCTCGGTATAATGGGTAACTTTGTTGTTTCTGACGGTACAGCTTCGGTTAAATTAGCAAAGTTGGGCAGAATTTCAAGAGCAGTTTGGAGCAAACTCTAATGCATCGGTTACTTGTAGAGATAATTTGAAACAACTGAAAATGATCGATTTGTTCATTATTGAATATCTCTGTCACAGTTAATGGTACAAAAGAGATCAAGACCTCATTTTGTAGGTCTCTTTAGCCCAATTAGATGAGGATCGCAGACTCATGGAGGGTTCTGTCTCCGTATCTCCAAAAAATATTAGACTGGGGAAGTAGAAATCTTGTACAATTCAACCCCACCAAATCTCAATCTTGCTTTCTTTCTCATAAGAGATACACCAGCCCTAGACCCATCACAATGAACAACCAAGTTATTCAAAGTAAAGAGTCCTTTTTACTTGTTGGCATTTCTGTGGGTCGAAATCTCAATTGGCACCAACATGTCACATCAATTGCAGAAGCGGCTGCTAAGAAATTAGGTTTCCTCTTCCGGGCTCGCAAATACTTTTCACCAGCTAATCTCTATACCTTATATACTTCACAAATACGGCCAAACCTCGAATACTGCTTCCACATCTGGGGTGCCGCTGCCGCTTCTACACTCGCTATCCTGGACTCCATTCAGAAGAGAGCTATACATCTCATCGGTGACCCTACTCTCACCCAAAGGTTGCCATCGCTTGCCCACCGACGTGCCATTGGTGACCTCTCCCCCCCCCCCCCCCCTCTCTCTCTCTCTCTCTCTCTCATAGATATCTGCACGGACACTGCTCAGAGGAGCTTTCTTCCATAGTTCCTTCACCTGCTGCACCTAACATCTACCAGGGGAACAGAGCGAATGCACCCTTTTACTGTCCAGGTCACCAGACAGAACATCTTGTTATGCCCACTCTTTTGTCCCGAGGACTTCCAAGTTGTGGAAATCCTTGCCGGCACATGTTTTTCCTTCTCCTCCGAACCTTCAAGTCCAGAATTAACAAGTTGCCTCTTTCCTCCTTGTCGACACGCACGGTACAATAGTATTTAGGCTGTAAGCCCTCGTGGTGTGTTGTTGAAATATAAAAAAAGGTATTTTTTCGTAGAATAGAATAATGTCAACAAAAAATGCATGGCAATCTTGGTTCGAAAGAGATAACACAAAGTTGCATTTTTTTAAGTGGCAATCCTAGTTGGCTGTTAGTCTTTCAAAAGCTTTTTTTTCCCGATTCCAATGATATAAGGTTTAATATGGTTATTTCCATTAGTTTGAGATTGATTTAACCAAAAACTATTTATTATAAATTATTTGCAAAATTGTGTACCAACCTGGCAGTAAATACATCCAATTCGATGTAACAGTCCAGTCATGTATGGATTAGACAACTATTTTTATGGGTATATACATTTTTTATTGCAATAAGTATAACAAACGAATTAAATAACTTATTATATTAACATAAAGAGAAGCCTTATTTGGAATACCTAAAAAAGAAAAACAAAGAAAAATTAAATCTGAACAAAACTTATCTACAGTAAATGTTCAAAGTGTCTACCATCAACTTCTGGCACCTACGAACTGTTCCTCTCTGGACTTTTTTCATTGACTGGTGACGAATACCCCTTATAGAAGCTTGAATATTATTTTTTAGTTCTTCAATATTCTCAGATTTGTTCATATACACTTTATTTGTTAAAGTACCCCACAAAAATAAATAGAGAGGCGTTAGGCCTGGAGATCTAGACGACCACAAAATAGGACCTGATCTTTGCTTTTCCAAATTCGTCCATACTGGGTTTAGTATCACTATCTGACAAAAAAAAAATAGGAAAGATAAATCGCTTCACATTTACTAAACAATTAATTTGATTTACAGTAAATTAATAACGTATTAAGAATCATCAAAATTAAACAAAATCATTTCAAATGTTCAAAATGCTCGCTGCTTACCTCCCGGCGATATACAAGTCTGCTAACAAATTCCTGAATTAACTTTTATCAAGACTTCTTTACGGATTAATTCACATTCCGCAACTATTCTTTCTCTCAAATCCTGCAAAGTAGTTGGTCGTCTAACGTAAACATGTGATTTGAGATCACCCAAAAAAAAAAAATCTTAAAGGAATAAGGGCTGGGCAACAAGCAGGCCACTATATGAATCCCCTGCGTCCAATCCATCGATTTAGAAAAGTGGCATTCAAAAACATTCCTAACTCTTCTATCATAGTGGGGAGGCGCTTCATCCTGCTGAAACCAGAAATGTTGAGGTAACTGCCCATTGTGTCGAAGAGCATGGATAATTTGGTTGATCAAGAGGTTCCAATACTTTTCCCTATTCATATTTGTCTATAAAAAATGGACCTATAAACCTGTTTTCTACAAATCCCATCCAAAAAATCAACTTTTGTGGATGTTTGGTATGAGCTTCATTAATCCATTTCGGAATCTGATTTGACCAATACCTTGAATTAGACCATTTAAGCAAAAAGTTGCCTTGCCAGAAAATACCACATTAGTTGCAAAATGTTCGTTGACATTACATATTTCCATTATTCTTTTGCATAACTCCACATGTTGGTCGAAGCCATTGTCTGACAGTTCCGGAACCAATTGTACCATATACGGATGGTATTTTTTTTCTTTTCAATATTTTCCCTGCAGAGTGACAACTTGATTTAATGTCAAAGTTGTGGTTGGAGTTTAAGGTGATTCTTTTAATTCAGTGGCGATGTTTTCTCTAATATTTCCATTAGTGGTGGTCTGCGGTCTTCCAGTTTTTGGCAGATCTTTGACCACCCTGTTAAATTAAAACATTATATTGTCTTAATAAGAATGTGTTATAGTTCCTTCGTGATGCAAATCATTAAAAAGATGACCCAATTCTACCATTATATAACTTCTAACACGATTGTGAAAACCAATCATCATTAAAAATTTAATTTGCTCTTTACCTTCAATTAGTATTGACGTTAATTCAATAAACTTGATGGTTTATCAACAATTACCTACTGGATGGTACAGGTTGCTACAGTTGATGAATTTTTAGAGTTACAAACATGCAAGTCACATCTATTGAATATTCTCTTATTAAATACTGTGCTGTGAGGTATTGAATAACCGAAGTTATACTTTACTTAATTGGTCTGAAATAACATTAATTAATTAACTTGAAGAAGCATTAAACTAACATTTTTGCAGGTATATGGTGGAACAGGCTCACCGTTTGGCTTTCGCTGTAGCAACCAGTTGTACCTATGTCGTGTGAATGATGAAGGTGGTACAATGGAGGAGGTACAAACTAATGGTCAGTTACCATTACCTTTGTATGGCCAAGCTCTGATCTACCATAATGACTACCTATACACAGTAGGTGGAACAACTGGTCTTTCATACACATGTGATATTCATAGGTGAGTCCAACATGTTACACATTGTAACTAAAAATAAATCTATATTTGTAAGAAATATAATATAACATAAATTAGGCTACTCAGTCGGGGCACAAATATTAAATTAACGCAGGGCGTGGGTTCCGGCACTTGCAGTTGGTAGGTCTCAAGATGCACAAATGAAAGTCAGAAGTTATGAGTAAAATCAGTTTATTACAAGATTATTGAAGTTATACAAAGCAGCAAATTTAATCAAGCAAATTTAATAAAAGACAATATATGAATTGATTACTTTAACATGGCATATAGCACTGTAAAAATGAGTTGTGGAACATACACTACTTTAAAAAGAAAACCACAGAGAAATAATGTACTTAACTCCAGCTTTAGATTGCTGCCTCCGGAGTGGTGAAACGGCTCCGTTCAGCAAGATGTCATCTATCGAGATGATGTTTCCACGGTTTCATTCAGAGAGGTGTTGTTGAGGGCTGCATCTATCCAGGTGTTGTTCACAGGGCTGCATCTATACAGGTGTTCACAGGGCTGCATCTTAACGGGGGTGTTGTTTAAGATCTCATTGAAGGGGCTCCTCCCAAGCGGTTTCATTTAGAATTTTGTTGAGGGCTGCTCCCAAGCGGTTTCATTTAGAGTTTTGTTGAGGGCTGCTTCCAAGCGGTTTCACTTAGGCTATTGTTGAGGGCTGCTCCCGAGCGGTTTCATTTAGGCTATTGTTGAGGGCTGCTTCCAAGCGGTTCCATTTATAGTTTTGTTGATGGCTGCTCCAAAGCAGTTTCATTTAGGCTATTGTTGAGGGCTGCTCCCAAGTGGTTTCATTTATAGTTTTGTTGAGGGCCGCTCCCAAGCAGTTTCATTTATAGTTTTGTTGAGGGCTGCTCCCAAGCGGTTTCATTTAGACTATTGTTGAGGGCTGCTCCCAAGCGGTTTCATTTAGGCTATTGTTGAGGGCTGCTCTCAAGTGGTTTCATTTATAGTTTTGTTGAGGGCTGCTCCCAAGCAGTTTCATTTATAGTTTTGTTGAGGGCTGCTCCCAAGCGGTTTCATTTAGACTATTGTTGAGGGCTGCTCCCAAGCGGTTTCATTTAGGCTATTGTTGAGGGCTGCTCCCAAGCGGTTTCATTTATAGTTTTGTTGAGGGCTGCTCCCAAGCGGCTTCATTTAGGCTATTGTTAAGGGCTGCTCCCAAGCGGTTTCAGTTATAGTTTTGTTGAGGGCTGCTCCCAAGCGGTTTCATTTAGGCTATTGTTAAGGGCTGCTTCCAAGCGGTTTCAGTTATAGTTTTGTTGAGGGCTGCTCCCAAGCGGTTTCATTTAGGCTATTGTTGAGGGCTGCTCCCAAGCAGTTTGATTTAGGGCTGCTCCCAAGCGGTTTCATTTAGAATTTTGTTGAGCGCTGCTCCCAAGCGGTTTCATTTATACTATTGTTGAGGGCTGCTCCCAAGCGGGGTGCTATAAAATTGCATGTGTATGAGTATTGGTTCAGGGCATAATGATTTACATGAGGTGGCTGGTAGCAGGTTGCGTTTACTTACAAAATTTATCTGCCTCAATAATTGGAAATAAACTAATATATATGAAACCAAATCTTAAATGACTTCTTTTAAAATGCAATTAAAACAGCATAATAGCAATTAATTACTGAACTAACGCTACCACAAGCCACCGTTTAACAGTATAAAGCTTATAATAAAGAAAGCAATCATCGAAAGTGGATTCAGTATACATACACTAATAAGGTGTTGTTCACAGGGCTGCATCTATACAGGTGTTCACAGGGCTGCTCGAGGGCTGCATCTTAACGGGGGTGTTGTTTAAGATCTCATTGAAGGGGCTCCTCCCAAGCGGTTTCATTTAGAATTTTGTTGAGGGCTGCTCCCAAGCGGTTTCATTTAGAGTTTTGTTGAGGACTGCTTCCAAGCGGTTTCATTTAGGCTATTGTTGAGGGCTGCTCCCGAGCGGTTTCATTTAGGCTATTGTTGAGGGCTGCTCCCAAGCGGTTCCATTTATAGTTTTGTTGATGGCTGCTCCCAAGCAGTTTCATTTAGGCTATTGTTGAGGGTTGCTCCCAAGCGGTTTCATTTAGGCTATTGTTGAGGGCTGCTCCCAAGTGGTTTCATTTATAGTTTTGTTGAGGGCTGCTCCCAAGCGGTTTCATTTAGACTATTGTTGAGGGCTGCTCCCAAGCGGTTTCATTTAGGCTATTGTTGAGGGCTGCTCCCAAGTGGTTTCATTTATAGTTTTGTTGAGGGCTGCTCGCAAGCAGTTTCATTTATAGTTTTGTTGAGGGCTGCTCCCAAGCGGTTTCATTTAGACTATTGTTGAGGGCTGCTCCCAAACGGTTTCATTTAGGCTATTGTTGAGGGCTGCTCCCAAGCTGTTTCATTTAGTTTTGTTGAGGGCTGCTCCCAAGCGGTTTCATTTAGACTATTGTTGAATGCTGCTCCCAAGCGGTTTCATTTAGGCTATTGTTGAGGGCTGCTACCAAGCGGTTTCATTTATAGTTTTGTTGAGGGCTGCTCCCAAGCGGTTTCATTTAGGCTATTGTTGAGTGCTGCTCCTAAGCGGTTTCATTTAGCCTATTGTTGAGGGCTGCTCCCAAGCAGTTTCATTTATGGCTGCTCCCAAGCGGTTTCATTTAGAATTTTGTTAAGGGCTGCTCCCAAGTGGTTTCATTTATACTATTGTTGAGGGCTGCTCCCAAACGGGGTGCTATAAAATTCCATGTGTATGAGTATTGGTTCAGGGCATAATGATTTACATGAGGCGGCTGGTATCAGATTGCGTTTACTTACAAAATTTATCTGCGTCAATAATTGGAAATAAACTAATATATATATGAAACAAAATCTTAAATGACTTCTTTTAAAATGCAATTAAAACAGCATAATAGCAATTAATTACTGAACTAACGCTACCACAAGCCACCGTTTAACAGTATAAAGCTTATAATAAAGAAAGCAATCATCGAAAGTGGATTCAGTGTACATACACTAATAAGCAATCTATTATTATTATCAAGCAAAGAAATGTACGAGCAATTGGAAATAAGGCGGTATCTAAATATAAAACTTACCCATTTATGCATGCTGTTTTCCGACTAAAATTTAGCTGTAAGATATCATTTCTTGGTTAATTTAAAACAGAAGAGAGAGCGTGGCACGCATTGCAAGCGTTTATAAAGATTTTCTTAGCTAAACACGTCGGGGAGCTACCACGGCTGCAGGCGTGTTCCACTGAGTTGGGATGCGGTAGAGTAACCGACCGCCGAGTTTGACGTCACTGAAAGGACTTAGACTGTGACGTCACAAAAGGGGTTGATTCAGAAGCTTAAAAGTGAAAGGCGTTAACGCGTGTGACATGTTATGCTTATTATAGGAACAATGCTCACTTTTATGTTTGTTATTGTTTTGATTTTTATCTATTTTGAAATCCATGATTTTTGAATTCACAAGAATGAGGTCATATACTAAATTATTTCCACATCATCTTAAACATGTAGAAGCAGGGCAACGGGAACGGAAAATCGATTATTTTTTTAGTTTAAATGTAAAAGGTCGCAAAGCATTAAAAAGTTGATTTCCGAAGAGGAAAAATTTGTGTTGGTCTGTCTGTATAGCTCCCGCAATAACTTAGAAACTATTGAGCTACCAACTTCAAATTTTGTACACATGCTGTTCACCAACAAACTGTTCTGATTGTTTTTGAGCGAAATTGCTTCAGGAGAAGTGTGAAATACAGAGGGTTGTTTGATTGAAATTGGGACTCTGAAAGTGCACAATCTTAATGCCTGCCAACATTCCACAGCTCCATCCCTTGCAACATTGAAAATCAAGTAATATGTGGTTCCATGGGATTTTTGAGAACATAAATTTAAATATTTCAATGGACCTGACATTTTCTCATGAAATTCAAGTAGGGGTTTATCAATCAAGTATGGTACACAGGTAGCTGTTCACAAGCGGTTAGTCTGGATTGTTTGTGAGTAGAATCGTTTCATAAGAAAGGGGAGAAACAGGGGGTTGATTGGCGAAAATTTGCAGTTTTCCATTAAAGATCGAGTAACGCATCATTTCAGAAGTTTATGGGTACAGAAATATGCATATTACTGAACATCTGACATTTTCTTGTAATTAAGTCATCGAACCTTAAGTCATTCATTCATTCATTTAAGAGGCATAAGCCCTACTGCAAAATATTAAATATATGACATAACAAAAACAAAAATACAATGTTGAATAATTATCAGCTGCAGAGTGGAAAATCTATATCTTACTGGATAGTGTAGTGATACTTACAAGAATAGTGGAACTATACTTTTTCATTTCAAAAAACTTGCAGCCACTTTTGAATGAAAAGAACCCATAAATATTCCCGTCAACTTGGGCTAACTACATCACATGATGCTATTATTCAGGAAATATGTAGAAACATCAGTTATCGTTCAAGATAATTTGCTAACAAGCTGTCAGATTCTCGCATTCACAGATTGTCGTAACATTTCTCTCTTTACTGAACCTATTAGAAACTAAAATAATGTAAATCAACTTATATGTCTCATATGTTGATGTGTTATATACTGAAAAATAATATTTCTATGTTACTGATGAATCTTAAAATTTATTTTAATAACTTAAAATAAAAAATATGTGAATGGAAAATATATATAATATCAATTGCTGACATCGGAGACAAAAATGTCGTTTAACAGTGGTAAAATGTCGTTTAACAGTGGTGCGATGTTTTTCCTAATTTATTGTTATGCTTTTTTTATCTGCATATTTCTATTGTATTGTATATTATTATTGTATTTTTGTGTTTTAGTGAATTTTCTTAAAAAAAATATTCACTAATGAGGAGATCCCGACTTTTGAATTTTGAAAAAATTTCTTCAAATGAGCGCTATTTAGGCCCCCTAGAACACATATCCGGGGTCAGTTTCAATTTTTATATGTTTATATTTATATATATGTATCACACTGATAACTCACAAAATAATGGGCCGATTTTAATTAAATCTGGTGAATACCTTCCTTTTGCAAATGGCTTGGATAAGTTCGTTAGCCAGGATAATCGGCCCAGGTTTTCCCGGAAAATATTGTGTTTTATTTCGAAAAAATTTTATATCTCCGGAATTAACAAAGTAAGGGCAACCAAATTTGGTACACGGGTTTACATCCTTATAGGTAAGTTACCTACCAAAATTTAGCTCTGTAGGTCAATAGAAAAAAAGTTATAGGCATTTAAAAAAAAAGGGTTAACTGGAAAGCAAATTAACTTCTAACATAATCTGGATTGTTTGCCAGATTTGGTTTTCTTACTTGTTTTGCGTATCTTGTTTGTGATACGTTTTTACTGTAGCATCTCAGCTTTTTATTCATATTATAAAGCATGCATTTATAAATGTCATCGGGTTTCAGTTTTAAACTGGCTTAGGTCTTTTCAATATTAGAAGAAAACTTTTTTTCCGAAAAGATATAACACCCTGTATCTGGAAAAAAAGGGGGTTTAGAACCTATGTTCATGTAAACTTTTTAGCTTGAATTGAATGAAGAATTGCATCCTCTAGTTTTGCCCCATACTTAATAAACACCCTGTATATTATTATTTTCATTATATGGGACCTGCCTCTATTATTGTTATTAAGTTATTTGGTTATGATTGTTATTATGGTTATCATTGTTATGATTAGTTGATTTTATTTCCATGTTAAATGTTGACATACATCACAAAAAACATTTTAAAGATGTAATTTTTATTTTATTTTTAAAGATTTTTTTGATCAAAATGCCCCAACATAGCAACAGATTTTTATTTATAGTCTTCTCCCACCTGACAATGCCGTAAAAGGCGAAACCAGTTGTTGAGAAGAAAACAAGCATCTGCGAAGCTAGAGAAAAGTCTACACATGGGTTTAGATGTTCATCTATTCTATATTTTCTTCTTTTGTCTGTTCCAGGTTAAATATAAAGACAAAAGATTGGGAAGTTGTGTATATAGGTAAGGGTCAAAAGGAATATGAACCTCGGGGGAGATACAGGCATGAAGTGGCCTTTGATGGTAAGAATATCTACATCCTGGGTGGTGGAACTGCTGAGGTAGCCTATGGATTTTCTCATGTGCCAGCCTTCAACCTTGAAAAGAAAGTGTGGTACAAAAAGAAAAGTCATGGAGACCCAAGACATGGTGAGGAGATAGTTATTAAATATATGGGGGGGCCCTGAAAATTTATATTATATTAATGGAAAAAGAAGCATTTAACAGTCAGATTTTTCCATTTTCTATCTTACTACAAAATTAAACTTTCAAAGTTTATAGAAAATTGGGTTATTCAAGTTTGAAGCATTTAATAAAAATTCACTACCATAACTCACTTGCTGCGTCTCGAATTTTTTTTTCATCATCATTTAAGTAGTAAGCAGGTCTGTGGACAAACGGCAAAAGAATTCAGAAATAGTTGACGTCATAAATGTAATTTTTACGTCATAAGTTAGCAATTGAAAAGATAAAATTAGCCTGTCCGGGCGTTTTTCTTGAAAACATTAAATAGCGCGCTTATGATATAGGTTCCAAACTTTATCATCACACTGTATATAAACACCATATACAGTTAGTAACCGATTTGATTGAAATACACCCCTACATGAATCTCTATAATTTATCTGATTACATTACTCTTATTGTTTTTGTTTGGATTGTAAATATCCTACTCACATCACTACTGCTCCGTCAAAATATTACAGCAAATTTTAGGAATGACTCAAAGTTGGCTAAATATACAACATGCATAGCAGAAATGTTCAAGTGTTTTGACAACATTCTAATCCCATATGTTACAGAATTTAATCAAATACTACATAATGACAATACGGGACACTCCTATGCTTTAGCATTGGTGATATTTGTGACAAGTACACTAGCGCCACCTCTCGTGAAGTACTGACAACTGAGCGGGTAATTTGAATTGTATATTTACCTGCATCTTCTTAATTTAGACAATTGGTTTTTTATAGATGAATATAAACCTTGTACATGACAAAACAGTGAAAATTTTCTGATTATATAGTTATAAATAGAATTTGTATCAACAATCAGCTTGAAACCTAAATGAATTCAGCATGAATAATTCTGCAAATTTATCTTACCCATAATCTTATTTGATCATAATTTAAAGTACTATCTTGAAACCGATAAAAGATAGTTTTAGGTAGGATTGAGCGCTAATGTGTTAAATGTTTACTCCGATATCTAAGTCAAATTGACCGAATCGAGTAAAGAAAAAGTGCAAGAAACAGTTAGATAGTGAGAACATTGGCAGGAGATCTTAGGTAATTGAGAAGATAAATAAATACCACAGCCACCGTGAGTAAATTGAATTTAAAGTACTGTTTAAAGGTTAGGGGCATTGGAGCATAAGGTTCAAAGTTGAATGCAGTGTCTTTATTGATAAGCTGAAAGAATACAACCGATATTATAATTCAGCCGCCGACGACGTCTGGATAGGCAACACGTTAAACAGCAAAGTGTAAGGAGAGTTGTATAAGATGGGTGACAGTGAAGACTATTCTGCTGATGAGGGAAAACGCAAGGCTTTTCCAATATCTGATATTTTCCAAAGAAGTAAGAAAATGGCACGAACACCAGAAAAAAATATGAAAAGCGAGAGTAATAAGTTGGATATAATGTTAAACATGCTAACGGATTTAACAGAGAAGATAACCAAAATAGAAGACAAACAAGATAAAATTATAGCTGAGATGAAAGTGATTAAAGAAGAAAATAAAAACATGAAAATGGAAAATGATCAATTAAGAAAAGAGGTAAAGGATATTAAAAAGAAATTAAATATTCTAGAAGAGGAGAAGAAAAGAAAGAATATAGTTATACAGGGGCTAAAAATGAACACAAACGATGCAAAGAGTTTAAAAGAGAGCATGGGTATTTTTTTGAAACAGAATTTAGAAGTAAATGTTGAAATAAAACAAGCTAGGAGACTCAGTGAAAAGGTTTGTCTTGTTGAACTTTATAAAATAGAGGAGAAAATAGAAATTATGAGAAATAGATATAAATTAAAAAATTACAAGAATGAGATTGTGTATATAAATGATGATATGTCGAGGGAAGAGAGAAAAATTCAAAACGAATTGAGAAACGTAGCAAAAGATGAAAGAGCCAAAGGTAGAACTGTCAAGATTGGGTTTAAGAAGTTAATAGTCGAGGGACAGCTTTGGAAATGGGATGAAGAAAATGGCCTGGTTAAACAGGTAGAATATAATAGTGGTACGCATGAGACAAAAAATTAGGCAAGAATGAGTGGAAAAAGAGAACTGAACAGGCGAAGAAAAGGGCTACGTATACGGAAAAAGATGTTGGCATGTCAATAAGGGCTAGGGAGTTGTATAGGGAAACGAGAGGAGCAAACGCAAATACCAATAAAGATAAAGAACACAGTAACCAAACAGGGAAATACCAGGTGAAACCGAAAACCGAGTATCTAAATCTGGGTACGTGGAACGTAAGGGGTTTGTATGAAGAGGGTGCTTTAAATAATCTAATTATGGAGGTCAATAAATATAGTATGCAAGTAGTGGCGTTACAGGAAACACACTTGAAAGGAAATGATATACAAAGGGTTGGAAACTATATCCTATTTACAAGTGGTAGTGATATGAGAAGGTATGGAGTCGCATTCTTAATAAGCGAAAAGCTACAAGATAAAGTTAAATGTTTCAAACCAAAGTCAGACAGATTATGTTCCATAAGAATTAAGGCAGAAGATAAGATGATTAGTATTGTAAATATGCATGCTCCAACAGAAGAAAAAGAAGAAGAAGTGAAAGATCAGTACTACGAAGAGCTGGAAAAAACGCTAGAAGATATACCAAAAAATGACGTGATAATTGTGATGGGAGACGCAAATGCAAAGATAGGCAATGAAGACATATATAAGTCAATAACAGGAGGTGAAAGTAAACATACGGCGAGTAATGACAATGGAGTAAGGTTGATATCTTTAGCAATAGAACAGAATATGAAAATAATGAGTACACACTTTAGAAGAAGAGATATACATAAGGGAACATGGACGATACCGGGACAAAATAAAACAAATCAAATAGATCACTTGTTAATAAAGGAAGAACATGCTTGGCTAATCACCAATGTGAAAACACGTAGGGGTGCGGAAGCTGATTCAGATCACTTCTTGGTAAAGGCTGTTTTAAGATTCCCAGATACGATTAAACAGACACAAAAAAGGAGGGCAGAAACTAGATACAATGTTAATGATCTACGAAAAGAAGAAATAGCCCTCAACTACAAGAAAAGAATAGACAAAGCTTATAGTAGTGATATGTTCCTGAATACAGACGGCATTGAAGAAAAATGGGAAAAGATAGAAAAGACGGTGACTGAGGCAACGAAAGCAACCCTGGAAAAGAGACGAAAACAAATAAAAAAGTACTGGATGAATGAAGAATGTAAAGCCGCACTAAAAAAAAGAGCAGTATTAAGACATCAAATGCTTCAGGCGCAAACGGAGGAAAACCTAGAAAAATATAACGAACAAAGAAAGAGAACAAAAAATATGTGTAGAACCCAGAAACGAAAATTTCTGGAAGACAAAATAAAAAATATTGAATATAAATATCAAAAAAATGAAATACGTAACTTCTACAAAGACGTGAAAGATATAAAAAGAGGCCACCAAAGCAAAGCAGTGTTCTTTAAGGATAAGGAAGGCAATTTGCTTGGAAACGATAAAGACATATGCAGGAGATGGAAAGAACATTTCGAAGAACTGCATAATGATGGAGATGAAGAAGAACTGAAAGAGTGTCATCAAGAGTTTTATGAAGAGGAAGAAGTTACAGAAGATCCAACGAAGCAAGAAATAGAAGAAATTATACAAACAATGAAAAACAACAAGAGTCCAGGTGAAAATGGCATTATGGCCGAAAATTTTAAATACGGAGGGACTACTTTGGTTGCCATGATGTATGAGCTAATAAAAGAAATTTGGAAAACAAAAGAAATGCCAAAAAAATGGAATAAGACCATCATGGTAACTTTATTTAAGAAAGGAGATATAACAGAATGCACCAACTATAGGGGGATAGCGTTACCAGATGTGGCCTACAAAATTTTAGCAACACTAATAAAGAAACGGCTAGAAAAATATATAGAGCCTTTGCTAGGGGAATATCAGGCTGGTTTTCGGAAGGGTAGGTCGACAGTTGACCAGATATGTCTGCTAAAGCAGGTTTTGACAGGCTGTTACGAGTACGAGATTCCAGTACACATGATCTTTGTCGACTTTAAGACCGCCTACGATTCAGTGAAAAGAAGTAAAGTAGTTGATATACTTAGAGAGTTCACAGTACCCGAGTATATTGTGAAACTGGTAATAATGACACTATGTAACACCACGTGTGCAGTAAGGGTAAACGGAAATCTGACAGAAGAGTTTGATGTGAGAAGAGGAGTGAGGCAGGGAGATCCGCTGTCAACGTTACTATTCAATGTAGTTCTGGAGAAAGTGATAAGAGAGAGTGGTATAAACAGAACTGGGAGCTTGTTTGACAGGAGTCATCAGTGCCTTGCTTATGCGGATGATATATTGTTACTGGCCAGAAATAGAAAAGAGCTGGAAAGTATCACTAGAAGTTTGGTGGAAGTAGCAGACAGTGTGGGACTTCAAATAAATAAGGACAAGAGCAAGTATATGGCAATTAAAAAGACTAAAGTGACTAATAGTGAACCTTTTACAGTGAAAATGCGAGGGGAGAGAGTCATAGAGTTCGAAGAGGTTAATAATTACATGTACTTAGGTGTATTAGTAGACAATAGATGTGATGAGGAGGTAGAAATTAACCTAAGGATAGCAAAAGCCAACAGATGTGCAGGAGGGCTTAACAGCTTCCTTAGGTCAAAGAACATCTCGCGTGCTGCGAAACTCAGAGTATATAGGACTGTGATAAGACCAACCTTGACATATGGTTGTGAAGCATGGACAATGAACCGAAGACTGGAGGACAGAATAGCGATATGGGAGAGAAAGGTACTACGCAGAATCTTCGGAGGCAAGAAAGTAGATGGCATGTGGGAAAGACGTCCAAATGTGGAAGTGTATGAAATGTATGGAGAACCGCCGGTGTCTCAACTGGTTAAGGCACGCAGACTACAGTGGCTGGGACATATAGAACGAATGGGTGTGGAGAGAATGGTGAAGAAGTGTGTCTGGTCAAATCCAGAGGGTAGAAGGAAGAGAGGAAGACCAAGAAAAAGATGGCTTGATGCAGCACAACAAGACTTGCTAGAAAAAGGAGTCCAAAACTGGAAGACGATTGCACTGGATAGGAAGCAATGGAAACGTATTACCAAGCTATGGGCCTAAATGGCCTGTGAATGCTTCATATATATATATATATCTTGAAACCGACGTTAAACTACTATTTCAAGGGTAGGCATAGGAATATACTGAGAGCTGTTCCTGAGGATATTAAGTTACAATCTGTACTTACCTATAAATAATTGTTCTAGGTATAAATGGTAGCACAGTACTCAATTTCCTATATCTCTACATGAAAACAGTCTTATTAATCTAATATTTTAAAATATGTAACTGATATACTTAGTACATAATTAAGAAATTGTGCAGATGAAAGGTGAGACTAACTCTTACTTCCGTGAATAAATCTATTATAGGGCTGAATCTGCTATTTCTACTTGTCTCTTTAAAAACTTGTCTTGGGAAGATAATTAAAAGCCTTTACCAAGTAAAATAATTTTAAATGTGAAAAAATGTGACAATTTATGCCATACTGAAATAAAAAAGGACACAGGAGAATATAGAAAAACAGTTTTCTTATACCATTTATTATTAATGCAAATCTTTTTTTGCCTTCATATTCCCTTTTTTTTTTTGATGCACTGGAAGACAAGTTATGATTGAAGCCTTTCAACCACCAGTTTACGAAGTTCATCTATAAATAGGTACATGATGGTGAATATTACACAATAAATTATCTTCTGCGAACTGTACATATTGGCATAAAAGTGATTCTGAATTTGTCTTCTGCTTCAAATCATATTCACATTTCGCCATCCTTTGTAAACCTATGAAATGTCTTTGATATATTTATCACGTTATAAGTCAAACAATTATAGATTGCACACACCCAACCACTAACATTCATTGTAAAAAACACAGCTCAAACTCAATTATGCACAGTTAAACACCAGCAATTGCTAGTGTTACACATTCTCGAACGACGTAACATCAGTACTATCCGCTAGGGGCGCTGATATTCTTGAAACACGAAATCAGCCGGAGTGTCCTGTATTGTCATTATATAGTATTTGATTTAATTTACACTATAAGTTGTCAATATGTAGTGACCAATTTAAAAATTCATCTAGGTGAACCCCTAAGAATTTGACAGATTCTTTGACCTCTAGATATTCATCACCTAATTTTACAATACTTGGTGTTTCTAAGCACATATTACGTGTTCTAAATAAAACTACGCTTGTCTTATTAGCATTAAGGAGTAACTTATTTGTAGACAGCCAGTGCTGTGCCCCTTCAAAGAGATCATTTGCTATTGACACAACTTCAGGAAATAGTTCCTATGTACCATTAAATTGGTATCATCAGCATAATTTATTATATGTTGATTAGGCTGTCTTTTTTATCAAAAACATATCATTAATATAAATTAAAAATAAAATCGGGCCTATAAAACTGCTTTGGGGTATGCCAACACTGTTTGCCAAAAAATCTGATCTTGTTTTAATCCTATCTTTATTTACAACACTTTGTCTACATTCTAGCAAGAATGATTTAAACCATTTCAAGGCTACTCCTCTAATAACATACAAATCCAATTTTGCAAACCTTACATTGTGATCTATGCTTTACTTAGGTCTTTATATATTCCCATGCTCAGCTCACCAGAGCTGCTAGCTACTAAAAAGATTACACATACTCATGTAATCGATAATTCTGTCGCATATTGCCATTTCAAAAGTTTTCAGATTCTTTGAGTTTGATAGAATTTTATGATAAATAAACATGTAAAGTAATTTGGATTTTTTCCATGATCAATAGACTTAGGCAAATTGTGTGTGTGTGTGTGTGTTGTCGTGTATTATGGCCGCAGTCAGACCATTCACATATTTTTTAGGCAAATTGTGTTTAATTCAAATACCAAATCCTTTGTTATGTGGGGTGGGGGGTGGTGTTTACGTGCCTCTTACTTTTCTTTAAAACAATGGTTTTATTAATATTATTAAAATTTAAGTAATTAGTCATTTAGTTATATTTTAGAATCGGCAACGTTCGAGCGGCAGAACGTGTATTCAAATTCTCCCCCTTGTTACCTTGAAACTAATATTTAAGTTTTACGACCTTCAAGGGAGGTCTTGCCTAAATTTATTTGAAAGACTAAAACCGAGCATCTGGGGTCAAAATCCCAAAGTTTTACTATATATTCAGCCTTAGTGTATACCGAGTGACAACCCCATCACAATCATTTTAAAAGGGACTGTTAAAGTAACTCTAGTTTAGGCAGTCTTATGCTAAGAATAAAACCCTGCATCTAGTTTTAAAAATTACTTTAATACGAAAATAAAATGTATACAGATAACATTTTAACAGCACAATAAATTTTAAATACGTCCTTTAATCTCAAAAGTTTCCGTATGACTAAAATTAGAAAAAAAAAACTCTCACTAATTTTTAAATAAATCCCTTAATTCCAAAGGTTCCGTCTGATTAAAATTATACTAAAAACTCTTAATTCCAATAATATAAATGCTAAGGTTTTTTAAACAGAATTGTGTGGGAGGTTTTTCAAATCTTAAAATGTACTAAATGTTGCACAAAGTTGATGCCGGAGAAACTACATTATTTTTGCCCCCGGTATAATTGTTTCTAGTCTAATAATTGACTCTTTCTTAGCGTAATTATAGCTCTCAATCTTAGCTAACAAACCTAATAGCTCCCAACTAAACCCTTAAGGCCCCAAGCCTTATCTTGTACTTCATCTTATAAAATTCACAAAAATTCCCTAACTACTAAAATCCCTTATAAACAACATCAAAATTTTAACAGTATTCCATTCACTCTAATTATATTTTAGCGCCCTACGACTCAATCATTTATGCTAATTCTATCTTTAAATATTCCATTCCTCTAATTATATTTTAGCGCCCTACGACTTAATCATTTATGCTAATTCTATCTTTAAATATCTATACAAATTTATTATGAAAATTAATTCAGTACTCGAGACAGCTGGCCCATTCTTAATAAAAAGGGAACATTTAACAAAATATTAAGATGGAACGGACTCACCCAGAAATCTGAGCAATACACCAGCTCTGTACTCTGCTTTACCAGCCCCTCCATGGCGGTTGAACCACGTTCGTTCGCGATAACCGCCCTTTTAAAGAAAACCTAATTCACTCTCTGAAATTTCACTCAACTTCTAAATCTTCTCAGAGTTTATTTAACCGAAACCCGTGACATTATAGTCGCTACCGTACTAGCCAGCCCGAGGCTAGCTGCCCACTAACTTTTTCGATACGTATTTTCTACTTCACATCTTAAATCCCGAGTTTGCACTTTTCTATGTGCAAACTCAGTGACCCCCTTAGAGGTTACCAACTTGTCCTCTCATACACGGTGCGGTTTTGAGTTACACCATGCACTAAAAATGACCGTTGTACCGCGCGCTTTTTGCTTGGTAAGGTGTTCTGATTACACATAGTTAAATACACTCAATTTCCGCCTGTTTTCGGCCTACATATTTTATGCATTTTATGTTAGATAAATTTATGATAGTTAAATTACTTGTGGCGATTTTTCATAACTTTTATGAGATCAAATCAAACATTTATGTATGTAGAAAAATCTAGATACTCAAACTGTAAGCAACTTGCTTACATCTGACCCCAACTTGAAGACAAAATTTTTATCCGTAGGAAAATTTTGTCTAAATATAAATAGATACTTAAACAGGCAAGCCTCCTGTTTACAATAGCAATCTAAATGAATGTTTGACAAATTTAGTATTCTGTTTCTTTATAGGTGTTCCCATGTCACGATTGTGTCACGGAGCCGTTCAGATTACAACATATGATGAAAAAATCCACGTATTTATTACAGGAGGTCATGATGGTGAAAATTTGTTCAATGATCTTTGGCGACTAGAACTAGAGGATCTTAAATGGACATGCTTTACTTATTGCAGTCTGCCAAAACCTTTGTACTTTCATGCAGCTGCCGCTACTCCAGAGGGTAGGCTGTATGTTTTTGGGGGTATTTATAGGTAAGCAGTTTCTGAAAAATGTCATTATTTATACAAACATTTTACAGTGCCTAGACTGAAAACTGTCAACAGATTTACCTTAATCTAGCGATTCATAAAAAGTATGTATACCATGTAACATTTGCAGAAATTAAGGTACTTAATAAGAGTTTCAGAAAACATAATAATACTTTATTTGTACCATAATTACACAATAATTTGCGGCACATGTCATAGGCCTATTTCTCTCCTTTCAGTCGTCTCTAAAGTGATGGAAAAGTATATAAACACGGAATTACTAAAATTTCTTGAAAAACACAGTCTAATCCACGACAGGCAGTACGGATTCCGTCAGCGCAGATCGACTGCCGACCTCCTTTCCTTTGTCACCCATTCTTGGAACAAGTCTATGGAACTACACAGTGAATCCCAGATTATCGCTCTAGACATATCCAAAGCATTCGACCAGCTCTGGCACGCAGCGCTGCTTAATAAACTTCCGGCCTATGGCCTAGCACCAAAACTCTGTACCTGGACAGCAAATTTCCTCTCCAACCGGAGCATTACTGTTGTCGTGGATGGCCATACCTCTAAACTGTATCCAATTAATGCAGAAGTTCCTCAAGGTTCAGCTTTAGCCCCTACTTTGTTTCTTCTCCACATCAATGACCTCCTCTCTAGCACCTCCAACCCAGTTCACAGTTACGCGGACAACAGCACCCTCCACTCAAATATACAATATTCTAAGCCTGTCTCTTTAGCCCAATTAGATGAGGATCGCAGACTTATGGAGGGTTCTGTCTCTGTGGATCTCCAAAAAATATTAGACTGGGGAAGTAGAAATCTTGTACAATTCAACCCCACCAAATCTCAGTCTTGCTTTCTTTCTCATAAGAGATACATCAGCCCTAGACCCATCAAAATTAACAACCAAGTTATTCAAAGTAATGAGTCCTTTTTTCTTGTTGGCATTTCTGTGGATCGAAATCTCAATTGGCACCAACATGTCACATCAATTGCAGAAGCGGCTGCTAGGAAATTAGGTTTCCTCTTCCGGGCTCGCAAATACTTTTCACCAGCTAATCTCTATACCTTATATACTTCACAAATAAGGCCAAACCTCGAATACTGCTCCCACATTTGGGGTGCAGCTGCCGCTTCTACACTCGCTATCCTGGACTCCATTCAAAAGAGAGCTATACGTCTCATCGGTGACCCTACCCTCACCCAAAGACTGCCATCTTTTGCCCACCGACGTGCTGTTGGTGACCTCTCTCTCTCTTTTATAGATATCTGCACAGGCACTGCTCAGGGGAGCTTTCTTCCATAGTTTCTCCACCTACTGCCCCCAACAGATCTACCAGGGGAATAGAGCGAATGCACCCTTTTACTGTCCAGGTCACCAGACATGGAACATCTTGTTATGCCCGCTCTTTTGTCCCAAGGACTTCCAAGTTGTGGAATTCCTTGCCGGCACATGTTTTTCCTTCTCCTCCTCACCTCCAAACCTTCAAGTCCAGAATTAACAAGTTGCCTCTTTCCTCCTTGTCAACACCCACGGTACGATAGTATTTAGTATTTAGGCTGTAAGCCCTCGTGGTGTGTTGTTGAAATTAAAAAAAAAAGATTCAGATATACATAATAACTCATAAAAATAATCCAAGATAGATGGCAGTACATTGTAAAATAATAAATATAAATGCATTAAAAGACTGCACAAATTAAAATAACAACATCCAAATACAATAAAATAATATAAGCACACCAAAAGCTGCTACAAATACAGACATAAACATAAAAGTGTTTTTAACAAGAATTGACAAAAATACAGGTCTACACAAACAAATATAAACAAAAAATCTCTAAAACACAAATTCACAAAGAAATATATCTAAAATCATAAATGTAATTTTTACGTCATAAGTTGGCAATTGAAAATAAAATTGACCTGTCTGACCGTGTTTCTTGAAAAAATTAAATAACGCATCTATGAATTATATTCCAAACTTTATCATCCCACTGTATATTTATGTGTGTTTTGTTTCTTTAACGTCGGCCTATTTCCGCGACTATGGCCAATCACCGATGCCAGGGAGCAGTGTCACCTCACTATCCTGGAAATTTTGCCGAACCCCTGCCTTTATGTAAGGAGGGTAGGGATCTTTAACGTGCCCAACATCGCATGGACACGGGACCGACGGCTTTACGCCCCCTCCGAAGGGCGGTACGTGCAGACATTCAACTTGCTCAAATACAATGCCAGAACCTCGGTTGATGTTAATTTTACAGTTTGTACTGAAAAAGTGAAAGGAGTACCCTGGGATCGAACCTAGTACCCTTCGGTTCAGAGGCACACGTTCTTACCCCTGAACCACCGAGGTTCTCACTATATATTCATAACCCTGAAAAAGAACAGCGCACCAAATATTTACGACACTATGCTGAAATTCCATACCACAGAATAAATGGGTTACAACAAAGTGGAAACTACGTGACTATTGAATTATCTAACAAACTCGCTGGAGCTGTGTTTTATTTGTAACATTGTATATGTCCATTGACTTTTATACATTTTATTATTTTTATACTTGGTTTTGTGTTCACTTATACATGTATACATTTATCTGTTATGACATTTTTTAACCTTTTGTGTAGTCATATTTTAACTATATACAGGGTGTTTAAAAATGATGCTCTATGTTACAGGTGCACATTCAGCACAAAAAAATAAGAACTATTTTTTCATATAAACATGGGTCTGCAAATGCTTAGTTTTTTAATTACAGCTTGTTAAAGTTATATGTTTTTGTCAGTTTTTTACGAATAAATCTGCGTCAAATTAAAATTTTGGCGTGAAAGTTGGCATGCGGGGGTTTCAAAGGGCAAGAAATTTAAATATGTTATTGTAAATAACACTGCTGGTAGAGGGTGCCACCTGTAAGACTATGCTTGCATTCAATTGGCTATAATTTTTTGACACCCAGTAATATCGACCTACCGTATAGCTACATTGCAGCCCTTATCAATTGTAAGCAAAAATATATATATTTGATCCAAATCTCCCAGACACAGCATTTTCGAGATATTTCAATTTTTGTATGTCGATGTCGCTCAAAAATTAATTTTTCTTAGGTAATTAATTGTATTGTCTGCAAATTTAACAAATAAAACAACAAATAAAAAAGTTTCTAACATTTTATGATACCTGACTACAATAAATGTTCAAAATGGCCACCCTCCACTTCGATACACTTTCGTAATCTGCGGAGCATACAACATCGTACTCTGTGAAATATTGCTGGTATATTTCTAATTTGTTCGCCTCCAAGTACAATTCTTTGCTGCAGATCATCAACATTTTCAAGATTTGCTTCATAAGCAATACTTTTGAGATGCCCCCCCATAAATAAAAGTCCATAGGATTTAAATCAGGGGATGGAGCCAGCCATGGCTGAGGTCCACAGCGTACTATCCATCTGTGTCCAAAATTATTGCTTAGGTAATTTCTGACATTTATGGCGAAATGTGGGGGGAGGGGGAGGGCTCCGTCATGCATAAACCACAGGTTATGTCTTATGTCAAGAGGTACATTTTCTAATAACCCATTTAGTTGGTTTTGCAGGAATTCAAGATAAGTTGTAGCATTAAGTCTGTGAGGTAAAAAAATTGGTCCTATCAAATTACACCCTACAGCCCATACATTTAAGGAAAATTGCTGTTGATGATGCCTTTCAAAAACTGCGTGGGGATTTTCGTCAGCCCAAATATGGCATTCACGAAAATTGACGATCCCGTCGCGCCTAAATCCAGACTCGTCAGTGAACAATACACAATTCAACAAGTTCTCTACATTATGTTGAAGAAACCATTGGCAAAATTGTAGGTGAGGTATAAAATCTCTTTCAGGCGATAGTGCCTGCACACTTTAGATGTGATATGGACACAATTGTTGCTCGTGAAGAACTCGCCATATCGTTGCATTGGCTGCTCCCAGATGATTGGCCATTTCGCTAGTACTTATTTTTGGATTTTGTTCAATTTCATCCAGAACAGCCTCTTCAAAGTCAGGATTTAGTGCACTTCATGGTCTGCCTTGATCAGCACTAACTTTATTAAGGATACCTGGTAAAAAAAATATATATTCGAAAGAGTCGGATCGATGTATTAGATAATGTAAGTATGTACCTGTTTCTCGCAGATGGATGTCAATCCGTTGAAACATCCTTCTGTTTGGAATTCTCCGATTTGGGAAGGCTTCTTCATACAGTCGTGTCGCCTCATAACAATTACCAAAAGCCCGTGAATACATAACATGGATGTCTGTAAGTTCATTGTTGGTAAAGACTTTCATATTTAATTAGAAAAATTAACAATACTACAATTAATGACTTAAAAATAGTGAGTAGTCTCAAATGTAGTATATATCACGACAAAAACGCAACAGTCGAGTCCTGTAACGATGGAAACTACTTTGTTAAATGGTTTGTTATCATGGCTTTTTATTTTATCTTCATGATTGTGTCTTGTCAGTTCTTTTTTCTGGTAAGATTTTAATTTTTAACTAGAGAATAAGAAAATTAAGTTTATAATTACTGGTAGCAATTAAAAGATGAAAAATGTATTCCTATGATTTGTCGCAGAATTAATTTTTGAGCGAGATCGATATACAAAAATTGAAATATCTCGTGTCTGAGAGATTTAAATCAAATATACATTTTTTGCTTACAATTGATAAGGGCTGCAATGTATACAGTAGGTCGATATTACTAGGTGTCAAAAAATTATAGCCAATTTAATACAAGCCATGTCCAACAGGAGGCGCCCTCTGCCAGCAGTGTTATTAACAATAACTATTTAAATTCCTTGCCCTCAAAGACCCCCACATGCCAATTTTCACGTCAAAATTTTAATTTGACTCGGGCTTATTCGTGAAAAACTGACAAAAATAAATAACTCTAACACACTGTATTTAAAAAACAAAACATTTGCTGACCCATGTTTATATGAAAAAATAGTCTTATTTTTTTGTGCTGAATGTGCATCTGTAACATCGACCATAATTTTTGAAACTCCCTGTATTTGGTTTTATACTTTTGTAATGTTGAAAAGTTTTGTCAATAATAAGTTTGAACATAAAATACATAAAAAGAAACATTTAGAAACTTACGTTTCTGAAATGTAAAAAATTCTAATAATTTACGAAAGAATCAGTTAACAAAAGCTGTCAAATATGTAAAAAGTAAGGATAAAGACTATAACATAATATGGGCAAACAATAATGTTAACCTAAAGGCAGCAGTGAAATAACTGCTTATCCACAAAGCATGTGCTACAATTAATTAAAAAGTCGAAGATCTAACGTATATGCAACTAACTGCTCAGATGCAAAAAAAAAACTATTTTCGTGCAAGTTCATAAGTATCCTTGACATTTTTAAGCTTGGAGAAGGTAATTGAGGTAAATCTGTTGTCACTTAATAAGCTAATTCTACTTCATAACTATTTTTTCTTTCAACAGGAATCATAATGATGATGCAAAACGTAGCAACAGCATTTATTCAGCATGGCTGTGTATACCAAAATTAAGTGAGATGTGCTGGGAGGCCATACTTTACTATTTTCCTAAAGTAATTGATTGTCATAAACAGGATTTAATAGACATAGGGCTACCCAGGCAGTTTGTACGTAGGTTAGAATACCCCAAGTCTTGCCTAGAATAAATTGCACTACTTTTCCTTACATGTCAGTTTTTATGTGTGTTATAATTATCTTTGTTAAGTATAAGATATATTTTATTTATACATAGCCTAAGCTTCAATGAAATTTATTGTTATTATAATGGCAACTCTATTGTTCTATATTATACACCTACCTTGATTTGAATATATTAATTTTGCAGTTGGTAGAATGTGTCATTTGTTTTATAGTTCCCCTAGTACACTATATTAGTGGTACCATGGTGATCTGAACTGTTGCATGCTTTGAATTCATAGAGGTGCTATGACTAGATCCAACAACAAAGAGAAAATTGAGCAACCTCTAAGTTTTGTAAACCATTATGAAATGTTCAACATAAATTAATTCTTACATCAGAAAATAAAGTTGAAATTGTGAAATTTTGTTTATTTGAAGAAAAAAAAGAGGTTGTCTTGCGGTGAAACCACTGAGCCACATACAACACAAGAGATAAATTTATAAAATTGGTTAAACTTAGAAAAAAAAGTACAATAATAATATCGGTGATATTAATGCAATAAATAGAACTGTAGTACAGCGCAACACAGTTTCTACCTTTATTGAGGTATTAAGGTACTTTGTAGGTGGTCACCCCATTTGTTCCTATGGTGTAGTGATGGGTTGTTATTTAACTGTCAGCTATTTTTAAACCGTTACCGAGCCGTAACGATAACCACCAGTTATGGATTTATAAAAATAACAGCTTAAAAAGTAACGCTTTTTACACTAAACTAGAATTCGGAGTCGTGGCTGTTTCAGTTCTACTGCAACTAGGTTCGATGAATAAACATCGGTTTTCATCGGCAACTGTTATTTAACCATTTAACGGGATGAATAGCCTTGAGATTGGGAATGCTAAATATGTATGGTTATACAGTATAGAGCGAACTGTACTTCATAACATTATTATTTATACTAGAGTGCTCGCTCTCGCTCACAGCTTTAGGGACGTACGATCTTCGGTACAATAAAACAGTTTAATTTTAACTTTAACCGGTTGTTGATGGGGATACGGCATACGGTCACTACTACACAGCTATTCTGTTAAACTGAGAAGCTGTTATTTTTTAAACAGTTGAGTTTCCCACTAGTATGTAAAGCCAAATATTTAATAATAAAAAATGTTGGGTGAAAAGATGAATTTCTGTAAAAACGTGTTATTACTTTCACTATAGACAACGCAAAATAGAGTTATTTCACGTGAAATTAAAGTACTTATTTATTTAAATTTATATACATTACCTAAGAAAACATTTAACACGTTTTCGTTTGTCTGATAATAGTTATCAAATTGATAAAAAAATATAATGATACAACATTTTTTAATATCTATATACATTTAAATATAAAAAATTAAATGAATATATATATATATATATATATATATATATATATATATATATATATATATATATATATATATATACAGGGTGTTTCCAAATTGATGCGAAAAATTTTACAGGGTGATTCTTTGGCGAAAAATAAGGGGTGTCTTTTTATTAAGTTTCTCTTGAAACCCCTTCTCCTTTAAGTTACAGCCCTTTGAAATGTTTGAAACTAATTTTAAAACAACGAATATTAAAATAAGTAAATAAACAATTAATACTATATATCTTCCAATTTTTTTTAAAACTCAAACTCAATTTTTTATACTGTTGGCTGTTGTTTGCACAGTTTTTAAAAGTGGACTGATAAAGATGACCAGTGAACCGAAAATGTAACTAGAGATAGAGATCTTTCTAAGAAAGAATAAAAGCATAATGTAATAACAAACCATATGTACAGAATAAAGGCAAATTTCTTTACCGAAATTTTATGCGCTGCGTTATGTTATGGAGTTCTTAGAATCACTCCCTGTGTAGCAATGAAAGTTCTAACGTCCCAAGACGTGATAAATAATTATATTTATTGATTCTTGTTGTGGCATTGACATTTACGTAAAGATCCCTTATAAAATAAATTTGTTAGAAAAAATACAATGCATTTATACTAGTGTGCTCGCTCTCGCTCACAGCTTTGGGAATGTAGGATACTATCTATCGATCGACTATCCAGTTTAAAATAACTGAAGCCGTTATATTCAACGGTTATTATTAAATAACGTTAACAGCTTCAACTGTTAACAGAAAATAACCGTTTTTCCCATCACTACTATGGTGCTTAGTTTGCACAATTCCTCGATCTGGTTCGCTGGAGCATATGAACCAAGATGTCATATCTAAGTTCCTTGGATTGAAGGGTTTGAAGTTTGACTCTGTGGCCTCGTGCTTCCTACCCTCTCTAGGAGTAGTTGACTTCTACTCCTATAAGACCTACCCACACTGTAAGTTTGAACTCTTTTAGGTAAAAGTAATTAGTAAAATGTCCTGCCGATTCGAGTGTGACATTTATACAGTGAGGTATAAAAGTATGAAACCATCTAGATATATCTTGAACCGCTCTTACAATTACACTGAAATTTGGTATTACTATGGTTTTTTACATGTCAAATTAATATTTGATATTGGCATTGTTGCCACGTTTCTTGTTTTCTCAGGAATTATATCAACTTTTTTATTTTAAATAGCACATTGTATATTTTAAAGTTTTTGGATTGTTGTGTTCGTCCTGAGCAACTTTCATGTGACATCCTATAACTAACTCTACTTGTTACCGAGTTATGGTTACATTTTAAGAACACTCCATTCTTGTTCACAACTATGGAAACATTAAAATGAAATAAGATACCTAATATGCAGTTTGCTATGAAAGTTTTTCATCTTATATCTTTAAATCTTTTATTCATCAAAATTGAATTATAAATACAAAAGTAACAGGTGTGTTTCCATCTTAAATGGGCCACACTGTGTATATATATATATATATATATATATATATATATATATATATATATATATATATATATATATATATATATATATATATATATATATATATACACACACAGTGTGGCCCATTTAAGATGGAAACACACCTGTTACTTTTGTATTTATAATTCAATTTTGATGAATAAAAGATTTAAAGATATGATATGATGAACAAAAGATTTAAAGATATGAGATGAAAAACTCTACATATGCTGTGAAAATTGTTCTCAATGTCACCTGACCAAGACCTACTAACGCATTTTTTCTATGTCAAAAAATTGGAAATGGATAGGAAACAAGCTTCCTATTTTCTTCCTAAAAATGGCCCTAACCCCTTTTCTCATTTTTGATATAGAAAAACTGCATTAGCAGAAAATCCATTTCAAATATACCCTTTCTCTGATGCTTTAGCAGTAGTTTTAGTTATAAGTTTATGGCTTAATTCTCTATAATTTTTAGCAAATTTTCACACCAGAAATTCGCTATTAAGGAGACCGCGACTTTTGAATTTTAAAAAGATTTTTTCAATTGAGCATGAACTAGATCCCTTAGGACCGATATCTGGGGTTAGTTTCACTTTTTATGTGTTAGATTTCTATGGTAAAGCTCAATATTACTGTTATTATACATGATACAAGAAACAATAGTATACATTAATTATAGGGTGGCTTCAGCTACATTTTAACAAATTATTTCTACAATCACAGGGTAAAAGGGTGCATTCGCTCTGTTCCCCTGGTAGATCTGTTGGGGGCAGCAGGTGGAGGAACTATGGAAGAAAGCTCCTCTGAGCAATGCCCGTGCAGATATCTATAAAAGAGAGAGGTCACCAACAGCACGTCGGTGGACAAGGGATGGCGGCCTCTGGGTGAGGGTAGGGTCACTGATGAGACGTATAGCTCTCTTCTGAATGGAGTCCAGGATAGCGAGTGTAGAAGCGGCAGCAGCACCCCAGATGTGGGAGCAGTATTCGAGGTTTGGTCTTATTTGTGAAGTATATAAGGTATAGAGATTAGCTGGTGAAAAGTATTTGCAAGCCCGGAAGAGGAAACCTAATTTCTTAGCAGCCGTTTCTGCAATTGCTGTGACATGTTGGTGCCAATCGAGATTTCGATCCACAGAAATGCCAACAAGTGAAAAGGACTCATTACTTTGAATAACTTGGTTGTTTATTGTGATGGGTCTAGGGCTGGTGTATCTCTTATGAGAAAGAAAGCAAGACTGTGATTTGGTGGGGTTGAATTGTACAAGATTTCTACTTCCCCAGTCTAATATTTTTTGGATTTTTTTCCATCGAAATATAATGCATGTCTGTAAGAAAATAAATTCGGGACGTAGCATGTGCGTTGTGGTAGCGAATTTTCATTAAATGCTTCAAATTTTAATAGCTGCCATTTGAGCAGCATCTTATATAATTTATTTCGACAATCACAGGTGGCCCATAAGTCGTTGGCGATACAAATTTTCTTTTTTAAATCGAACTCCCCTTATATTATTGCATTTTCTATCGAATTGTATTGCACGTTTGTTTTCGAGTTATAACAATTGTTTTGCAACTTTTCACATTTCTGGCACATATAAAAAATTTTGATACGGCGTTTTTACCAACAAAAATCGAAATCTAATGCTAATGAAGCATTCAGAGACGTTTTCGTTTATATTATTTCATGAAAAAATCGAGACGCCATGCACCAGCCGCTCTCAAATAGTGACTGAATTAAAATTAAAAAAAATCAAACTGTCCTAACTCAATTGTTTCAAATGAACAGTCTGTATTTTGTTTCAAAAGAGAAGGGCATAATAATAAATGTTTCATAAGTAATTTTTAAAAAACGTTTTCAGATTTTCGTGAAAACATTGTACATTTTTATGCAAAAACGTTTTTGTCATGAGCTGATGCATGTTCAGATACACTTCAATAAAATATAAAGACATTAGAATCAATAATTAAATAAAGTTACATATTATGTAGTTGGCTTTTTGCTTTGTTAAGGGAGGTATAATGTGCAAGAAAGGACAATATAGGATAAAACTTGTTTAGTCATTTTATACACGCTGGAGTTTGTGACGTTGAACGGGTCAGATATGAAAACCATTATTTCTCAGTTAGCCAAATACAACAAACACATGACAAATGCTTCTTCCAGTGGTATTGGAGGAGCTCCACCAATATGCCAGTGCATCTGAAAATGACTAATCGCACTCAACAAGGGCCTGGTAGTTTGTGGAGTCATTCGGAAGTGAATAAAAAAATCATGAGTTATGTACTCATCAATCCACGTTTCATAAAAAGAGAGGCATTATAAAATGGCTTGCAGGTAATACACCAAACAGTGTATATAGCTGAAGAGGCAGTATAATAATAATAATAATGCTTTATTTGTTTCATATAACATGTATACATTACCCGTAATGGGTGTGAAACTTGTCAAAATAGTAACAAATTAACAAACAAAACAAAAAATACATCAGTTCAAATAAAATAATAAATTCAAATAAAATAAAACAAAATAAAATGGACTAAAATTTGATTATCTTCCATATTTTTCCCCTTGTATTGTTTTATCAGCTAAGTACTCACCAACAGTATAGTAAGCCTTATCTTCTAATATTTTTCTCAGTTTTGTTTTGAGTGTCGAATGATTGCATTTTTTTTATTTCATTAGGCATATGATTATATATTTCTATGATGGCGCCATGTACATTTTTTTGTAAATATGTGAAGTTTTGTCTTTGGCTGTTCAGATCTTCTTTATTTCTAGTATTATGCTTGTGTGTATGTAAACACTCATTAAACAGTTCACTGTGTTTTTTATAAACATTACTGCATTCAAAATGTATATACATGTGACTGTAAGTATTTTTTCCCTTATGAAGTATGGTTTACAGCCTGCTGTTTGTTCCAAGTTCAGTATACTTCTGAGACATCTCTTCTGAAGTACAAAAATTCTGCTTACATCTGTAGATTTCCCCCAAAATATGATGCCATATTGTATTCTACTTTTTATATAGGCATGATACGCCATTATAGCTACATTTTTATTTGTTATCGTAGCCAGTGTTCTCAGTGCAAATATATATCTTGACATGTTATTGGCAATGGAGTTAATATGTTTCTGCCAGTCAAGACGATGGTCAATTTCTATTACAAGGAAGTTTGCAGACTCTGATGATTTTAATATATTTGACTTACAGGTGAGTATTAACTCCTCGTTTATTTTGTTGAAGTTAAAATGTATTAATTTGGTTTTGCCAATGTTCATTATTAAGTTGTTATTTGAAAACCATGAATTTAGGGTATTAACAGATGATTAAATTTTTCTTCTCAGTTCATCTGTAGTGTTGCTTCTGTAGATAATAGATGTATCGTCTGCAAACGATATTAATTTTTTATCTACTAATTCTGGTAAGTCATTTGTATATATAATGTATAAAAGTGGTCCTAAAATCGACCCTTGTGGGATACCTTTAATTATCTGTTCCTTTTATGATCTATATATGTTGTTATATTTCTCAAAGATGCTTTGTGATCGATTTTCCAAGTACGATTTTATCAGTGTTAGAGCTACACCTCTGATTCCATACATGCTAAGCTTTGATAATAATATATCATGTTTTACACTATCAAATGCTTTACTCAAGTTTAACCATAGTAAAGCTGTTTTTTGTGTATTTAAGGCCTCTATAATTTCTTGTAGTGCTTGATAAGTTTCTAGATTTATTTCTCCTAAAGCCATTCTGTGTATCAGAGAGTAATTTATTATTTTCTAAGTAGGAGTTTATTCTAGTGTATATTATTTTTTCAAATATTTTGCTAAATATTGGGAGAATATCAATAGGCTTGTAATTTTTTATCTGTTTTTTGTCTCCTTTCTTGTATATCGCTATTATATCTGCTGTTTTTAGTGAATTTTCATAGAAAAAATTCACTAATGGGGAGATCCCGACTTTTGAATTTTGAAAAAAATTTTGCAAATGAGCGCGAACTAGGACCCCTAGAACCCATATCCGAGGTCAGTTTCAATTTTTATATGTTTATATATACAGGGTGTAAATAAATAAGTGCGAAAAAATTCAAGTGGTGATTCCTTGTCGAAAAATAGGGGGGTCTTTCATATGAAAAAATTCAATTTGAGCATCCCTTGTTCAAATACAGCCCCTTGAAGATGGCGTCAAAAGAGCCGTTTTTAATTTTTTTTCCAAAAACGACGAAAGTTACGAAAATGCGGACTTTCTCTGCAACAGAGAGAGGACTCATTGACTATTTCCGTGATGTTCCCCTATGGTTGCAAGGGGTAGAAAAAGACACCCCTAAAATGTTTTCCTCATGAAACTTTTTTCCTGATCCACATTGTGCAATAAAAAAATTCGTTTTGGATAACTTGATTCATTTTAAACAAAAAAGCCCTCTTGTAATTTTTCCGTAAAGTCAACTGTTTTTGAGAAAAAAATTATTTATTATCAAGCACATGGTATGATTCGCATAAAATGGCATGTTATTCAAATTTGATTGTATCTATTAGGTGTCTGTCATGTTGACATTTTAGGGGTGTCTACCCCTTGCAACCATAGGGGAACATCACGGAAATAGTCAATGAGTCCTATCTCTGTTGCAGAGACAGTCCGCTCGTATTCATTTTCGTAACTTTCGTCTTTTGCAAAAAAAAATTGAAAACGGCTCTTTTGACGCCCTCTTCAAGGGGCTGTATCTGAACAAGGGATGCTAAAATTTAATTTTTTCATATGAAAGACCCCCCCTATTTTTCGACAAGGAATCACCCCTATATATATATATATATATATATATATATATATATATATATATATATATATATATATATATATATATATATATATATATATATATATATATATATATATATATATATATGTATGTATGTATCACACCGATAACTCAAAAAATAATGGGCCGATTTTGATAAAATTTGGCATGTACCTTTCTTTTGTCAATGGCTTGGATAAGTTCGTTAGTCAGGAAAATCGGACAAGGTTTTCCGGGAAAATTTTGAGTTTTCATTTGAAAAAAAAATTTTAAAAAAAATTAAGAATGTATGATAACCAAATTTGGTAGGTGGGTTTACGATATAAAAAGTAAACTATACACCAAAATTTAGATTTCTATGTTACAAGAAAAAAAAGTTATAATAAAATATAGTGTGACAGATCATTTCTATGAAAATTCACTACCATAACGCACTTGCTGCGCCCAGGCTTTTAACTTATCTGGAAAGATATCTGTAGACAGGGTTAAGTTTATTATGTGCGTTAGTGGATGCATTATTTGTTGTGCAATATTTTTAACTAAAATGACTGGGATTTGATCTTCACCTACCGTAGCAGTGTTTTTCAGTAATTTTATCGTCCTATGAACCTCTATATAGTCAGTGGGTAACATATAAATTGTTTTTTCTATTTTGTTTACATTTGAATATTCTACAACCTGTGGCAAGTTTGGACACTGGTTAACAAAAAATGTATTTACTTGATTTAAGAGTATTTTCTATATCTGCATTTTTTATTTCTAAGTTTTCTATAAGTGAACTGCTTCTTTTATTAGTATTAACATTTACACTGTCTTAAATTTCTTTAAATTTGTTCCGGGGGTGTGCGCCTCTGAACCGAAGGGTACTGGGTTCGATTCCAAGGATTCCTCTTTCACTTTTTCAGTACATACTGTAAAATTAACATTAACCGCAGTTGCGGCATTGTATTTGAGTAAGTTAAAAATCTGCACGTTCCGCCATCCAGTGGAGCTTAAGGCAGTTGGTCCCAAGCCCATGCAATGTTGGGCACATTAAAGGTCCATACCCTCCTTACAGAAAGGCAGGGGTTTGGCAAAATTTCCAGGATAGTAAGGTGAAACTGCTACCTGGCTTCAGTAATTGGCCATAGTTGCGGAAATAGGCTGACGTTATAAAGGGCAAAAAAAATCTACTATTTACACTGAATGAAACTGCCTACAAAAACAAACTTATTTAACAATAAAATGAACCCTACTACAGAAGGAATCAAACTATAAAAACTAATGACAATATATATTGGGTACATTCAAATGTAAACTATGTGGAATATGTACTTATAAAAATAATATAATCTCCCTGATTACATAATAATATAAACAAAAATAACTAATTGTACTAATAAAATTAATTAATGTAAGCAGTCGGACAGGATATCACACAATGAACAGGTGCAACGCTCGAATGCAAATGGTTTACGCCGTTCAGTGTTTCCACACTTCACAGTTCAAAATTTAATATATTCTTTTTGACCAAAATTCATTCGTGTGACAAGTTAGAAGTGCCCTTTAATTAATGACGCCATATGAACACACGTCACACAATTTGATCTTGATAAATCGAAATCAGCTATAATTGCTGGCTGTCTATCTGAGATAAAATGAGAGAATTCGTCAAAATTACCCACTATATGTTGTGATAAATATTATTTACGAATACCACTAAAGCCATACTGGTCACCTTTAACACGTTCATTGCCGATCACGCGACTTCGAGTGATCAGGTGCTGCACCAAAGTGGCCCATGACTCGACTCCGCGTTATGTATTCTCGTAATTTGATATTCATCATAGTATACTGGCCGCTGTGTAAGAGCCTCAGGCTTCAGTGTGGGCCTTCGGGGCAAAAATCAAGCTTTCGGGAAGTGGGCGTGGCCAGTGAAATCATGCGCTTGATTTTGTCGTAGCTGGTTTATAGGTTAGTAAAGCAGTGGCAGTTACAGTGTTGTTTATTCAATATTTCTCTTCTCAAATTAATTGTTTTGCACTGTTTTTGGTTTTGTTTAGTACCTAAACACCTGCATTTGCTGTTCAAAATGTGTGACCAACCAGAAACCTCCAGGGGCATAAAGAGGAAAAATGATGCTAAGTCTGAATGGATGCAGATAAAACGTCCTTTGACTACACGTGAATTAGAAGAACTTTTAGAGAATTCCGATGAAGATTTTGTTTTGACAAGTGATGATGATGAAGACTTCAAGTTTAGCGACGATAATGATCAAGATGAAGATGACACAAACTCAGAGGCAGAACGAATAGAAGACGGAGAGGCGGGGGAGCAGGAGAATTATGTGATAACAAATGACTGAATACAGAGAAACATTAGTCCAACACCGCCTTTGCCACCTCAAAATCACGATCTTTCCACAAGCGGTTCAACTACAGAGTGGAGCACTGATAGCAGCTCCATGAGAAAAATACAATTTCTTTGCGAGTGTAAACTCCTTGTAACGGTCCTCAAGATCCTATAGGTTTTTTTAATATGTTTTACGATGAGATTTACCTAAAAATGATAGTCCAGTAAACAAATACGCAGAAAAAATGAAAAATTCAAGTGAACATCGACACTTACGGATTTCAAGGTGGAAAGAGTTAATAGAAGAGTTCAAGACTTTTCTGGGTCTGGTGCTACATACTGGTACTGCAAAAATGAATCGTCTAACTGATTATTGAAAAGTTCACAGACTATATAAGTCTTGCTTCTCAAAATACGTGTCACGTAACAGCTTCTGTATTATTTTACAATGCTTACATTTCATGACTCCAGAACAAGAAGAGAACACTTCTCCACAAGTGAATAAATGTAAAAGTGTAATTGATCACCTCAATTCCACAATGAGTAAAATTTAGTACCCAGGCCACAATCTATCTTTGGATGAATCAATGGTCCCGTGGCGAGGGCGATCATTTTTCCGCCAATATATCAAAGGAAAAAGACACAAATACGGAATAAAATTATATGTACTTGCAGAGCCAGACGGTCTGATTTTGAATGTGCATATATTCACTAGCACGGAAGATGAAACAGCAGGACAAGGCCACACTGACAAAATTGTAGAGAAGTTATTGGAGGACAAACTAGATGCTGGACATTCCATATAATTTTTATAATTCGTCCACACTAGCAAGCAAATTACTGAATCGACGAACCTATTGTACTGGTACGCTAAATAAAAAACACAAAGACCACCCCAAAGCAACTATTTCTAAAAAATTGAAGAAAGGTGTGAACATATCTCGATTTCGAAATGGAGTTCACATCGGGAAATGGAGAGATAAGAGAGATAAATTACATATCTACCGAGTTTGTTGATGAAATGCAAGAGGTTACCAGCAGGAGAGGAACTAAGACCTTCAAACCACTGGCTATAGTGCGCTATAATGAAAATATGTCAGGAGTCGATCTTCAGGATCAAATGATCTCATATTACCCATGTGAAAGAAAGACACTGCGCTGGTACTTAAAATTTTTCATTCACACTCTGATGATGAGTTTGGTAAATGCACGTGTTTTGTACAAATTTTCTGGAGAACCCAAAATTTCATTATACGACTTCAGGGAGAGAGTTATTGAACATTTGTTACCCGAACATGAAGGACCGACGGAAAAAAGTCAGCAGGGGCAGAAAGAACACAAGATTACCAAAATAGCCAAATGTACAGAGTGCACAATGAAAAGAGGGGGCGAGAGAAAAGTAAATGCTACCTCTAGAAAACATTGCAGAAACTGTTACCGAAATAAATAAAAAAGAGTGCAAACTACAATGGAGTGCAAAGAGTGTCCCGATAGCCCACATAGGGTAACGGCACCGGTAATTGCCAGCGTACCAGTAATTGCCACTTAACAATCATAATCCCAATAATACAGTTTCCTATTTACAAATTACAAATATTGTGCCACCTATATGTTGGGTGATGTATTTGCTACCATTTGTATGTATGAGCAACTCTAGGAGATGGCAGCACTTGCGAGGCGGCCATTGAAATGTTTCAATGTGGCTACATGAGTGGTAGAGAAGAGATTTGTTACCATTTGCGTTAAGAAGCTTAGTGTATTTTTTTGGAAATATTGAATGTGATTTCGTGAAATCTGCACTTTTTATGTGAAAATATACATAACAGGTAATTGTTTGTAAATAATATATGAGTATTTTACTTGTTCTAAAGTTATTTTATGGTTTAGAGGGGGTGGCAATTACTGGAGCATATTATTTTCTTTAACCCAGTAATTGTCATTAATGGCAATTACTGGAGTATAGTAAGATAATCGAACACAAGCTTAATTACAATTAGATTTTATTGTTTGTAGCCTTAACTATATTTGATATAAAACTGAATCAAATTTCTTTAAAAAATCTAGTAATTGCCACTTAATGACAACTACTGGTTTAATTCAATGGCAATTATTGGCACAGGTAAAACAATGGAAAGGGCGAAAAAACCATTTTTTCGATATTCAGAAGAAAGTATGGAGGCCGCCATAACTGCCTGTCGCAGTGGTATGCCGTTTTCAACTGCTGCAAAACAGTTTGGGGTTCCGAGAAACACGCTAAAAAACAAAGTAAAAGGAAAAACGCCAGTGGAGCGCAGAATGGGTCCACCTGCAGTTTTATCCAAAAATGAAGAGAACGCACTTGTGCAATGGATAATTGAAATTTCAAACAGAGGGTTTTCGCCTCAGAAAGATGATCTTCTGATAACCGTACAGAAAATTATGAAAAATTCTAATCGACTAAATCCATTCATAAATGACAAACCCGGCAGGAAATGGTTAGCGGCGTTCTTCAAAAGAAACCCAACAATATCTGTCAGAGTACCTGAAACTTTGACCTCCACAAGAGCTTCGGTAACAGAAGAAATACTGAGAAACTGGTTTAAAGAAGTACTTACCTTCTTGGAATCTGAAAATCAAACCGACATTTTTAATTACCCAGAGCGCATATTCAACTCTGATGAATCTGCCTTTCAGATATGCCCTAAGTCAAATAAGGTTATTGGTCCGCGAGGCGAAAAAAAAACAATGAAATAGCAAAGGGCTTAGATAAAGAATAAATAACGGTAGCTATCACAGTTAGCGCTAATGGTACCTTATTACCACCATTTCTTTTATTTTCATACACACGACTACCTGGGCCGTTAGTATCTAATGTTCCAAATGAATGGGCCATTGGTAAGAGCGAGAAGGGATGGATGACCGGCGAATCGTTTTACGAATATGTGGCCAACGTGTTCCATCCTTGGCTTGTGAAAAATAGAATAACATTCCCTGTGATTCTGTTCATTGACGGACACAAGTCACACTTAAGTTTACACTTAAGCAACTTTTGCGAAAAGAATAAAATTATATTGGTGGCGTTATATCCTAATGCCACTCATATAATACAACCTTGCGACGTCTCTGTCTTTAAACCTCTAAAGGATCAGTGGAAAAAACTGTACACCAATGGAGACTAGATAGAAATATTGAAGTTTTAAACAAAACAAAATTTCCATTGATGTTTAATGATGCCCTAAAAGGAGTAACAGCAGAGTGCACCATTAATGGCTTCAGAAAATGCGGGCTGTATCCTTGGTAGCCTGATGCTGTCGACTACTCTAGATGCGTTAAGGATAGACAACTGGTTTCGACAACTGCGAATCAATCTGTGTCTGCTTCAGGAAAAAGGACGTCACATTTAAAATATCTGGAAACATTTATTCCCAGTGACACTCTTAATCTATTTAAGAAATGCAGCCTCAATGAAACCTGTAATGGGGAAGAAAAATGGTTGGAACTGTTTAAGGTTTGGCAGAAGATTAAGAAGAATCATGATTTAAAAGATAATTCAGCAATAAGCAAGAACGAAAATATACCACCAGTAAATAAACTAAATCTAACAAGAAAAGAAATACCCCCCCAAAACATTAGGGAATTTAATGACATAAATTTATCAGGTCCTTCCACAGCTCATCAATTTACGACAGCAAAAACGCCTCCCAGAAATTCAACAGATTCGTCCATGTTTAATATGCCCCTAGAAGAAACATTAAGCCATCCAACAACAGAAATACCATCAAAGAGAATTCAAGATGCGAATTTATCAGATCATTTTAAAGACGATACGCCCCCAGGAACTACTAATTTCGAAGTCCCCAGAACTTCTGATGTGCCGATACGTTCTAATAACCGTTCTCCGATTTTAATGAACGACAGTTCAAACTCAAGTGTTAAAACACCTTTTAAAAGAGCTTTAATACGGCCAGAAAAAAAAGAAAATACGTCGCTTAAACGAAAAAGGAACATTGAGAAAACTCCATCTGTAGTTACTTCAAAAGAATGGAAAAAAATTATGACACAAAAAGGAGAAAAGAAAAAAAGAGAGGAGAGAGAAAAGGAAGAGAGCAAGATATGAGAAAAAACAAATAAAACTACAGGAAATACAAAAGAAAAAACAAGGTTTACTAGAGAGAAGAAAGAAACGTGTAGTTGAAGAGAGTGAGACGGACGATAGTGAAGAGTCAGTTATATATGCAGATAGCACATCTTCAGGTTCTGAAGATTTTTCAGATATGATACAAACAATTACGAGTAATAAGGAAAGGGCATCTGATCACTTGAATACTGATCAGGAGGTAACATTGCTTCCCGAGCATTATTATGCTGTATACTACGATGAACAATACTTCATCGGAAGGATTATTAATATTGATAATGAACAATCTAAAGCAACCATAAAGTTCCTAAAAGAAATAACAGAGAACTCATTTCTTTGGCCTGTTAAGAATGATGTCGACGAAGTTCACTTATACCGTATATTTTTTGGACCAGAGGATTTAATTGGCAATAACCCATTTTCAATAAATAATAACATAATAAAAAAAAATAAAACAGCTTATAGGGCTTTTAAATCAAAATGTAAATTTTTTAGTTTATGTACTCATCTAGTATTTATAATCTAAAGACAAAATAAAACTGTTGCATTCGTACATTCTTTTTATTTCAAAGTTCTTATAGTGAAAATAGATGGTAAAAACATAGAAATAAATATGGGCAATTCCTGGTGCATAAAGTGGTAACTACTGGGATTTTTTAATTTGAATAATGGCAATTACAGGTACTTGGAAGGAAAGTGGGGAAAAAATTAAATATGGTTTAGTAAATATCTTTATTGCAATTATGACAGTAGAGATACATTTGTAAACCCTCAACAAACACATGGTTTTTTTGTTCAATCGCAAATAATTGTTTTTAATTTTCTTCTAGCCTATTTTATGCAAACAAGTCTTTATAATGGCATTTACTGGTGCAGTTACCCTATGTGTTTGGATTGTTTTTTTGAATTACATACATGTGTCAAAAAATAGTAAGTTGGATTATTCCATTCTTTTGATGTAGAAGGGAAGAAGGTTTTTTAGTTTCGTGTTCGAATGTTTTGGTTTTATTTTTTATTATTACACACACTTTTTTTTAACTTTATTTATTCGACTTAAGAGTTGACTGTTTGATTTGCTGGTTTGAACTTGTTTTCAATTGATTTAAATAAAAATCATTTCAATTCATTGTGTTATTGATTTATTTACTTCTATATAATCAAGTGGTTGCTAAAGTTGTAAGATAGGTTGAGAGAAGTTTATCACTCAACGTTGCGTGATGAGCCACCAGAGTAAAATATACACTGCTCATGACCCATCATGTGACGTTGCGTAATAAATAATAATAATAAAAAGCCTAGTCATATTAAACAAAAATTATCAAATGTTTAGCGAGGCATTTGGTACCCAAATACGCTACCTGCATAAGAAAGAACATATTGGCCACACGGTAAAATCCCAACTTTTGAAGTGGGCAATGAACATGTTAACCACTTAATGGGCGGGCCCGTATCTCACACGGGCTAGGGATGCTTTTGCGCCAGCCCGTATCCGAGCCGGGCGTGATTCACTGGTAAATTTGCACCAGCCCGTACCAGAGACGGGGTTACTATTTAAATTTGGTTATGATTTGAATATAACGTACCTTATACGTGCAAGTCATTCTACTTTCTGTAACATCAGATGTTTCTTTCATACATCTACCGAAACACAGAGGTCTCCATCATGCAATTTATTGCATGGCTACTGAAATATAGTGTTCAGAATCTTGAAGTTTGCCATATATTTTAATGACTAGCGGACAAACAGATACCTACTTTAAATTTTAAGTATTTTCATTGTTGAAAGAGTGATTTTTCTGTGGCTTGCACTTCTATTAGTCAATGTTCCATGGTTGAAAATACATAATACATTGAGTACAGTTCTTCCACGTGTGTACTGCATTTGTTTTGTTTTTATTTCACATTTCGCTTTTGTTTCACATTCTTGAAGTCAATTAGTGTTAGTGTGTGTGTTAGATTGTCAAATTTTTTCAAGAGAAGAATAGCAAAATGGTAAGTCAGAACAATACCTATATGTATAAAGTGACTATGCATGTTGTTAATTTCTCAACAGGAGAGGTTAGATGTTCAAAATGATAACGAGAGTGACTCAGATTTTGAATATGAAAATTTATCTGAAAGTGGAGAGTCAGGGTCAGAAGATTATAGTAGTGAAGAAACAAGCAGCGATGACGAAAATATTTTGGATGCAGCACGAGAGTGGTTTCCAATAAGTGTATCTCAACCGTCTCCTGCCCCACCGAGATTTCCATTTACCGGAACTCCTGGACCAACCGCTGATTATAGTCACCTGGATATTCTTGGATATTTCCAACTAATATTTGATGATAATCTAGCTAGAATGATTGTTACGGAGACAAATAATTATGCAGAGCAAACACTAGGCAACAATTGGCAACAAAAATGGACACCACTCTCTTTGGATGAATTTTATATTTTTCTGGCTATCAATATGCTTCAAGGTGTAGTGAAGAAACCCACAGAAAGAATGTATTGGTCAACCTCACCACTTCTAGAGTCCCCAATGTTCCCCAAACTTCTATCTTTGAAACGATATTTGGCCATAAAAAGATATTTACATTTTTCTGACAACCAAAAATACAACCCTGAAACTCACCCAAATCCAAAACTTAATAAAATCTGGCCAGTTTTTGATTATATAAATAACAAGTTCTCTAGTGTATACAAACCCGAACGTGATATATCTGTGGACGAAAGCCTTATGCTATATAAAGGCAGGCTGGGGTGGGTCCAATACTTGCCACTCAAAACATCACATTTTGGAATAAAGTTTTACTTACTTTGTGAAGCAAAATCCGGCTATCTCTATTCTAGCATAATTTATACAGGGAAGGGAACTTTCATCAATGACAAATATAGTGAATGGCCTATTTCTACGCAAGTGGTATTAGCACTGATTGATCCTTTGTTAGATCAGGGATATTGTGTAACAACAGACAACTTTTACACCTCACCTCAGCTGTCTGATTTCCTGATAAAACATAGAACCGATATTTATGGCACATTGAGAATAACACGAAAAGATATTCCATCAGATTTTCGAATGAAAAAACTAAAAAAAGGTGAACTTGTAGCTTTTCTGAGAGGGAAAGTAATGCTACTCAAAAATGGAAAGACAAAAAAGATGTTTGTTTACTTTCGACTGTTCACAGCACACATCAAGTACCCACAAACAAGAGAGATAGAGAAAGTAATACAATTCTCAAACCAAAGATTGTCACGGACTACAACGACACTATGGGGGGTGTGGATCGTTTAGATCAGCACCTACATGATTACCCCAGTACCAAAAAAAGAGGTAAAAAATATTACAAGAAGATATTCTTTCATCTACTGGACCACGTGATCTGGAATTCATTCATTTTATATGGAAAGAGTGGAGGAAGTAAAACTCATTTAGATTTTAGACTGGGACTAATAGAGCAGCTTATCTCAAAATATCACAGCCCTATAATAGCAAAACAGAAAGGATGACCCAAATTACCGGGGCCCCTAAGGTTAACGGAGAGACATTTTCCGGACTTCATACCGCCAACTGAAAAAAAGTCCAATCCATCGAGATGCTGCGCTGTTTGCTGCAGTAAAAGGGATGTAAAAGGAAAACGAGTCAGGAAGGAAACTAGGTATTACTGCAAAGACTGCGATGTTGGCTTATGTGTGATACCTTGTTTCAAAATTTATCATACACAAAATAGTTATTAGAGTATTGTAAATATATATTGTAACATTTATTACTATTATATTATACATACATAATCGCCTTTATTTCCTTTATTTATCTCACAATAGTATAGTGCTTTGGTGTACAACACTAGAATAATGAGAAAAAATGTTGGTTTGGTAAGCAGCGTTATAATTATAATTTAGCGTCTGATAACAAGCCCCCAGTAAAAAAAGATTGTACTCCATTGGAAAGTTATTCCAAACCATAATACTTGTCATAAATAAAAAATATAAATATGAATAAATAAAACTAAAAACTTAAGAAAAAAAAAAAATATATACCCAGCATAAAAAACCATGCACGCCACTGGTTGCAACAAAAATTGGAATTGGTAATATGCAGATACCTAATCCAATCGAAGTGAAATAGTTTATAAATGGTATGATTATTACATTATACCCCTTTGATAAAATATCGTATGCCACTGAGAACATTCAAAATGATGGGGAAAATATATGCGTAATAAGATACATAGTTAGATAACATATTTTTTTTATATAAATATATAAAAATAAATGATTACTTTCGCCAATGAAAAAATATAAACACAAATAAATATAGTAACTTAATAATAGCATAAAAGACCCATGCACGCCACTGGTAGCAACAAAAATTTGAATTTGTATTATGCAGTTATTTAATCCAATTAAAGTGAAATAGTTTCTAAATATTATTATTATCTATTAAAAGGCCCCCTTTGATAAAATATCGTGGTACGCCACTGAGAACATGGAAAATACATGGGTAATAAGATTACATAGTTAGAAAAAATGATTCTTTTTTGACAGAAATATACAAAAATAAATGATTACTTTCGTGAAGAAATTTGCATATTAAATGTGCGTTAAGGGGTTAAAAGGACTTTTTGGTATGCTTCATTATTACATGTTGTGATAAATACTTCTTAAGGGCAGCACTATAATTACACTGATCACATTTATAAGGTTTCTCTTTAGAGTGCTTTACCTTTATATGTTCCAAAAGAACATACTTATGACTACCACTATAATCACATTGAATACATTTATACGGTTTTTCTTTTGAGTGTTTTACCTTTATATGTTGTGATAAATAACATGTAAGGGCAGCACTATAGTTACATTCATCACATTTATAAGGTTTTTCCTTAGAGTGTTTCACCATTTTATGTTGTAATAAATGACAATTACGGTCTGAACTATAATCACACTGATCACATTTAAAAGGTCTTTCTTTCAGCTGCTGTGCTTTAGGTCCACATTTAATTTTTGTGTGTTTTAATATTATATGTTGGGATAAATTTGTCTTAATGGCATTACTATAGTCACACATATCATGTTTAAATGGTCTTTCTTCAGTGTGTTTCAGCATTACATGTACTGATAAATAATCCTTATAAGCAGTACCAAAGTCACACTGATCACATTTGAAAGGCTTTTCTTTACTGTGCCTTCTCACAATGTGTGTTGTTAAAGCATTCTTGCCTACAGTACTAAAATCACACTGATCACATTTAAATGGTCTTTCTTCAGTATGCCTCAACATTACATGGCGTCTTAAATCATTCTTGAAGTGGGTACAATGATCACACTGATTACATTTAAAAGGCTTTTCTGCAGTGTGTCTTGACAATATGTGTGGTACTAAATTAAACTTTTTCGCAGTACGATAATCACACTGATTACATTTAAAAGGCTTTTCTTTAGTGTGTTTTGCCATTATGTGTTGTGGTAAACTTCTCTTATTATCAGTACTAAAATCACATTGATAACATTTAAATAATTTTTCTCCAGTGTATTTTGACTTTACTTGTGATAAGCTGCTTATCCTGTCAGCTCTGTGATCACCTCTGTTGGACTTTTTGTTGGCTTTGTTCAATTTTGGTCGTTGAATTTTCACAAATACATCTTTTACGTCAACAATATCATGATTACCAAGACCTGTGCATCCATGATCTAATATTTCAATTTTAAAATCTATGTTTGTTTCACTTTTAACAAAAATATTGCCAGTGTTTCCATAATTAACCTGCCCGTCTGAAACAGCTTCGGAACCCTCAGATCTCTCTTGGCGTACACCACCTATTAAATTCACATTACATTGAAAGTCATGTTTTGAGTCTACTGAACACACTTCTTCAATTTTCTCCACTTTGACTGTAAAAGGTGGGCACTCTGTATTGTGTTTAAGTTCTACGCTATGTTTGTTTTCAGAGTTTTCTTGTTTAATTACTAAACCTTGTTGAATATCAAAGCCGTTTACGAAAATGTCATCCCTGTAGTCACAGTCATTTCTATGATCTGTTTCATAGTTGCAATCACAAACCTGGCTTTCTTTTTTCACACTCATGGTTAACTTTATTATTATGTTTAAGACAATAATCATTCAGGACTTCTAAAACAAATATTTGGAAAATTACCTCACTGTAACTACTCATGATACAAATAACGAGAGATATGATATTCCGACTGCCTATTTTTAGACCTGTCACGCGCATGGTGTCAAGTGGTGAGTCCAATGCAACAATAATATGCTGTCGTACAGTGAGGTTTGACGTTTCATCACAACCTCTTAACAAATTACGTATTTTACTAATATTTAAGTGCATACAGTTGGAAGTAATAAAAATAAAAAAGGTTAAAATTAATGCTGTGATCTATATTATTTAAAAAAGACAATATAGGCGTAACTTCAACCGCATTAAACTGACGTATAGAAACTTTTTGATTAAGAATGACTTTGTTTTAAGTGTGTAGTTGGACATCTATAACGTTACTCACCGCGTGACGTCAGAGGAGGGGGCGGGGCATATGCGCAATATCATATCTCTTCTAAGTCATTATATCATGGTAACTACTAGCCCTAACCAATGAACTGTATACTAACTGGAACGGACCCGATCGTACAAAGCAGTTTGAATAATTGAGGCAGGGGCAACAGATAAAGAACGATATATAGTGGTAGTATTCCTTTCTTTGTCGCACTCGCAAGAACGAATTGGGTATTGTTATAAAATAATCGGCGGTTACGTTATAGATTTTATTTTTTCTCTTGGTTTATGGACGTTATACCTACGCCGTTATTTGTGCTTGTGGTTTGCTATGTAGTTCGATTCATTAAAAAGAGTGTTAAAGTGTGTTCTAGTATATTTTGTTGGCATTATTTTAACTGTTGTTTGACAACCAATTTGTGTGAAGCATTTGCAGTGCAGTGGAAAATAAAAAAAGTAATCAACCAAACATGGTACTTCATTGTGTTGCTTATAATTGTTCTAATTTACATGATAAGAGGGATGCCACGTCTTTCCACAGGTAATTAGAATTACGTATTATGTTTTTAGGGTGGCTTTAAACTGATTTAACCTCACATTGCCTCTATGAAATAGCCATAGCCTAAAAAGCAAACAAGAATTTAGACTTTATCCTTTATTAATGGGTTGCTTTTATTACATAAATATTATATAAGGTTTCAATAACTATTGTTTCAGGTTTCCATTCAAACGCCCTGAGATTCTCGAACTTTGGGTCAAAGCAATTCGAAGAGAAAACTGGGTTCCATCAAAAACTAGCAGACTTTGTAGTGTACATTTTCTACCACGAGATTATTTGGAAAAACCAGGATCCGCAGCAAAAATTCTAAAACCTGATGCAGTACCAAGTATATTTTCGTTCCCAAAACATTTAATGAAAAATGTAACTTTGCCGAGAAGGACAATTGTCAAACATGTAAAGGTAAGTACTACATTTTAGGTTTAATATCATTTGAATTATATTTTGATGGTCAAAAACTAAACCAATTTATTTTAGGAACTGGAAACACCTATTTCTATGGATGTTGATTTTCCGTCTACATCAGATGAGGGATATACAAAAAAATTTATTGATACTGGAACACAGACCAATGCAGAAAATATTGTACCGTTGCTAAGACGAAAAGTAAAATCTTTGAAGCAAAAAATGCACAGAAGAGATCTGAAGATATCTACCATGAAAGATGTCATTAGAGAAATCAAAATTAGTGGACATAGCAATGACTCTTTGAACACTGTTCTACAAAATTATTTTGAGGGTAACTTTAACATTAGTTTACTGTATGATAGTTCCCATTTTAATGTCTTTATTTAATTTAGGTTTGCCGTTAGAACTGGTTTTACTTCAAAAGAAAGAACAAGAGGACACTGCGACTGGACAAAGAAGATACTCTGATGTAATGAAGCAGTTTGCTCATACCTTATACTTTTACTCCCCCAAAGCATATGCATTTTTACGAAAACATTTTGTCTTGCCCAATGGCCGCACTATTCGTAAATGGTTATCCAGCGTGCGCTGTGAACCAGGAGTTTTAGCTGAGGTTCTAAATTTTTTGAAAGAGGAAGTTGAAACAAAACAAAATTTAAAAAATTGTTGTTTGATAGTAGATTCTATGGCTATTCGCAAACAAACACTGTGGGATAATCAGAGTGGTAAATACACAGGAAATGTTAACTATGGGGGTATTATTGATGTAGATTTTCAAATGTCTGCATCTGAAGCTTTATTTTTTCAGATTGTTAGCTACACGGGTCATTTTAAATGCCCAGTGGCTTACTTTCTTATAAATAAGGTAGATGCGAATTTGCAAGCCCAGTTAATAATTGCTACAATAAAAAGTTTATTCGACATTGGTATAAATATCAGGTCAATTACATCAGATGGGGCTTCGACAAATATTGCAACATATAATACGCTGGGATGTAATTTAAATTTGGATGATTTGGTTCCTTACTTTCCTCATCCCAGTAAACCGACAATTAATGTGTATTGCATGTTGGATATATGTCACATGTTAAAATTAATGAGGAATGCACTGGCAGAAAAAAATTTAGAGTCGCCTTCAGGCAGTATTAGCTGGAAATATATAAAAGCTTTAGATGCGCTACAGGAAAAAGAACAATTAAAGCTAGCTAATTCCCTTTCATCCCAACATATCAATTTTAAAAATAAAATAATGAACGTTAGATTGGCTGCACAGACTATAAGTAGTGGAGTTGCTGATGCACTTGAGTATTTAGATCATTGTGGTATCAGTGACTTTCAACATAGTACTGCAACAGTAGAGTTTTTAAGAAAAGGTGATAAAATTTTTGATATTCTGAATTGCAGGAATCCTTATGGCAAGGGATACAAAGCGCCAATAAAACCAAACACTTTAAATTATTTTGAAGAAATATTTTTAGACGCAATTAATTATTTCCAGTCATTGAAAATTGATGGGAATCCTGTTACCAAGCATGCTAGAAAAACATTTGCAATCGGTTTTATTCTCACAATGAAAAGTACTTTGGGATAGAAAATCCATTGCAATATTTTCTAACTTACAAGTGTTCCCAAGATCACTTAGAAATATTTTTTTCTGCTATAAGGTCACGTGGTGTGTGGAATAACAATCCAAATACTCAACAGTTAAAATGGGCGTTAAGACAATTGCTCTTTAAAAACTCTGTAACAGGCAGTGTAACTGCGAATTGTATGCTTTTTGAAAATCTCTCTACACCAGCTTTTGAATTTAGGTCAGAAAATAGGCAAAAAAAGGAGATAACAGAGAACGATATTGACATTGAAAAAATAGCAACCTATATTAATTATCTTGATAATAAAAACCTGACCGATGTACAAGAAAATGTAATTTTTTATATTTCCGGATATCTAGTACGGAACCTAATTAAAAATACTTTGTGCAATGATTGTATAAATATCTTACTTTTTAATGATTCTAACACAGTATCATCAGATCACAGTTACAATGCGCCTACGGAGTCCTTTACATTTTTTACAAGTTTTATTACTCGTGGTGGGTTAGTATATGCCTCAGATATTATTTTTCGAATCGTTAGCTTCTGTGAAAAGCAATTTCGAGTATTTTTAGATATTGATAATATTTATACTACAAAAACAAATATAAAACAACTGCTTATTAATACAGCAATTCATCATTTTTCTTCCAAGATCCACCTTTTTAAACCACCACATCCAGTAGTTCAGGAGTTGTTTAGCGAAGAATGTCATGAAATTCAAATAATTAGAAAAGTTATTGAAGTTTTTTTAAAAGTCCGAATGCATCACCATTCTAGGTTAATTAATCTTAAGATTCATGGAAGCGCTGCAACTGTGAGACAGAAGATGACCAAACTCATTTTATTTAAGAATTGTTAAGTGTAGAATATGCCGATAAAAATATAGGTAACTGTATCTGTATTTTTGTATTTTAATAAATTTATATATGATATGTTTGTTTTTTTTTTCTACTACTTTGTTGGAAGTTTAAAATACAACTACGTGAGTGCGTAAAGTAAATTTTTTATGCACATACTGCATAAAGTAAATTATTTTTGCACCACATGAAAAAACTATGGTTTGTCTTGTTCTTTTTGCAATACAATAAAGTTAAAGGTAAAAAATATGTTGTATAACACTTAAAATTAACAGATATTTTATTTAAATAATCTTTTTGGGTCTATTCCACTATTTTATAGACAAAATAAGTAAAATATCCTTGAATATTTCTTAATTCAAATCTAGTGGGTATCTAACATGTACAAGATAGAAAAGGATGGGGATACTACCACACTGCTGGTTGCCTACATTTTACATTTGCCTCACTTTGCACGATTTATGGGTCCGTTCCAGTTACAGAGTATATAGTTCACTGGCCCTAACACAGTTCCACATATAATATTGTCACTGTCACTGTCACAGCCTTTGACTATATATATCAGAGAATAGACTGGGCACTGGGCACACACCCGAATTGTTTGAAGCCAACATTCAAGGGACTCTATGTTTACATCGGTCCTCTTCTCTGATTGGGTGGTTGGCTCAAGCATTGCCGCTATGTGATAATTCATCCTTAAATCGCCGAATATGATGACAAGTTGATAATGATAAATGTATTACTTTTCTGTTACTTAAGACATTACACTTACATTAGGGCTTATTTATGAATGTGAATATTTACTAACGTTATATTACTTGGTTTCTCCCTTCTTTATGTAAATATAACCAGGAAACTCAATTTAAAATCTTTATCTTGCTGCATGTGAAGTGTCTATATTTGTATTAATCGACAACTGTGGCTTGTATTTGTCTGTGAATAGTATGCAAGTATACTGAGATTTTTTTTGGTGTTACCTTGATTTGCAATAAAGGTTTTGAGTTTTGTTTTTGCAAAATGATGAAAAAGTATATTGCTTGTAGAAGATTACCTGGGGATGTGGCAACGATGTCTCTGCATGCGTAAGGACATTGCTGTTTGCGATTTTCAGTGGCGGCACGTCAGTTTGGCGCTATTTTTAGGTTTCCATCTACTAAAGAAACGAGATAAACATGGTGCGCTGCCTTAAATATAAAATCGGATACGCTGCCGAAATATTCTTATTTATGTTCACAGCATTTTGATAAAAACTTTTATTATTTACCCAAGTGGAAGAAGGGTATTAAAAACGCAGCGTCTCCATCAGTTTTAAGTTCTCCAGTGCCTTCTACTTCTGGCATGAATGCTCATGCGAAAAGAAGGTAAAGAATTATTCTTAGCTTCCTATTTCATAAACCTTTATTATTGTTAAAATTAATAAATTACCCGATAAAAATTGCAGTCATAGTTTTTAAATCATCGTTATCATCAACTCTCACTGCCTTGGAACTATCATGTTCAACAGCTGCGGCACTTGGCAGTCCTCCTGAATTAACACCAAAAGCTAACATTACTCCAGGTCAAAAGTAAGTTAATATGCCTGGACTTAGAATTGAGGGAAAAATACTAAAAACCATTATTTAAAATTATACTCCGTTCACTAAAACTTATCAAATATCGTCCATTTTTTAGGAAAAAACTTCGTTATTTTGTAGATATTTCCAGTTTATCAGGAACTCCAAAAACATCTTTAAAAAAATGGTCTATTGCTAAACGAGCAATAAAAAAACAAAAGAGGAAAATAAATATATTGCGCCAACAGAAAGGGCGTCTTAAGAGTTTGTCACCAGAAATCGCTGATTGAGCATTTTAAAAGTCGTATTGCTTTTACGGAAAATACAAACACTTTTGAGTGTTATTGAATTTATATCATTGCTTGTAATATTTTAGGCCTCTTTACCCACACAAATAGATCTGATTAAACAGCTTTTAAAATGTCCACAACGGAACTATTCACCAGACATCGTTTGCTATTACCCTAAATTTTTATTTAAACAAAGCTTATAATTACGTTCGAGAAAAATTTATCAAATCTTTGCCACATCCTCGAAGAATTTCTAAATTGTTCCTGGATTCTGCAAAGAAGGATTAGCGGTTTTGGATTCAAAAAGACGAGAAGCAGCTGAAAAAGGTCGCAAAATACGTTTTTAAATACCTAGTCATCGACGAGATGTTCATAAGACGTTAAGTTGAGTGCACAGAAAAAAAGATTTGTGGTAACGTATATATTGGCGTGGATATGAATACTTCAAACGAGCTTCCAGTGGCTAAAGAAGTTTTGCTTTTCTTATTAGTTGCTTTAAATGGCCACTGGAAAGTTTCAGTGGGTTATTTCTTCCTAGCTGGCATTTCTCGTGAAGAAAAAGCAAGCATATTATTTAATCGGGCTTTAAGTTTTATCCATCAAGCGAGAATAGCCGTTACTTCCGTAAGTTTTGATGGAGCAGCTGCAAATATAAGCATGATTAAATGTTTGGGAGCAAATTTAGATACATTTATTCAAGAAGGTTTAAAGGCTTATTTGCCGCATCCTGTAACCAATGAAAATGTATATATTTTCCTAGATGCTTGCCACATGATGAAATTAATAAGAAATTGTCCGGCAAGTTGTAGATCTATAAAACATGGCGGCAGACAAATCAGGTGGTCATTTCTAGAAAAACTGGTAGAGCTGCAAGGTTTTTTTCTTATTTTTTTTCTTAAATTTTTGTTGAAAATACTTTTTACTGAATTTGCATAGAAAAAAATCGCTTGTGACGAGATCACAACATTACAACATCGAGACTTTCGAACATTTTATTCGAGAAATCATTTCTATAAAAATTCACTACCATAACGCACTTGCTGCGTCCAGACTCTTTAGTTAATAATATACTTAAATAATGTATAGGTAGTTAAACATCTTTTCAATTTTATTTTATTATTTTAATCGTATTTATGAAAATATCAATCCTAATTCTCGAGACGCCTATGGTGTCGAGGACCGTGTAAACAAACATTTTATTCAATGTTGATTTCAAACATTACAACGCATCGCATTGGGTGATGCCTGATCTATCCGTAGGTAGATAGTCAAAGGTCACAGCACAGCGAAAACTCTGGAATGACATTTCTAGAATAGACCAGAAGTGACAGGTGTAGAATAGCATAGAATAGTGTAGAACGTCTAGAATCTCTATAGACAGTATAAATAGACAAGTGGTGCGCAGAGTAAGTTAGTTCAGTATTAAGTCGGTGTGGTGAAGAAGTGATCATAGAGTATTAAGCGAGTCAGCAGTAAGTGTTGCTGTTTAAGAAGGGATCATAGAAGGCGAATAGTGGAATATAATTCTAAGGACATTTAATAATAGAGAGAAACATTTTAGTTGATACTGGTGTTGGCAAATAGTTGCTTATAATAAATTAGTAGTTTGAAAAGCTGTGTTTTTTTAATCAACAAATCCAGAATCCCGTAGAACGTAACAACTGGTGTCAGAAGTGGGGTTTTCAAGCTGCTAGCAAAAATATTTTCCAGAATATTCGTTGAACAACGTGAAAATTTCTAGAATCTGGAAGATCAGTGTCAGCAGGAAGTCATAACTGGGTGTGATTTTTAAAACAGAATAAACTGTGTACCAGCTTTAAGTACGTCTATGCCTAAGACACGTAGAGCAACAGCCAATATGGACGCCTAGCTATTGCATTGATTAAATACATGAAAGAAGAGGCCAGAAGAAGAGACGAAGAAACCAAAGAAGAAATGAGAAAAAGAGATGAAGAAGCCAGAAAAAAATATGAAGAAGCAAGAAAAAGAGACGAAGAAGCTAAAGAAGAAGCCAGAAAAGGAGATGAAGAAGCTAGAAAAATAGATGAAGAAGCCAAAGAAGAAATGACAAAAGAGACGGAGAAATAAGAGAGGAACTGAGAAAAAGGGACGAAGAAACAAAGGAAGAAACTAGAAGAAGAGATGAATAAACAAAGAAAATTATACGAGAACAGGCCAGCAGAATTGAGAATATTACTTTGTGTCGACGTACGTATGAAGCAGGTAAAAGACGACATCTTCCAGCAAGTAGAAAGCAGGGTAAGGGGTATCAACGACGATGTATATGACAAGCTGACGAATATACAAGAGGAAGTGCATCAGAAAATATAATCGCTAGAAAATAAGTGCGAAACCCTAGCCAAAGGAAACATCAGGCTCGAAGATTGCCCGGTCGTAAGAATTAAGGTCCCCACATTTGATGGCGCAGTCCCATGGTGTATTTATCTACGCCAGTTCGAAGCTGCTACAGCAAATGGTTGGGGCGAGAGAGAGAAAGCGACCTCGTCAATAGTAGCTCTCAGAGGAGATGCCCTCGACGTGCTTCAAGGAATTCCCAGGGAGGAACAGAACAGTTTCGACAGCATTCGGTATTACCTAGAAATGAGATTTGGTGACCAGCATCTACAACAGCTGTATTAAACTCAGCCAAAAAGTCGCTGTCAGAAATCAGGCGAAAGTGTGCAGCAATTCGAAGCCGACGTTGCCAAACTAACCCGATCAACTTACCCCGCAGCTCCGGTGAAGTTTTTAAACCAGCTGTCGCTGCAAACATTCATTGACGGCATCAGGGATACCGACACTCAACAGGCACTGAGGATGGCGAGACATAAAAACTTGAACGATGCTTTGGCACATTCGCTAGAATTTGAAGCTGCCAAGCAAGCTTCTAAAGGCAACGTGAGAGTTCGCAGTCTCCACGTCCCGGGAGAAGAAAATAAAACTGAGTCATCCACGGTCATGCAGTTACTACAGAAGATAGTAGAACAGACTAAGCCCACGGCTCATAAAGAGCCAACGCAAGCCCGTCGTGCTAGTGCCATACGCTGTTGGAACTGTGACAAGGTTGGGCACATAAGAAATGAATGCAGAGATCCAATATCAACATCAACTAACGTATAGGAAAACTAAATGCAGCTAGCTTTATGGGGCGAGAGCTGGCTGCCCACCACAATGCCCCGAAGTCGACAACTGTTTCACTGGTCAACAATTCTGGCAACACGCTCGTCGTAGACGGATACATCAGCGACAGGAAGACTCAAATAATTGTAGACACCGGCACATCCAGGACGATTATCCGTCGTGATGTGGTACCAGATGGCGGGTAAGAGAGCCAGAGAGAGAGAGAGAGAGTACAAATTGACTGCAGCTGGTGGCGAACAGATTCGTGTATTTGGAAGCTACAAATTGGAGTTTGGACGACCAAATAGAGAGTTATTATTGCCGCCATATCAGACCCTATTATACTTGGTCTAGATGTTCTACAAGGTCACGGTGTCATGTTAGATCTCGAGAACAATGTCTTAAATATCGGTGATGAGGAAGTAGTCATGTCGACTGTCAATAACCTTGCGATTCGAAAAGTCACGGCCAAACAAGATGTCGTTGTGACAGCCCAGAGTTAGAGTATTGGCCCAGTGAGGATAGTTGGAGACATTTCGGGACAAGTGGTGGGTATTATAGAACCAGAAGACAACGATCTTTTTAAGAAGGCTCTACTAGTCGGTAAAACTCTTATTCAAGTAAAAGAGCTGTCAGCTGTCAGAATAGCCAACCTTAAGAGCTTTGATCAGAGGATTTCCAAAGGTTCTGAAATCGGAACATTCTCGCCAGTAACCATCATACGGCGTTGCTACGACCAAGAAGACTCAGCCTCGTCCATCCCGGATGAACCACTTCCAGAACATCTACGCGATGTCTTAGCAGAAGCTAGTGGAAATGTTTCTCCACAACAAAAGCAAGCAGTCGCTAAATTGCTGTACAAACATCGCAACGTTTTCGTAACCGACAAGAACGATTCTGGAAGAACAGACCTAGTACGCCATCGCATTGAGACTAGGACATCTGTACCAATCAAGAAACCACCGCAAAGGGTACCATTGGCAAAACAGCACGAAGTTGACACCATGCTAAGGGAGATGGAGCAGGCACGAGTTATAGAACAATCGCAAAGTCCTTGGACCTCCCCAGTAGTGTTAGTTAAAAAGAAAGAAGGCTCTACAAGGTTTTCTGTAGATTACCGCCGGTTAAACGATGTCACTAAGAAAGACAGCTATCCACTTCCCAGAATTGATGATACACTGGCAGGTGCAAGATGGTTTTCGACACTGGACTGGAAGTGTGTCAGAAACTAAAGGGAGCCAATTTGAAATTACATCCGAAGAAATGCTGTCTCTTTCAAAAAGCAGTCAAATACTTAGGCCACATTATCACCCCAGAGGGAGTCAAAACCGACCCAGAGAAGACAGACTGTATTATGAACTGGAACATTCCAACCAATGTACATCAGCTGCGAAGCTTTCTGGGCCTCTGCACATATTACCGCCGTTTTGTAAAGGGATTTGCTGACATCGCGAAACCTTTGCATAAACTGACGGAAGAAAAGACACCCTTCATTTGGACCAATGATTGTGAAAAAGCATTCGAGACATTAAAACGGGCTCTCTGTTCATCCCCGATTCTGACCTATCCCCAGCCTGGTCACAGGTTTATTGTGGACACGGACGCGAGCAATATTGGTATTGGAGGTGTTCTTTCGCAAGAACAGGGAGGCCAAGAGAAGGTTGTAGGGTATTTCAGCAAGGCCCTTTCCAAAGCAGAAAAGAATTATTGAGTGACGAGGAAATAACTTCTAGCCATTATCAAAACGTTGGAGCATTTTCACAAATATCTATATGGTCAAGAATTTCTCCTGAGAACCGACCACGCTTCCCTACGCTGGCTTCTTCAATTTAAAAATCCAGAGGGGCAGATGGCGAGGTGGCTTGAACGCCTTCAAGAGTACAATTTTACCATCGAACATCGGTCTGGGTGACAGCACGGCAATGCCGACGCCCTATATAGGAGACCTTGCCCACCTAAACGCAAGCATTGCATCTCTGCCGAAAACAAAGAAGGATTGAATCTCGAAGTGTGTAGGAGGACAACGGTGCAACCCGTTAACCGATGGGACCTGCGGAGGTTAATGGAGGACCAAAAAGAAGAACATAATATCCAACCAATCTACAGATGGAAGGAGACTTGCCACGAAAGACCCACTTGGTCAGAAGTTAGTGATAAAAGCGTTGCCACCAAAAGTTACTGGGTCCAGTGGGACTCCATTGAAATCGAAGCTAATCTTCTGGTCAGGAATTGGGAGTCAGAGGATGGAACCCGCATATTGAAACAAATAATCCTTCCGAGGTCAAGAGTTATCGAGGTAATCGAGGAGATCCATGGCGGGGCTGGTGGAGGCCATTTAGGTGTAAAGAAAACTTTGGAAAAGGCCAGAGGACGTTTTTATTGGTTACGATGTAGAACTTATGTGGAAGAATGGTGCAAAACCTCCCAAGCGTGTGCATCCAGTAAGGGGCCTAAATCAAAAACCAGGGGGCGAATGAAGCAGTACAACGTGGGGGCGCCTCTCGAAAGAATTGCAGTCGACATAGCTGGTCCTTTCCCTAGAACAGACGCAGGAGATCGCTATATGCTTGTAGCTATGGATTATTTTAGCAAGTGGCCAGAAGTGTTTGCGGTCCCGAATCAAGAGGCCACCACCGTTCCAGAAGTATTGGTGAATGAGTTCTGCAGATTTGGCGCACCACTAGAGCTCCATTCTGACCAATGACGCAACTTAGAGTCGGCTGTATTTCATAAGGTTTGTGAGCTTATGGGAATCAGGAAAACACGAACTACACCCACGCACCCTCAATCTGACAGAATGGTGGAAAGATTCAACGCTACTTTGGGGTCAAATGGATTGGGACCGGCACATTCCACTATTTCTCCTGGCATATCGCTCGGCTGTACATGAGACTACCGGACATACACCAGCCAGCGTAGTTTTTGGGCGAGAGTTAAGACTTCCTCCTGATCTTATATTTGGAAAACCCACAGAAGCTCCACGGTCAACTGATGAATAAATAAAAGATTTGAAAAGAAGAATAGAAGTCATCCACTCTGCTGTCAGAATGCATATACGAGTAGAAAGCGACCGCATGAAGACCCGGTATGACGTGCGAGCTAATTCAGCTGGTTTTAAAGAAGGGGATCGTGTGTGGTTCTACAATCCAGTACGACGCAAGGGACGGTCACCGAAACTACAGAAATTATGGGAAGGTCCTTATAAGGTGGTCAAAAGGATCAATTACGTTGTCTATCGAATTCAAAGGAGCCCGAAGAGCAAGATGAAGGTGGTCCATATGCACAGACTTACGCTATTCCAAGAAATGTCAGAATTCGACCGGGACCGTCGAATATAAGAGGGGGGCAGTGACATTTGTCTATGAGAATTAAGTTTATGGACTTTGTTGCTTCTATGGTCAGATGTCAATTATAAAGTGTGTTGGTAAGAGCGAACACTCTGGAATGACATTGCTAGAAGGGACCAGAAGTAAAAGGTGTAGAATAGTGTAGGAGGTCTAGAATCTCAATGGACAATATAAATAGACGAGCGGTGCGCAGAGTAAGTTAGTTCATTATTGAGTCAGTGGTGGTGCAAATAAGTGATCATAGAGTATTAAGCGAGTCAGCAGTAAGTGTTGGTATATAAGAAGCGATCATAGAAGGCGAATAGTGGAATATAGTTCTATGGACATTTAATAATAAGATAATTATTTTAGTTGATACTGGTGTTGGAAAATAGTTGCCTATAATAAATTAGTAGTTTGAAAAGCTGTGTTTTGTTAGTCAACGAATCCAGAACCCCGTAGAACGTAACAATATACTCAGGGTACCTATATCAGCAAAGATTGCCTGGTAGGTCTCAGCATCGCCCGGCCTGATTTACCATTTCTGCAAAGTTTGAACCAAATTTAACGTTTGCTTTTTGATACTAGAAAGTGTTTTTTATCATACATTTTAAGATATAAATATAAACACTGTTAAGGTGCATCTGATAAAACCACAAGTCTATTTGTCATTACAAAAATTTATTAATATAAATTACCTTAAACACAATTATAATATGCCTTTGATATTTGAAATGTGTGTGTACACAAAATACAAAAAGAAAAGTTTTATTGTGTACCATTCTGGTAAGTTGTAACTTAGTATAGTAGCAGCGAGTTTTCTTTAAACATTTATTTTAATTTATAACTGAGTTGTAAGTTATTGCTGTAATGTAACCTGATTTTTTTTTGATATGTTATCACTTAAATGATTAGTGCTCTCAGTCAAATAGGACGTATACATTTAGTTTTTCTTTATCTTAACAGCATATGGATGAAGTGAAGAGATTCCTCTTCTTACGAATTGCCCTTAGTTCCAGCCACTGTTCTTGATTGGGTACATACATTTCTGCTGGCATGAGTTCAGCTTCTTCTGGATCAGGCGAAGTCCCAGTGTCTGCAAAAAAAAAGTAGAAATTGCTTCAATTCGATGAATATTAAGAAAAATATTATGTTAAATGGATATTGATGAAAACTTCTCAGTCGTAATTCATTTTTATTGCCAGATTAATATTCGCTACCTAACCCAAAGGATAAATATAAAACTACAGAAATGTCGGGAATCTATGAAATAGGTTGTAAGGATTGTGAACTTAAATATGTTGGGCAAACTAAAGGTCTGTTGAAACCAGATATAATAAACAAAAATTTTAACAAAATGGAAAACCGACTTCACAAAAAAATATTCTAAAACAAAAAATGCACTAAAAAGTAAAAAATAATTGCGTATTCTTCTGTCTACAACTTACAATCAACTTATTTTTTCCACTCAATGTACGATCAATGCATTTACCACGCAAGAATGTAGGTACCCACTTAAACTTAACCTCTAACTCCACACATACCTATGACTAACAGACAATTATCAAAATATTTATTTAGAGTTCACTTAAGCAAAAAGTTTTAAATATATGTGTAGACTGCTTAAAAGACAATCAAATTATTATGATCATATAATTTAAAATTATTGTTATTTTTGGAGTCGGTGTCAGCTAAGATGGATTTGTAACTACTTAACCTGAAATGTCTTACTATATATAACAATTGGCATACACACATAGACGCAGCACGCAGCGCCGGCGGGTCGACTGAGCGCGCGCGCCCGGAAGATTGGTTGGAGGGGTATAGCCGAGTTTTTTTCTTCAATTTTGGCCGTAAAGCTGTTTGTGAACAATTATATTTAGACAGGTGTGTAAATAGCTTGAAGACTTCCGTAGGCCAGAAAAATCGGTCCTATTTTAATGAAATATGGTACATTGTTACTACTACATGGGTTATACTTCTAACCAAATGTCCTTTAAAAAACGGATCATTCTTGTTAAAAACATTCTTACGAAAATTCGCTACCATAACGCACTTACAGCGTCCAGACTTTTTATTTTATTAGAATAACTGTTTTTAACACCTGTTTAATTTTCTCAAAAAAATATAATTCAATTTGATATTAAATATACAAAATTTTCGTGCGGACCTTTCGAAAGATATGGGTTGCTTGACCCATACTATCCTAATTTTTTGAGGATTTAGTGGAGTAAATTAAATATAAAAAAATGGTTTGATTCAATAGAAATTGAAAGACCTAATAAATTATAAATTAATTGACCACCTTTCATTTAAAATTTGTGACGAAAAAGTTGGTAGGGTAAGGAGCTGCCGTGGCAGAGTTAAAACCGACATCCAAATGTTCCCCCTAGGGAATAAAATTGACATTGACATAATTTTTTTTTAAAGAAGATGCTAACAGTGGCATAATTGGTGGCTCGTTTTAATTAGGATACAGTTTATATCTATTCTGTTTGCAATAGAAGTAAATACTTGACTTACCAGTATTTTTGTTTGTTTTATCAGTCATTTTAATGTGTTCTCCAGGCCTTCTCAGTAACAATCTTCCAACACCTTCACATCGTTTTAAAACCTCATTTTTCACCATTTTCTTTTTCATGTTGGCATCTATATGAGGACATTCATTTAACCACTTCTCAACGTAGGCAAAATCAACCAGTAGTTGACAAGCTCCATATTGAGAAAATTTAACCTTGTTCATATAGATGTGATCAAGCCAAGATTCACACATTAGCTTTAAGATCATGTTACTTATTATATGGTCTTTAGTTGCTAGTAAAACTGGTGTTAAAATTCTGTCTGGAAATAAATACAGCGTTATATTTATTTTAAAATGTAAAAAAAAGTATTCAATCCAAAAGCAGCTATTTTTGACATTTGAAATTTTTGAAAATAGAAGTTCACGCAATTATATCACCTTCATACTATTGATCTTGGTATACGAGGTGAGGGCCAAAATTCCTCAGCCTGACTATGAAAGAAAACGGCGCAGGCTCACAATTATATTTTATTTTTCAATAAAGTCCCCCCTAACATCAATGCACTTATTACACTGTTTCAGCTGTGTCAAGTTATGAATTTGAATTTCCCGCTAATGTCTTATGTTGACAACTGACGTTTATAAAAGAGGAAGTATGATTATTAATATTACTATTATCGACTTTAGCCTGAAGGGCTTTCACACTCCCTCAAAGGTGAACATTCACTCATCCCAGGTATCTCAGATACCAAAGGGACTGAGCTCAGATGGAGCCCTTTCCAAGTTATCGGGTCCTGAACGACAACGCGACACATCCTCATTTCCCAGGAATTTCCGAACGGTGTCGGCAGTTGCAAGTAGTACCGCCTTCTGCATAACCTTATACAGATGGTCTCCAAGACCCAGCATCTTAATGTTCACTCGAAAATTCTTAGGAACCACACCAGTTGACGTTATGACTAGTGGAATCACTCAGACACTATCTGCCCTCCACATTCTCTTTACTTGTATCTCAAGGTCTCTGTACTTAATGATCTTCTCGTTGTATTTTATCTCTAGATTATTAGTATTTCGAATGGCCACATCAATCAGCGTTACTTGGTTGCAGGACTTATCCACTATTATTATATCTGGCCTGTTGTGTGCAACTCGTTGATCTGTGAGCACGCTCCAATCCCAGTACAATCTGTATCCTGAGTTTTCTAGAACATGCTCAGGAGTGTATCTATAGTAGGGCACCTTTCCAATATCTAAAAGTCCGAATTTTAGAGGCAGTTGTTGATGAACTATTTTGGAAATTGCGTCGTGCCTCTCTTTATACTCTGTTGCAGCAAACGCTTGACAACCTCCTGTGACGTGTTGGGTAGTCTCTGATGACTGACACTCAAATCTACATTTGTCATCTTGGACCGAATTATCTCCAACTATATACTTCAGGTACTTTCTTGTTCGGATGACTTGATGTTGTATGGCCAGCAAAAACCCCTCTGCCTCTGGAAACATCTGTCCGGAGACCAGCCAGTAGATCGACGCCAGTTTGTCAACATGTGCCTGGGAGGTCACATTCAAGCCTCTCCATGTCGCCTATAATGGAGAGGCTTCTGCATCCAAGATTGCAACTTGTCCTGATCAGTCCGATGGTGACTTGGTATTTGACTTTCTTTTAATTGTATTGGTGTTGAATCATCTGCATCGCATATGGCACGGTGTAGTTCAGAAGTAAGCGCCCGCTGATGGAAGTATGTACGCAGGTTCACTATCTGTTGGTCCAACTGTTCACCAATATTCAACACTCCCTTTCCACCTTGGTGTCTAGGTAGGGTTATTCGCTCGATAGCACTACGGTGCTTTTTGGATGTTGTTAAGAGTGTTCGCACCTTCCGTTGTAGATTTTCGATGTCCGTTTTACTCCAGTTCACAATCCCAAGTGAGTATCTAAGTGCAGAACATGCATATTTATTCAGAGCTGTAGTCAGGTTCTTGCTGTTAAGATGTGATCGCACCACCTGCTTTACTCGTTTCGTAAACTCATTTGTCAGATCGTTCTTCATTAACGAGTGGTTTTCCTCGGTTACTGTATTCCCAGGTATTTATAGCACTCCTCCACCTCCATCAATGCAATGTGCTGGCCGTTCTGCATTTCATATACACCTGGTTGTATTTTCCCTCTGACTACACATAAGGTGTTACATTTAGCAAGCCCAAATTGCATGTCAATATCTCTGGAAAACCCTCCCACGATTTGAAAGAGTTGTTCCAGGTGGTTCTTTGTAGAGGCCATCAGCTTAAGATCATCCATATACAGCAAATGATTTAGCGTCATTTGCTCTTTGCCATTGCTTTTTATACTGAAACCATATCTGGTGGAGTTCAGGCGGTTTGATAGTGGATTCAATGCGAGGCAGAACCAGAATGGGCTTAGTGAGTCGCCTTGAAATATGCCTCTTCTGATTGGTATCGTGCTGGTTACGATGTATCACCCATTTGTATCTGTAACTGAATCTTTGTTCTCCAGGTAGACATTGTGTGTACAAGGAACCTCAGAATATATGTATCAATCTTATAGATCTTCAGCACACTTATAAGCCATTCGTGTGGAACTGAAACAAATGCATTTTTGTAATCCACGTAGGCAGCAAAGAGATTTCTTCGTCCATTGTAAGCTTGATTGCACACAACCGAATCAATTATTAGCTGTTCTTTGCATCCCATGGATTCTTTGGCACACACACCCTTTTTGCTGTCTCGCAATTATATTGTTTCGTTCACAGTGTGCATATATGCGTTTCTCAAGGCAGGATGTGATCAACTTATATAGGGTCGGAAGACAAGTTATTGGTCGGTATCTGCTGGGTAATTTCTTACATGACAGGGGCCCGCCTCATCAGCACCCCGCCACCGACGTCCCGCATGCATTCATGTCCAGCGTCGGCTCAAGACATGCCCTGGCGAAACCCAGACAGCGGTATTTTTCCGAGGCTTTGATTTTGCTTCATTTCCATGGGTTTGCCACCAATTAACCCTGGTGGCCCAGGCAGGGATGAAGGAAGGAGTAAAGTAATACGGTTAAGGACAAAAGGGTAAATAGGAAGGCCGCCAGCTGGCGTCGCTGGCTGTACCGTCTACGGTCGTTACGAGTAGCGGTGAGCATACTGCTGGAAGCAGTAGACCCACCGGCCAGACAGACCTGTGAACATAGTCAGGGGCCCTTACAGGGTACTACCGTCCGGGCCTGACGGACCCTGGTATTTTAACGTGGTTGTTACTCCACCCCTCCTCCTTTCTCACCCGGGCTTGGGACCGGCGATGGCGGAGTATTATTATTATTATTATTATTATTATTATTATTATTATTATTATTATTATTATTATTATTATTATTATTATTATTATTATTATTATTATTATTATTATTAGTAGTAGTAGTAGTAGTAGTAGTAGTAGGTCGTACTCACTGGGGGCCATATCTGGACTATATGGAGCGTGATCAATTTGTTCGAAACCGCAGTCACGAATTGCGGCTTGTGCAATTCCAGCAGTGTGGACGGGTGCATTGTCATGGAGCAAACACACGTCTCTGGTCAGTCTCCCACGTTTTTCCTCCCGAATATTTTGTCGTGATTTATGCAGGACTGTTGCATAATATGCCCCGTTGACTTTGGTGTTGCGTTCTATAAAGTCTATGAGAAGAATATACCCTTACAATCCCAAAAAATCGTAGACATTACTTTTTTTGTCGACTGACAGACCTTGAACTTTCTTGGCGGTGCTTCTTCTTTACGCCTCCATTTCATCGACTCCCTTTTACACAAAGGATCATTTTAGAGAACCACAGTTTCATCCCCTGTGACAATTGTCTACAACACGTCTACAGGGTTTTCTCTGCAGAGGTCCACAAACCCTCCTAGTCTCATACAGACAACGTACTCCTTCTGAAGGACAGAAGTTTCTATCTAAACGTCCAAGATGCCACATTAACACAGAAATACTTACTCGCCGGGGTTCCCCAAGGATCCACATTGTCACCACACCTCTATGCAATTTTTACCTCAGATATGCCCAAACGAAATGGTCTCACCACTGCACACTATGCCGATGACACGGCTATTCTAACCACTTCCTTAAGATGCCGCTTCGCTATTCAACGATTGCACCACAACCTATCCACTTTTGAAAATTGGTTCAACGACTGGAAAATCAAACTTAACCCTGACAAATGCACAGCGATCAACTTCACCCGAAAAAGAGACGAATCGCAAGAAAACTTTACAATATTCAACAAACAACTACCCTGGGAAAAATAAACCAAATACTTGGTCATATTAGACCAAAAATTAACGTTTAGAAAACATGCGGCTGCAACAAAAATTAAAGCCATGGCCGTAAAAGGCGCACTTCACCCGCTTATTGGTTACCATAGTACAATGTCTCCGGAAAACAAACTCCTAATCTACAAAACAGTAAGCAGACCTATGCTGACCTACGCTTGCCCGGGTTGGGGTCATGCTGCCAAATCCTATATAAATCATATACAAATTTTACAGAACAAATGCCTACGCCAAATAATGAAAGCCCCATGCTGCGTACGAAACAAGCAACTACATGTTGTTTATCATATAATGTTTTTGCTGAAGCATCTTATCTTTTTATTCATATTATGACATGTCATAAGCATTATGTTTAATTTGTGTAATAAATATTATTATTCATTATAAATCTAACTCCAACAAATATAATAATTTCAATGAGATATTTAGTGGAAATTCTGTCAAAATATCTAGATGATTTTTGCTCTGTGTGAAGTACCTAGCTGTTTAAGTCTTAGATTGAGTGGCAAAACTTGATAACTTTACTGTGAAGTGACTGTAAGACAAATATTCCATTTAAATTAAACAATAATTGCCTTTATTATTTTACTTGAAGGTATCTCACCAGGAACTACGTGAGAATTAAGTTTATATCACGAGTACAATAAAAAGAGGTGCTGGAGACAAAGACTCATGGTGGCGACATCGCCTGGAGACTGCGATGGCGATTACTGAAAACTTATTAATGAAATATTGCAGCTGTCCTAAATTATGCCGGGATGACTTAGAAGTTAATATTAAGTTAAGAAATATTTGCTTATGTGCTCTTTTGTTGATCCACCCCATTAACCATTCCCATAATTAGAGCAGCAGACATTTTCCCCCACTAATTGTTTTTCAATGTTTGCAAACACCTCTTTTCTTTGACCAGCAACCAAAAAATTTGACAATTATTTTAATTCTAACTTTAAATTCTTCTTGCATTCAGACATAAACAATACTCACTTAAATACTTCTCCACGTAGAGGCTAGCTTTGTCTGGTACTGTTGTTTCTGTCTTTTTCCAATATGAATTTGGTGGAAATATCATTTGTAGGTTGGCCAAACTGATAGTTCGACACACTGAAGCTAACACTTCTATACATTCATTAGGGGAATCCTGTAAGAAGATATTGAAATTATAAATCATGACAGGTATTTAATCGCTTTGGGTTTAAACCGTTACCTTAAGCTTTTGCATGTTGACCTTCACTTCAGAGACAAGCTTCTCTCTCATCAAAGCACATACTTGTACGTGTACTCCAAGTCCGCCTTTTTCAATTTCAATAGTGTGGTCAGTTAGTTTCAGGCCATTCAGTTGCAACAGGCATTCCGCTATATCATTCTGGGTAACTTTGAAGAAAGCATTAACATTCCAATTGTTTGCCAACTTCTTCGACTCACTTATCGCCCAAAGTCTTGTCGTATGTATCGAGTGATCTATAATAAGATATATATTCAGAATGATTAATTTTTGTTTCACTATTCTTTATTTGCGAAATTAAAACAGTACATTTGTACTGGTAACAATTCTACAATCAACTACATAAAATTAGCTATCATTTTAAGGTTAATCTAAATTACATCACTGTCAAGTACTTAACAAAGTATATACTCTTTAACTGGAAACTTTTTTGTCCATTTAATAAAAATATTCTTAGGTACATTGTGTACCTTTGCATCCAATGTATGTTTCTGACTTCTTCTGGAATAGTCTTAAATGATCCTACTCAGCAAACACACGTAACTGATACGTGGCAAATTAAGATCAAGAAAGTATCATCGTAATGTATCTTTGTAATACGCAAGTTAAAATATTCCGGAGATAAAATACCCCTCAATTCGGATCTCCGGGAGAGGGGTGTGCAGGGGGCGCCCCCATCAAGATTTTACATATTCTTCACGAATATATGTGGCCTAAATTCTAACCAGAACTCCGTCCACCATTTCCTCCAGGCTAATAAGCCCCAACTCCTCTTCCTCACTGAAACCCAAATCAGTGCCAAAACAGCCACTAATCACCTTAATTTCCCGGGGTGTGAGCTCCTTACTTCATTTAAATTGCATGGAGGCGTGTGCGCATACGTCCGTAGCAGTCTACCCTGCACCAGACTCGCCAATTTAGAAGCTGGAAGAAAAGACATACTTTGGATGCAACTCTCTCTCAGGGCTGCAACTAAATTCATCTGTTGCATTTATAGGTCACCTTCTGACAACAATTTTGTCCAGCTGTTCGACTACCTTTTCCAGTTTTCCTTATAGTTTCTGGTGTTATCCCAGAAATCACAATATTGTCTGCCTTTTCACACTGCTCCAAGTGATTAATTATGGTCTCCAATTCTTCCACTCTTATTTGCCGTTCATAATTCATCTTCACTAGTGCCTAATTTGTTTTTACTAGCTCCGCATAATGTTGACGTTGCTCTTCAAAGTGATCGGTATTTCATGCTGACTTGTAGTTTTGCGTCCAACAACTTTGGAATGCTTCAAGTTGCTTTCTGATTATCCGTCACTTGTCACTTAGCACTTAGTTTGCTCATGTTTTCACCTGTATTAACCTCACTTTTTATATCAAGGCAACAAACTAGTTAATTTTTTGTTTGTTTAGAATTTAAGTTTGCAAACCACATCTTCTGTTAAAAGTTGTATCATATATATTGCACTTGTAGCATTCTACATTTTTTGTTTACAAAATTTACAACTATTTTACATGTATTGCTTACAGGCAAACTTGCCAACACTGTACACTAGTTAACCCCAAATTATTAAATTTCATTTGTATCATTAATACTAGAAAATTAATTTATGTAAAAAAAAGCATTTAGAATAACTGGACCTATGTGAAAAGTGACTACGAAATTTTGTGTGATGAAAATAATGAACTTTGTACCAATAAATAATGAAATAAATTATTTATTCTCACCAAGTCTATGCAATACTGGTATCTGTTCAACGAGGGGTAGTTCATCAAGTGGGGCTCCCATAATCCAATCGGGGGTGATTTCACATTGGTTACAAAGTGTCACTAAGTCCTGAAGTACGTCACAGTAAAGCTGGCCTGTCTCGGGGTGACAGGTTGTAGTGGAAGCTACTAGGGCTAAACGAAAGTGGCGGTCCCAAGACGTTGAGTTGACATGGACACCCAGGGCGTCTGTGAGGCTGGTCAGAGCTGAGAGAACTACTGGAGGTATTGTCGACTGACCTGTTGAAGTAAATTAATTATTTAACACAATTGTAATTTACTTCGTGCCCAATTTTAAGTGCGATACTTTAAAAGATAACGGAATTGTCTTTTCTGTATTGCTTTATCGAAGTTAATTTATTTTTCTTAATCATGTAAATTATTATTACGTTTTGGATTACAGAATTTTAGATCTTAAGTTCCGTGTTAAGTTCGAGACCCAACTGAAGCCATTTACATATATTTTAGTTTTACCGTTGCTGGAAATTGTACCGGTCACGTTACAGTTCAAATTAATTAGATAATATGATAACAATGGTTGGATAAATAGCCATAGTTAAAAATCAGTGATACGCATTTAGCACTTTTTATTTTGAATTGGACGAGGTGCTTCCTTTCAACTTGAACAACTAAGATATCTCACATGAATAGGGGAATGAACGGACGTTATCAGTGAAAGCAAATTATAATTCATCTGGTTGGGATGTCAACAAGGTTTCTGAAAAAAGGTAATACACAGTATTATATGCCCTTATAACAAAAGTAATAAACATCGGTTTACAGGAGCTGTCTTTCCTGATGATATGAAACTGGCTAATGTTATTCTGGTTTTTAAATCTGGAAACCTCAGTAACACAGAAAACTTCAGCCCCCTTCTCTAACACTAGCATTATCAGAAATCCCAGAATACACAATGAAAGCAAGATTGCAGTCTTATATGGAAAAACAGATGTTGTTAAGCAGCGCCCAGCATGGTTTTAGAAGTGGAAATTCCATCATAACTGCTTTGCTAGAAGTTACACAAAAATCACAGACCCACAAGGCATTTGATTCCGTGTCTCAGGAAATGCTGTTAAAAAACTTGAATGCTATGGAATAAGAGGACTACCATTAGATTTATTTAAATCATACCTCAGCAACAGATACCAAAGAGTCAAAATCGAATCTAACTATTCCAGCTGGAAACCGATAACATGTTGACTACCTCAGGGTTCACTACTCGGGCCTTTGTTGTTTTCCATGTACATTAATGACTTCCAGCAAAGTGTGAGGGCCAACACAGTTTGCAGACATGCAGATGACACCACCTCTATAAATATTAGTAGTGATCCAAAAAAGCTAAGTGAACAGGCCACTGGTACATTGCAGTGCTAATCACTGGTTTGCTGCTAATTTACTCCAACTTGATAAAGAGACAACAAAGGTCATGAGTATAACAACTCAATTGCAACTACAGCAGCCACCAGTAAAATTTTTGGGAGTCTACATGCAGACAGATTTTCGTTGGTCATACCATACACAGCAAGTGTGTAAAAGTCTTGCGTTGTCTCTGTTTGTGATGAAACGAATTAAAAATATTAGTACGTATCACGCAGCATTAACAACTACACTAATTTTTACAGCAAAGCAACGTATGCCATTGTGGTGTGGGGAAACAATCCAGGTATTACCGATATACTAATGGCACAGAAAAAAAAAACAGTTAAGATCCTGTGTTCAGTTAATAATGCCCCTGTGAATCCTGGGACTAACTAAAAGAATAGACCCAAGGTAACTCCTGCCTGTCGTAAGAGGCGAGTAATCGAAGTCAAACACTGGCGGGGGAGGCGGATATCTCTGAGGAGTCATGTGCACCCGGATTTTGAGGCCTCTAGTCTGGGCTTAGAAATGGACAATTGACCTCGCATGGTTGTTATTCGGGAGCGGGGTTCCAGATCTAACTGCCTTGGGTTGAGTGCTGGCGGGTGTCGTGTGTCCAGACGACCCGGAGGGGGTTGAGATCTCTGATGAGTGGTTGTTTACTATCGGTGTATGCCTGCCTTTAATTTGGACATGTTTATACGAACTATATCTTGTGTTCAATGTTTTCACATTTATTTGTGTTTATTGAAACAGCATTGTTGTGTTGTGTTGTTTCTTTTTGTTGACGAGGCTGTGTAATATTTCTGCTTAATAAAGGTTGTCTATGTCTATCCCTATGCCTATAGCGTACAACTTGAGCGTATATCAATTACAAACAAATTTAGGGTATTTGTAATGTTATATAAATATAAATATGATAAATTTTATATATTCAACGAGCTTGCCCTTGGAACAACCCTTGTAGAATAAGAGTACGAGTTCCCCTCTCTTCTCTCCATACCAGCGTAATGTTGAGGTTTGAACGCAATCTAAATTGTGAATGTGAAAGGGTCAGTCGTACAGCGCCCGTCGGGCGTAGCAGAATATCTTTTTGTGTTTAAATTATCAGGTGCAGTGGCTCTGGTGTTGCTTGTTTAATTTATTAATACCGTAGTGTTTTCCGAATGTTCGTTCCCATCTAAAAAAATGGTAAGGTGTTTTGTTCTACTAAAGCAGGTTAAAAAAACAGGTTAGGTCACACAAATAAATTCTAATGAGGTATCCCTTTACCGCTGGTTGTAGGTGCCACATCACCGTTGTTTTCCTTATATAAATTACATGTATCTAGTAGAAATAAAGCTACCTAGTTAGAAACTAAATTAAGTTTGGTTTTATCATAAACGAGGTAAGCGCAAAAGTTTTCTACATCGTTTCAGCAATTCGATACCCCTAAAAAAAATATGATTTCGGTTTGTCCTCAAAATGTGCTCAAACTGCGGTTTTCACCTCTTCGTCGTCACTGAAATGGCACTCGCGAAGACCCTTTTTCCAATTTACAAATAGGTAGTAGTCACTAAGGGCCATGTCTGGATTATACGGAGCGCGATCTGTTTGTTCGAAATCGCAGTTACGAATTGAGGCTTGTGCAATTCAAGCAGTGTGCATAGGTACATTGTTGTGGAGCAAACGCCCGCCTCTGGTCAGTTTCCCACGTCTTTTCTCCCGAATATTTTGTCGTAATTTATGCCGGACTGTTGCATAATTGCGTTTTTTGAAGTCTATGAAAAGAATAACATCACAATCAAAAAATATCGTAGCCATTATTTTTTTTGTCGACTGAAACACGTTGAACTTTCTTGGCGGTGCTTCTACACAGACGCCCAAAAATGATCGGGGGACATTCAACACAACGCTGGCGCTGAACTGCTGAAAGATGTTTGGGAATCCACCTTGAACTAATTTTATTCATGCCTAAAAGTTTGTTGAGGATTCAGCTAACGCTTGTATCTGAAAGCCCAGACATTTTTGATAATTCTTTTGCTTTCAAGCGTAGATCACTTAATACGAAATGTTTAACAAGGACAATATTGTTGTGCGTCACCACTTCCACCGTCCTTCCTGTCCTTGCGTCTTCTAAAGATTCCTGCGTCATCTTCGGGGGATTCCTGCGTCATCTTCCAAGGATTCCTGCGTCATCTTCCAGCGATTCCTGCCCCATCCGAAACAGTTTTGGTCAATCTTTTACTACAGAATAAGACGGAGAATTTTCCCCGAACACCCCACCCAGTCGATCTTTAATGCTTTGAGGTGGAAGACCTTCTTGAGTAAGAAATTTAATAACAGCTCTATATTCAATTTTCGTAACTTCGTTCGTTATAAGAAAACTAATTGAGATAAAATCCATTTTTGTTTTTTTCCAAGGCTAATAAGACTTGAACCAATGTCTTACCAAATTTTGACACGTTGCGATGTCCTGGATCTATGTCACGCCGGGAAATTTTGGCGCTTACCTCGTATGTGGTTTACATTTTTGTTTACTCAAATCAGTGTGACTTACCTGTAGGTATAAACTGGTTGATCCATTCTCTTAAATGCTGACTTGAATGGGGAGGTCTCACAGCTAACGGTGAAGATCCCCACCACAACACTATGTGTTCCAAGTAAATTCCTACCTCACCCCAAAGGATCTGCTGATAGTAGTCTAGTACCTTGTCTCTGGCCCTGGAATTTATTCTTGCCGCTCCACCTGTTGCAGTAGGCTTTTTCACTCCATCAGTACCCAACATAGAAGGTGATATCGTCAGTGTGACTGCCAGAAGGTCTGACACATTTTTGTCCTCATATTCTATAACCTCTTCTATATTTATAAAACTGTTGCTCTCTTCAAAATCAGGTAGCCGGGGATGTTCGTGTTTAAATGGCAGTTCGACGGGTTCTGCTGGTGGCGACATGTGTTTTGTTAGGGCCCTGTCCAAATAAATTACATTTTACTGCTGACTAAATAAAGAAAAAGAATTTTTTTCAGCTAGAAGCCTATTAAATGCATACCTATTCAAAACGGCATTTACGATTTAGTATAAATAGGATACAGCATTTAACATAAACATGAAAAGGATTACAATAGTCCTATTTTAATAAGCTACTAATAAAGGTGTCACATTTTATTAACCCACTACTATTTCAGCTTTAATCAAAGATAAATGTAATGCAGAATTGTGAGTTGACTACAGATGTCCGTTTTAAAATGTAATATATTTTGAATCATTAAAAGGTCTGGACGCAGCAAGTGCGTTATGGTACCAAATTGGATATAATGCTTGAGTTTGCGGAAAACCTACATACTTCGATTGGACGGGCAGTCACAACATTGGATGTTGGCGATTCATCGATTATTTGAATATCAAAGAAAAATAAAATGCATGCCTATAAATTGATACAAACTCAGGAGTTCATGAAAGACTATTTTGATAGAAGCACGTCTTTTGTAAACGAATTATGGAAATGTTGGATATCAATGTTTTCCAACTAGAACATGTTTTGTTTTCAGATGAGTACAGTTTCACAGTTCACAGCCATGCTAAATTGCCGCTATTGGTCTAAAGGTCTAAAGAAACTCATCCATACTGGATTAGAGAGGAACCTAACAAAAAGGTTAACGTCATTGGTCCATTTTTCATTGAGAGCAATTTGAATGGAGGTACTCATTGAGCACTGCTCCAAAATAATGTGGTGACAACTTTGGCAAACTTATATCCTGCTCGAGAAAATCTACAAGTGCCCGCGAATGTGATATGGTTTCAGCAGGATGAAGCACTGGCACATTACCAAATCAATGTCCGGCAGTACCTCGACTTAATATTTCCAAATCGGTGCATAGGGAGGCGAGGATCGTTTGAATGGCCAGCACAATCACCTGATCTTACACTATTAGACTTCCTTTTAGGGAGCATGTAAAAAGTATGGTATACAAAACTTAATCACGTGATTTAATCAACTTAAGAATAAGAATAACGATTGCGAATAGGTAGCCACGGCTCAGATATTGATTAACGTTAGAAAACATTTTAATGTACGATCATGATCCTACCAAGACGTTTAAGGTATTCATTTTGCATCTCCTACATTAAGATTGATGTGGGTTTTTTTTTTCATTTTTTCCCATTATCAAGAATGAAGTGCAGATAGTTAGTAATTTTGTGTGTGTTATATGTAGCGAAGTTCGTCAATCAGATGAATTTATTTTTTTTACTGGTTGTATTTACAAAAAATTTTAAAACCGTAGCATTTTTAAATAGATAATGAATAGATCTGTCAAATGAGTATTACAAGTATCTACTTCTATTTAAAAAGTTGGGGGTTGCAATTGTCATTCGAATGCGATTGAATGTAGGGGTGAAGTTTTCACGTTACAGGATGTCATTTTTTTATTCTAAAATTAACATGTTTCTGTTTTTAGTGAATTTTTATTTAAAAAATTCATTAATAGAGAGGTATCGATGGTAAGACTTTGCAAAAATTTTTTAAATGAGCGCGAATTAGGACCCCTAGAACCCATATCCGGGGTCAGTTTGAATTTATATATATATATATATATATATATATATATATATATATATATATATATATATATATATATATATATATATATATATATATGTATCCGTCTGATAACTCAAAAAATAATTAACCGATTTCGATGAAACTCGGCAAGTGCCTTTCTTTTATTAATGGCTTGGATGAGTTCGTTGGCCGTTTTCCGGGAAAATTTTGAGTTCTCTTTCAAAAAAAATATTATTTTTTTCGAAAATTACAAAGATATTTCGATAAAATTTGGTCTACATATTGCTTTGGGAGAGACCTAACTATGTGCCAAAATTCAGCTTTCTAGGGTTACAGAATATTGAGCTATTCAAATTTGAAACATTTATATTGAAACGGCGTTTTCGAATCTCACTTAAGCCTGACCCATGAGGAGTACATAAGCTGTGAAGGAGTAGATTAATACACAAAAACAGTAATGCGCCACTGGTTAGTCAATGACAACTATTATTGTCATTGACTCATCATATTCATTTTTATTTAAGATTCAGAGAAATGTCAATAATACTGATTCACTGATTGTTAATCATTGGCAGCAATTACGATTATATATAACCCTATTGTAATTTATCATCATTTATCACCTCTGTAGTATAATTATTTACTATATTTAAGCAGTGTGGGTAACTATGTATTCAAGGTTTAAATCTTAGTTTAGGAAGCGTCTAATATTTCACTACAAGTAGTCAATGAATACTTTTACCTACCATAATTTATGATATTATCATTGAGTTTTTTTTCCTTACAATTTTTTATTTTTATTTAAAAAAATTCACTAATAGAGAGGTATCGATGGTGAGACTTTGCAAAAATTTTTGCAAATGAGCGCGAACTAGGACCCCTAGAACCCATATCCGGGGTCAGTTTCGATTTTTATATGTTTATATATATATATATATATATATATATATATATATATATATATATATATATATATATATATATATATATATATATATATATATATAATGTATCCAACCGATAACTCAAAAAATAATCAACCGATTTTGATAAAACTCGGCAAGTGCCTTTCTTTTTAGTGAATTTTTATTTTAAAAAATTCACTATTAGAGAGGTATCGATGGTGAGACTTTGCAAAAGTTTTTTCAAATGAGCGCGAACTAGGGCCCCTGGAACCCATATCCGGGGTCAGTTTCAATTTTTATATGTTTACATATATATATATATATATATATATATATATATATATATATATATATATATATATATATATATATATATATATATATATATATATATATATATATGTATGTATGTATGTATGTATGTATGTATCCGTCTGATAACTCAAAAAATAATTAACCGATTTCGATTAAACTTGGCGAGTGGCTTTCTTTTATTAATGGCTTGGATGAGTTCGTTAGCCAGAAAAATCGGACGGGATTTTCCGGGAAAATTTTGAGTTTTCTTTCGAAAAAAATTTTTTTCTCCGAGTTTTAATGAAATTTACTATATATGTTGCCTTGGGAGAGATCTTACTACGTACTGAAATTCAACTTTTTTTATATATATAAATATGCGCAATAATCGAGATACTGAATTTAATCCATTTGGCTGTTCTACAATAAATGGAATATCTTACCTGTATATTTCGATGCTAGAAGTTTCTGAACTGTCGTCGTCTGGGGATTCATACATCTTGTATGTATCCAGAAGGCAATCTATCAGTTTATGGCAACACAATTCAGCTCTGTTACTTGCTAAAATCTGAAGTAACCTTGTTATAGATATCTTCTTCAACGGAAACATCAAATATGGACAACTGTTGCTACAAACTGACATGTTCTTTGAAATGCTATATTTATTGTCCATGGATAAAAGTTCGTTGTAACAAGTCGAAATTCTAGATAAAACAGAAATTTCGTTATTTCAGGTTTCATATGTGGTGTTTTGGAAAATATGAAACAGAAAATTTATAAACAAAGGGGTTCTCGTGGACATATACTTACTAAAATTGGAACCACACAGAGAAGATTAGCATGGTCCCTGTGCAAGCATCGGTGTGATATATATATATATATATATATATATATATATATATATATATATATATATATATATATATATATATATATATATATATATACAGTGTGGAACAGCCAAATGGAATAAATTCGATAACGGATAAATGAGGACGTGTTGGGAAAAACGCTTGGACACGTCGATTTGTATTTTTAACTGCGCATCTTTTTCAAGAAAAAAAAATATTTAGGGTGCGTCATGTGACAGTGGCCAATACCAACTTTCTTATTTTAAATACAAGCCCCTGTATATTATTAATTTTTTGGATTCTTCAGAAAATTCTAGACATAATTCATGTACAATGTCCTATACCTATCTTCAACTGTTTCGGAAATATTAAGTATTTTCAGATTTATTACAAAAATTAACATTAAAAATAGAAAATTATTTTATTTCACAAATTCTAATAAGAAATACTGATTATTTCTTAATAATTTAAAAAAACAAAAAAAATTAATGTCAATGTAGTAAATGTTCAAAATGCTCGCCACGAACATCTTGGCAACATGCTAATCTGGTATAGAAATGTCTTCTAACATTACTCAACATCTCAGGCGTGACTGATCTAATCGCAAGCGTGATTCGTCTTTTTAAGTCATCTAAGTTGAGGGGCTTAGTTTTGTATACAATACTTTTGACATATCCCCACAAAAAGTAGTCTAATAGCGACAGATCAGGAGATCGTGCTGGCCATTCTATCGATCCGCGCCTCCCTATCCACCGATTTGGAAAAATTTGGTTCAGGTACTGCCGGACATTGATTTGGTAATGGGGCGGTGCTCCATCTTGCTGAAACCATATTTTATTGGCAGGAACTTGTGGGTTTGCTGGATCTGGATATAAGTTTGTCAAAGTTGGCACGACATTATTTTGGAGCAGTTCTAAATATTTATCCCCATTCAAGTTGCCATCAATGAAAAAGGAACCTACGATATGATTTCCAACAATTCCTGCCCAAACATTAACTTTTTCAGGATATTGCGTATGTTCCCCTCTCATCCAATGAGGATTCTCATTAGACCAATAGCGGCAATTTTGACGATTGACATGACCGTGAAGTGTAAATGTGCTCTCATCAGAAAACAAAACATCTTCTAATTGGATCACATTGTTATCTAACATTGCCATCATTTGTTCACAAAAATACGTTCTCCTATCGAAATCGTCCTCCATGAGCTCCTGAGTTGGTATCATTTTATAGGGATGCATTTTACTTTCCTTTAATGTTCGAAAAATTGCTGTGTGGCTAACGTTGAATAGTTGGGCTGCTTGTCGACCAGAAGTATGTGGGTTTTCTTGAAACTCAAGCGTAATATCCAATTTCGTATCATCACTTACTGCATTGGCAGCTACTTTTTTTATCTGTCTCACATGACCAAGCTCGCGAAACTGCTTTTCTATTTTGCTAATTGTTCCTTGGGATACAGGCGGCAAATTTGGAAATTTTTCGTGAAATAAGCGAGACACTTCCATCTGTGTCCGTGTGTTATCTCTATAACCAATCATTTGTAGAATGGTTATTTTGTGCATTTCTGTTAAATGAACCATTTTTCTGATATTATTACGTACAGTTAACGAAATTCAAACGACAATATCACTGACACTAATCACTACTGTCATGCAGGCAGACAACAAGTTGCTAAGGCTACGAGTTTTATACGAACAGAAAGAAAACTGTTTTTGTTTTTGATTCATTTCATATCAGTAAAAAGAAACGCAGGAATGGTTTTTGTTTACTTTCTCATTATCAAGAGCTGAATGGGAAATAAGTATTGAATGCAATGTAGCGAATTTGTGAAATAAAATAATTTTCTATTTTTAATGTTAATTTTTGTAATAAATCTGAAAATACTTAATATTTCCGAAACAGTTGAAGATAGGTATAGAACATTGTACATGAATTATGTCTAGAATTTTCTGAAGAATCCAAAAAATTAATAATATACAGGGGCTTGTATTTAAAATAAGAAAGTTGGTATTGGCCACTGTCACATGACGCACCCTATATAATTTTTTTTTCTTGAAAAAGATGCGCAGTTAAAAATACAAATCGACGTGTCCAAGCGTTTTTCCCAACACCCCCTCATTTATCCGTTATCGAATTTATTCCATTTGGCTGTTCCACACTGTATATATATATATATATATATATATATATATATATATATATATATATATATATATATATAATTTTTTTTTGCGGTGTTATTGCTGTAATAGGAGTTTGTCGGTAAGATGCTTGTAGTGTATGACAGCGTCACGGCATGATTTTTTAAATAATGTGAATTTACTGTACTATGTCCTTCCTTTAGGATAAAGTACGCACCCCAATTAAAAATGATGTGATTGTAAAAAGTAATGGCTTTTAAGTGGGAGATTCAATATATTTTTAAAATACACAATATTTGTAGCTTAATGAATGGCCCCAATTAAAGGTTCAGACTGAAAATATAGCATGGAAAGATTTTTCAAGGACGAGAATAATATTGTGTGAGAACAAACACTGGTTCGCAGTTCTGCTGGCCGAGCGGTGTTCAGCTTATAACTAAACTTGACGGCCGGTGCGCGTAAAGACAAAACCCTGTATAGTACAGAGCGCGAGGTCCGCGCGACGCTCTGTATCACTCAGGGCTTTGTTTATGAATACGCTACGTTGCGTCAGACAAATCGCAGTGCGATACAGGGCAACCTTGAAAATCCGGCGTCCCGCTGGATTGTAATCGTAATAATAATTAGTTACTAGTTCCATCACGTGCACATTGTTATATGTTATAATTTCTGTCTTGATTTTATCACATGCACCATGGAGGAAGCAACCTTAAAAAGTTTGTTCGGGCGTTTGTGCATCTGAAAAAAACTCCAATTTATTTTCTACAGTGAACGCTAAAATTGCTTTTTGTGATTGTCCCTCAGGCACAGGTGGCAAATTCTGTAAACACCTATGCGCAGTAGAACAAAAATTTGGTATATTATTTAAAACATCTCCAGTTCTAAGCGTTCATGATAGAATACAGTTAGTCAAATTAGCTGTTGGGCATTCAGCACCAGAGAAATTTTATAAAAATATGAATCCAAACACAACTGATCTTGAAAACTCATTTCAGTCAACCAATTCTGTTCCTGCTAGAGTAGAGTTAGCAACTGCAATAGATTTACAAGTGAACGCCGAGGAAAGTGAAAGATGATTTAAAAAAGAAATTATAAGAATGCGCTGTGAATTTAATCGCATAATAAATAGGCTCGAAGCCAATCAAAGCCCAGAAGCTACTCTATCCATAATTAAGTTTAATGCACTAATGAATAACCTGAAAACCCCTTTCTAAATTTTAAACTTTTTGGAAGCTAAAAGTCGAATATGCGGCAGAAAATCCAAAAAATTCTAGTCCAGCCAACGTCAACTTCACGCCGTAAAAACAAAGCATTGCCTCAATCTGGGAGAATTCAAGCTGGCAGACCTTCCAAAAATGAAAAACTAAAACGGAAGCACAGCCTTGTAAGCAACATTTCGCATAACCTACCAAATGCAAAGTTACATTGAACCTGATTCTGTATTTCGTTGTTTAATAAAAATAATATATAATGCATGCATGTATGACTTTAATTGTAAGAATATCTACCATTTATCAGGAAATTGTAAGTAGGAATTATTAAATATTAAAATTTACTAAACAAATTTTCACTGTTTAATTGGGTATTTCGCCACACTGTTTTCAATTAAATAAAAAATAATTTAAATTCAGAATTATCTCATATACGAAATTATTGAAAATAATATGAAAATAGAATTTTACACGTATTTGAAAGTTACTTATAAACTTAAGCTTTTAAAGACTTTTCCTTGTTTTATGTAACTTAAGTTTAATATTTCCTTAAATGCAAATTTGCTTGAGTCAAATAGAATTTTTAATTTACCTAAGAGGTTTAGATCTATTCACCTCTTGGCTTGAGTTAGTTCTGTAATGGGTTAGTAATTGTAATTTAAATGCGGACGTTTCAATTTTTAAATTAAAAGAACGGCTGCTTCGGTCAAATGTCTTGTCAGTTCATAAAATTACTCGTCTAAAAAGATTTAGCATTTTGGTTAATTAAAAAGTATATTTGCCTTAAGTAAAATTTTATGAATTATTTAACTTAAGTTACATAAAACAACGAAAAACATCGTTAAAAATTCAAGTTTATAACTAGTTCAAATACGTGTAAATTTCTGCTTTCTTCTTATTTTCAATAATTACGTAGATATATAAGATAATTCTGATTTTTTAGGTAGATTTCATATATGAATATATACCTATTGTGGAGATCACGGCTTTTGAAAATTCACAAAATTTCACCATATCTACCTTACGACTGGTATTGCCATCGGGCTTTTATTTGATTGCAAATAGTGTGGCGAAATACCTAATTAAACACGTATAAATATGAACACGCCACAGACATATATTTTATTGAAACAAATCTGTGTGCTCTGTGTCACACTGGGATTTGTTTTTCGCTAACCATCGTCATCACAAACAAAGCCCCGAGTGATCCAGAGCGTCGCGCGGACCTCGCGCTCTATTATACTATACAGAGTTTTGCCTTTACGCGGCCGGTGCGTGTTCTATTCCGGCACGATTCACAATAACGTTTTCTTTTATTTCACTAACTTTAATATTTGGTAGAAACAACATTGTCCAAATTTCATACGTTTGGTTCAATATATCATTTATCTTTAAAACGCCAGGATAACTTTGTCACCTTTAAGTAATTATCAGTTTCAGCAGACAGTTTTTGTTGATAAAAAAGAAGAGACAATTTTTTTATTGTTGGAGAAATATCTGCCACGTTTATAATTTGGCAGATATTTTCTTTTTCTAAATATGAATTAAGTTATCTTTTAGAATGCCTTTCTAGCTTTAATAAAATTTGTAATACAAGTTTCTTTAGAAACTTAATGTACCTAGATAGTAGGATACCAAATTTAAATTATATAGGTTCATAAAAATTGAGTTTGGGAATTTGTCTCAAAAAGAGTTAAACCACAAAATTAAAATGTTTTTTTATAATAGAGAGATATCGATTGTAAGGCTTTGGAAAAAATTCTTCAGATGGGCCTGTATTAGGACATATAATCTCAATCTTCAAGGCCTGTTTAAATTTTAAAAGGTTTATTCTAGTAATATGTTGTACTAAATAGTGGACAATTCTTATGAAAATTCACGATGATAATGCACTTACTGCGTCCCGATTTTTGTTTCATTATCGTTGCACATTGTATCGAGTCATTTTAGTGAATTTTCTTTAAAAAAAATCACTAATCCCGACTTTTGAATTTTGAAAAAAATTCTTCAAATGACGCTAATTAGGCCCCCTAGAACACATATCCGGAGTCAGTTTCGATTTGTATACACCGATAACTCAAAAAATAATGGGCCGATTTAGACAACATTTGATGGATACCTTCTTTTTGTAAGTGGCTTGGATAAGTTCGTTAGCTAGGAAAATCTGCTGAGGTTTTCCCGGACAATTTTGTGTTTTCTTTAGGTCAAAAGACAAAAATGTTATGGGCATTTAAAGAAAAATAAATTGGGGTTTTCCTCAAAATGTCAGAGTGACAATTTAAAACGTCAAAGTTCGCAAAATTTAGGCAAAGAACTTGAATCTAATACGGGCTATGGAAAGAAAGTGTCTCAAGAAGAATGTTTTACAAACCTTGAAGGCTTAGTTTCAACCGTCATTGTTCTTCATTTTACTAAAATGTTTCCCGAAAATTCATTTTAAATAGACCATTTCTCTGATGCTTGGCAGTAGCCTTAGCTATAGACTTTACCGTTTAATAATATATAATTTTTGTCGAATTTTCGTAAAAAATCAATAAAGCTCAATATATCCGTTATTCTACAAGATATGAAAAAAATGTATACATTAATTATAGGGTGTCTTGAGCTACATCTTAAAAACATATTTATACAATCACAGAATGGCCCATAAGTCGTTGGGGCTACAAATAATTTTTTTAGTCGAAAAAGCCTTATGTTTTTGCATTTTCCATCGAAATATAATGCATGTTTGTAATTAAAGAAATTCTGGATGCACCAAGTGCGTTACGGTAGCGAATTTTGATTAAATGCTTAATATTTCAAAAGCTCAATTTGCTATTAACCTATAAGGTTGACCAAGAAACGATTGTTTCGGTTACACTTTAAGTTTACTTTCGGAAATTTTTGTACGTTTTCACACAATAAAGTTATTTTGATGAAACATGGCACATTGTTTTTAGTGAATTTTCTTAAAAAAAATTCACTAATGAGGAGATCCCGACTTTTGAATTTTGAAAAAATTTCAATACATTAATTATAGGGTGTCTTGAGCTACATCTTAAAAAAATATTTCTACAATCACAGAGTGGCCCATAAGTCCTTGGTGATACAAATAATTTTTTTTTAGTCGAAAACGCCTTAGGTTTTTGCATTTTCCATCGAACTATAATGCATGTTTGTAAGTAAAGAAATTCTGAACGCAGCAAGTACGTTATGGTAGCGAATTTTGATTAAAGGCTTCATATTTGAAAAGTTCAATTTGCTATTAACCTATAAGGTTGACCAAGAAACGGATTTTTTCGGTTACACTTTAAGTTTACTTTCGGAAATTTTTGTACGTTTTCAAACAATAAAGTTATTTTGATGAAACATGGCCCATTGTTTTTACTATATATGTTATACTGGTAATCAAATTTGATGCCTGCTTTCTGAAAAAAAACACACATATTTGCTATTAAAAACATTTTAATGAAAATTCACTACCATAACGCACTTGCTGCGTCCAGAAATTTTTAATTGTTATGCTCAAGGTGCACTGTGCTCTAATTCAAACAACAGTAATGTCAAATAACAACACAAATTACCTAGTTCGTTTTTTGAACTTTCAGAATAAACACACGCGAGATTCAATAGAAACGTCAACTTGCGAACACAGTTCGCACCTTGAGCAGAAAATAATTAAGAATCACTCCAGGTAAGTATATATTTTTTATCACCGAAAATATTGTTTGTAACTACTAAAACTATGAATACACAACAGTGAGAAAAATATTACAATTTTTATTACTCCTTTTCCTAAACTTCAGTTCTACAACAAAGTTTTAGAGAATGCACAAGAAGTTAGAAAATAATGTGGTTAAGAGAAAATTGCAAATTTTTTACACATAATGTATCACTGAAGTAAAGAAAAATGTACTATTTGCTTCATTTTAAATATCAGTAAACAGTTCTTACCTTAAGGTTAGCACTAAAAGCCTTTCTCCATACATTACGTACAAATATGTTATTTCTGTTATTAATTCATGTATAAAGTAGACAGTTCTCAATTTTGTTTTCCACAGTAGATCTTTCCACATTTTAAACTTTTCCATTACAAGCTTGTGTTTATCTTTCATGAATTTCTGAAAGACGGAGTTAAAATTCCTTACCAGTTCTTCTATTGTTGATAAAATGTCTTCTATTTCCTGTAAATTATTTTAAGATCATTTTTAGTCTGTGTTGAGAGCACGATTAGTAAACACTTATTTTGCAGTATACTAAAAAAGTCTGGACGCTGCAAGTGCGTTATGGTAGCGAATTTTCGCAAAATTGTATTTAATGGCAAATATGTCTTGTTTTTAAAAGAACATTTGGTTGGCAGTATAACCTATATAGTAGTAACAATGTACCACATTTTATTAAAATAGCTTTGTTGATTCAAAAAGTACAAACTTTTTCCGAAAATAAAATAAAAGTTCCAGAAAAAACTGGTCCGATTTTCCTGGCCTAAGAACCTCTTCAAGCTATTTACACACCTCCCAAGCTTTAATTATTGACAAACAGCTTTATGACCCAAGCTGAAAAAAAATTCTATGAAAATTAGCAAAACTTTCTTTTACAAAAAATGCACCATTTTTTTTGCCGAAATTGCATTCAGTAATGTTACACTAAATTATATTGTTCACAAAAATTCGACAACTTTTTTTACAATAAGTTACTAAACATTAATCACTAATTACCAACATTTCACAAAAATATTACAAAAATTATTTCTACGGAAACACTAAAAATATTTCTGCGAAAACTTTTCAAATTCAGCCACTATTTGAGAGTGACTGCATACGACAGCTCGTTTTTTTCCGAAGAGTAATACCAACAAAAAGCTCTCTGAATGCGCCATTTCCATGGGGCTCTGCTATCTACTGGTAAAAACGCCGTTTTGCAATTTGTGATATGTGTTTGTGCAATGTGCCGAAAACGTGAAAAGTGGCAAATCAATTAAAATAACTCAAAAACGATTAACGATATCATTTTTTTTCCTTACAAACAGCACTATAATTCAATGGAAAATGCAAAAATCCAATAACACAAGGGGTGTTATATATATATATATATATATATATATATATATATATATATATATATATATATATATATATATATATATATATATATATATATATATAAGAAAGTGTGTATCAACAACGACTTATAGGCCCTGTGCTTATCAAAATAATTTTATAAGATACAGCTCCAAACACCCTATAATTAACGTACCTATACAAATTTTCTTCGTATCTTGTATATAAACGAAAATATTGAGTTTTATCGTATAAATACGTCACCCTGTATATGTGTAAATAGAAAAAAAAAACAGAAACTTACCCCGTATATGGGTTTTAGGGGTTATAGTTTGCGCTAATTTGAAGAAATCGTTTCAAAATCATAAGTCACGGTCTTCTCAATACCGATTTTTTTCTACGCAAAGTTGCTAAAATATAAACTATTAAAGCCTAAACTCTATGGCTGAAACTACTGCCAAAGCATCAGAATGAGGGTCTGCTTGAATTTGATTTTCTGAAAATATTTGAGTAAAAGGAAGGACAATGATGGTTGAAGCTGAAACTTAAGGCTTTGTGAAACACACATTTCTACTACAGAATCCGTATTTGTATTAGATTATTTGTCTGAAAATTGCAAATTTTGACGTTTAAAATCGCGACTTTGACGTTTTAAGAAGAAAAATTACAAAATGCCCAAAATATTTTTTCTGCTACTTCTTGACCTTTTTACGTCAAGAAAACTTAACTATTGTATGTAATATTCAATTTGTTTTGTTAACCACACAAAATGTTTTGTTCTTGCTTTCCTTTGACCACCAGTGGCACCCAAACACATATCTCCTCAATAGCGGATTTTTCGTTTTTATCGTATACATTTTTTACTGTTCTGTTTATTGAACACCACGAATTGCGCGTGTGATAAGGCCCAGATAGACAACTCGTGGATTGCCATTCTGTTTATAAACCGCGATTTCATGAGCAGGGTGGTGCTACACGACGCGTCTATCCTCTAGACTTTTTTACTCCTCAAACTAGTCAGTTCAGTATTAAAAGAACGTTTATCACTTAAAAGATTTACTACACTACTGACTTGCTAGCAACACCCCGAATATTTTTCAGTTCCCTTAAGGTTGTACAACTTTACTGGTCACACCGGTGGATCCTACGCTCGTGGAATCTTGGTACGCGACTCACCCTGGCTACACGCCCCGTGTAAAGACCCAGATACACGGACCATGATATAACGAGCCTGTCTCTCCCACTGGCGTACTACCATGCTTCGTGTAGCCGACCGGTATCTCTAAGGAGCCTAGGATCCACTAGTGTGTCGATTAAGATGTACAACCTCAAAGGTACTGAAAAAACTCGGCGTATTGCCATCACATTTCTGAAAAAAGATACTGTAGGTATCAAAAAGCGCATTTTCTCGTAATTTAACTGAAGTTGTATCTCTTCTAGTTTCAAAAATGCTCATAGTGTGCGAGCTTAAATGGGACACTATTGTATATAATATAAACAATGAAGGTTCGACATATTATATACAGTGAGCGGCAAAATTATGGAATAAATTCATTAAAATTTAAGCATCGCATGTGTTTTGACGAAATTATCGGACACGTCAACTGTAGTTTTCAAAAAAAGTCTGGACGCAGCAAGTGCGTTATGGCAGTGATTTTCATAGAAATGATCTGGCACCTAATATTTTTTTACTAAATGCTTATAACCTTTTTTTCTTGCAACATAAAATTCTAGATTTTGGTATATAATTTACTTTTTATATCATAAGCCTACGTACGAAATTTGGACACCATAGCCCTTATATTTTCGGCGATAAATTTTTTTTTTGGAAAGAAAACAAAAATTTTCTCGGAAAACCAGCTGCGATTTTCCGGAGTAACGAACTTATCCAAGCCACCTACAAAAGGAAGGTAGCTGCAAGATTTGATCAAAATCGGTTCATTATTTTTTGAGTTATCGGTGTGAGCCATATACACAGGGTAGTTCAAATTCGAACCTCACCATTGGGATGTTTTAAACCGTAAGAGATACGAGGATGGCTAAATTGGGGCAAAGCTGCGAGTTTCTTTGCTGCTCATCTATCTGAAAGAGAATTTGAGGTGGCCTTTTTAGATTTTTAATTATTCGAAAAAAACGGAAATTTTCAATTTTTGTTTTTCGCTTTCAAGCGAATACCGAAAGAATTATACTTTTTTAACCATGACATTGTTAGGACTCTTCTCTATGGGCAATCTAAATATGTCCTCATATTTTCCAAGGCGTTCTTAATGCAAGAGTTACAATACCTAACTTTGATTTTTCTTACTGGTGCCATATAGAATTTTCGCATTTTAAAAAAGTATTTTTGATATATCACACGATACGATCTCATGTTACCTACTATCAAAATTTGGAAAGAATCGTTTCTGCGAAGAGTGCTTTGGAAGGGACGCCATTAATTTGTTTAACGATCGAAATATTGACATTTCAGCCAAACTTTGATGGTTATATCATTGCTGTACATTGTGTCTGTAAATTTATTCAAAAATGATGAGTTTTACAAATGAAGAAAAGAGAAACATTGTAAAAATGTATTACCTACCTTAATAACATAAACCCTAGAGTTACTAGTGAAAACTATTTAAATGAATGTGCAGAAAGGCGACACTGTTTTTATTTTAATGGACTAGATCGTAATATAAAAGAATATTGTTCATTTGTAAAACGCAAAAACAAGTATGGTAATAAAATATGCGACATTGATGAAAATCTAGTAGGTACTACAATCTAGTCCAGTCCAATAAGAATAGTGTGGTTGCCGCCTTACCTGAACTAGTAACTCTAGCGTTTCTGTTATTTGGGTAATATATATTTATCATGTCTCTCTTTTTTTCATTTGTAAAACTCATGATTTTTAATAAATGCCGCAGACACAATGTACAGAAATGCTATAAACATCAAAGTTTGGTTGAACTGTGAATATTTAGACCGTTAAACAAATTAATGGCGACCCTTCCAAAGCACTCTTCGCAGAAAATATTTTTTCCAAATTTTGTTAGCAGGTAAGATGTGATCCAATCGTGTGATATATCATTGTAATCAGAAAACAAAACTTTAAAATTGCGAAAATCCAATATGGCGCCCATAAGAAAAATCAAAGTTAAGTATTGTAACTCTAGCATCAAGAACGAGAACGCCTTTTAAAATATGATGACATATTTAGAATGCCATAAAAAAGTGTCCTAACAATGTCATAGCTAAAAAAAATCTAGTAGGTCTGTCGTTATTCGCTTGAAAACAAAATAAAATCTCGGGACGCAGCAAGTGCGTTATGGTAGTGAATTGTCATAAAACTATTTTTTAATAGCAATAATGTGTTTTTTTTTAAAAGAAAGCAGGCATCAAATTTGGTTACCAGTATAATCTATATAGTAAAAACAATGTGCCATGTTTCATCAAAATAACTTTATTGTTTGAAAATATAAAAAAAATTCCGAAAGTAAACTTAAAGTGTTCCCGAAAAAACTCGTTTTTGGGTCAACCTTATAGGTTAATAGCAAATTGAGCTATTAAAATATTAAGCATTTGATCAAAATGCGCTACCATAACGCACTTACTGCGTCCAGAATTTTTGTTCTTACAAACATGCATTATATTTCAATGGAAAATGCAAAAATGCAATAACATAAGGCGTGTTTGATTAAAAAAAAAAAGAAAATTTGTATCACCAACGACTTATGGGCCACCCTGTGATTGTAGAAACAATTTTTTTTCATATCTGGTATAATAACAGATATATTGAGCTTTATTGATTTTTTTTTACGAAAATTCTACAAAAATTATATACTATTAACGATAAACTCTATAGCTAAGACTACTGCCAAGCGTCAGAGAAAGGGTCTATTTGAAATGAATTTTCTAGAAACATTTTATTAAAATGAAGGACAATGACTTTTGAAACTAAGACTTCAGGGTTTGTAAAACATTCTTCTTGAGACATTTTATTTCCATAGTCCGTATTAGATTCAAGTTCTTTTCCTAAATGTTGCCAATTTTGACGTTTAAATCGCAACTTTGACGTTTTGTGAAAACCCCCAATTTATTTTTGTTTAAATGCCTATAACTTTTTTGTCTTTTGACCTACACAGCTAAGTTTTGGTAGGTAACTTGCCTATAATGATATAAACCCGCGTATAAAATTTGGTTGCCCTTACTTTGTTAATTTTGGAGATATAATTTTTTTTCGAAAGAAAACACAAAATTTTCCGGGAAAACCTCGTCAGATTTTCCTGGGTAACGAACATATCCAAGCCACTTGCAAAAGGAAGGTACTCACCAATTTTGACGTGTAAAATCGCGATTGTGACGTTTTGAGGAGAACCTATATTTATTTTTCTTTGAATGCCTGTAGCTTTTTTATCATTTAACCTACGGAGCTAAATTTTGGTAAGTAACTTGCCTTTAATGATATAAACCCGCGTATGAAATTTGGTTGCCCTTACTTAGTTAATTTTGGAGATATAAATTTTTTTCGATTTTTTTCGAAAGAAAACAAAATTTTCCAGGAAAACCTAGGCGGATTTTCCTGGCTAACAAACTTATCCAAGCGACTTGCGAAAGAAAGGTATGTGCCAAATTTTATCAAAATCGGTCCATTATTTTTTAAGTTATAGGTGTGACACATAAATATATATATATATATATATATATATATATATATATATATATATATATATATATATATATATATATATATATATATATATATATATATATATATATATATAAACATATAAAGTCTGAAACTGACCTCGGATTTGGGTTCCGGGGGTCCTAAATAGCGCTCATTTGAAGAAATTTTTTCAAAATTCGAAAGTCGAGATCTCCTCATTAGTGAATTTTTTTTAAAGAAAATTCACTCAAAACTACAATTGAAAATTTCCGTTTTTCTCGAATACTTCAAAAACTAAAAATGTCACCTCAAATTTTCTTTCAGATCATTGGTCAGCATCGAAACGCGCAACTTGGCGCGAATTTAACCATTCTCGTATCACAATGGTGAAGCGCGAATTTTAACTACCCTGTATATATGTTTATATATATATATATATATATATATATATATATATATATATATATATATATATATATATATATATATAAACATATAAAAATTGAAACTGGTCCCGGGTATGGGTTCTAGGGGTCCTAGTTCGCGCTCATTTAAAAACAATTTTTAAAATTCTAAAGTCTGAATCTCCGGATTAGTTAATTTTTTTCTAAGAAAATTCACTAATACACATTTTTGCATAAAATTTACGTTTCCCCCCACTCCTACTTTTTAAATATATCGTCATTGACATTTTTTTAAATGACAACCTTCGTTTTTTATTTTGATAGATCATTGAATTGTCGAACCAGTACCATCAAAATTTTGATATATCACATTGTTAAATTTTCGATCAAAGTCATTAAAGAGTGAAAAGCATAAACTTATTCAAAACAACATCAAAAGATAACGAATAAGATAACATTATTTCCTGTAAATAAAAGGTTCAAAATTGTATGCACATAAGTAGGTACTAATCAATAATACAGAAGAATCAGATTTACGTCCTTGTCAAATGAACGTTATTCTTCATAACATAAATCCTTACAAAATATAGCTGCTGCACGAACATAATAAAGATGACCCTGACCGACGAAGGCATTTTGGTGAAATAATGCAAAATGTATGCAACGTAATTCAAATTTTATTTGCCAAATTCTTTTTTCAGACGAAGCATCATTTTGGCTAAATGGAACAGCGAATAAAAAAATTACAGGTATTTGAGCAGAGAAAATACTCACTGGATGGCTGAAGCACATACACAACACCTTCGTAAAATTAACGTGTGGCCAGGAATAGTCCACGATAGAATCATATGTCCTTTCTTCTTCGACGAAACTGTCACTGGGCAGCGCTGTCATAATTTTTTAAGGAATGAGCTTATTCCTGCTCTTGCTGAAAGTTTTTTAAATGAAGATGACCCTGATTGACCAAATGGTGATATTTGGTTTTAGCAAGACGGTGCACGTCTTGTTCACGAGCTTTCAAATGAGTACTTTCCTGGCAAGTGGACCGGTAGGCGAGGACCAATAGAGTGCCCTCAGGTGTGCAGGTCTTACGCCACTAGATTTTTTATAAGGGAAGTTTTGGCTAAATGGAATAGCGAATAAACATTTATTCTTCGACGAAACTCTGACTGGGCTGCGATATCAGAATTTTCTATGAAATGAGCTTATTCCTGCGCTTTCTGCAGGTTTTCCAAGTAAAGATGATCCTGATTTATCAAGTGGTGATATTTGGTTTCAACAAGACGGTGCACCTTCGCACTTTGCATGTCCTGTTCGCGAATTTTTACATGACTGCTTTCCTGGCAAGTGGATCGGTAGGCGAGGACCAATATAGTGGCCCGCCAGGTCCCCAGACCTCACGCCCCTAGATTTCCTTTATGAGGGCATTAAAAATATAAAAAATCTATGTTAACAAACCAAATGACCTATAAGATTTGAAAAATCGAATTCGGTATGAAATCAGTGAATTAACACGTCATTCGCAATGTAAAAGAGGACTGTGTCAACAGATTTGCTTATTGTCAAGAAGTTGGTGGATTTCATTTCGAACATTATATTTAAAGGAAACAATAATTTAATTTGTTGAGTCTTTATCTTATGATTGTTTTTATGAATAAAGTTTGTTTTCCACTCTTTTAAATGACTTTCATTAGAAAATTTAATAATGTGGGATGTCAAAACTTTGATGGTACTGTGCAGACAATTCAATGATCTATCAAAATGAAAAAGGGGTTGGTCATTTTAAAAAAATTCGATGACGTCATATTTGAAAATCAGGAGCGGGAGAAAGGTCAATTTTATGCAAAAATATGTATTTTTGAAAACATGTGCTAGGATTTCGTCAAAATACAAATCGCCTAAATTTTAATGAATTCATTCCATAATTATATATATATATATATATATATATATATATATATATATATATATATATATATATATATATATATATATATATATTAATATGATACGTCCAAAGCTTTTTCAGTACATACAATACCTACATAGATAGTGTAAAATTAACATAAGCCGGGGCTGTGGCATTTTGTTTGATTAAATTGACACACCATGCGATCTTGGGCTCGTTAAGGATCCCTCCCCTTCTCACAGAAAGGAAAAAGTTAGGCAAATTTTCCAGAATAGTGCGGTGAAACTGCTCCTTGGCGTCGGTGATTGGCCATAGTCGCGGAAACAGACCGACATTTAAGAAACGAAAATACAAAGAAATACCGACAGCCAGGAAGGACGACCCCTGCACCCCATTGCCGATGCCATGGTATTCTCTAATCAAAACAATGATGTTTGATACGTTATATACCTTATATAATAATATTTAATTTAACAGTTACCTGTATTTCTAATTCATTTCCATCCAAAATATAATGCACCCTAGAATAATTTTTGTCTCTTAGGCCATCAAGCAGTGCTGAAATTCTTTTTACAAAAACCATCGACATTTTTCTTAAATCGTCACACTCCCCAAAAAGTTCTTCGTAATCATTGACGTCTAAAGGCATCCAATTAAGTATTGTTTGAAGGCTTCTCGACATCAGAGAATTTAATTACCAATCTTGTTCTACATGCACTATGCTACAAGCGTCTATAGATAATATAATATATCACTTTACTGCGTTTTATTTATATCTAAGCATGTAAAAATAATTGACATCTATTGAAAATTATTAATCCTTCGAAATATTTTTCATGATTAAAAATCATTTATTAAGCACCATATTATCACATGCTTCTAAAAGTAGGTACTATTTCTTTAGAAAAATCAATATGAAAAAACCTTTGTTATAAAAAATTAAATTGTAAGATTTTATGCTTTGATAAAATTGGAATATTGAAAATTTTATGTTCACTATTACTAGTTTTAGACATATTTTGTTTATTTTAACCAAAAGGTCCACAAAAAACTTATTTTTAAGTCATTTTCTCTTCTAAATTGGAAGACTTTCACCGACAGATATTTTACACTATATTTTGTTGGTTGGTTGCTATAGTTACAAGTTCACAGTTTAGCGAGCGTCATCTATCAGCTGATCGTAAAACATACAATTTCCAGGATTCACTCTCAAGTATATCTGACGCATTGCCGTTATATACAGTCTATGGGAAGTTAAGGCAAAATACAAAATCAGTCGATGGTTTGGGTAGTCAATGTTTATAGGCGCCTCTAGAGGAAACTATCAGAAAATAGGTATTAGGTATTGGTTTTAAATTGTTGTAAAACGATTGTGTTGTGGGTCTTACCTATATTGTTATTATTATTTTTATGTTCACAATCCGGCTCATCCAAATAATAGATAAATCTTCATTGCTTAGTAATATTTAGTTTCATCATCACTGATGTATGTATTGTATTTTTCTTCACAGTGACATCTACTGCACTCGCTGAAAACTATGCGATATTACAGAAAATTATAATAATACCATTAAAAAGTTCTCTGTACCAAGGTCGTTCGCAAATTTAAATGGCCGGTGAAAGAGATAGCAAATAAAACAAAAGCTTCAAAATGGCAGCTTGATTACAGGTAAATTGTGTACGTCTGACGAAACAGCGATTTTACAAGTGTTTATTTACAAAATAATTTAAAAAACAGTGTGTTCCATGCATGTTTCATTTATACTGTTCAGATTAAGTGGAGTTTTTTCAGTGTTTTATTCAAAATATTGTTCTTACTGATTATGTGTCAATGCACTTCTTGGACAATGTACAGTCTTCGTTAAAAATTCACAGGTAAGATAAAATATTCTGCATATTTCAAGAAAACATACACTCATTATGTTAATTATAAGTGTGTGTGTGTATTAATCTTATTAATTGTTATGTGTGTACTTTGCTTTTATTTACTTTGTGCTGTTGTTAACAGTATGAAGGTACCTACTTTTTTTTATTAAACCATATAATATATTAATTCAGTGAATAACGTTTCATTTTTATTGCCGGTGGCTTTATTTATTGCCTTCAGGTGTTTTATCGATGCTGTTGCAATTACCTAGTTTGATAAATGTTAGAAGAATAAATAGCTGATATAAATATTGATAGGTAGTAATCTGTTTATTCAATTTTAGTATATTAGCCTCCAATTTGTTTGTGTTTAGAATTTTATTTTTGGTAAACAATTATATTTCACTGTTCTTTTTAATTTTTAATTAATGACCTAATGAGTTACTTAAAACTTCTGTTTTTAAACTCTATGCTTAGATAATACAATAATTTCATAGCTTGCTTTGTTTCTTTTAAAAACCAGTTTTTAAAGTGTAGTAGTACATTTACTGTTGGCGAATTTTCGCTTTTGGCGAGATCATACGTCCGAGACTATCTAAAAAAATTCAAAAGCGGGAATCAGAGCCCCTAAAGCCTATATACCGGCTTCTTTTAAATTTATTCATACCTAGGTATATAATATTGGGTTTAATGAAACTTGACATGTTCTTTTTCAATCTTTAATTCTAATTTTTGTCGTTTCATCGAATAGATCTAGATACCTTTTTGCTTTACAAAAATTGATTAGGTTCCTTCATACATGATCATTAAATCTATACAGGTGTCCCATTTATGCTTTAAAACAATTCGTGTGCGCGTACCTCGCGCTAAAATAATGTGCGGTTGTCGTATAACATTTTTTCTTAGACTCTTGTGGACTGAAATACAGACTGGTGAAATTCTACAAAAAAGTTAATGAAACCAAATATTTTGTTTGAAAAACATGCTACACCACTTTCAAAACCCCATCCAATTAAAAAATTTATGGCCAATTCACTAGAAAATAATATTATTGTTAAATTTTCGTAGAGTTAACCGCTTTTAAAATAATTACGACTGAAATGATTGGTTATCGTGAGTCCAAAAAACACATAATATCAGAGAATAACTGCTTAACTAATAATATTATTTATAATAATAATATTTTTGTTCGATCTGAAGAAAAACATTGTACATTATTTCCATGTTGATTTAGTGTCGTGCTTGGAATCAAAAATACACTATTATTCTAGAAATGTTAACAAAAACAAGCTTAAATAAATGATAATAAGTGAAAATTATAACGCCGAAATAAAAAAATCGAGGTGGCCAGGGACACAACTTTCTATCAGACATATTTATGTCACTAACATAACAATAAAGCGGGTTTCTGCTGTCAATCTAATTACTAGGCATTAACATCAGATAGTTAAATTAATAATCATTTTCTAATCTCTAACAATCTTTTTACAAACTGTCATAGAATCGGCCGCAGATAAATTTTCTGAGTACATTACTGGAATACCTATTATCTTACAAACTTATCATCGTCCTTTAATACAGATTTTACAAACTAAACCTATAGACGTCACTTGCAGCCCTTCAGAATTCGCTTAATGCGTTATGACTCTAAAGTTTTTTATTCTCTAAGAAGGGAGATAGTTATTGCCGATGTTCTATCGCAAAACTTTTCATAAACAGCTTTAAGACCCTGATGATGATGAATTAGCCGCTGAAACCGAGGCGCATGTAAAGCTAATACAGTCGGTTCCAGTTAAAAGTTATTTTCTAGATTAAATTAAATGTGAGCAAAGTAAAGACCACCACAGATTACTACTAGAGATTTTTGAAATATTTAAACTTTCAAAAATGACTGAAGCCGTTATTATTGAAAAAATGAAGGAGATATTTTGTAGATATGACATCTGCGAAGTTGTGCGATCTGACAATGGGCCACAATTTATGTCGGAATTTCTGAAAATTGCTTCAGAATTTGATTTAAATTAATTACAAGCAGTCCTTTTTTTTACACAATCCAACGGATAATACAGAAGCTGTGCTAAAAGTTGCAGAGAATATAATTTAAAAAATTGAAAACCGTCTACTTAAGGATCGCCGAAATAGGTAGCATTTCATACCAGTACCTTTTTACAACAAACAGTTTACTGTAACATTTACTCCCATCATAGATAGTAACGAAACAGAAACTTGTAATAGATCTAAGAGAAGTGCCTCAGGAAGCAAGTGTCGGTAAAAATCGCGAGAATCTGTTAGAGGCGAATCAATCCATGGGTGAATGTTTACTTAATAATTCAGCTCAAAAGTTAAGTGCTATGCCAAGTCATTTTTATAGTTTTTCCATACTTTCTACCTCTCAAGCATCCTTTCCGAAAGTCTTCTAAAGAAAATCCAAAATTGTACGAGAATAAATTGGCCGATATGTATTTAATATAGGGAGAATGCAATTATAAATTTTTATCATCCGTAAAGCGGTACGCTGAAAAGTTTCCCAATAGACAGATTCCTCATTCAAGTACTTTTGCGGCTGTTGATAGATTTCGAGAAAACGGAACTTTTTTAGATCATACCATTGAACATTCTTGTCCACGCTACGTCCAAACACCAAATGCTGAAGAAAATGTTTGGTATGCTACCGCAGAAAAGTGTTAGGCGAATAGCTGCAGAGTTGGAAGTTCAAAAATCGACGGTTCATAGCGTACTGAAAGAACAGCAGTTGCATCCGTATCATTTAATAGGAACTTTTACCACAAGATTTAAACTCTAGGCAGACTTTCTGTAATTGATTCAAAGGTAAACAAAACGAAGACAACAATTTTGTACATACGATATTAACGACCGACGAGGCATGTTGTACGAAAGACGATGAAATAAACCTACACGGGCTACACAAGACACCGGATTGGACGTTTTAAAGAGGCACCAGTAAAATGGCTATCAAGATCACCTGATCTTAATATCCTTGGCCTCGGATCTTGCTGGCCAATATGTATCAGTTTTGTTTGTGGCAAGGCAGTGTCTTATTCGTCGTGTCAACTTATGTGTAGAAGTTAACGGCTAACACCATGTTTTGTAATTAAGATTAACATTTTTAATAATTTTCTTAAAAAAAAATTGACTACTGACCGCGAACTAGGCCCCCTACAACCCAGATCCAGGGGCAGTTTCAATTTTTGTATGTTATATATATATATATATATATATATATATATATATATATATATATATATATATATATATATATATATATATATATATATATATACATATATGTAGCGGTTTTGTAAGCACGATAACTTCTCCAACACGAAACTCTTGGTGTAGACGAATTAAAGCCGAAACTTAAAAATTGCTGGTGAAAAAAATGAAAGAAAACCCTTTTCAACTGATCGCGAAGTGTTATTTTTTTTACTTGTATTGGTCTCGAGAAATGCTCTTTTAGACACGGTCTCTATAGCTCAGCAATAAATTCTTTAATTCGTACTATTAAAATATGCTGTTCTATTGGATGTGTGTGTGTGTGTGTGTGTGTGTGTGTATCACACCGATGACTCAAAAAATAATGGGCCAATTTTGATCAAATTTTCTGCGTACCTTCCTTTTGCAAGTGGCTTGGAGAAGTTGGTGAGCCAGGAAAATTGGCACATGTTTTCTTTCGGAAAAAGCTTATATCTCCGGAAATGACAAAGAAAGGGCAACCAAATTTGGTGCGCGTGTTGTAAAGAGTGAACCATGCACCAAGATTTAGGTCTGTAAGTTCAAAGACAAAAAAGGTATGGGCATTTAAAGAAAAAATTGGGTTTTCCTCAAAATGCCAAAAGTCGCGATTTGAAACGTCAAAATTGGCAACATGAAACACATTACGGATTATGTAAAGAAAATGTCGCAAGAAGAGTTCTGCAAACCCTTAAGTTTCAGCTTCAACCGCCATTGCCCTTCATTTTACTAAAATATTTCCAAAAATTTCATTTCACATAGACCCTTTCTCTGGTACTTTGACGGTAGTCTTGGTTAAGTTTAGGTCTATAAGTTTTAGCTAATTGTCATAGAAAAAATTCGTTAATGAGGAGACCGCGACTTTTGCATTTTAAAAAGATTTCTTCAAATGAGCGCAAACTAGGCCCCCTAGAATCCATATCCGGGTTTAGTTTTAGTTTTTATCTGTTTATACGGGGTGACGCATTTCTACGGTAAAGTTCAATCTAATTGTTATTATACAAGATACGAGAAAAAGTTGTATACGTTAATTATAGGGTGTCTTAAGCTGCGTCTTATAAAATTATGTTTACTATCACAGGGGGGCCCATACGTTGTTGGTGATGCCTACCATTTTTTTTTTCGAACACCCCTATATTATTGCATTTTGGCATTTTTTATCGAAATATGATGCATGTTTGTGAGACAAAAAAAAATCGCAGTAAGTGCGTTTTGGTAGCGAATTTTCATTAAAGGCTTCAAATTTCAATAACTCAATTTGCTATTAACCTAAGGTTCATTGGCTAGATAACCAGTTTTCTCTCGGAAAATTTTGTAAGTTTATTGTCGGATTTTTTGTGTGTGTATATTTTCATATTATTTTGATATAATATGGTACATTGTTTCCACTATATAGGTTATACCGGTAACCAGATTGATGCCTGCTTCCATTAGAGAGACATTTGCTATTAAAAACATTTTTATGAAAATTCACTTCCATAACGCACTTGCTGCGTCCAGACTTTTTATTACCATTGCCATTTTTGTTACTGTCTTATTTTTATTTTGACGTTTTAATTTTCACTTATCGTAATTTTTTTAGGCTTGGTTTTATTAATAATTTCGTGTTTTTGATTCCAAGCCCGACATTATATCAAATTGGAAATAATGTACGAGTGATATCGTCTTTTTTAGCTCAAATTAAAAAAAAATAGTTGTTTTTTTAGAACATCCTGTATTTCGTATTCATATACGACAAGCTCACCTTATTTTAGCATGACAGCACACGGACTGTTTTAAAGCATAAATAGGACACCTATATAAATTTTTACCTTACCTAACCCTGTAAAAATGATATTAGCACCCCCATGAGTCATGATTATGTCTGTCAGTCAGGCGAGCTGAAAGCTCAACTGAAGCGGTACAAAAAACTTCATCCCCCATATGGCATGTCTCGTTTGGGGTAGTTTTTCAAAGGGTCGTCGTTCGGATGCACTGAGAGACGCACTGTCATATGAAACTCTTAAAACAATAGTCACTTGTGAAGCTTCACCACTCATTTGTCTCTTATTATGCGCTTTTATGATTCTGTAAGCATTTTTTTTCAAAGCATCTGCACTATACGCGAGACTCGAGTAGGGTTGCATTCGTCGGAGAATGTTATTGTTTCTAGTTTACAAGTGTTCTTGTCATGTTCCAAGAGTGTGAGGCTTTTAATTAATTGCCAGAAGCAGATTCATAAAGTAGGCTCCTAAAGAACATTTGAAAGTCTGCAGTTGTTTGTTTTACGTGAGTTGTGAGCCAATTAACGTATTGTGTTTTTGTTGTCCTTCAGTTTGTGATATAAATTAAAAAGTTTCGTCTGTCTGAGAAATTAGAGAGTTTTTTAATGTTTTTATGTCGCGTTTATTACTTTTAGTGAATTTTCTTAGAAAAAATTCACTAATGAGGAGATCTCGACTTTTGAATTTTGAAAAAATTTCTTCAAATGAGCGCGATCTAGGACCCCTAGAACCCATATCCGGGGTCAGTTTCAATTTATATATGTATATATATATATATATATATATATATATATATATATATATATATATATATATATATATATATATATATATATATATATATATATATATATACTCAAAAAATAATGGGCCGATTTTGATAAAATTTGGCATGTACCTTTCTTTTGGAAATGGCTTGGATAAGTTCGTTAGTCAGGAAAATCGGACAAGGTTTTCCGGGAAAATTTTGAGTTTTCATTCGAAAAAAATTCTTATCTCAAAAAGTAATAAGCCCATTTTAATAAAAATTGGCATGTACCTTTCTCTTGTAAATGGCTTTGACAAGTTTGTTCGTCAGGAAAATCGGACGAGGTTTTCCGGGAAAATTTTGAGTTTTCATTCGAAAAAATTTTTTATCTCAAAGAATAATAGGCCGATTTTGATAAAATTTGCCATGTACCTTCCTTTTGTAAATGACTTTGACAAGTTCGTTAATCAAAAAAATCGGACGAGGTTTTCCGGGAAAATTTTGAGTTTTCATTCGAAAAAAATTCTTATCTCAAAAAGTAATAAGCCGATTTTAATAAAATTTGGCATGTACCTTTCTCTTGTAAATGGCTTTGACAAGTTTGTTAGTCAGGAAAATCGGACGAGGTTTTCCGGGAAAATTTTGAGTTTTCATTCGAAAAAAAATTTTATCTCAAAGAATAATAGGCCGATTTTGATAAAATTTGCCATGTACCTTCCTTTTGTAAATGACTTTGACAAGTTCGGTTATCAAAAAAATCGGACGAGGTTTTACGGGAAAATTTTGAGTTTTCATTTGAAAAAAAAATTATCTTAAAAAATAAAAAATCTATGATAACCAAATTTGGTAGGTAGGTTTACGATATAAAAGTAAACTATACACCAAAATTTAGATTTCTATGTTACAAGAAAAAAAAGTAATAATAAAATATTTTGTGCCAGATCATTTCTATGAAAATTCACTACCATAACGCACTTGCTGCGTCTAGGCTTTTATAAAGTAGGCCTGGAACAAAATATTTTTAGTTGTTTGATTATGTTAGCCGTGATTAAAGATAATTATTGGAAATTAGAAAATAGCGTCGTTTTAGCGAATTTTTATGAAAAATGGTTTTAATGCCACTTGTGAGGTGTCTCTTTTAATAGAAAGTTTAGAAGAGTTCGTGAGGCAGTACGAACTTATAAAAACGTCTGGACGCAGCAAGTGTGTTATGGAAGTGAATTTTCATAAAAATGTTTTTAATAGCAAATGCGAGCAGGCATCAATCTGATTACCGGTATAGCCTATGTAGTAGAAACAATGTACTATATTTTATCAAAATTACTTATTGTTTGAAAATGTACAAAAATTTTCCGAAAATAAAGTTAAATGTTGGTTTCCTAACCAACAAAACTTACGTTAATAGCAAATTGAGTTATTGAAATTTGAAGGATTTAATGACAATTCGCTACCAACACGCACTTACTGCGTCCAGATTTTTTCTTACAAACATGCATCATATTTCGATTAAAAAAATGCAAAAATGCATTAACGAATTTGTTCTACGAAAATTAGCTAAAAATTATAGACCGTTAAACCATAAACTTCACTAAACCCACAGCGAAAGCATCAACTTAACTAAACCGACAGCCAAGATATCAGAGAAGGGGTCTATTTGAAATGAATTTTCTGTAAATATTTTTGTAAAATGAAGGACAATGACGGTTGAATCTGAAACTGAAGGGTTAGCAGAACACTCTTCTTGCAACATTTTCTTTTCACAATTCGTATTTGTTTCACGTTCTTTGCCTAAACATTGCCAATTTTGACGTTTCAAATTGCGAGTTTGACGTTTCAAATTGCGAGTTTGACGTTTTGAGGAAAACTCCAATTTTTTTTCTTTAAGTGCTCGTAACTTTTTTGTCTTTAAACTTAGACACCTAAATTTTTGTACATGGTTCACTCTTTATAATGCAAACACGTGTACCAAATTTGGTTGCCCTTACTTTGTTATTTCTGGAGGTATAAATTTTTTGAGAAAGAAAACACAAAACTTTCCGGGAAAACCTGGGCCGATTTCCCTGGCTAACGAACTTGTCCAAGCCACTTGCAAGAGGAAGGTACTCACCAAATTTGATCAAGATCGGCCCATTATTTTTTGAGTTATCGGTGTGATACATATATATATATATATATAGATATATATATATATATATATATATATATATATATATATATATATATATATATATATATATATATATATATAAATTGAAACTGACCCTGGGTTCTAGGGGTCCTAGTTCGCGCTCATTTGAAAAAAATTTTGCAAAGTCTCACCATCGATATATCTCTATTAGTGAATTTTTTTAAATAAAAATTCTCTAAAAACACCAACTAAGAAATAACTGTTTTATGATGCTCTCTTTTAAAGTGCCATTTTTTCGATACAATTTGGCCTAAATTGGGTAACTGCTGTCACAGGATTTGTAAAAGAACGTTGCACCTTTTATTTTCTGGACAGCTGTATAAAGTCCAAAAAACATTCGGTTCAAGTTCCTTTTAAATATATGTTCATATGATACCTACTTATCCATAATTTTAGTCCCGCTGGACAGTAGTTGTTATTATGGATCATTTATGTAATTACCGTGGATTTATCACGCAAGAACGGATAATATTCTTCTCGATTCACTACGGGAAAAAGTCAACAAAAAACACCGGATCATGCACATTTCTAGATCGCTGACTCTACTGAGTGACTTCAACCTGTTTATGTACCGTCTCTTTTACTATTTTTATATAATTACAAAATTATACAAACATCTGTGTAGGTCGCTGGTACTGGCCACTTGCTTAAAAACAAGGTAATTTATAGACTGTTTTCGTTAAATGAAAATACTTAATTAAATAAGATAAATATTTATATACATATAAAGAAAATAAAAAATGATTTTATTTAAAATGCATTAAAAACTCGTAACCCCAAATTGTCCATTTATTTCTTATGCCTAGAAAAAAGAGCACTATGAATGAAAATTCCTCCGCCATGGACTTTGTTTTTAAAACTTAAAATATTAGGGGAAATACGTATAATTATTGTCCATTTCGTATTGTCTTACTTCACATTTTATTTTATTTTCTGTAATTTTTTCTTATGCAACCCGCATCTTGTGATACACTCTAAGAAGCAGAGAAAAGATTGTACTTTCAGACATTGCCAAGTACTGGCCATGTTACTATTAAAAAAAGACCTACACCCTGTATATTCTGTAATAAAAGGGGTAAATACTTGTAAATCACGTCAAAATTTGCGAAAATACGTCCAATATGCGCATATCAAATGTCAATTTTTTTGGCCGCTTGCTGTAGATTTTATAAGTCCCGGTCCATACATTTGGTGCGCACTGTATATATATATATATATATATATATATATATATATATATATATATATATATATATAATATATATATATATATATATATATATATATATATCATCCGATAACTCAAAAAATAATTAACCGATTCCGATGAAACTCGGCAAGTGCCCTTCTTTTATTAATGGCTTGGATAAGTTCATTAGCCAGGAAAATTGGACAGGGTTTTCCGGGAAAATTTTGAGGTTTTTTTGGATAAAAGTTTTCTCCGAAAATAACAAAGCTGCTTTAATCAAATTCATTATGTATGTTTCCTTGGGCGAGACCTTACTACGTACCAAAACTTAACTTTCTAAGTTTACAGAAAATTGAGTTATTAAAATTTTAAATTTTCTTTCGAAAATTTTTTTTTCTCCGAATATTACAAAGTTATTTTAATGACATTTGGTGGATATCTCGCGTTAGAAAAGATCTTACTACATACCAGAATTAAACTTTTCAAGTTTATAGAAAATAGAGTTATTCCAGTTTGAAGCATTTTATAAAAAGTCACTACCATAACGCACTTGCTGCGTCATGAACTTTTTATGTATCACCACGTGTATCATTAGATTTTTGAATTCTACATGTAATTGATGTGTCTAAAATTCATGGTTTTTTAATCAATTAGACTTTTGTCCAAAAAATAACATTTACAAGTAGTGTCCGACCGAAAGTAGTTTTTATAACCGAAGCCGAATTTCGGTTTCTCTCTCAGTTTCGGCCGAAACGGAAACTTCCTTTTAAGATAATTCTTTTGTATATATTTCAAGTTTCTCTTCATTTTAGGTAGTCGCAAATATATGTGTGTCCATAGAAGCAGTTATTTATTTTATAAATTAATAGTATTGTATGAGCGTAGTCTCCTAGTCCACTATGTCGAACGCTCCCGAAGGCCGCACGAAAGCTCACAAACGTAGTTTCGGTCGTAAGTAAGGCTAGATGCGTTCGCACCATTATTAGAAACGCATACCGGTTTCGCTCTTATTAGAGCTCGCCAGTGCTCTATACAAATTACAGGGAGAATATGGTATATGGTTTTCTCTTGATGATGGACCAGGAGAGTTTGCCTTTTATCCCGTTATCCTGAGCCGGTAGAATAGACTTATAGGTTATTGTTTGTCGGTCATGTAGTCTTTGTTATTGATTTAAAATTTGTTTAGGTCTCTTGATTTTGGTTGGGTTGTCGGAGTCATAATTGAGGGTTTCAGTGAAGGTATTGTTCGTGTGTGGATGCACTCAAACGTGTGTTGGTTGTCAGTTTGTTTATTTTGTCGTCTATCTTTGTCATTTTGGTTTCTTCGAAAATTTGATGGTTTCTGACGTACCAGGGTATGTCAAGTGCGTGTCGTAAGTGATTGTTTTGTATTGTTTGTATTTTTACTCTGTTGGCTGTGTGAGCCCAGACTGGTGCTGCGTATATCATTGTGGGTTCAATTATTGTTTTGTAAATAAGTAGTTTGTTTTTCATGCTGAGTTTGCTGCGTGTGTTTGTTAAGGGGTATAAAAGTGATTATGGGGCATTGGTTTTGTTGCATGTGTTGTTGATATGTTTGGTGTATCGCAATCTCTTGTCTAGTGTGAGTTCTAGATATGTTGCTTCGTTGCTTGTAGGGACATTAATGTTGTTTATTGTGAGGGGTGTTTGTGGTGCTGGGATTTTTGCTCGCCCCGTGAATGTGACGTGCTTGTTTTTGTCTGAGTTAACCTGTATTTTCCATCTGTCCATCCATGTCATCTGTTCGTCTAGTCCGTTTTGTAGTTTTTTCTGAAGTAAGTTTGTGTTTGTCGAGCGTGCCATTAATGTTATGTGGTCTCCGTATGTCGCTATGAATGTTTCTTTAATAGTGGTATGTCTGCGGTGTGTAGGTGCTAGAGTTGTGAAGAGTGTTGAGCCCTGGGGGACGCCAGCCTGTAGGGGCCGGGGGCCGAGAGGGTGTCTTCGACTTTATATTGAAAAGTTTTGTTCGTGATGTAGGATTGTATAAGCATTATTAGTCTTGTTCGGATGTTTGCTATTGCCATTTTGTAAAGTAGTCCGTTGTGTCATAGCCGGTCAAAGGCTTTAGCGATGTCTAAGAAAACAGCACCAGCACCAACAGTACTGTTTTCATTCGAAACTTGTATGTACGTATTCAGTCACGCCGAGTAGTTGTAGGTTGGTTGAATGTTGGGGTCTAAACCCGATTTGGTGGTCAATTATTGTTTTATTTACGTCGAGGTGTTCGTTTAGTCTAGTTAGTATAAGTCTTTCCAGGATTTTTCCGATTTATGTCAGTAGGCTGAAGTGGCTGTAGTTGTGTGAATTGCGTTGGTCTTTTTTGGGTTTGAGGATCATGACAACGTGCGCTTGTTTCCAGGTATTTGGAAAGTGTCATAACCTCAGTGAGGCATTGAAAATAGCCAGTAGGTACATCAGGGTTCCCACTCGTCTGGAACACAGGGAAAACCGGCAAAAGTCAGGGAATTTCTAGAAGGAAAAATTTTGTCAGGGAAATCAGGGAAAAATTGAGAAAAATTGTAAAAATTGACGAAGAGTCGGGGAATTTTTGTCCGTGTCAGGGAAAAATTATTTGTTTCCGTTTTATGATAAATAATTAAAACACAATGATAGGTGCATATTTGCATAAAATAGCGTTTTCGTTTATTTGTAAGGAAAATTGTGTATGTTTTATAAATGTAATACTGGGGAAGTCTGTTTTCCGCCATGAGGCGAAGACCTACTGTATTCTGTAGTAGTGTGACATTTTTGGGGTAGATTGTGAATGTCAAAGTCAGGGAAATAGGTTTTGGCATGTCAGGGAAATCAGGGAAAAGTCAGGGAAATTGATATGCTGTTTTTAGTGGGAACCCTGTACATGTTAAACCTGTGGGGGAGTGATTTGTTTATTTTGCTACTTATTTTGTCTGGTACAGGTGCTTTATTATTTTTAAGGTGTTTTATTGTGGAGTTTAGTTGGTCGGGTGAACAGCGATAATACACTTAACGTAATTTCGGCTAAGGTAGCCCAGACTCATAGAACCTTGTGAGGTGTATTACAGGGGCGCCATCTCGGTGTGGAACCAGGTAGTGTGTTGTCACGGCAGCTCCAACAAACACAAAATATTATAAATAAAAACTGTGTACAACCAATCAACAATTTTGTAAATTGTCAACCCTGGCCCTTTCTTCACTAATACCGGGACAACGTATATAAGACTAGATGCATTCTCACCATAATAAGAAACGTATATTTTCTGCCGAAACCAAAAGTTCGGTCGGAGACTATTTACAAGTATCATTTTATTATTATGTACTAACCTGTATTTTGCTAGGAAAACTTTCATATTGTAATCGAGGGAAGTTTAAGCGAATGCTCTGCCTAAAAAAATATGAAAGATAAAAGCTACATCATGTTGAAAATTTACTAAATGTTCAAAACCGTGAAACTTGAAATTCAAAAATATCACTTTTTCAAATGGACCACCATGTATATTTTTATGTTATGTTAAAGAGGATCAGAAACCCCAAAAATTTTCTTAAGTATGTCCTATACTTATATCTTATCGTTTTTGAGTTATTTTGCTTTCTCTACTTTTTCCCTTATCTTTCCAATGTTTCCTGTTATTAGTCGTAGTAGTTATGAAAGTTAAAAATAAGAGAGAGATCAGGTTGTAAATACTAAATCTAATCAATCATTGGCAAGGCTACAAACTACAACAGCAACATAACATATACGTTATAATAAGAACTTGCTAAAAAATAACCGAATATATTAATTTTAATTGAATATATATATTTTTAATTATTTGGAAGTTTAAAGTGTCTTAACATCTAAGGTCATTGACACTGTTGGTACATTTTGTTTCGCTAATTGAAAGTATGTGTAATGAAATGCTGTCAAATAGTGAGGATTGTCTTAACAAAAACCAGGGTAAATTAGTCACATTTGGCTCACTCAAGTCAAGAATTTGAGATAGTGTTTTCACATTTAGGTATTCGAGTCTGCGATTGATATATAGTGGACATTCTTGAAGCACATGGTTAACAGTAATCACTCTGTCACATATTTCACATTAAGGTTGTTGTCGCCGGATAAGTAGGTATCCATGGGTGAACTTACAGTGGCCTATACGAGTTCTTCTGATAACGACTTCTTCCCTGCGTGTTAGACTTGGAAGCGTCTTTGGGGTCACTGATGTTTCGATCTTGCAAAGTTTGTTGTCAAGGGATGACCAGTGGGTTTGCCACTTGGCTTTAGAACTTTCTTTAATATTGGTAATAAGGTCTGAATGGGTTTGTATGGGTATTATTGTCTCTTGTAGTATCGCATTCCGTGAGCATTCTTCAGCATTTTCATTGCCTACAATACCACTGTGGGAAGGCGTCCAGATTAGTGAGTTTGATTTGCCAGCATGGTAGAGACCGTGGACGCTTTCTTGTAGTTGAATTACTATAGGGTTTCTTTCATTAAGCGATCCAAGTGAATGAATAGAGGTTAAAGAGTCTGTGCACACTTAAGCACTTTTGTATGGGGAGTCGATGAATGTGTGGACTGCCCTCTTTATGGCAAATAACTCTGCTGTGTAATTGCTACACTCTGATGATAGGTGATACGCCTCTCTTTTGAGGGGACATATAACACCGCTTCCTACACCCCGTGTGCTCTTTCAGGTCACATTGGTATTTTGATATGGTATCCTGAAATAGTCTATTCACACTGTCGGTAGGCAAGGCATCTGTGTTACAAGTTGTGAGATTGGTGTCTGTATCTGGTAACCTAATAATTAATGGCGGTATTTGTCCATTTCGCAGGGTAATGTTTCGCTGAAATTGAGTATTTGGTGATATCCTCTGATATGTTGAACAATCGATAGTGGCTCAAGGGAGTTATTCCGAGATCTGTTAGTATCCTACTGAGATACTAGATGGTAAACTGGTTTTTCTGGATCTGCCGAAATTTTCGCCGCGTATTGTAGTAGCGCTGCTTCTCTTCGCAGCCAGAGGGGTCTTTCTCCACATTTTCGATACAGGCTGTCCGTGGGGCTTGTTCGGAAGGCTCCTGTTATTATCCTCAAGGCATGATTTACAATCACATCCAGAGGTTTCATAAGTGATTTTGTTGCTGTTGCATAGATAATTTGGCAGTATTCAATTTTGATCTGATTAGTAACCTACAGATGGAGAGCAGCACTGTCTCATAAGTACCCCAGTTCTGATGTGCTAGAGCTCTCAAAATACTAAGCGCCTGTATACAGTCAGCTTTGAGTTGGTTGACATGAACCTTCCAACTTAGTTTAGAGTCAAAGGTTATGCCCAAGAATTTATGTGCCTTGACTTCTTCCAACGACGTTCCTCTGATTTTGGGGGCACATGTGACCGAGTTGTCCCATTTTTTTTGAGAATACCATAAATTTGGTTTTGGTGGAGGAGAAATTGACACCGCTATGATCGGACCGCTCTTTCAATTTTTGGATGGAATTTTGAATAATTTTGCAGGTCGATGACATTTTTCCCTCTGCAGTAAATAACAAAGTCATCTGCATATAAGTTTGTCCTGACCGGGCTTCAATTTAGATGGAAATATGGGCTGTCAAGACGTAATTTTGATTTGGGAGGCATTGTGGAACGATTAAAATTTATGGAAAGTGAAGGTAAAAAATGGATCATTAGATAGAATAAGTAAAAGCGGTAAAGGTTTACTTTAGGGGCGCGTGTTCGATTTTTCTGAAATTTTGTATATAGACGTGTTTTAAGGTGTAGATGACGAAAATCACAATAAAAATGAGGGCAACAGCCAACTTTTGGAGTTCTTTGGAAATTTTGGTAGGTTGTACTCACTTTTGCGACATGTTTTACAAATTTTCGGGGGTCGTTCGCTTTATACCAAGCTAAAGAAGGCTGTATTTCTCGATTCTAATTCATTTTCACATAGTTAAAGCACCCCCTTAACTGTTTATGTGTCTCTGAAAATTACCCTTCTTTTCATCGTATAACCGATCCTAAGTTGAAATTGACATTTGACATATAAAGCCAACTTAATGTCAAATGTCAATTTCAACTTATGCGATAAAAAGAAGGTTAATTTTCAGAGACACATAAACATTTAAGGGGGTGCACTAACTATGTAAAAATGAATTAGAATAGTGGAATACACCCTTCTTTAGCTTGATATAAAAAGAACGACCCCCGAAAATGTGTCAAACATGTCGCAAAAGTGAGTATAACTTACGTTTTTTCCTACAAAAATGCCCAAATAACTCCAAAAGTTGGCTTCTGCCCTCATTTTTATTGTGGTTTTCGTTATCTACACCCTAAAACACGTCTACATACACACCTTTACCGTAAAAGCAAAAATACATTTGAGATGTCCAAATTTGAAGTATGTTAAATTTGGTTGGAGTTTTCGAGCAGTTTTTGGTAGGATCCTATTAAATTATGTTATTATACAGCTCAGGGGTCAGGCTTATTGTACAGTATGATTTATGCTAATAGATAATAAATAGATAAATAAATCAATATTGCTATCATAAGCAAAAGTCACTTATACGTACAAACTAAACAAATTTCTGGATGCAGCAAGTGCGTTATAGTAGTGAATTTTCATAAGAATTTTACACTCTTAGTACGGCATATTACTAAAAGTAATACTTTTAATTTAAACAGACGTCGAAGATCCGATTAAGAGGTCCTAATATAAGCTAATTGGAAGAATTTCTCTGCCAAATTATAAACGTGGCAGGTATCTTTCCGTGTCAATCGCCGGGATGATTTCGTTGTAGTCAACCTAATCGAACTGGTTTTTCCAACAGAAAAGATTTGTAAAACAGAGTCTATTAGTGAATTATCCTAATAAAAATTTACTAATGTTATCAATAAAAAATGTCTGCTGAAATGGTTACTTTATCTAACTTGTGTTATTCCCTATAAGAATCCATGATGGTGAACTAAACCCTGATTTCTTTTGCGATTCATTTTAATAGTTTTTTTAACACATCAAGTGAAAACAAACAAAATATTCCTACTCCTGAATTCACAAAAGTCAAGAAGTCAGTTCATTATTCAAATAAGTTATCTACTTAAAAAATTAATCAAGGAATATTCCAATTTTAGAAACATATAGTCATTTACTATTTAACCTCAAAACAGAACTGTCAAACAATGACAAATAAACAAAACACGTTATTATTCCTTAGTTTCCAATTTTAAAGGCATATCTATACAATTATTTACTTAGTCTCAAAAAAGAATTGTCAAACCATAATACATAAACAAAACACACTATCCCATCTAGTTTTTACTTCAAGTAGCTGATATAAAACTTCCTTGTTTTCCCCTCTCACTTTCAGATTAGGATATTTTTCAACATTTTACAAATTCGCGCATCCGAATATACCCAAAGGCCCAAAGGCGGTCATTAGGGTGGGATCGCGACAGTTCGGGTGTGAACGTTTGTTGCTCATTATGATGTGGCGATCTCGCCTTACGTGTGTTATTTTGTTTGCTTATCGCTGCATTATGATGTATGCCTGTGGCATATGTATCAATCTACGCGTGGCAGGGGGCTACTATGTCTTTCTCTGGATTCATTTTTTAACTATTTAAGTTGTTTCGATTCATGTCTTACAGATTTTATTTTTAATCTGAGAACCTCAAGATTTTGTGTACCAAATTCCTTAAAATTCCCAACAGAGTTTTATTTACTTCATTTCTAGCTACATGTAAAGTCTCATTCCAGTATCTCAATACTTTCAAAAATATAACGTATTCAAAAATGCTTTTGTATATTTTTTGGGTAAAAATATTTCCGTTATAGCTAATTTAGGAACTCGTCCACTGTCTTGATACAATGATGATATGTGCCAAGTTTCGTTCAAATCAGTTAAGTTTTTTTTCAGTTATCGCTCGAATACACACACACACACATACAAATATATATAAATATATATATATATATATATATATATATATATATATATATATATATATATATATATATATATATATATATATATATATATATATATATATATATATATATATATAGTTAGTTAGTTATAGGTATAGTTTATTGTTATAAATAAAGTTTTTATCCAAACGTTGATACTAGACAATAATTTACTTTAAGATATTCCTTCTTTCTGTCTTCAACTAAAACCATTTCCATCACTATTACACCGTTATGCTTTCCAAAACTTAAATTTTCTGTTTTATTCAAATATTGACATTAAAATTGCCTGTTTTGTTCTAGTCGAAACTGACACGTCCATCTACGATATATATGTATATATATATATATATATATATATATATATATATATATATATATATATATATATATATATATATATATATATATTATTTATTTATTTATTTGTTTATTTGTTTATTTGTTTAAATTATACAGTACGCTAATACAATAAGTCAAAGACTTGTGCTGTACATTAACGTAATTTAATATATAATATTATATCCAAAATTGCTTGTCAGTAAGAATCAAAATTTCGCACATCAAATTTTGACATACCAAATATAATTTCGTTTTGCTTCCAATTTTTTCCATCTAATGCCTTATTCGTTGCCTTCATTTAGAACAAATCTTCATATCTTTATTTTACTTTTTCATTTACAATTCATCCTAACATATCCATATTTTTTCCAAAATAATCAATTTTATATATATATATATATATATATATATATATATATATATATATATATATATATATATATATATATATATATATATATATATATATATATATTATATAAACGTATAAAAATTTAAGCGGACCTCATATATGGGTTCCAGGGCCCTAATTCCCGCTCATTTAATTTTTTTCCGAAAGTCTCACCATCGTTACCTCTCTATTAGTGAATTTTCTTAATGAAAATTCACTAAAGGCTACTATATTTTTGGTATAAAAACATTTTCTAACTTTTATCAAATGAAATAATGTGTTTGGAAACAAGTGCTATTAAAATAACATTAACATTGAAATAAGCTTAGAAGAGTCGTTAAGTTTTACTCTCGTTACCAATGTAGGGAGCAAACAATAATATATTAAAGGTAACTTCCTTTCTCACGACATTTTCTGTATGGGGACGTGATGCTAAAGGTGTATTATCAAAGCCCATTGTTTAATCACATTATGTATTCACAACATAAAAGCACTACTACAAGGTCAAGAGCACCAGAAACTTAAAAAATCTATAATTGTTTTGCATACCTAAACAAACAAGACTAGACCTATTAAGTTTCTTGATTATACATTATTTTTTTTACTTTAAACACCCTGTATTTTATGTTTTTGCCGCATGAGGATTAAAAGTTGACTGGAATAAAAGTTTCTGTATGTTTTGTAAACTATTCAATGAAGCATACAGTTTAGTGAGTTTTAGTAGAAAAAATCCACTAATGGGAAGATCCCGACTGTTGAATTTTGAAAAAAAATTTCTTCAACGGAGCGCGAACTAGGGGCCCTAGAACCCATCCGAGGGCAGTTTATATTTTGTGTTTATATATATATATATATATATATATATATATATATATATATATATATATATATATATATATATATATATATATATATATATATATATATATCTATATGTATATATACAGTGTCACCATTAAAGTCCGCATCATATGGGAATTTTTGTATTACTTAATTTACGCAAATTTAGAGTTCAGGGACAATTTGTGGACAGGAGTTCAGTGCAAAAGGACGTTGACGTTTTTCTTTTATCCATCAGCTGTACCTGTCAAATTTGACATTTAAAAAAAGAAAATACAAAAAGTTTGCTGGTTTTTCAAAATTTAGAAAAATGCCAATTACAAAAGTTATTCCTTTTTTTAGGTTTTACCCAACCACCAGATTTAAACAAATTTGGACCATCTTGAATTTCTTCATGTTATTTATATATTTATTTTTTATTAAATGTGAACGCATTTGTTTATAGAATCTGAGATCTATCGTTTAGCTCATGAATTTTCTAATGTTGGTCTATGGCAATTCTCCACTGAAATACCTTTTGATACTGTGATAAGTATGGCTCGAAAAAACCACTTCAGCAGATGAGTGTACTACATATTACAGGGTCTTCTCGGATTTTCATAAATTCGAAGGAGCCAAAAGATTGTTAGCTTAAGAAAACATAAAAAAAGTGAAGGTGGTCGAAATTTGTGTAAATTTGGTGTGTGTAAAAAACTAAAAAATAAATAATTTTGGTATTTGATATTTTTCGAAATTTTGAAAAATAACCAGACCCTGTATTTTTTTTCAATGTCAAATTTGACACCTACAGTCCATCGATAAAAAGTCTCGACGCAGTAAGTGCGTTATGGTAGTGCATTTTCATAAAAAATGTTTTTAATGGCAAATATGTATTTTTTTAAAATAAAACGAACCTCTTCAAGCTATTTGCACACCTGCTAAGATATAATTATCCACAAAAAGCTTTTTGACAAAAATTTAAAAAAAGCTTGCATAAAAATGTGCAAATAATTTCTTTAACGAAAATTATCGTTTTGGTTAAAGTAATTTTACAAGAAGATTATGTTTTTTACGAAAATTTGCTAAACAATTATTTTTCAGAAAAATGTGAAATATTTTTTTTACAATAGCTTATTAAACATTTATTATTACCAACACTTGACAAAAATCTTCCAAAAAATGATTTCTTCAAAAACACAAAAATAATTTTACCTGTTACCTAATATTTTTTCACGAAAATTTGCTAAAAATTCATAATATTGAAATTAACTATATACCTAAAATCTTAATTTTCATTCACATTCTATAATATAAAGACGCGTACCAAATTTGGTTGCCATAGCTTTGTTATTCCCAGAGGTTTCCGGAAGAAAACCGAAAATTTTCCAGGAAAAACTTGTCCGATTTCCTTGACTGACGAACTTATCCAAGTCACTTGTAAATGCTAGGTGCTCACCAAATGTTATCAAAATCGGCTTATTATTTTCTGAGTTATCGGTGTGATAATAGGAAATTAAATTATGTCAAGTAAAAATGTAAAAATTATAGTGATGAAAATTTTAATGTTACTGACTAGTGGCAGCTGCAGGGGTGTTATTGTTAGAAATGCTGGAGGAAGAAACATACGTTGAACAAAAAATTTTTAAAGTTACTTTTTATAAAAAGATTTTGATAGTTTAGTTGGAAAGATGAAATGAAATTATGTGAGCTGCAAGCACAAGCTTATGCTTATTTGTGGAACATCCTGTAAAATTCGAATCAATAAAACATATATATATATATATATATATATATATATATATATATATATATATATATATATATATATATATATATATATATATATATATATATATATATATATATATATATATATATGGAAATGTGTTCTAGGGGGTCTAGTTCGCGCTCATCTGAAGACATTTTTTCCAAATGTTCAATTATTTCCTTAAATTTGTAGTTACTTATTTAGGGACTGAAAAACTGAAAGGTTCATGCAGCCATTTCTATGTATAATTATCCGTCAATTATCACAGAACATCACATATAGAACTCTGTCAATTATTTAAAAGCTAAACAGTGTCATGTTTTGTGTCAATTTTTCGTTGTATAGAACACGTTCTATTTTCCTTTTTATTATAGCTGACAATTTTAAGCGAATTCTTATGTTTTCTTTGCCCACTGTGTTAAATATAAGTCAACGAATGCGAAACGCAAGACGGAATTTTCATTTAAAGTTAAAATGACGAAGAGAACTTTATTCGCAGCACGGGCGCTCTTTATATTTTTCATATAAATAACGTTTATAGGTAAATTTGCTGATTTCTCCATGAAAAACTCCCATTTTGCCCAATGAAACAAAATTGCTAAATACCTAGTCACGTAATCTGATCGGTTATTAGATATAAACTAGTGGACCTGTGCAGTGGTCGAAATTCGACCGTAGTTCAATTAAATTTTTAAGTTTGAATATTATTGATGTTTTTCAGGTCAGTTGAAAAGTTTATATATATATATATATATATATATATATATATATATATATATATATATATATATATATATATATATTCAACCGATAATTCAAAAAATACTGCACCAATCGATACCAATTTTGTTAATAGCTTGGATAAGTTCGTTAGACAGTTTTGACCCTCGCATATTTTCAGAAAAAAATGCGAAAAACTGTTTAACAACACAATATGTTTTAAATGACTAGAAGTATGAAACTAAAACTTTACGCGCGCGTAGATATCGTATCATTTATCCTCTCTACCAAATTTGAACATAATCGGCTCAGTAAATTTTGAGTTATAACCAAATAAAAAATAAATAATATACGATATAACCTGAAATTACCTTTGAAAGGGTGCCTATAGTGTTAGACAAGATCAACAGATATATCAGGGTTACGCTGCTATTGCAAACAAATGCTCCAAATTAAACTTCAGGCGAACAGGCTACATGTTACAATAAACAATCAGCGTGGTTGCCATTTGCCAAAACTGTAATCTGAATTTGAAGATATCAGAAAAATAGAGAGTAATAAATAATTTTTTAAAATAAAAGTGATTCAATTTGTTTAAAGGCAATCTAGAACTACGTTTTATTATCTATAAATATTAAGCCTCCCATTCTTCAAGGTATTTAAAACCCATCGCCCTTTCCTTGTTAAATCCGACAACGCCAGTTAGCTATTTGTCATTGTCATTTGGTATTTTGCAAACTGTCAGTCGGAGGAGCCGAATTAGAGGTTCCTGCGATCTTCTTCTTACTTGTTTACATACGCCATAAACAAATAATAAGAATCCGCTAATAACGTAGAATCTGAGAATAAGGTCTTATTGTTTGCTTTTAGTTTTTAGTGAATTTTTATTATTACTTACTCTTCATGTCGTATATGGAAAATTTGAGGTAAATGAAACTACATAATAGCATGCAGTAGTTTAATCTATACCTATAAACATATGTTCAGCGTAAATTATTAAAATTTTAATTTCAAATTTTTTATTGTTTATATTTATTTATTTCATTTTCAGAGAGTATGGATAGAGCAATAGTAAATAAACGTTGAAAAGGGTTTAGGTGCAGCAAGTGCGTTATGGTAGCGAATTTTCGTAAAAATATTCCAATTGGTGATAATTCAATTTCTCATTAAACTAGAATCTTCAATTTTGATACATACTAAAACCTATATAAAAGCAGCGTCGATACTAAATTTAAAAAATAACACAATGAGCTTCACAGGCAACGATAAATTTGTTTTAGAAAACCATTTTTGTTATTTTGTTTGCAGAAACTGTTTCGATTGAGTGGACTAAAAACTAAGTGTTGAAAAAGGTCTGTGTGCAGCAAACACATTATGGTAGAGAGTTTCTGTAAAAATATTTGAAATCCGATAACTGAATTTTCTATTAAGCTAGCGTCTTCAATCTTGAACCATAGTAACACCTATGTAAGATACCTTTTTGGTTGTTTTGTTTGCAAAAACTAGTTCGATTGGGCTGACTAAAACAGTAGTAACACCTATGTAAACGCAGCCTGGGTACTAAATTAAGAAAAATAACATAATGGGCTTCGCGGATCACTACAAGTTCGTTTTAAAAAAACATTTGTTGTTGTTTTGTTTGCAAAAAGTTGGGTTGACTAAAACAAAAGCACCAAGCAATTAAGAGGAAAAATACCTGCCATATTTATGATTTGGCAGGTACATTCCCTTTGTAAATATTTTTTTTTCTAGAAAACTTTTGTGACTTTAATTAAATTTGTAACACAATTTTTTTAAAGACACTTGCAGTACTTACATATATCTCTACCAAACTATAATTTTCTAGCTCCATAGAAAATTGAAACTTGTTCAAATAATCGCTAACTGGGACCTTTAAAACCGGTCTCCCAGGTCCTTTTAAATTTAAAGAATTAGTTTTAATAATATACCTTACTAATAGTGTACAATTCTTATGAAAATTCACTACTATAATGCACTTGCTGCGTCTCGAACATTTTTTTTTTGGAAGTAAAAATAAATTTTGTTTCTGAAATGATTACTAAATGATAAATGATACAGTTAAGGAAACTGAAAAAAAATTTATACTAAATGCTCGAGTTGACGCACTCCCTGTCTAATACACCCCCTGCATCGAGTCAAAATTTATCTTTTTAATGAACGTAACGTTTGGGAGGCTATTTCTTGTGCTGCCTAATTTGTTCTGCCGTGCACAACCCACAAGTTGTTGCTTTGCAAATTCTCCTTGTTTCGACGATTGCTCTCATTGCTGTGTTGACTTCGCAATATAGGGAAGTTAGTTTTCTTGCACAAATGATCTATAAATAGCAAAAAATGTTTTACTCTTGCTTCTATTGTTAAACGCTTATTCCGAGACAATTAGAAAGATGTGTGTGTTTTATTTCTTTAACGTCGGCCTATTTCCGCGACTATGGCCAATCACCGACGCCAGGGAGCAGTTTCACCCCACTATCCTGGAAATTTTGCCGAACCCCTGCCTTTCTGTAAGGTGGGTAGGGATATTTAACGTGCCCAACATCGTATGGACACGGGACCGACGGCTTTACGCTCCCTCCGAAGGGCGGAACGTGCAGACATTCAACTTGCTCAAATACAATGGCAGAACCTCGGTTGATGTTAATGTTACAGTTTGTACTGAAAAAGTGAAAGGAGTACCCTGGGATTGAACCCAGTACCCTTCGGTTCAGAGGCACACGTTCTTACCCCTGAATCACCGAGGTTCTAATTAGAAAGATAAATAGTAAAGTAACTACAAAGGAAGTTTGTATGTTCAGCTGCATATGCGTGAATAATGCGTCCTGTAATTTAATCGGCATCTTCTTTGCTCATTAGCTTATTAATCACTGTAAAATTAATGATTGTAAATCCTCGAGATCCATCACTCTTAAGAATGGCTGAGAAACCACATTTCTTTGACGAAACGCTTCTCTTTCTGTTTTGCTGGTTTTTACTTCACAATCGTTTCATTGCTTATTGTTACTGACCAATTTGAAACGGTGCTATTTCTTTTGCGGTTACGGTAAATAGAAACATTGTTAAAGTTTCATTAGTTGGGAGCCCTAGATGGCTGTCATGTTCATAAAAGTGCATTTTTTAATTTTTTGCTAGGATCTAAATAATCCAGAATGTAAGTTCAATAACACTGATTCACATTGTAAAAAAAAAGGAAAAAATTTTCGTTTTAGAGAATTTTTATTACAAAAAATACGCTAGGAGAGGAAGGTAATGACTTTTAATTTTTTTTCAAATGAGCGCCACTTAGAGCCTATGGAACTCATTTCTGAGGTTCATTCAATATATATATATATATATATATATATATATATATATATATATATATATATATATATATATATATATATATATATATATATATATATATATATATAACATATCCTTCTCGAATATATGTGGCCTAAATTCTAACCTGAACTCCGTCCACCATTTCCTCCAGGCTAATATGCCCCAACTCCTCTTCCTCACCGAAACTCAAATCAGTGCCAAAACAGCCACTAATCACCTTAATCTTCCGGGGTATGAGCTCCTTACTTCCTTTGGATTGCATGGAGGCGTGTGCGCTTACGTCCGTAGCAATCTACCCTGCACCAGACTCCCCAATTTAGAAGCTGGAAGAAAAGACATACCATGGATAAAACTCTCTCTCAGGGCTGCAACTAAATTCATATGTTGCATTTACCGGTCACCTTCTGACAACAACTTTGTTCAGCTCTTTGACTACCTTTCTGAAAAAACCGACCATCTGATTCCTCAATATCCTTCCTCCGAGGTCACTATTCTTGGTGACTTCAATGTCCATAATAAGGAATGGCTAGGATCTTTAAGAACCGATCCACAAGGAAGAGCAGCGGAGGCCTTTGCAGTCAGCAATTCTTTAGCTAATATGGTTCAGCAACCTACTCACTTTCCTCGCATCCCATCACACAGCTCAAATCCCTTGGATCTCCTTCTTACTACAAATCCTGACTGCTATAAGATATCAGTTACCGCCCCCCTTGGTCGCTCAGGCCACGGCATTGTCACTGCTTCCTGCGCAATGCAACCCGAGGCCACACAGTCATCACACCCACGTATCGTTTGGCACTACAACCCCGCGAACTGGGATGAAATGCGAGATTACTTTTCCTCATTTCCATGGGCGTCTGTCTGCTTCTCTCATCCTGACCCCTCTGATATCTCACAAAACGTCACTGAAATTATCCAAGCTGGCATGGAATTATTTATTCCACGTACACAGAAAACCTCTGCAGCCACTCCAAAGCCCTGGTTCTCTAAATCCTGTGACAAGGCCAGACTTGAAAATGTCAAAGCTCACAAAACGCTTCTACGCAATCCCAGTCAAGAAAACCATCAAGCATTTAACGACGCAAGAAACCGCTATGTCCGCATTCTTTCTGAGGCAAAAAACTGGTTTAATAACCACATCAAAAACAAAGTCCACTTAAGCTCCAGAGGCAGCAAACCCTTCTGGACTCTTGCTAAATCTATTGGGAATAATTTCTGCAAGAGCACGTTTCCACCTCTTGTCTCAGGGGATGAAATTGTTTCTACCGCCCTGGGCAAGGCTGAACTTTTTGCCTCGTTGTTCCCCAGCAATTCTACTCTCAACCCACATCAAATGTTCAACCACCAACAGTCCCCAATGTCGCGCATAAAATGACGGATATCATTTTCAAAACTAAAAAGGTATGAAAGATGCTCTCTTCTCTTAATACCAGGAAAGCCTCTGGCCTTGACGAGATGCCAGCAATTGTTCTCAAAAAATGCGCACCAGAACTTGCTCCTGTCCTGACTCGTCTGTTTCAGACATCTTACAATAGAGGCATATTCTCTAGTAACTGGAAAACTGCTCGAGTACAACCCGTCCCCAAGAAAGGATCCAATGGGCTTCCTAGTAACCACAGGCCTATTTCTCTCCTTTCAGTCGTCTCTAACGTGATGGAAAAGTATATAAACACCGAATTACTAAAATTTCTTGAAAAACACAGTCTAATCCACGACAGGCAGTATGGATTCCGTCAGTGCAGATCAACTGCCGACCTCCTTTCCTTTGTCACCCATTCTTGGAACAAGTCTATGGAACTACACGGCGAATCCCAGATTGTCGCTCTAGACATATCCAAAGCATTCGACCAGGTCTGGCACGCAGAACTGCTTAATGAACTACCGGCCTGTGGCCTACCACCAAAACTCTGTACCTGGACAGCAAATTTCCTCTCCAACCGGAGCATTTCTGTTGTCGTGGATGGCCATTCCTCTAAACTGTATCCAATTAATGCAGGAGTTCCTCAAGGTTCAGCTTTAGCCCCTACTTTGTTTCTTCTCCACATCAATGACCTTCTCTCTAGCACATCTAACCCAGTTCACAGTTACGCGGACGACAGCACCATCCACTCAAATATACAATATTCTAAGCCTGTCTCTTTAGCCCAATTAGATGAGGATCGCAGACTCATGGAGGGTTCTGTCTCTGTGTATCTCCAAAAAATATTAGACTGGGAAAGTAGAAATCTTGTACAATTCAACCCCACCAAATCACCGTCTTGCTTCCTTTCTCAAAAGAGATACACCATCCCTAGACCCATCACAGTGAACAACCAAGTTATTCAAAGTAATCAGTCCTTTTCACTTGTTGGCATTTCTGTGGATCGAAATCTCAATTGGCACCAACATGTCACATCAATTGCAGAAGCGGCCGCTAAGAAATTAGGTTTCCTCCTCCGGGCTCGCAAACACTTTTCACCAGCGAATCTCTATACCTTATATACTTCACAAATAAGACCAAACCTCGAATACTGCTCCCACATCTGGGGTGCTGCTGCCGCATCTACACTCGCTATCCTGGACTCCATTCAGAAGAGAGCTATACGTCTCACCGGTGACCGTATCCTCACCCAAAGGCTGCCGTCCCTTGCCCACCAACGTGCCGTTGGTGACCTCTCTCTCTCTTTTATATATATCTACACGGACACTGCTCAGAGAAACTTTCTTCCATAGTTCCTCCACCTGCTGCCCCCAACAGATCTACCAGGGGAACAGAGCGAATGCACCCTTTTACTGTCCAGGTCACCATACACAGAACATCTTGTTATGCCCGCTCTTTTGTCCCGAGGACTGAAAAGTTGTGGAATTCCTTGCCGGCACATGTTTTTCCTTCTCCCCCGAACCTCCAAACCTTCAAGTCCAGAATTAACAAGTTGCCTCTTTCCTCCTTGTCAACACCCACGGTACGATAGTATTTAGGCTGTAAGCCCTCGTGGTGTGTTGTTGAAAAAAAAATTATATATATATATATATATATATATATATATATATATATATATATATATATATATATATATATATATATATATATATATATATATATATATATATATATATATATATATATATATATATATATATATATATATATATATATATATATATATATATATATATATATATATATATAATACCCTTTATTGGTCATAATTATGTAATTATTATACAGCATGTTAATACATATGTCACTGATGGTGTATGCTGAGCTTTAGTAGTGTAAAGGCATGTAGTTCTCTGTGAGAGTTTTGCGATTTCTGTGAGAGAAAAAAAAGTTCGGGACGCAGCAAATGCGTTATGGTAGCGAATTTTCCTGAAAATGTTTTTACTGGAAAATATGTCTCGTTTTTACAAGAAGGACTTGGGTTGATAGCATAATCTATATAGCACTAACAATGTACCATATTTCATTAAAATAGCTTGGTTGTTTCAAAAATTACAAACAGTTTTCGAAAATAAACTTCAAAGTTCCAGAATAACTGGTCCGATTTTCTGGCTAACGAACCTCTTTAAGCCATTTACAAATCTGACAAGATATAATTATTCAAAAACAGCTTTAGGACCAAAATTTAAAAACAAAATTTATGATAATTTCTTTTGCATAAATTGCCTTCAGTAATGTTCAACAAAATTATATTTTTTACAAAAATTCGACAACTTTTTTTTTACAACTTACTAAACATTTGTTATTCATTACCAACATATCACAAAAATCTTACAAAAAATGATTTCTACGGAAACACTAAAAACATTTCTGCGAAAAGTTCAGCCACTATTTGAGAGTGTATACGACAGCTCGATTTTTTCGACGAGTACTACAAAGAAAAAGCTCTCTGAATGCGTCATTACCATGGGGCTCAACTATCTATTGATAAAAACGCCATATCACCATTTGTGAAATGCGTTTGCAATATGTGGCAAAAACGTGAAAAGTTTCAAAAAAATTGAAATCACTCAAAAACGATAAACGATTTCATTTTTTTTTCCTTACAAACATGCATTATATCTTGATGGAAAACACAAAAATGCAATAACATAAGGGGTGTTCTATTAAAGAAAATAAAGCGTGTATCACCAACGACTTATGGGCTATCCTGTAATTGTCAAAATAGGTTTATAAGATACAGCTCGGGACACCCTATAATTAACGTATATACTTTTTCCTCATACCTTGTATAATATCGGATATATTGAGCTTTACCTTAAAAATGCGTCACCCTGTATATGTGTAAACAGGCAAAAACTGAAACTGACCCCGTATATGGGTTTTAGAGGTTCTAGTCGCGCTCATTTAAAGAAATCTTTTTAAAATTCATAAGTCGCGGTCTTCTTAATAACAAATTTTTCCTACAAAAATTTGCTAAAATATAGACTATTAAACTATAAACTCTATAGTGGAAACTACTGCCGAAGCATCAGAAAGAGGGTCTATTAAAATGGATTTTTCGAAATGGTCCAGGGGTAAGAACGTGTGCCTCTGAACCGAAGGATACTGGGTTCGATTCGCAGGGTTTTTCTTTCACTTTTTCAGTACAAACTAATAAATTAACATCAACCTAGGTTCCGGCATTGCATTTGAACAAGTTGAATGTCTACACGTTCCACCCTTCGGAGTGGGCAAAAGCCATCGTGTTAATGCGATGTTGGGCACGTTAAAGATCCCTACCCCACTTACAGAAATGCAGGGATTTCGCAAAGTTTCCAGGATAGTGGGGTGAAACTGCTCCCTGGCGTCGGTGATTGGTCATAGTCGCGGAAAACTAAAAAAAAATTACTAATCATTGTGAAAATGAGGCGGTACTTACATTAAAATGGTCTTCATAACAATATAAGGTGGTTTTCTCAGATAACGGTGGATTTTTCCTTTCATCCGCTTTATAACTTTGCACCATTGCTTTCTAATTTAGCAACTTTTGAAATCATAAAAAATAGTTTCTCTGGAGTTTTTATAGTCGTACTTGTACACATTGATACTATACAGTGTTTATATAAGCTTTATTTTCCATATTATTAAATATAATCATGTGCAGAAGCCAAGATTCAATCAATAACTTGCAACACATGATGTAAACACAGAGAAGCAGGAATACTTATTCGTAGCCAATCAGCGAGCCATGTACCGAAAACTAGAGCAAGGCTACCCACACGATACAATACAACAGTCACCAAACATAGAATCCATCAAGAAATATTGGACATCAATCTGGTCGGTTCCTGTGTGTCACGACGGGGCCGCGAGCTGGCTCGGGGGGCTGCGAGGTGAATGTGATGAGTTTTCGCCCATGGCGAGGTTTAACATCCACCTTTCCGACGTTCAGTCAACCATCAAGAAAACGAAAAATTGGCGTTCTCCTGGACCGGACGGCATTTGCAACTTTTGGTGGAAGTACTTTCCGGCAACGCACATGGCGCTCTTGCGGCATTTCAGACGGTTTACTTAATTACCGCCCAATCACTTGCCTACCTATGCCATACAGAATATTCACTTCTATTCTGGCCGGAAAAATTAACGATCACATCATTCAGAATCAGATTCTCGCGACAGAACAAAATGGATGCCGAAACAACGCACAGGGATGCAAGGAGCTTCTGGTCATTGAAAAATTTATCACATCTCAAAAAAAAGCGTAATATATCCATCAGTTGGATCGATTACCGCAAGGCATTTGATTCTGTTCCGCACACTTTGCTACTCGAGGTGCCGCGACTATACATGGTCGACGCATTTCTCATAGGAGCCCTGGAAGCATGCATGTAAAATTGGCGTACACACCTTATGATCCGAAGCCTGAATGCTACAGCCACCTCAGTGGAACTCCACATCAACAGGGAGACAGTTTAGGTCCTCTCTGGTTCTGTCTAGCTTTGAACCCGTTAAGCCATATGTTAAACAAGACTTCCTACAGATATAACATCGAACAAAATAATGTGGGAGGGGTTACTTACCAGTTCTGCATGGACGATTTGAAGCTTTACTTCAAGAATGCTGACGAGTTAGGAAGCATGATGGAGATTGTGAAGGGCTTTAGCGATGCGATCCGTATGGAATTCGGGCTGTGTGCGGTTCTCCAGGTTAAACGCGGCCGACTAGTAACGGAGCAGGATATGACGCTAATGTCAGGCGAATTAATTCAGGGCCTCGCTTCTGATGACGCCTGCAAATACTTGGGCATTCAACAACTCCTCTCTGTGAAGACAACAGAGATGAGGCAGGCTGTGGAGGACAATAATTGGCTAGGGCGAGGAAGGTGTGCAAAACTCACCTGTCCGGCAGAAATAAAATCAGGGCCATAAACACTTGGGCAGTCCCTGTTGCTACCTACACTTGTGGCATCAACAACTGCTCTTCAGGAGTTTGGCAGAAAGATTCGCTCCGTTGTGAAAAAAATCAAACTCTGCATCCTGGGGCTTCCTTTCACCGATTGTACTTGCCTTGGGATATGGGGGGATGTGGACCCCTCTCGGTGGAGGTGATGTGTGACAGAGAATGCACGTGGTTTAGAAAATACTTCTGGGAGCATAGACAACCGCTGGTGCAGTGTGTGCAGACAGAAGATACGGTTGGACTCTTTCGACCTCAAGCAGCCCGATCAGGATCACGTCCTTACTGTTGTTTCGAGTGTGGATGAGCGCCGGCGCGCCTGGGGGAGATGCAGTTGCATGGACGCTTCGCCGTATGCCTAACAGCACCTCACCACGTTGACCTCCGCGCATCAACCGAATGGTCAAGTACAGCAGGCTTCTTTGCTGAAACAAAGGGATTTCTATGCGCGATACAAGATCAGCTTATTAACACGCGCGTACCAGCGGCACATCATGAAGCGGGATGTTAGCAACATGTATGGACTGTCAAAAAAAAAAGCCGGAAACCATTCAGCACGTGGCGGGCGCTTGGGATTCTCTGGCCCAGTCAGATTACAAGAAACGCCATGACAACGTGGCCAAGGTCGTCCATCAGGCCTTGGCAAAACATTACGGCGTTATCGAGTCGGAAGCCCCCTATTATAAATGCAAACCTGAAGGTGTAGTTCAAAAGGGCCAGGTCAGGCTGCTGTGGGACCTCTCGGTGGTCACCGACAGAGCAGTTGAAAGCCACAGACCTGACATCTTGCTTATTGACCAGGGAAACCGGAAGGCTTTCATTGTGGACATTGCAGTGCCGCTCGACGACAACCTCGTTTCGAAAATGGGGGAGAAGCGACAAAAGTACCAACCACTCGCAGTCGAGTTGGTCGACTTGTACAAGCTGAGAGAGGTGCAGATCATCCCAGTGGTCATATCAACAAATGGGCTTGTAACGTCAGACTGGCAGAAACTTACCACCGTTCTCCCACTTACTACTGATCATTTAAGAACAATGTAGAAAGCAGCGATTCTGGGGACATCCTACATCGTTAGGAAAGTCCAGTCTCTGTAACCATACGAAAATAAAATGTTACGTTTACCGCTGTAGTCTCCGGGTGGACAAAGATAAACGTGAGGGAGGGACCGAGTGCGCCACGAGTAGAAAAAAGAGAACAAAATAATAATACTATATTTGTTTCATTACAATGTAAAATTCTGAAGGCTAAGTTCGTTGGACAGTTCTGAGAGTCAAGTTTTTCCGTGGAAAAATCTAAATTTTCTTCTCGGAAGTGTTATATCTTTGCCCCTCGTCGATCTATTTTTTACGAACATTAACTTATATATCCATCTAAATAAAAATTAAATGCTGTTCGTTGGTAAGCTCATCACTTGGGAACGGCTGAACCGATTTGGCTAATTTTATTTTTAAAATGTTCGTAATAGTCTGAATAGGGTTTTTAGGGAAAGGAAAATCGGAAAAGTTGACCAGGAAATTGGAAAATTCCTGGAAAAACTGAATGTGCTTCTTTGACCGATTTATTTCGCTGTGTGCCCAAATGTCGTTTAAGATATTGAAACAGGAAACGTCTGCCGGGTCAGGTCAGGTCCGGCCAGTTACCATTAAACTAGAGAGTTGCAACGTGCCAAAAATCATTGTGTTTTTGTTTGGTTTTTTTATTTAAACAACACACCACGAGGGCTCACAGCCTAAATACTATCCTACCGTGGGTGTGGACAAGGAGGAAAGAGGCACCTTGTTAGTTCTGGACTTGAAGGTTTGGAGGTTCGGAGGAGAAGGAAAAACATGTGCCGGCAAGGAATTCCACAACTTGGAATTCCTCGGGACAAAAGAGCGGGCATAACAAGATGTTCTATGTCTGGTGACCTGGACAGTAAAAGCGTGCATTCGCTCTGCTCCCCTGGTAGATCTGTTGGGGGCAGCAGGTGGAGGAACTATGGAAGAAAGCTCCTCTGAGCACTGCCCGTTCAGATATCTATAAAAAAGAGAGAGAGGTCACCAACGGCACGTCGGTGGGCAAAGGATGGCAGCCTTTGGGTGAGGGTAGGGTCACCAGTGAGACGTATAGCTCTCTTCTGAATGGAGTCCAGGATAGCAAGTGTAGAAGCGGCAGCAGCACTCCAGATGTGGGAGCAGTATTTGAGGTTTGGCCTTATTTGTGAAGTATATAAGGTATAGAGATTAGCTGGTGAAAACTATATGCGAGCCCGGAAGAGGAAACCTAATTTCTTAGCAGCCGCTTCTGCAATTGATGTGACATGTTGGTGCCAATTGAGATTTCGATCCACAGAAATGCCAACAAGTGAAAAAGACTCATTACTTTGAATAACTTGGTTGTTCATTGTGATGGTTCTAGGGCTGGTGTATCTTTTATGAGAAAGAAAGCAAGACTGAGATTTGCTGGGGTTGAATTGTACAAGATTTCTACTTCCCCAGCCTAATATTTTTTGGAGATCCACGGAGACAGAACCATCCATGTGTCTGCGATCCTCATCTAGTTGGGCCAAAGAGACAGGCTTAGAATATTGTATAATTGAGTGGAGGGTGCTGTCGTACGCGTACCTGTAAATTGGGTTGGATGTGCTAGAGAGGAGGTCATTGATGTGGAGAAGGGTCAGGTCAGGTCAGGTCAGGTCAGGCCAGTTACCATTAAACTAGAGAGTTGCAACGTGTCAAAAATCAGTTATGTGTTAATTGTAATTGAAGTTTTTCCGAAAGAAAATGTAACAGAATTTGAAAAATACTGGGAATTATATTCGTTGTTGCTAGAAAATGACATGACTGTGTGATATTAAGTTAGAATAAACAACGATGGGCATGTTAAATTATTTAGAGGCTGTCGGGGTTTCTAACCTACGGAATATCACATGATTTTTATATTGCAGCGATAGAAAAAAATCAGATGATTTAGAGTCAATTATTTGTAACAATCAGCTGCTTAAATTAACCATCAATAAGTTTAAACAGCCTCAATGAGGTGTGTGTGTTTTGTATCTTTAACGTCGGCCTATTTCCGCGACTATGGCCAATCACCGACGCCAGGGAGCAGTTTAGCCTCACTATCCTGGAAATTTTGCCGAACCCCTGCCTTTCTGTAAGGAGGGTAGGGATCTTTAACGTGCCCAACATCGCATAGACACGGGACCGACGGCTTTACGTCCCAAGCCCCCCACCCCACCCCCCGAAAGGCGGAACGTGCAGACATCCAACTTGCTCAAATACAATGACAGAACCTCGGTTGATGTTAATGTTACAGTTTGTACTGAAAAAGTAAAAGGAGTACCCTGGGATTGAACCCAGTACCCTTCGGTTCAGAGGCACACGTCCTTACCCCTGAACCACCAAGGTTATAGCCTCAATGATGCTTAGGCGATAAGGTAAGTTGCGTTATGCACTAAAAAACTTATGAAAATTCGCTACTAAAATGCACTTGTTGCGTGATGTATAATTTTTTAAAATTCTTTAAATGAAGGGTGGTGCAAATCATATCCGGCCAATATGTATAAAACATTGACTAACGTTAATAAACAGTTATTTATTAGGATTTACCCGTGTTTGAAAATATTTGTCCATAATTACAAGATCAGAAATATGATTGCATATTAAATGCATATGATTATTTCTTTCTCATTGTTCAGTAGTAAATGTATGTTATAAAATTAATAACCTGACCTTTCACTGCATTACGGTACAGTTGTAAGGCGAGGTTTTACGTCTCTAGGTTTCTTTATTATGATTTATTTAGCGGTAATCAATGTCTTTAACTTATTGTCGACAATTAGATTGTGAAATATTAGATTACGGAGATACGGAAACTGTGAAATTTACTGATTGCCCCAATTTGTTCATTTGTTAATAGTTCTCAGGACAACAGTAATTAAACTACAAAGCTGTCACACATTAGTTTTCATATCTACTCATATACTCACATTTTCAATATAAAGTTACCTGTTTATTGGGAATCGCAAATAGAACGAGTAGTGAGGAAGGGATTAGCGACCCTCTGGCAGCTGCGTCGTGTGATAGGGAGGACCTGGGGACTTAATCCTCGGATCCTTCATTGGATCTACACTGCGATCGTCAGGCCCAGAATCCTGTATGGGGCGTTGGTCTGGTAGTGTGGTGTGAACCAAACTACCAGCAGGAAGCTGGCCAAACTCGAAAGGCTGGCAATCCTGGGTATTACAGGCGCTATTAGGACGACACCCTCAGCCGCGCTAGAGGTCTTGTTGATGCTGCAACCGCTTCCCATCTGCATCAGGAGGGAGGCTATGGCGTCGCATCTTAGAATGCGAGACTCAGGAAACTGGTGCGGAGAGGGAGCAGTAATAGGGCATGCAAGAGTCGCCAAGGAGGTGGAAAAGGAAATTCCGATTTCCGCCATAAAGGTGCGGGATGCCGAGGACGATATTAGGTTGACTAGGCCATACACCCTCAGGATCCCCAGTAGGGATCAGTGGAGGGAAAATGAGGCTGCATTCCAGCCCGCAAGCCTGGTCTGTTTCACCGACGGATCGCGGTTGGAGGACCAACAATCCTCCGGGGCAGGAATATACATCAATGGCCTGGGAGTGCACGAGAGCTATGCTCTTGGCGCATATTCCACGGCATTCGAAACAGAGGTGTATGCTATCCTGTCTGTGGCCGATAGACAGGATGTGAAGAGGAGTCCCGAGAAATGTGTGTACATCTACTCGGATAGCCAGGCAGTCCTCCGGGCAGTCTGTGCGGCCAGAATCAGGTCAACACTGGTTCAGGAGTACGCTGACGCCCTCAGTGGACTAGCCAGGACGAAGGAGGTGCAACTGGTGTGGGTTACGGGACACTGTGGCGTAGCGGGGAATGAGGTGGCGAATAATCTCGCAAGACTCGGTTCCCGGCGGCCGTTCTGTGGACCGGAGCCTGCAATAGGCATAAGTAGGAAGACAGTCTCTGTCGCCTTAGACATACGGACCGAGGAAGCAATGGAGATGCACTGGGGGTCGGTTGGTGGCTGCAGGCAGGCGAGGGACTTCGTGGAGGGGCCGGACAGAGATAAAGCTGTCTGGCTACTCGGAAGGAGTCGACCTACGCTTCGCCGCATCCTTAGGGTGCTGACAGGCCACTGCGCCCTTAGAAGACACATCACATTGATAGGCGTAGAGAGGGATCCCATTTGCCAGGAATGCGGCGAGGATGAAGAAACGTCCTACCACTACCTGTGCGAATGCGAGGCTTTTGGGAGTCTTCGAGCAGAATTGTTCGCATCGAGGACTCTGCAGAGGAATTAGGTAAGTACCGTCCAATTGAAGACGTCACGGCCTTCATATCGAGGTCGAGGCGGTTTGGCGACGGAACCGAGGAGTAGTGCATGGTTTCTGGGTTGCTGGGGTTGGCAAAAAGGGCCCATGGTGGCCTACTTGCTTGGCGTTGGCCTCCCCACCACTGCTACTACTACTACTATTACCTGTTTATTATAACAAGGTTTTGTGGATGCAAATAATGGGATTTTGTTTTGTGCTTGAGCATTTCGGTCTATAGGGTCGTCACTGGTACTTGGCTCATTGGCTAAATAATATACACAAATACAATGATAATAATAATTTTATGATATAGTTCATGAAAGTCAAATCGCATGTGTCTCTAAAACAGCATCAACTTGATTGTTGTGCCACAAGATGGGTTTTGATAATTGGGCATTATAATACGTCTTCGGAAATATGTCTGCCGGGAGGGCATCCCAATCATTAGATACTCTAGGAAAGGACTAAGATTCGTAACGACCTGTTCGAAAAGTGAGTAATTGTCACTATAAGCGTGTGCTTTTCGAATAGAACGGGTTGTCCGATTAAAGGTCCCAAGCGGAGGTACCAACGAAGCAATTTTTAAGGAGCAATGCAATAGTAATATCAATAGAAGAGGCAGGAATCTCCAACCAATAAGACATCAGACATCAGTCACCGCCACTCTTGGTCGCTCAGACCACGACATGGCCACTGCTTCCTGCGCAATGCAACTCGATGTCACACAGTCATCACACCCACGTATCGTTTGGCACTACAACTCCGCGAACTGGGACCAAATGCGGGATTACTTTTCCTCATTTCCATGGGCGTCTGTGTGCTTCACTCATCCTGATCTCTGATATCTCACAAAACGTCACCCAAATCATCTAAGCTGGCATAGAATTATTTATTCCACGTACACAGAAAACCTCTTCAGCCACTCAAAAGCCCTGGTTCTCTAAATCCTGTGACAAGGCCAGACTTGAAAAGGTCAGAGCTCACAAAACGCTTCTACACAATCCCAGTCAAGAACACCGTCAAGCATTTAACGACGCAAGAAACCGCTATGTTCGCATTCTTTCTGAGGCAAAAAACTCGTTTAATCATCAAAAAGAAGGTCTTCTCGAGCTCCAACGGCAGCAAACCCTTTTGGTCTCTTGCTAAATATATTGGGAATAATTTCTGCAAGAGTTTTCACCTCTTGTTTGAGGGGATGTAATTGTCTCTACCGCCCTGGGCAACGCTGAACTTTTTGCCTCGTTGTTCACGGCAATTCTACTCTCAACCCACCTCCAAATGTTCAACCACTAACAGTCGCCAATGTCGCGCATAAAATGACGGATATCATTTTCAAAACTAAAAAGGTACGAAAGATGCTTTCTTCTCTTAATACCAGGAAAGCCTGTGGCCTTGACAGCTCGAGTACAACCCGTCCCCAAGAAAGGATCCAAAGCGTTTCCTAGCAACTACAGGCCTATTTCTCTCCTTTCAGTCGTCTCTAAAGTGATGGAAAAGTAAGTAAACACCGAATTACAAAAATTTCTTGAAAAACAGTCTAATCCAGGACAGGCAGTATGGATTCCGTCAGCCCAAATCAACTGCTAGACATAACCAAAGCATTCGACCAGGTATGACACGCAGCGCTGCTTAATAAACTTCCGGCCAATGGCCTACCACCAAAAATCTGTACCTGGGCAGCAAATTTCCTCTCCAACCGGCGCATTTCTGTTGTCGTGGATGGCCATTCCTCTAAACTGTATCCAATTAATGCAGGAGTTCCCCAAGGTTCAGCTTGAGACCCTACTTTGTTTCTTCTCCACATCATTGACCTCTCTAGCACATCCAATCCAGTTCACAATTACGCGGACGACAGCACCCCCCACTCAAATATACAATATTCTAAGTCTGTCTCTTTAGCCCAATTAGATGAGGATCGCAGACGCATGGAGGGTTCTGTCTCTGTGGATCTCCAAAAAATATTAGACTGGGGAAGTAGAAATCTTGTGCAATTCTACTCTACCAAATCTCTGTCTTGCTTTCTATCTCCTAAGAGATACACCAGCCCTAGGGTCTAGACCCATTCATGAACAACCAAGTTATTCAAAGTAATGAGTCCTTTTCACTTGTTGGCATTTCTGTGAATCGAATCTCAATTGGCACCAACATGTCACATCAATTGCAGAAGCGGCTGCTAAGAAATTAGGTTTCTCTTCCGGGCTCGCAAATACTTTTCACCCGCTAATCTCTATATCTTATATATTTCACAAATAAGGCCAAACCTCGAATACTGCTCCCACATCTGGGGTGCCGCTGCCGCTTCTACACTCGCTATCCTGGACTCCAGAAGAGAGCTATACGTCTCATCGGTGACCCTACCCTCACCCAAAGGCTGCCATCCCTTGCCCACCGACGTGCAGTTGGAGACCTCCAACCTGCCGGCACATGTTTTTCCTTCTCCTCCGAACCTCCAAACCTTCAAGTCCAGAATTAACAAATTGCCTCTTTCCTCTTTGTCGACACACACGGTACGATAGTATTTAGGCTGTAAGCCCCCGTGGTGTGTTGTTGACATATATTAAAAAACCTTTCTCCTGTGGTCGAGAGACGTGAGATTGACTATGATTCATAAATCTATAAGGCGAACAGCTCGTTTCTGAATATAACCTAGGAGGGCCAAGGTTGTCTTTGGGACAGCGCCACAGACATTAGAGCAATATTCCAACTGTGGATGTATATGTGCTTTATATAGCGTCAAAAGCTGCTGTGGGGAAAAACAACTTTTAACCCGAAACAGAAACACAAGCTTCTTTGCTGCTGATTTTGCAATATTGAAAACATGTAAGTGCCAGCAAATACCATCTGCAACAGTTATAGCCAATGTAGAGGTTGTGGTCTTTTTGGGCCGTATTTTCCCAGCTTCCTGACCTTTTGGACCCTTCAGGCCACTCTTCCTAGAGATGAGGCAATTCTGTATTTTTGAGACAATAAACATAACCAGATCTGCGGAGCCCTAGCTGAGAATGTTGGGCAGGTCATCATCTAGGGGGTTGGTTACTTCGACTGTCATTGATAAGAAGCTAGAAGCATATATTGCGCGAGTCGATGTGAACGCGCTGTGAAGTATTAACATCAGAGAACCTGGCTATTGGTGGTTGTTGGCAGAAGCTCTTTTATATGCAAAAGACAAAGGATGGGAGCCAAAACGGAACCATGTTGCACACCCGCATTAATGTTTATTTCGTTTGATGAGACACCATCGATAACATGCAAGGTGCTCTCCTACAGAAAACTAGATATCCATAGGCATAGTTTCAAAAGCAATCCATATATGGAAACTTATTGACGAGTGGCGCATGCCAGACTCGATTGAATGCTTTAGAAATATCCAATGAAATTGCATCAGTTTCTCCAAATTATTCGTGAGCAACATTTTTACAATGAGGGGCGTATGTCAGATATCGTAATTAGATCGGTTTTGATGAAAGCCTTACTGGCGATCACTTAGGTTGTTTGATTTTTCGAGATATTTTATAACCTCTATATTGATAACTTTTAATAATAATAATAAGGTGTCTAGTCGTTGGGTGTACTACTGCCAGCAATATACTTACCGCTACTCGTAACGACGTAGACGGTACAGCCTGTGACGCCAGCTGTCCGCTGTCCTGTTACCCTATTTCCTTTATTGCCAATATCCTCTACTCCCTTATCCAAATTACCTATGTTATGAACTCCTTCCTTCTTTCGTACCTGGGCCACCATTGGTTATGTGGTGGCATACCCATGGAGGTGGAGCAAAACCGAAGCCATGAAAAAATTCCACTGTCTGGGATTCGCCAGGGTATTCTGGAGCAGGCGCTGGACATGACCAGCATGACAGGTGCTGATGAGACGGACCCCTATCATACACGAAACTACAGCACAGCATCACCAGCAGGAGAGCCAAGTGAGACCCAGAGCTCCACCCACCGTGGGTGCTGCGCAGAAAAATCAGCCAGGGCTCACCCATTTCAAGAAGGCGCATAAAATGGATGATGGATATGAACTCAACAATTATGCACATTTATTATAGAGTAACACAACTTGATCCCTTGTGGGTCTGGGGATGAAATAAAGAAATAGGCCCAAAGTAACTCTTGCCGCCTAGAGGCGACTAACTGGACTCGAACATTGGCGGGTGTCTGGTCCGGACGAACCGCTGGGGGAGGCTGAGATCTCTAGGAAGTGGTTTACACCCGGAGGTTGAGGCCTCCACGGTGTGCTTCGAAATGGATAGTCAACCTCGCATGGATGTTATTTCGGGCCAGGTTCCAAGTGATACCGCCTTCGGTCAACTGCTGACGGGTGTCGGGTCAGGGCAAACCCGGCGGTGGCTGAGATCTCCAGGGGTGAGATGTCGCTGGAGATTAGATCTCTAGTGGTGAGATGCCCCTGGTGGTTAGATCTCTAGGGGTGGGATGCCCCTGGAAGTCGAGGCCTCCACCATGTGCTTCGAAGCGGCCAAACGACCTCGATTGGGTGATGCTTGGGAGCGGAACTCAGTTGGATATCGTCATCAGTCGAGCATTGGCGGTTGTGAGGTCTAAATATCTAAGGGGTGGATTGCACCTGGACGTTGAAGCCTCCACTGTGAGCTTCGAAACGGGCAAAGCACCTCGGTTGGATGCTGCTCGGGAGCGGGACTCCATATGATACCGTCTCGAGTTAAACACTGGTGGATGTCGGGTCCAGACTAACTCGGAGAGAGGCTACTTCTTTGTGTGCGTCTAAACGAGTAAGCGACTTTGCTCAGATGGCAGTACATCTCAATAGCGGGCGACAAAAAAGGTCCCTAAAGGACGCCGCCAAACCAACTTTCACGGTCAAAGATATCGACTCCCGCAGGGAGCTGGATCTGATGCGTGAAATTCAACTAGACGTGAGCCCAAATTACCTACGGTCGCGGTGGAGGGACTGAAATAGCCGATTCACATTGAATCTAATCTAATCTAACACAACTCTGACAACGGACGATCAGATATAGGCAACAACTTTACACTGAATTTCTCAGAATGTATCCGCACGTATAGGTGGCCCAACAAAGAGTAGCGGATCAGTGTCGTGTCATACTTAGGAACAACCTTATATCACAAACGAGACCGAATACCATCAAACAGGAAGTTGAACCTGAAATTACTAACATAGCGGTTACGGAAAATAACGAAGTGCCATTTGATGGTAGGAACCTGGACATAGTGGGCAAGAAGAACACAACGACAAATTGTCTACAGAAACAAGACAAGCAGTCGCGGAATATGAAGGTACAAATCCTCTTAGTAGATCATTTAAAACTTTTGAACAGAATAATTCTGCCATCTGGCCTTCTAAAGGCCAACACACTGGATCACTTGCGCACGCTGATTTACTGTGCAGCAACCAAAGCTCTAGGCATTGTGATTTCTGATCGAAGAGTATCCATTGACACTGCACAATAATCTCTGGATACCTTAAAACGGAAGCTTACTCTATACTCAGATAGCCTGAGGAGATATTAAACGAGCAACAGTGTGAAATGCCACAATACCATGTTTGAGCGTTCTGGGAGGACTTTCTACAGTCAGCTCAATTCAGCTACTAATACGGCTACCTATGCTTTTTCAAATAAGAAACAAATCGAAGAGATCTGCGAAAGTCAACTAGCTACACAAGCTTCTTGCAATATTGGGACCAGCTGGGTTAATGAAGAACATCGAGCTTGCTTGAGTTATGAACAGATGCATCATGAGCCCTTTACAGCAGTTGATGCAACCGTGGATGCAGAAGCATCTCCACTGGCGACATCTAAATGAGACCTCCTAGTCACATGTCGACAAATCGTCGCCTAACTACTGGTTGATCTCGGGGAAGATGCTTCCAGGAACAGAGGGGTTTTTGCTGGTCATACAAGATCAGGTCATTCCAACAAGAAACTGTTTGAAATTTATAGTTGGAGATCATTCTGTCCAAGATGACAAATGCAGATTTTGGTGTGAGACGTCAGAGACTATCCATCATGTTACTGGAGGATATCAAGCGTTAACTGCAACAGAGTACAAAGAGATGCACAACGCAGAGACGAAAATATGTCATCAAGAACTGGTTTTACATTTGGTATTTTTAAGCTTAGTAATGTGTTCTACTACGTATAGGTTCCTGACACGGTTCTTGAAAACTTCGGACACATATTGTCCTGCAGGAGAAAACATGTTTTCACCTGCCTGACGACGCCGCAAAAGGCGGAACCGGTTGCAGCGAAAAAAAACAAGCTCCTGTGAAGCCAGAGTGGAAGGCTCTACATCTTAAAATTTTGTTGTGATGTGATTTTTCAAATATTTTAATTGGTTAAACGACACATTCCCATCCAGAAGGTGTGAGCTGATAATGCGGGGGAAGGGGGTACATAGGAAAGACAACCGACGCAGACCTAAGATACAGTGACACAAGCTGCCACCACCGGGAATCGGACCCGGACAATTCGTGTAGCAGCCGAATGCTCATTCTACTACACCACGAAGGTGTGTTACCTATTTAAATGTAAAAACTTCTATATTGTGGCATCCACTGGTTTCATTTATAAATATTTATTAGTAAAGCTATGAACCTTGTTAAAAACATTCTAAAAATAATATGCATTTTATTACCCAACACAGATATATTTTAACGATTATGCAAACATAAGTGAATCCAAACAACCAGAACAGGTGAGACTGAAGCAAGAGACAAGAACAGCTATTTCCTAAACAACAAAAACTCCACAACCAACTAGTAGATGGAATTTATCTTTATTCAACTAAATGTACATATGCATAAACCTTATGTAAAACAGGTTTCATTTCTTTACAGAGATGTTGAAATTTAACGATGAAATGCTTTTAGATTTAAATTTGAAACTACTGCTTATGGAAACTACTGAGATAGCAGCGAAGTAAATGTGTTTTCTCACACGAAATTGTCCAGATATTAATTTAAATTGATAGAAGAAACGATATAAAATAGATAACTTTACACGCAAAAATATTTTTGTTTTTTATCACTTCAATATACTTATAAAATAATTATTAGAATGACTTCATAATGAGCAGATAAACACGTCCTGTCCATTTATTCTTTTAATACCCTCATACAAGGAAATATTTAAATGAAATCTACCTAACCACGAAAGAAAAGATTTAGAAAAAAATACGTTATGGTAGTGAATTTTCATAAAAATGTTTTTAATAGCAAATATGCGTGTTTTTTTTTTAAAAAGCAGGCATCAAATTTGGTTATCAGTATAACCTATATAGTAAAAACAATGTGCCATGTTTCATCAAAATAACTTTATTGTTTGCAAATGTACAAACATTTCCGAATGTAAACTTAGTGTGTTCCCGAAAAAACTGGTTTCTTGGTCAACCTTATAGGTTAATAGCAAATTGAGCTGTTCAAATTTGAAGCATTTAATGAAAATTCGCTACCGTAACGCACTTGTTGCGTCCGCAATTACTTTTCTTACAAACATGCATTATATTTCGATGATTAATGTTGTATTTTTTTCATTAAGGCGTTAAGTTTAGAGTTATAGAATTCTCGGCCAAGATCAGACTATTACATATATATATATATATATATATATATATATATATATATATATATATATATATATATATATATATATAAATTGAAACTTACCCTGGATATGTGTTCTAGGGGTCCTAGTTCGCGCTCATTTGAAAAAAAATTGCAAAGTTTCACCATCGATACCTCTCTATTGGTGAATTTTTTTAAATAAAAATTCACTAAACGTTCGGGACGCAGCAAGTGCGTTATGGTAGTGAATTTTTATTAAATGCTTCAAACTTGAAGGCTCAATTTTTTTATAAGCTTAGAAAGTTTAATTTTGGTATGTAGTAAGGTCTTTCCTAAGGCAAGATATCCACCAAATTTCATTGAAATAACTTTGTAATATCCGGAGAAAAAAATTTTGTTCGAAAGAAAATTCAAATTTGAATAACTCAATTTTCTATAGACTTATAAAGTTGAGTTTTGGTACGTAGTAATGTCTCTCCCAAGGCAACATATCTAGTAAATTTCATTAAAACAGCTTTGTAATTTTCTGAGAAATTTTTTTATAGAAAAGAACTCAAAATTTTCCCGGAAAACCCTGTTCGATTTTCCTGGCTAACGAACTCATCCAAGCCATTAATAGAAGAAAGGCACTTGCCGAGTGTCATCGAAATCAGTAAATTATTTTTTGAGTTATCGGATGGATACATATATATATATATATATATATATATATATATATATATATATATATATATATATATATATATATATATATATATATATATATATATATATATATATATATATATATGGGTTCTAGGGGTCCTAGTTTGCGCTCATTTGAAAAAAAAATTGCAAAGTCTCACCATCGATACCTCTCTATCAGTGATTAAAAAAAAAATCACTAAAATAGAATAAAATTATATTTAGGAAACACTGCACAGCACAATGTTCGGAAATCGCAGTAACTTTTCTATTTGTGATCCTCCATAAATATATAAATTGTGTAGCACATGGTGTGACAAATAAGTTATAAACTTGTGTTTATCTAATCAATGTAGCTTTGATAGATATATTCCAAATATTATCACAAAAACTCGCGAAAAGGCATACTAAAGTTGAATTTTTCCACATCAAAATAATGAAATATTGTTTACCAGTTATTTATTGCAGTGCTATGATTTCCATGCATGTATATTTTCTTTACTAATGTTCTTAATTTGGTCTTGCTCAGTTGTCTTTTGTCTTCTATATTTCTTCAAATAAATCTAAATTATATCTCCACATTTTGAAACGCCTGGATTATTTTAACAGCCAGTGAACAAAAACTTTTGACAATCCTGTCTTGAGCAAGTCTTTTTCAGTTCTGGTCTGTTCTGAAATGTTTGCTCGTGGCAGGTCGAAGAAATAAAATAAAACATCGAGCTGCTTTCAGTTTAGGCGCTTCTGAACTGATCACTTGATAACAAATAAATGTGAAAAATTACCTGATTAATTTCTCTCAGATTATGTCAAACTAATTCAGTGACATTTGGCACACATTTTCCTAGACTCGAGGAACTCGCCCGTAGTATTGCTACTTATTATACAAGATTACTTGATCCGTTTAGTTCTAAAATTCGCATCTTCCTTTTGGAATTCAGAGTTCAGAGAACTTACAAATTTAAGAGAGGACTCACAAATTTAATTGTAACTTTTTCACCTGTTTCCAAGAATCTATTTAACAAATAGTCATGCCTTTCTATAGTCACGCAAAGTTCTCCAGGGAGATTACTCATAATCGATAAAAGTCATAATGTACGCAAGTAGAATAATCAAGTAATGTATGATGTTTATTATTTATGTTACAAACTATTTACTTTCAGCAACAGACTGAGTTTGCCCTTAATTCGTTTACATTTTAATTTACGACAAAACTTCCGATTTTACATGCAGCAGGTAGCTTAATCACATACATACATACTACTTTAGGCTTTTACTTTTAGTGATTTGGCATTCGTTTAATATTTTATTTGTTTTAAGGATGCATTATTACCATCTTATTTTACATTCGGAACAAATAATCGTCTGGTTTAATTTATTCTACAAGCATCGATGTGCACAGTCCCTCCATCGTTAGACATAAGGAAACAAAACTTATTTACTCTCTAGATCTCATTGCTACCGATATAGATTTTTGTTTTGATTACCTCCATTGATTCTGAGGATTTTGATTCCATTTATTTGTAATCCCACTTGACATCGAGCTCCTTCGGGTGTTTCAACTTGGTAATATATTTTGACTAGTGTGTGCAAGGGCACAGATGTCATCATCATATTTAAGGTCTGCAATACTTTGTTCAGCTTGTTCCACATTTGATTTTCCTTACATTCCACGCTGTAGAGATGATCGACATTCTGGAAGCCCTGAACTATATAAAAACAATACAACATGTGGAGTTACAATGCGGTATTCCAACAAATTATATTTATTCACTTATTTTGACAACACACCTAATCATAACTTCTAATAACAACTTATAAAAACTCAATTAGTTAACTCCTCTCTCTCTCTTTAAACTCTTCAGATTATTACTCCTTTCCCACCGCTACTCCCACTCTACTATTTGTCTTTCGCCGCATCGAGACTTATTGGTCGTGAATCAGGAACACCCATATATCGGCAGAGGCCCTATGTAAGTAACAAAGGCAATGAAGAAGCTGACAGTCTCGCGAAGAGAGGTTCAGCAGAACCATTTATGGGACCAGAACCGGCTCTGGGCGTGACAAAGAGCACTGCCATGGGAGCCATTAAGTCCTGGATCAGAAACCAACACAAGGTGTACTGGGCGGACTGTCCAGGGCTCAGACATGGGAAGTCAATAATTGACGGACCCAGTTCAAAGAGAGCTGTGGAGCTGCTAAGTCTTAGCAGAGGACAGCTCAAAAACACAACAGGTCTCTTGACGGGACACATGGCCGTCAAGAAACACCTGCATAAAATGGGGCGGTTCGAAGGGGGTCTCGCATGCAGACTCTGTGGCGAGGGGGAGGAATCAGCCCAGCACATCTTGTGCGAGTGTAAAGCTCTGGACCGCAAAAGACAACTGAGCTACGGTCAGTCTAGACCGGAGACAGAGCATTATAAAACTTCACCCTACCAATCGCTGTGCAGACTAGTTCAAGGCACAGTGATTTTGGAATGGGTGGAGTACGACTAAGGACGAGCCTAAGGGAACAAAAAATGTACTGCAAACATAATAACTTGTTATTCTATCTGATGGTCAGAGCTACATTAAAATAATTCAGGTTATACATTCAACAAAGTCAGCTAATTACAACATATGCAGCACCAGTGTCACAGAAATTAGTAGGCAGGCAAAACAATTATTATTCTGCTGGATAAAAGGTCTTTGTGAGTTAAAACACAATGAGTGTGTTGACAGTCTTGCAAAATTGTCCAACGAACATGGAGAAGAAATTTCTTATTTGTGTTCGTACAAAGATTTACACGCCTACAGTATCAGGAAACTTATTGGAGAAAATGGCAGGAACATGATAATTCCAAAGCAGTGAATAAATATTATAGGCAACCGCAACCTAAAGTAGAAAAAACACCATGGTTTTATAACACCAGATTGTAGATTGTTCAATGAGTCGTATAGGCCTTTGGCCTAGTCACTCTGCGACACCAATGGGTCTTTTGTGTACGACTCTTTCCCCTAATAGTTGCCCAAAAAGTTCAGACTTTTTATGTAGTCCACTGTCTTCTTGGGGGCTATTTTACCTATTTCTTGAGATGTTAGGGTCACTCGTCCAAGGTATTTGAGCCGTTTGCTGAACTGAGGCATGCAGTCGCATAGTAAGTGTTCTGTTGTTTCTGCTGCTTCAGTGCGGCATCTGCAGTTTTCATTGCCCGCCTCGCCTTTTTAGTGATTTTTTCGTAGAAAAAATTCACTAATGGGAAGATCCTGACTTTTGAATTTCGATTTTTTTTTCAAATGAGCGCAAACTTGGAGCCTTAGAACCCATATCCGGGGTCAGTTTGAATATATATATATATATATATATATATATATATATATATATATATATATATATATATATATATATATATATATATATATATATATAACGGGATGTATGGCGCCCGTACAAAAGCGTATACGCAACGGTATCTTCTACGCCCGAGGGCGCAGAAGATCCCGTTATATAAAATATTTTATATAACAGGATCTTCTGCGCCCGTTAATCTCGATAATGCGTAATGACTTCATTTAACAGAAAAAATGGGAAGATTTATAACTCCACCTTTGTTTTGTAAAATTTTGTGATTGAATGGTGCAGGTTTAAATTTAAATATATGATAAAATAGATTAAGAGAGCGTTCTCTTTAAATATGAATCTTTGTCGCAATATATAACTTTATTTTATAAAAGGGTTTAACTTAAGCTGTGGGTGAGTTATTCACATGAGTTTAACAGAAGCATGTTAATATAAGCACAACAATAAATCTGTGTAGGTACTGCATACAGTATAATTTTGGTCATTAGTAAATTAATATGAGTATGAAATGTCAAATACAAAAAAAAGCCTCTGCTGTTACGAAAAAAAATTCAGCCTCACTATTGTTTGCTGTGTCCAAAACAGGTCGCCTCTGAATAGTCCATACAAGCGTAAATCATGAAAACAAGCCTGATGATAGGCCAAAAGCCGTGAAGTTTTGTGGCTAGTGTTAATAATCGTAAAAGTAATATGCCCTATAGTATTCATAAACTAAGATCTCATTGAGACGGATGTGACACTGCCCCCTTCTTACATTCGACCATCCAGGTTGAATTCTAATATTTCTTGAATCGCGTAGGCTTGTGCATAAGGACAACATTCATCTGGCACTTTGGGCTACTTTGAATGCGATAGACAACGGCATTGATCTGTTTGACTAACTTGTACGAACCTTCCTCTAATTTATGTAGTTTCGGTGTCCGTTCCCTGCGTCATACTGGATTTTGAAACCATACCCGTTCTCCTTCTTTAAAATCAGTCGAATTAGCTTATAGGAGCTCTCTTTAAGCGACGCTGTTACGTTGTACCTGGTTCTTCCGCCCAATTGCTCTTCACCTGGTGTTTCTGCTTAAACAATAATCTCTGCATGACCTATTTTTCTCGCCGACAGCTCTATATAACAAATGTGTTCATTGAACTTTTTATGTGTTAGCTTCACACCTCCATGGCCCATACAAGCTTCGTCTTGTATTTCTCCCATAAGTTCTTTTATAGTTGCTTCTGGCTGAATGTCTGGATCGTGTTTTCCTCTCTTAGCTTTCTTCACTGTAATAACACTTTCAGTGCAGGCGTTAATGGTGCTATTTTCTTTCACTGTGATGTTCTACACTACCAAGTTGCTGCCAGGCGACATTACTATTCGACTAGACTACTAGACTAGATGGATTATGGAGCATTCGCTGTTACAAACACACTCTGCAACCTGCCTGTAACCATAAAAGTAATATGCTCCATAGAGTTCATAAACTTAATTCTCATAGAGGGGGGATGTGAAAATATATTAAATAACCATCTGCCTCAGCAGCTCAGCAAGGTTGTATGTAGGGTTACGTATTCTCAAGGTGTATAATTTTGTCTGCAACATTTCTTAAAAATATCCCAAATTTGTCTGATAACCGCCAATGTGTGTTCTTTTATTTCGCTCTTCTCTGGCGTCTTTATTGTTAAATCTCAAACAGTTGATCAAAAACTCAAATCCATTTTTGGACATAGTTTTTATGAAAATGAGCGGTCCAAATATGAGCCTTTTCATAAGATTACTTAGATATAGTAATCCGGATAATACACACGTTTCAACATTATTTGTTGCACCAGTATAATATTGCTTAGCTTTGTAACGAATCTTCCTACTTTTAATTTCAGAATTGGTATATAACTATATTACAATTATATCCAAAATATTTGTGGTAAATTTATCTTTTTTACGTCCGTTAAATTTCGTGCAGCACCTTTTAGCTTAGGCAAATGAAGTACTAAATATATCTTTACAGTTCTTGTGCTTCTGGGGTGGAACTTATGCAGATATCATTTATGGTCAATTTTTTGGAATATACTGTTCTTTTACATACTGGGCGGTTTATAGATGGCACAGCTCAGCCAAATATACATTTACTGATTCTGGAGCAACTGCATCCAATTCGTCTTCTTCTATGCTTTCGTTTTCATCAACGACTCCATTCTCGCTGCCCTCGCTTTCCACAATATCGTCATCGTCATCATCAATTTCGTCTATAGATACTTACATATAAAATCACTCTTAAAGAACAATGTAGCGTCGTCTAGTATTTTTGGGCTAGGATGGTTGCAATATAGTCACCGTTCACCAAACTACTTCTCAACACAAATGCGGAAGGTACGGAGAAGTTCGACAACCTGCATATTTTACCGACTGAAGTTAAATTTAAATGTAGAGACTAGAGCCAGAGAAGAGGCTTTGCAAATGTTTTTTTTGTAACCGGTTTCGCTGCATGACAGCATCACCAGACTGGAGAAAATTGTTATTTAGTTACATGTATTCCTGACAACGTCTTTAAAATGTCCATGTGATATATGTCAATATTTAATATGAAAGTATAATCAACTTATACCAGTAATAACCATAACAACAATTGTAATAATAAAACAACTAATTGACAATAACCGTAATAAATCAGGTTCTATATAACGAAAATATCCACACAGATCAAACTAATAGGACGTATTTTGTTTTATATATTTATTTACAAAGAAGAGTTTTTAAGAGAAGGGAATCCATGAAATCAGTTTGCTCATTTAAAACAAAGTAGTTATTGTCGCAGATGTGCCTTTTTACTTCCAAAGATTAAAAAAAGTCAAGTTTGTGCTTGCCATTACAAAAATGTAGTGGCTCTATGCGGTTATTTACTGTGGGACTATGTTCAATCTTGATAATATGTTTTTCAAATGTAGGTTTGTCAGCGTAGTTATTTCTAAGTGCAGACATATGTTCTGTGTATCTTGTATTGAAGCTTCTGGAAGTTTCGCCAATGTAGATTGCATTACAATGTGTACAAGCTAATTTATAAATTCCAGATTTTTTCAAATGTGTCTATGTTATGTATATGTCAATATGTTAGGAAACATAATTTTTCTTTTACGTTATATAGGAGGCCACGCCATAGCATAGCAATGAGTTTTTATTTATAGTTGTCAGAAATACGTATCAATGAGTTTTTATTTATAGTTGTCAGAAATACGTATAAGCAAATTCAATTTTCATCTGCGTGAAGGATTTCAGTTTTGTTTGGTCGATGATCCGACGGTGCTCCGGCACATAAATGCGATCGAGACCAATGCAACAGGATGTGATGGATTGAGCATTACTATGATTAAGCTTTGTAGCAGGTATATAGTTGGCTTCATAACACACATAATCAACTCGTGTATTCTGGAAGGCTATTTTCCAAAAATCTGGAAATGTGCTATCGGGCTGCCGTTTCCGAAGGTGGCGGATCCTACGGAGCTGAATCAACTGCGGATAATCAGTATATTGCCCATATTATCAAAGTTGCTGGAAAGGGTGCTGGACTCGCAGCTTAGGACTTACTTGAGTGATAAGAACATCTTATCTGACTTTCAGTCTGGATTCCGGGCTAATCATAGCTGTGCCACTGCACTGCTAAGGGTTACAGACGACATTTTGCGGGCCACGGACCAGGGTATGCTGACACTACTGGTGCTGTTGGATTTTTCCAAGGCCTTCGATACCATAAATCATAATATATTGCTGAAAATATTGAGAGCGGTTGGGATGGGCTCGGAAGCTCTGGCGTTGATCAGAAATTACTTGAGAGAACGCTACCTTATTGTGAGAGTTGGCAGCTGCGAGTCGGATGCTCGTCTTGTGGAGTGTGGTGTGCCGCAGGGCTCGGTCCTTGGGCCCCTGCTTTTCGCTATTTACGTAAATCATTTCCCTAGGGTCATTCAGTATTCTAAAGTACAGATGTACGCTGACGACATTCAGATATACATTTCCTTCAATGCCGCGGAGCTTTCGGATGCACTGGGAAAGGTGAATTCCGATCTGGATTCATTGTACAGAGTGTCCAAAGACCAATCGCTGTGTCTAAATGCGAAGAAGTCGGCTGCTATTTTGTTTGGGAGTCAGATTCTTGTAGAGCGCTTAAAGGTAAATGTGAGGGTCATGATCAATGGGGAGCCTCTGGAGCTTTTGGATGAGGTGCGAAACTTGGGTGTGATAATGGATAACAAGTTTAGATATAAGCGGCATGTTGGTGCCTGCCTTCAGCGGGCCTACAACAACCTGCGTCTGCTGTACCCGCAAAGGACTTATCTTCCGACTGGTGTTAAGCTAATGCTTGGGAATACCTTAGTCCTCTCGCAGTTTGCCTATTGCTCGGAATTATATTCGCCATGCTTGGATGGTTGCGATTATAATCGGATACAGAGACTGCAAAATTCCTGTCTGAGGTTCGCGTATGGTATTCGAAAATTCGAACATATCTCGCATAAACTAAATGAAGCGAAGTGGCTTAATATGCGTAATCGTTTCACTCTGAGAGCAGCAACATTGTTCCATTCTATTATTGTGTCTAGAGTCCCAACATACTTGTATAGAAAGGTAACGCACAGAACTGATGTTCATAGCATTAACATACGGTCGAAGGGCTTAATTTCACCACCTAAGTACAGGCTAACACTGTTTAAACGGTCTTTTACCTATCAGATATACGCTATATACAATGGTCTTGATGAGAGTGTTAAGAGCTGTTCTGTGCGTTCCTTCAAAAAGAAACTGTTGCTGATTATGCGTGGTGTTTGAGCAGGTTGCCGGGCTGGCTGTTGACTACCAGTTTTGCATATGGGCGTAAGTGGGAGAGCAGGGGATGATTATTCATCCGTCTGAACTTCGCCCAATTCAGACAGTTTCTTATTATTTTTCTTTTAATTATGTACATGGAACTGTGTTTTTGTAAACAACGTTGTATTGTTGTATTTTTTTGTTCTTTTTAATTGTGCACTTGAGTATTGTATTATCTACTGTGTGAATAAAGGCTATTTTATTATTATTATTATTATGCTGTCAAGCAGCCAAACCGGTAACCAGGAAGAAAACCAACATTTGTCAAGCCAGAAAAGAAGTTTCTGCATCTGAATTTAGTATGGGATGGTTTCAGCTATAAGGGGAACAACAATTAACGCATTTAAATTTTCTTTAGTCAACGACGACGCCATGTTTTTGTTAAACAGTTAAATCCTTCGATTTGACGTTAGTTCCGACATTGTAAAATAGTATAATTTTCCCATACGAGAAGCAACATAACCACAGATATAGCCTATTCATTATATTATGTATGAAAATATAATTAAATAAATAATTTTTGTGCTTTTTTTCTGTGGTAAAAGACGTTTTTTAAATACTTTGGTATCTAGTCTTTGGCCCCTTAACTCAAAATAATGGCTTTTGGTTCAGAAAATTCAATAAAAATTTAACAGATTATTTGGTCGTTCAACTTAAATTAACGGTTCTTTGGTCTATGTAATTTAATTAATTTCGTTAATCAAGCAAAATCTCTTAACACTGTAGCCTCCTGAAGAAGCAAACAAAAAGATCATGACCATAACGCAATGTTTCATAACGTTAGCAACTTGAAATTTGATGCATTAGTATGGTCTCTATAAATAAATCATAAACGTATACACCAACTATTTTCGAAGATACAAAGAATTTTCTCAAAAAATTAAATATTTCGTTGGAAAACTGGTTCGTTAGAGCTACTTACTTTTACTGTTTTTAGAAAGAAAGGTGTATCCAGATTTTATCAAAATCGGGTAGTAATTTTTTCTTTATCACTGGACCGATGCATCTAATATGTTATCATTATTTTTATCTAATCATAAGTAATTATACGAGTATTTTATGTCTATATAAATAAGCCTTAATATTTGCACAATATTTTGGAATAATTTTGTCAGCTTACAAAAACAAAACAGACAAAAACTGTAATAAGTGACGATCGAAATGCGTTCTATAGGCCCCAAGTAACATAACATATATGGTAATTACAGCCTATAAAACATTACAATCATTACTTCACTAGAAGTGTGTAGGCTATTAATTTTTGTTTTAAAGTATTTACCATGTTGTAGAAACAAATAAAATAAAAAGTTCTAAAATAATTGAGGTTTGCCTTAACAGCAAAGTTTGGTTTTTCTAAATTATGAACCGGTAATTATAATAACACCCTATTTGGAAGACTTCATCCCATATATGAGCTCCGTTTAGAATATGCCTACAAATTGAAGTTTAAATACATTGTTCAAAATCGTACCATTTTTATAACAAACATCACTTGTAAAAAACCTCTGAGCAACTATGATTACTAATAAATACAGGTCAATGATTTTTATGAGTTATTTTACCTAATATTTAGAAATTGCTATATGTGACAACAGATTACAACTGTAAAGTTACTGAAGCAAACAAAGGAAGCAGGTAGTATTTATAGGCAATAAATATGGACACCTGAGCATCTTTTCAACTACACTAAAAATACATTCCTAAGGATACCAACTTAGCTAGCTGGTAAATATAATATTCTGGAGGCAAAAATGCAATATGGTAGGGAATTTTCATAAACATATTTTAAAAAAATCATACACATTTAAAATTTCACCAGCATCAATTAATCAGATAAAAGGCATATAGTGTCGTAAATATTTGATATAATTTATAAAGAAAAGCTTCTGATACCTTTTAGGTCCTATAAAATATATGTCATACATTTGCTTAGTTAAAAATTTTTCCATCGTCCTTGAAAAAGGAAATGAAATAGAAAAATAAATTAGAAACGTTAATAGAGGTACTTATGAGTTAAACGGCAATAAGGGGTATTGCTATCTGTCACATCATTTACAGAGAGAATTATTATAAGTGCAATATATTTATCAGATCTAAGGATCGTTTCACTAACAAAGTGAGCGTCATCAGAGCGATGAATAAACAGTTTATTCATCTCTGATGACGCTTACTTTATTAGCGAAACGATCGTCATATCTAAATAATGTATGGTCGTAAAGTGGGTTCTCCAAATTGTACTAATAGGTGCTCATCACAGGTTCCCATCTTTACTCAGGGAGATTTTTTTAATATATTTGTCTTCAACATTTAGGTATATAACAGTCTAAAATTAACTGTGTCTATACATACAAAATATAAATTTTGTGAAAATGTCTGGATTTTGTAAACCTAGCTCCTGTGTTAATAAATTTAGAGATAAGCATATCGTATTATATGCTGTCTCAGTATCTGTGGCTATTGGATCTAACGTTTCGAAGCCAAACAAAAATAACAGCAAACTGTCTCAGTAGATTTGAAAATGGAAAAAAATTACTTAATGTTAAATAAACATAAATATTATATTGTATGTATTTTTAACTCAGTGAAGATTGGAACCTGTGATGAGCACTGATAAGTAAACTTTGAGAACCCAAATCACCATAATACACATTTTTCGAAAAACCTGAAATCGTTTCATCAACAAAGTCAGCGTCATTAGAGGATGAATTAATTTTCTCCAGGTATACTGATATGTATTTTTAACCAGAAGATTTTATTTGTGGTTTTTTTTTCATAATTATTCAAATAAATAAAGAAGAATCCCGCTTATTTGGCCTACTTTGTTTATTGCGCTAAAGTTTTTTTTTCATACTCTAGTATTTATTTATGTAAATATTCTAATTGATTACAATGTTATACATAATCAGCAATATCAATACAACATTTAAATCAGAATAATTGCATGTGTTCACTCCATAATAGGTTAACCTATTTATTTTCAAACATTTTTACGGTGCTTTTATGACTGTTTGGGAAGAGGTGTCAAACCAGTCACCCATTAGAAACTCACCGTGTCGGACGTTGCTTAACGCCAACTAAGTAACGTCGGCATATGGGTATCCCAATTACGCCTCCGAAACTGTCCAGATATTATGTAAACCATAGATAATGAATACCTAGATGCAGACTTAAAATAATGATACCCCCAATAGTGAAAAATATCGTCCGGCATAGCAAGTCACATTTTCCAAATAAGCTAGATGTCATAAATAATGTTACATTAAAACGAAGGTTTTGACACTGTTAAACAAAATAATATAATAAAATGATAATTATTTTTTGTGGCGAGTTTTTTGCTTATATAAAATATATAAGGCTAAATTCATTTTAACAATCATTAGAAACACATACCGGCTTCGCTCAGATTAGAGCTAATCAGTGTGCTATACTGATGACAATTAAAAACATGTTCTCTGAGACTGCGGCTACAGAGCTAAAATCAGATAAGCAGATCTTGGGCAAGTCGATGAACACGTTGTGTGAAAAGTGGTATATGATCAGATAAAATAATTTTGATTCAAAGCCCCGTTTAGGAAAGGAAAATGAAGTATAAAATTTTTGAGTTTATGTAAATTTTCATTGGGGCGTTATTTAGTTTCTACACATTGACCTATATTTTCAATTGAAATAAAAAAACCAGGGTGCATTTGACGTTGCCACATATTTTTAGACGTTTTTGCGAGTAATATTACTATAACCAAATAATGAAGTTCTGTTTGACATAACGCTTATCTTGTGATTGTGTTCTAAATAACAAGTTTTTTTTTTACAAATTACTGACTTTTTAAGGTAAAATACATAGGCAATAATTTATAAAACAGGTTATGGGTACTTGTGTTTTTGAGCAAATTCTTGGCAGTTTTTTTAACACTTGCATGTATTGTAGTTACTAAAAATAGAATTAGCTTAAGTCGTTTGAAAGTTATCATATTATCATGTTTAGAAAACCTTAGAGATAAAATCACTGGCCACGATTGTGAAATATTTAACCAAAATTCACTGGTGGCTGTAAGTTTGACATTACCTAATCCAAATTTAAACATTTTGTAGCCTAGGTGGTCCAGGGGTAAGAACGTGTGCTTCTGTTTAATTCAGTTCAATTCCTAGTAGAAACGTCAAATTATTTTTCAGTATATACCAACTGAAAATTAGCATCAACCGAGGTTGTGGCATTTTCTTTGAGCAAGTTGAATGTCTGTACATTCCGACCCTTCAAAGGGCGCGTTTATTCATCGGTCCCGTGTACCATGGGATGTTGGGCAACTTAAAGAGCTATGGCTTCCTTACTCAAAGGAGGAGATTCGGCAAATTTTTAGGAATATTGTGTATAAACTTCCTAACGGGTGGCAAACATTTATGTTACAACAGTTATATAGACCATGTCATTGTCTATACGGGCACAAATTTTCAGACGGACAACTTTTATTAGCTTTTTTTATTATTATTGTATATTGGCTGTACCGATGATCTCAAAGGATATAAGGCTGCAGTTGCATTTTTTTCTGGGCTTCTTACGGGGTAACAAACATTTCTGTTTCGATACTAATAAAGAACATGTCATTGTTTATAAATGTGCAAAATTCCAGAGGCGAACAACTTTTATTAACCATTCTTTTATTATTGTAAATTGGCGGTAGCGATGGTCTAGGAGAATATTAACCTATAGTTAATTTTTTTTTGGACTTCCTACGGAGTGACAAATATTTCTGTTACATCATTATTATATACCATATCTTTCTTTATAAGCGTACCGACAAAATGTATTTACATTTTTTTTAATATTGTAATTTAGCTGTACCGATAGTCTTATAGAATATGACTTAACAGTCAAAATGTTTTTCGGGACATCTACTAGGTGACAACGATTTCTGTTACAACAGCATTATAGATCATATCTTTGTTTATAAGCGTAGAATTTTTTAGGGACAGACAACTTGTATTGACTAGCTTTTTATTATTGTAACTTGGCTGCACTAATGGTCTCGAAGAATATTACCTCACAGTCAAAAATTTTTCTGGACGTTGTACGAGGTGACAAACATTTCTGTCACACGGATATTACATTCAATATGTTTGTTTATAAGGGTATAAATTAGCAGGGACGGACAGCTTTTATTAACTGTTTTTTATTGTTGTAAATTGGCTGTCTCGAAGATATTACCTTACAGCTAAAAACAGTTTCTGGGCTTTCTGCGAGGTGACAAACATTTCTGTTATATTGGTAATAAAGTGCATATGTTTGTTTATAAGCTTACAATTTTCCAGAGAGAGACAAATTGTGTTAACAAATTTTTTATTATTGTACGTTGGCTGTGCCGATGGTCTTAAGGAATATGACCTTACAGTTATATTTTTTAATGCACTCTCTACGGGTTGACATAACAGTATTATAGACGTTATTACTGTTTATAAGTGTACTTTTTTTTTTAATTATTTTAAATTTCCTATATCAAAGTATATGATGGCCTTGCAATATGATTTTGTTGGACATTCTCCAAGGTGATAAACACTTCTGTTACAATAGTATTATAGACCATGTAGGCAAGTCTTGTGAACGGAAGGAATTTTACAATCAGTTCCACCCAGGATATACCCTAGTTTAAAAACCAAGTATTAGATAGACTGGTAATTATAAATAAATAGCATAGGCTCTGTGGTGTGGCTACCTATTTAATGGATGGGCGTGACCGGTAGTAGTAGTAGTAGTAGTGGCTGTAAATATCTGTAGATTGTGATTTATACATGCATTAGTACATTCCTACTTATTTCAAATGAATTTAAAAGGTGTGGCGAGTTAGGGGATATGGATCTGCTGATGGGTTGTACAAATATGAGGGTTTAGATTCAAATATTTGTGGAAAATTTTGTGTGGATTCTGTGCGTTTCATGTTATTTTAACTTGTCACACTTGCCGGAAAATATTCACATATATTTGATTGTAAATAACGAATCCTTATGGTGTTGTTTCTAATTTCATTTTATAGTACCTAAAAAAATTTGAAATTTTGTACATATTTTGAGTTATCATTCTGTCTAACGGTGCGTTTCCTTATTTATCCAAGGTCAACCTATCTGTATGAATTACATAAAGTCGTCTAGATAGACCCCTACGTGACAACAATAATGCACACCCTTTGCTACAAAAGAACAGGGTCTCTTTATAATTCACTCAGAATTTGCTAACGGTATTTCTGAGACTGCTTTATAGCTCCGGTCATAAAATTCCAAATTTTATAATAGGTACCAGTAATAATCTAGAAATAAAATAAATTTTTATACTTATTTACAATGACCCTATATTTTACTGTAATAATAAGTAATGAAGTGAGATTGATTCCCCAATTTTAATTTTTGTGTGTAAATCTAAGGAAAGAATAACTTTTTGACATACAATTACCACTAATACATCAATAGTCAATTATTTTAAATGGTTTCAACTACATTCTAAATTACTTACTTTCTTTACAAATAAGCATTAAAAACTTTTTTTTTTTAATATTCATAATATACCTAATAGTCATATTGATCGAGGATACTTTTAAAATACAACATTTTACGAATAACTCCTACTATTTTAAGGCATTTAATCTGCTTAACTGACATATGGTTTTGACCATTTAAGTTTTCACAACAGTTAAACCATTTGCTAAAACATTACATTACATATTTATGTAATATATACTTGGAGAACCTTAATCAACACAACACATCTTTTTAAAGATCTGACGATCGTTTCACTAACAAAGTTATCGTCATCAGAGGATGAAAAATTCAAACATAATTTAGTTAATGAAATGATCGTCAGGTTTTTAAAAAGATGTTGTGGTGATTTGGGTTTCCCACGTGTACTTATCAGTGCTCATCATAGATTCCAATCTTCACTTAGTGACATATTTATGTAGTTAGTTGGAAATACCTTTGTTTTACTTTTTAGTAAAGTAATTCAAAATGTTTGCTTTCTTTCCATATAACATATATCCATATATCAAGAAGGCATACAAATTCAAGTTAAAAAGTTAAGTTCTGGTTTCACAGCAGTTTCTCATCACAACTTAAAAGCATGGCGCCTTGTTGTCGCGACCATGACTTTTTATTTCTTATCAATTGGGCCAGGTTTTCCAAAAGGTTTACTTTTAGTCTGCTTCTTTCTTTTTATTTAAATATGTATTCTCCTCTTCTACCTTCTACCTTTTCATTTGTCTTCATAGTGGTGTACTTTGCCTTAGTAATTTTTTCCAAGTCCACCTTTTAACCGCTTTTATTCTCTTCGTATCCTGCTTCTTCAAAGCCCAACTTTCAGTCCCATACATTACAATACTACATACGTATGACTTCATACACCTCTGCTTCAGGTATTTCACAGGTAAATAAAGGTTTTATTTCCTGACAAGGCACGGCAACACTGCGTTGAACAAATTGGTGCGATCATCAAAGTTAAGCAACCAAGGACGCTTGAATTGGCCATTTGGGAATACAATCACAAAGCACCGAGTATATTTGCCGATAAAGTTTCCTTCGGTAAACAGCGACGCTTAGGTTGAGTTGCACCATTTTCCTTATACTTCAAGACAAACTTTATTTAACTATGAAGTATGATATTGAGAGGTTTTGATGTTTAGAACGTATTTCTTCTTGGTCCTGTATGTTTATGATTTTAATATAGTTTTTGATCACTGCACTGACACAATGTTTCTCTCCTCAATTATTTAACGGCAACAATTAACTTTCCTTTTAATATTTTTTAATATTTTGTAAAAGCAAAGAAAACAGTATATTACGTCACAGGAATTTTAAAGCATACAGTTAAAGCAAAAACCAGATTTAAAGAAGCTTTGGCACAGCTGAGATACGGTAGTATTGACGAATCATGCGTACCACAACATATTTGGGACAATAATCAAAAACCGGTGATGCTAGATGCCTACGAAAGTATTTATATCACTAAGTCCGTAAAAAGTAAAAGTTCTTTAAACCAAGCCCCGCTACTGATTAATAGCCCACTCTTTGCACTGGCTATTTGATGTAAAAGTATTCCGAACTCCGTAGGTAAAGACGTAACGGGATTTTAAAAAGGATGTCCGGCAATTAAAATCGAAACGCAGAAAATTTGCCTATGATCTTCCCTCTCAGTTTCGTTTTTTTTTTACCTAACACGTAGTATAAATGTGATGTATAGTAGTTAATAAATTAAGAATTTTTCATCATCTGATGACGCTAACTTTGTTGGTGAAACGATCGTCTGGTCTTTAAAAATATGATTTGTGGTGATTTCGGTTTTACAAGTGTACTTATCAGTGCTCACCACACGTAGTATAAATGTGATGTTCAGTAGCTTATAAATTTATAATTTTTTTGACACACGAACTTACACCCACACCTACGCGCGCGCACACACACCCACACGCACACACACACACCTGCATTGAGTATTATGATATTTTAAATACATTTCCTAATGTGGGCTTCAAAGTGACCGTTCCGTTTGTGTAAATATACCTAACGTGCCGTTCGAAGCCCTGGGCGACAAACTGCCTGGTGGGTGCTCAATGGCAGTTCAACGCCGGGCGTCGAACGGGATAAGTGGCGCCAAACTACCCGTTCGGTACACAAAAAGGCGCCGAACTTCCCGTTAGACATATATATATATATATATATATATATATATATATATATATATATATATATATATATATATATATATATATATATATATATATATATATATATATATATATATATATATATATATATATATATAGACACTGCATCTATAAAGTAAGGCATAAATTCAATAAAATTGAAAGTGACCATTATTAAGGAAAATTCAAAAACAGGTCGATTTTTATTTTCAAAAACTGTGATATAAAAATCTCAGCTCTATCGTTATACCTCTTCAAGGGGTAGCTGCAGCCACCCTTTCGAAATTTTGAAATTGGATGGTGGGTAGTGTGAGATACGTCTTTTCAAGGCTAATCCAAGTCTCTATTCAGCAACACCAAATTTTTTTTGTAGGAATAAATGAACTTATTATTTATATACAGTGTGTCCCAAACTGGATGGGAATGTATTGCTATCTCCGTTATTATTAGACATAGGGAGACGGTTAAATTAGCAATGTTTTGTAGAATTTTATGCTCGTTCCAAATATGACTTGTATTTTGCCATGCCTCTTATCGTTTTCGTGTCATTTTGGAAAAAAAAACAAAATTTGTCGATTTCTTTTTTCTTCAATATCTGAGTAGGCGTTGATCTGACATGTCTAATACTTGCACATTATCAGGACACTTTCTATAGAGTAATCTTTTTGTGCTATTCTCAACTTTGGATTGTCATTTGTTTTTGAGCTACAGGTATCAACGTTTGTTTTTATTATGACAGCCATATTAGATTTTTTGCTCATGTGATATCCTGTAAAAAGAGCTTTTCAATGATGTACAACATGCTTGAGAAATCTTGTAATTGCACTGAGATTTTTGAGAAAAACCGTTTTGAGGATAGTAGGCTATGAAATCCAATATCAGAAAACAGATTACAAAAAAAAATGTTCAAAAAGCAGTAGGCCATGGAGTCTAACAATAGACTTCTACTTTTAAGATATTTTTCCGTAATGATTCAAGATAAAAAAAAGGAACTTTGAGCACACCAATGAATCGGCCCATTATTACAAATGATATTTTACATTACAACATTATCCCAAAAATTGTTATAATTTAATTAAATAGGTAAACCTAGTATAGTATAGTAAGAGCGCGCTAGGTTTTCCCGGGAAATTTTGTTTTCTTTCGTAAAAAATATATATCTCCGGAAATAACAAAGTAAGAGCAACCAAATTTGGGTCGCGTGTGCTTTGGATAAGATCAATTCAGGGGGTAGGGGATAAATGAGGGGTGAAAATCGGCATTTTTTCGTTAAAACTTAGTAGTAATATAACGTTTCAGAAGTTTATGGGTATAGAAATACGAATATGTTATTTATGGTCAAGTCATGGACGCTAAATTAATTTGATGAGAATGTCTTTCTGAGGAGGGTAGATTATCACAGCTATTTGGAAGTTATGATTCAATTTGCAGCACTATTGTTCTTGCATAGTTAATTTCTAATAGATTTATTAAAATATGCCGTAAGTATTTTTGGTCCAGGCTGAAGTGGTTGGTACAGCAAATAACGTGAGGTGATGTCAGTAAATGTCCCACCAGGTTTTTCACGACCGGTGCAGTTTCAGGTTGTAACTGGATTATTTGTTTATTACTTTTGACGGGTGGTACATTTTACTTCCACATCGTCACAACGTGTGGAAGTATCGCATCGGCGACAAAAATTTCAAAGATTTTTTTTTTGCTTAAACGTCGTAAAAAGTATGAAAACATAAAAAAACATGATTTGGGAACGAAAATGTTTTTGTCTGTCGGTCTGTATGTCTGTCTGTTAGTGTAGCGAAGATAATTTTAGAACGAATTGAGATATCGTCTTAAAATTTCGTATACAGTTGACACTCGACAAGGGAACGGTTCGGATTGTTTTGGTTAAAATCGCTCCAGGGGTTAGGGGATCAATGGGTGGTGATTTGGTGGAAATTTACATTTTTTTGTTAAAACTCAAGTAACATAACCTTTTAGGGTTTGTTTATTAGAAAACTAAAATTTCATCAAACAACTGGTATTCTGTGCTGAAATTAAATTAGGGGTTGAATGTGTGGGGGTGGAATATCGGTGACAGAAATTTCGATTTTTTTTTATAAAACAGCGTAAACAATCTCAAAAGATATAGAAAACTTGATCTGGAACGCACATTTTTTTGTCTCTCGTCTGTCGGCATGTACGTCTGTCTGTTAGTAGGCGCAATAACATTCGAACGAATTCAGATATCATCTTAAAATTTGTTTGGTATCCTGTTAGCACCCTACAAAGGAACGCTTCGAATTGTTTTGGGTAAGACCGCTTCAGGGGGTAGGGGTAAATAAGGGGTGATTTGGTGAAAATCAAAAGTTTTTAAATAAAACTCGAGTAATATAACGTTTCAAAAGTTTATGGGTATCGGAATACAAATATTTTCTTTGTGGTCAAATCATGGGCCCTAAGTTCATTCCATGAGAATGTCTTTCTGAGGGAATAAATTATCACCTCTATTTGGAGGTTATGATTCAATTTGCAGCACTATTATTCTTCATAGTAAATTTTTTATAAACTTTTAGTGAAACATTCCATAGGTATTTCTGGTCCAGACTGAAGTGGCTGGCCCGTACTGAAGTGGTTGGTGCAGCTTCAAGGGCTCATTCAACCCCCTCCTACTGAAACAGTTGCAACCACTAAAACTTTAAATATGAAGTAGGGGCTTGTGATAACTCATTTAAAAGATCTCTTATTCTCTATTTAAAACGGCTATGCTTTTAAAATTTATTGAAAAAATTAACAGTTAAAAAAAGAAATTCATCTGACTGACGAACTTCTCTACAACACACTAAAAAATTAATAACTAAACATAATATTATGTATTTTAAGTTTAATCTCAAACATGTAGTAAATTCTAAATATGTAGCCAAGTGGCTAGTCAGTTTTGATAACTGTACCATACGTTAACTCCATAACATCTATTAATTATATAGCTTTGCCCCTTTATAAACATTAAAAATAAATTTTAATGTTATTATAAAGTTTAAGTGTTTAAACAGTGCTTCTATATGTGCTACAGCCAGCATATATCTTATTTTTCAACTAAGTTCTCAAGCAAAATATAGAAAGCATCATTAAAGACATCAGTTTTTAACTCCAGCTAGGTATATTATAACAACACAGTCCGAGTCTATATCGTCTTTACCTAAGTTCGTGCAGTTAATTAAGGGTTTTTTCACAAGCCTTAATAACGTGAGACACCGGTGTATCCTCCAGTTTGTTCTTCAGAAAATGAGAGAGTGATTTTAGTCTCAAAGATGGAATTCAATAAGGTCTGGTTTGGAGCGTGGTCTACATACCAGATATTAAAACATTCCTAGCAGGTTATAATAAAGTACAGGCAGGTGTAAAAGCTAGAAGCCATTCAAACGGAAAACAGTCGATGGTTTAAAGAAATTGAGATCGCGGAACCTTCATCACTGCACTGCAGTATTATAGTAATATAACTATGCTTAGGAACATATTTGTTTCTCTATTTGAAGTTCTTTATCGATATTTGTTCATGCACAAAACATATTCATATATATTTGCATCAAGTAGTCTACAGTAGGTTTAGAAAATGCTATGCCTACTCTTAAATATTATATTTTGCGTTAATTAAATTAAATAGTAAATTTGCAGATTAGCTCACAGAGGGTTTTTAGAAATGTTTTTTTTATAAACATGCTTAGAACCCCCTTGGATGCAAAAACCGTTATAAAATTTCTTGCAAACAGCCACTAAGAAAGTTACGGGGCCAGGATTGAATAGGGGTGCTGGGCGGGGAAAAAGATAAAAAGGAAATATGAGCGAAAAATACGAAAAAAAACCCAGCTTAATCGGACCTCTATAAGCTGTTTTTGTTTTGTAGCTATACCTCCTTAAAATCCTGTTGACCCCGCTCAGAACCCATATTCGCGCCATGTCCCGTAACTTTCTTGGGGGTTGTTCTCAAGAAATTTTTCTTGTTTATGCATTGAGGGTGGTTGTAGGCATGCAGAAGGGGGATGAAACCCCCACGACGAAGCAGAAAACCCACATTCTCAAACAAATACGTCTTTTGTAGAACGAAATATTACGAGACATGTATTTGATAGGTTCGTAAATTTATGTTTAAATTATTACCTCATTTCATTTGTCTAAAATATTTGCAAAAAATCAATTTGAGGTTGCGTTTGTCTCCCACAGAGAGCTACAATATTTTATCATTTTCAAAGAGCATGGATACGGCAGGAATAGTGTTGAAAAGAGTCTGGGTGCAGCAAGTGTGTTATGGTAACGAATTTTCGTAAAAATATTTCTAGGGTGATAACACAATTTTCCTTCAAGCTGGAATCTTCAATTTTGATACATAGTGAAACTTATATGAAAGCAGTCTTCAGCTGGGGGTACAAGCACTGGGTTGTGGTCCAGACACTGCAGAGCAGCTTGAAGAAGCCTCGAGCCACCTAAACCAAATTATAAAGTTTGCCTATGAGAGCAGCTGTCTTGTTAAGCGTAAGGCAACTCAAAGTGACGTACGTTGGTGGAACAGGAAACTGTGTCGGCTTAGAGCGGAGCCCAGAAGGCCGTTTAATAGTGCAAAAAGGACTGGCGACTAATTGAATACCGACAGGCCCTAACCTTATATAACAAAGAACTTAGGCGATCTAAAAGGAGAACCCGGAGACAGTTTTGCAACGAGGCTATTTCCTATTTAAAAATTTTGAAGTTGCAACTATCACTAGAAGGGGGTTGAATGTAGGGGTGAAGTTTTCACGTTGCAGGATGTAATTTTTTCATCTAAATGAATTAAGATACTGAACAGTTTTGCAACGGGACTACTTCCTATTTAAAAATTTTGAAGTTTCAACTATCACTAGAAGGGGGTCGAATGTAGGGTTTAAGTTTTCACGTTGCAGGATGTAATTTTTTCATCTCAATTAATTAAGATACTGAACAGTTTTGCAACGGGACTACTTCCTATTTAAAAATTTGGAAGTTGCAACTATCACTAAAAGGGGGTCGAATGTAGGGGTGAAGTTTTCACGTTGCAGGGTGTAATTTTTTCATCTAAATTAATTAAGATACTGAATTTATTCGATTTGGCTGTTCCACACTGTCTAATATTTTATGAAAGGCAAAGCCTTTGTGTCTCAAAGACATCATAAACTTGACGCTTGTACCACAAAATTGATGTTAACTTGCTGAAGATTATATCTTTGCCAAAAGGGTATCCCAAACTCTAGATTCTCTAGGAAATAATGAGAATTTCTAGTAGACAAATAGGTAACTTCACAGTAAAGGCGTGCGCTTTATGCCGAAATAGAGTTTGCTGGTTAAGGATCATGTGTGGAAGAACTAATAAAGCACTGTCTGATGACCATGCACAATCAACCAAGGGTTGCGGTGCTATCGGGGCGGCAAGGCCGCGGACGAGCCCTGAGGGAACAAAAAAAAAACTGTCTGATGACTGATGAGCAATGTCGATGATAGTATTGATAGAACAGGCAGAGATCCAGGACTTTTCTTCTGTGATTAATCTAAACGAAGTTGCAAACAGTAAAAAAGTTTCCCTGTTATTTGCAAGCGCCCTTTTCACTTTTGTTATGTTTGCCAGTACCAGTTTTCTAGTTCATCGCCTGGGTCTAAATTCGAACTGAACTTCATCCAGGTAATTTCCAACTTTGATTTTAATTCTATTTTTGACTGTGCCCAGCAGAATCTTCACCACATGATCCTTTTCCCTTTTGTTCCGAGTGCCAGTACCAGTTTTCTAGGTCCTCAAATGGGTCTAAATTCGAACTAGGTGATTTTCAATTTTGCTTTTAGTTCTATTGTTTGTTGACTGTGACCAGCAGAATCTTCGCCACCTGACCCTTTTCCTTTTGTTCTGAGTGCCAGAATCAGTTTTCTCCTTCCTCGGATGGGTCTAATTCGAACTGACCTTCATCTAGGTAATTTTCAATTTTGATTTTAATTCTATTTTTAACTGTGACCAGCAGAATCTTCGCCAAATCACCATGTATACTTATGGTTTGGTGCTGGTGCATTTTCACACGTTCACTCTACTTTTACTCGTATTAGCAAAATATAATTTCATTTAACCGTTTTCCTGTGTTGTTTTACAATGTTATTGTAAATTTATTCTCCTAGCAATGCAACTGATGTAGTGAAAGGCATAGGAGCGTCTCTCTCGCCGATCAATGTAAAAAATAAATAACGTTCGGTAAATGGTTTTTTATCAGATGACTGAAGGTAGCTTCTAGTGCAAGCATATGATATTATATAAATAATTACAGCTCTAGTTTAATAAATAGCTGCTTGATTGGTCTTCCAATTAACTGTTTATGGACTGAATGTTACCAACTGCATATTAGCCTGTGTAACTGGGTTGTTAACTCGACAGCTATGCCTTGATATGTATTATTAATTGATTTTGTTTTATTTATTCTATTGATGAATTTCATTATGGTTTATTAAACGCTGTGATAATGAACTCTAGCTGCTGCCAATTTTTAAGGCAACGGGTGGAAAAGTGACATCTACAGAGTCATAATGAAAGAGAATCTATCAGGTAACACATATGAAGAAGGATGTCACCTCTTACTTATTTAGTCAAACTTGTATGGGTGACAAACTATGAAAATGTCTTGCTTGGGTACATTCTATACATACATTTGTTATGCATACCTGATATATATATATATATATATATATATATATATATATATATATATATATATATATATATATGTATACAGGGTGATTCTTTGACGAAAAATAAGTGGTGTCTTTTTATAAAGTTTTTCTTGAAACCCCTTCTCCTCCAAGTTACAGCCCTTTGAAATCTTGGCAAAAAAAGTTTTCATTAAATTTCTCCGTTATGAAATAATTTAAAAAAACGAAATTTTGCAGCTGCATAAGCCTAACAAAATGACAGATGTAAATGGATTTTGTGACCCTATAATGTTATCACAAGAGGGTGAAAAAAACCTACCCTTACATTATTTTTTATCAGTACTTTTTATTGTGTGTACCGTTTTAGTGAATGTTCGTAGAAAAAATTCACTAATGGGGAGATCCCGACTTTTGAATTTTGAAAAAATTTTTGCAAATGAGCGCGAACTAGGACCCCTAGAACCCATATCTGGGGTTAGTTACAATTTTTATATGTTTATATATATATATATATATATATATATATATATATATATATATATATATTTATATATATATATATATATATATATATATATATATTTATATATATATATATATATATATATATATATATATATATATATATATATATATATATATATATATATATATGTATCACACTGATAACTCAAAAAATAATGGGCCGATTTTGATAAAATTTGGCATGTACGTTTCTTTTGTAAATAGCTTGGATAAGTTCGTTAGTCAGGAAAATCGGACGAGGTTTTCCGGGAAAATTTTGAGTTTTCATTCGAAAAAAATTCTTATCTCAAAAAGTAATAAGCCGATTTTAGTAAAATTTGGCATGTACCTTCCTTTTGTAAATGGCTTTGATAAGTTTGTTAGCCAGGAAAATCGGACGAGGTTTTCCGGGAAAATTTTGAGTTTTCATTCAAAAAAAAATTTTTATCTCAAAGAATAATAGGCCGATTTTGATAAAATTTGGCATGTACCTTCCTTTTGTAAATGTCTTTGATAAGTTCGTTATTCAGAAAAATCGGACAAGGTTTTCCGGAAAAATTTTGAGTTTTCATGTTAAAAAAAATTTTATCTTAAAAAATAAGAATTCTATGATAACCAAATTTGGTAGGTAGGTTTACGATATAAAAAGTAAACTATACACCAAAATTTAGATTTCGATGTTACAAGAAAAAAAAGTTATAATAAAATATTTTGTGCCAGATCATTTTTATGAAAATTCACTACCATAACGCACTTGCTGCGTCTTCGACTTTTCTATTTTAAAAAATGATTTAGAAAGAAGGATTCATTTAGCAACTTTTTTATGTATTGACATTTTCTCATAAAATTGTTAGTTTCATCACAAAAAATAAAATATTACTTAGATCGATGTCACATGAATTTACAGTGGTTGTTATTTGCTGAAAAAACAAGTACGTGGTAGGCTGTCAAATAGCGTCATAATTACACTTATATGTTAAGAGCAGGATTCAAAGTGGTAGTTGTAGAAATCTCCGTGTGGGGGGCTACTGTATCAATACTTGAATATTTTTTAGTTATTAGCATTGCTCAGAACCATGAGAAATAACGTGTTTATTCAATAGGCATTACCTCCAATCGCCTAGTAACAAAGATTTATGAATGAAAGAGCAATTTACATTGTGTGTATCCTAGGTTGCTATGTGACGCATAAATTACTTAGCAACGTGATCCGTAACTTAGTAACCTACATTCCTTTGTTAATTTACAAAGATCCATATTATAATATTATCACTGCATAAAGTCATTTTAATTCTACACCGCGAACAAGAAATTTGACATCCCTTCCTTCAAATCTGACAGTAAGCGGAACCAATCAAATACGACGAAACATGTGGCGCGAGTTTCAACCTTCTAATAATAAAGTTCGAAGAGAGAAAGCAAAGATTTACTGTTTATAACTGTGAGCGATTCCATAATGTTTAGTATCCTGTAACTAATAAGTAGGTATTCTGTTATTATTAAGGCGTCAAATTAATAAATTAGAAAAAAACTAAAACAACGTTATAAACATTACATTTCCCTATTTTAGTTCATAATCAGATGGATTAAATGTAAGCAATACCCTTATGTAGTATGTAGACATCAGTTTTAAACGACGTTGTACTCTAGTTTTTGATAGAATATGCGTTTCCTTTTATATTTGACGAAGACATAATTAATATACTATATTGTAACAGGCACCTTTTTTATTTTATTTCTTTTTATTGCATCTAGAATTTTAAACGTTTTTCAATAATATTTGTTCCAAAACGTGTTAACGTTTTGGCGCGTATGCAGTCGATACTTTGAGTCAGATGATTATAAAACCAACCTGATTGGCATAATAACTACTCTAACATTATTTTTAGCTGTTTGTTTTTAATTTTTGACACGAAAATACATTCGTTATTAGTTTTTTGCAAATATTTATAGACAATTCTGTATATATACTCTTGTTTTATTTATTTTTTAAACGCATTTATTTTTAAATTGGCGGTCATCTAAAATCAAAGAAATTTTTCTTGGCTTATTATAGTTAGGTGATTAAATGACTTGATTTCTGCATTTAACTCATTCCGATCTTCATAAGCAATATAGCCCATTTGTCGAAACGTCGAGATATCAATAATTTCAATAAGTTTTAAGCGGGTCCGCCACATAACCTACACTATTTCACACATTCAAAACGGGAATATATATATATATATATATATATATATATATATATATATATATATATATATATATATATATATATATATATATATATATATAAGGGTGAACCATTTACCAAAATTTGGGTCTGTAAGTTTAAAGAAAAAAAGTTAGAGGCATTAAAAAAAAATTGGGGTTTTCCTCAAAACGTAAAAAGTCGTATCAGCTGTTTAAAAAACTCTTTTTTCTTTTGAAAGCTTCCGCAGTGATAATTATTATACATTACTGCTTCGTCAGTCACTGAAAGGAAAGAATACAAGTAAAAATTCAATAATTATTATAGAAAGGTACAAAATACTTTCTCAATTTCTTGTAAGTTGTTTTGTACATTCCTATATTAATTATTGTATCGTTACATGTACCTATTCTTTTCAGTGATTGGGAAAGCAATAAACTAATTGCGAAGGCTTTCACAAATAATTTTTAAATATCTGATACTCGCCAGTGAATAACACAATTTATTTCCTAATATAAAATTCAGCTACGAAAGATCTCATTATATATATATATATATATATATATATATATATATATATATATATATATATATATATATATTGTTGAACATGTGGTTATTATCTTATTACTCAGCATTACAAATTTAAGTCATCGACGAAGGGAAAAACATGGATAAAAAAGTACTTAATTATACATCTTTTTAGAAAAATTTGTATTGATTCCAAATGTCTCAAAAAATATGTAGTTCTTAGCAGTATAACACATCTTTACAATTATGGGGATTTATTTTAGTGAATTTTCGTAGAAAAAATTCACTAATGAGGAGATCCCGACTTTTGAATTTTGAAAAAATTTTTGCAAATGAGCGCGAACTCGGTGTCAGTTTCAATTTTTATATGTTTATATATATATATATATATATATATATATATATATATATATATATATATATATATATATATATATATATACCGATAACTCAAAAAATAATGGCCCGATTTTGATAAAATTTGGCATGTACCTTACTTTTGTAAGTGGCTTGGATAAATTCGTTAGTCAGGAAAATCAAACGAGGTTTTCCGGAAAAATTTTGAGTTTTCATTCGAAAAAAATTTTTATCTCAAAAAATTAAAAAGCTATGATAACCAAATTTGGTAGGTAGGTTTACGATATAAAAAGTAAACTATACACAAAAATTTAGATTTCTATGTTGCAAGAAAAAAAGTTATAATAAAATATTTGGTGCCAGATCATTTCTATGAAAATTCACTACCATAACGCACTTGCTGCGTCTTTGAGTTTTTAAGTAGTCGCTTTTGCTTTTTCACTGTAGTTTTTTATTTTTTAACAAAATTTGTTTGTGTAGCTTATATAGATTCAGGATAGAACCCATTGATACTGTCTCGAGGAATAGCAAGCGGTATCAAAAATATTTTAAATCATAAGATTTTTTTTTAAATGCATGTTTTTCGGTTTTATTCTACGTTTTTTTGTCAGTCCAGGGTTAGGTATGGGTTAGGTAAGGATCCGGGTCAGGTCAGGATCAGGTCAGGTCAGGTTAGGTCAGGTTAGGTCCTTCAGGTCTGCTTCGTAGAGTGTTTAGTGCATAAACATGAAAAATGGTGTCCCTTCAACCCCCAAAAAGCTGCGGGGGATTAGGAGCAAATATACGTGGTGCAGGGGAAAAACATGTTTAGGAGAAAGTGTTGATACAAAAAGTGAAAAGGCTGCTTATAGAGGTCGAACTAAGTTGTTTTTACTGATTTTTCCTTTATATTTCCTTCTCCGCCGAGCATCCCTATTCACTCCGGGTCCCGTAACTTTTGGAGGGGTTGATTCCACAACATATCTCTTGTTGCTTATGCACACATTGAGTCTTTTAAGCATGTTTAGTGAAAGATTTTTCAAAAATCACGTATGCCGATCATCTGCATAATTACCGTTAAATATCTTTTACTTGCACAAAAGAAAGAAATTAATTTTTGTGAATTATATTCCTTACCTACTGCATCCATACGCACCAGCAAGATTAACCATTTTTTAAATCTAAAAAAAGCAAAGATCAAACCGCTTAAGTGGCGGAAGCAAAAAAAGTCTGGACGCAGCAAGTGCGTTATGGTAATCAATTTTTATTAAATGCTTCAAATTTGAATAACTCAATTTTCTATAAACCTAGAAGATTAAATTTTGGCACGTGGTAAGGCCTTTACCAAGACAACATATTCACATAAATTTCATCAAAATAGCTTAGTAATTTTAGGAGATAAACATTTTTTTTTAAAGAAAACTTTAAATTTATATTATATTTATATAAACATATAAAAATTGAAACGGACCCAGGATATTTGTCTTATGGGTCCTATTTCGCTGTCATTTGAAAAAATGTTTGTTAAATCTCACCATAGATACCTCTCCATTTGAATTTAGTTAATTTTTCCTAATAAAAAAATCACTGAAAGGAGAAACAGACCGGGCCGGACTCGAACCAGCATCGTCCGCTTGACAGACAAAGTCAATTCAATCAATTTCAAAATATTTATTCATAATTCATAGGTTAAAAATATTACAATATGTTAGGTAGAAAGTTTTAGTCTATAAACAGAGAAAACTAGAGATCTAACAATATTATTTTACAATTTCCTTAGTATAAACATGGCTCCTATCTTAAGATTTATCCATGGTTTATGTTTACATATTTTGAATATAATAAAGAACATATATGTATTCTTAAGAAAAATGCTATCTATGGTTTTTATGTTGTTCCTACTGTGTTTTTAAGTTTGTTAATTTTAACAGACAAAGTACTATTCTAATGAGCTACCGACGCTTCGTAATAAACGAATTCTTTACATTGTATTTACACATACGGCACCTTACCGTCAGGAAATTGGTATCGGAAATTAAATGTAAGTGGCTAGCTAAATAGCAAATTGCAGAATTGATTAATTTATTTCGCCGATCGCTGAAACATATTCGAGTGTAGACTGTTTCGGTCTTAGATAACATTCAAATGTTTCTAATGGCATGTAACCTTAAAGATGATTTGACATATTATGAATGAAAATGAAATGCGTTCGTGGAATCACAATTTTAGTGCGCCATCTTTTAGAAAATAGCTGGTCTACGGATGGTGCCGAAACGCGCTAGTTTGACAAAACATATTGACTAAATAATTAAGGTATGTCATATTTTACATTTCACTTTGCATTACGTTTTTATTTAGAATCCAAAAGACCTGAAATTTAAGAAACTTATTCTTGGATACCTAATCTAGGCAAAGAGTGATTTTGAGCTAATTCTGTGACAAAAAATTGTCAAATCATGGTTTGGCAAAAACGTTGTATTTTCGTTCTAAACGGGATATTTGCTTACAAAAATCTTTATTGCCTTCCTCAAACCTCAATCTAGCTATTATATACTATATTTTCAGTCTAAGGCTTTAATTGGGACAGTTCAACAAGCTACAAATATAGTGTATTTTAAGCATTTTATTGAACCCCCCTCTTAATATGTATTGTTCTGGCTTTTACTAATTTCCAAAAATTCATAATGAGATACAACAACTATTGTACTATTTTATAATTAATAATTAACAAACTAAAAAACGAAAAGAAATATTAACAAAATGTGAGTACGTATCATCATGATAAATGTTGAAAATGCCCCCCTTCGGAGAGAACGCATGACTCTAGTCTGTTTTTCATTGAACTTCGTATTCTATGAAAAATACCGGGTGTGTTTCTTATAATATCACATGATGCGATAATACGATATCTGAGGTCATCGATGTTTTCAACAGGACTTGAATAAACTAAGGTTTTCAGAAAACCCCATAGGCAAAAATCCAACGGATTCAATTCAGGAGATCGGGCAGGCCAATTCTGTGGGCATCCTCGACCTATCCAACGATTTGGCTAAACTTCGTTCAAGTAGTTACGAGCGTTGATACTAAAATGAGCCGGAGCCCCGTCGTGCATGTACCACATTTGTTGTCTACTTTGTAAAGGAATATTTTCAAGAAGTTGGGGCAACTCTTCTTTGAGTAGATGACAGTACACTTCTTCATTTAGTCTTACCGGAAGAAAATATGGTCCAATTAAGTCATCACCAATGGCAGCAAGCCATACATTTAATGAAAACTGGTGTTGAAAATGAGATTCCGTAATTTATTGTGGGTTTTCTTCAGACCATATATGGTTATTATGAAAATTTCTAATAGATTCTCGTGAAAAGTTGGCCTCATCAGTAAATAAAATACGAGATAAAAACTGTGGAATTTGCGTGATCATTTGAAGCATCCATTGACAAAAAATTAAACGAGGTAAAAAATCACGAGGTAAGAGCGCTTGAACTCGTTGGATATGATAGGGATACAGTAGTTGTTCTTTTAAAATTCTAAATACCGTGGAATAGCTGACATTTAAGACTTGAGCGATTCTTCTTGTACTGTTACCAGGAGATTCTTCGATTAAATTGAGAACAACCTCTTCAAGTGCTACAGTTCTTACTTCTCTAGAACGCCCGCAATCGGCGGCACTTCTTGAAAATTTTCCTTCTTCTTGCAGACGTTGATCGAATATGCTGTGATGGGGTACAGTTCTATTTGGATATAACTCAGTGTAGAGGCGCTGTGCTCTTAATCCATTGCCATTAGCACGGCCATATTAAAAATGCATATCTGCCATTTCGGAATTGGTATAATTTACCATTTTATTCACTTATTTGTTCTAAGTGTTTAAAAATTCTCGATAGATTGACAACAACCAAAACAATTAATATTAGTGTAATTATGACGTTATTTGACAGCCTACCACGTACTTGATTTTGCAGCAAATAACAACCATAAATTCATGTGACATCGATCGGAGTAATATTTTTTTTGTGATGAAACTAACAGTTTTCTGAGAAAATGCCGAGACATAAAAAAGTTGCTAAATGAATCCTTCTTTCTAAATCATTTTTTTAAATTGAAAACGGTACACACAATAAAAAGTACTGATAAAAAATAATGTAAGGGTAGGTTTTTTCACCCTCTTGTGATAACATTATAGGGTTACAAAAATCAATTAAAACTGTCATTTTGTTAGTCTTATGCATCTGCAAAATTTCGTTTTTTTAAATTTTTTCATAACGGACAAGAAAAACCCCTTATTTTTCGCCAAAGAATCACCCTGTAAAATTTTTCGCATCAATTTAGAAACATCGTGTATATATATATATATATATATATATATATATATATATATATATATATATATATATATATATAGACATATATATATATATATATATATATATATATATATATATATATATATATATATATATATATATACAGTGTGTAAAAGCCAAATGGAATAAATTCATTATTTCGGTTACTGTGCATTCTTATAAAAAATCCCGAAACACGTCAAATTTTAATTATAAATTGACATTTTTTAACATGAAAATGTGATCCCTACTTTCAACCCTCTTCGAATGACAGGTACAACCCCCAATTTTTTAAAGAGGAAGTATAGTCTTGTGATATGTCGTTTGAAAAGTATGTTCATTCTCTATTCAAAAATGTTATCGTTTTCAAGTTTATTGCCACAATTAAGATAGAATAAAATAAAATCATGTGGTTACCAAAATTCATTACAATACAATAAAAAACTAAAATGTAATGCAAAATGTAATAAAATGTAAAACACTAAAAGGAACTATGAATGTCAATGAAGTAGATGTTCAAAATGTTCAACGCGAACTTCTTAGCAACACTCTAATCTGAAATAAAACTGTCTTCTAACATTATTTAACATATCAGGCGTGATCGACCTAATCGCAAGCGTTATTCGTTCTTTTAAGTCATTTAAATCAAAAGGTTTAGTTTTGTACACAATGCTCTTCACATATTCCCATAAAAAGAAATCTAATAATGTAAGATCAAGTGATCGCGCTGGACATTCTATCGATCCTCGCCTCCCTATCCACCGATTGGGAAATATTGCATCGAAGTACTGCCGGACATTGAGTTGGTAATTTGGTGGTGCTTCATCCTGCTGAAACCATATCGTATTCACTGGAACTTGTGGGTTTCCTGGATCATGATCTAAATTTGCCAAAGTTGGAATGACATCATTTTGAAGTAGTGCCAAATAGTTATCGCCATTCAAATTACCCTAAATGAACAAGGGACCAATGATATGGTTTCCAACAATCCCTGCCCAAAAATTAACCTTCTGAGGGTATTGCGTGTGCTCTTCTCTCATCCAGTGAGGATTTGTCGTTGCCCAGTAGCGATAATTTTGCCGATTAGCATGACCGTTAAGTAAAAAAGTGCACTCATCAGACAACATAACGTCTTCTAATTGGGTAATATTGTTATCCAACATGTCCATCATTCGCTCACAAAAATAAGTTCTCCTATCAAAATCGTCTTCCATGAGCTCCTGAGTAGGTATCATTTTATAGGGATGCATTTTATTTTCTTTTAATATGTTAACTATCGACGCTAACATTAAATGTAGTGGATGCCTGTCTAGCCGATGTATGTGGGTTTTCCACAAATTCAAGCATCACATCTAATTTGATTTCACCACTCAGTGCATTGGCTGCTTTTTTTAATCTGCCTTACATGACCAAACTCGCGAAACTGCTTCTCTATTTTATTAATTGTTCCACGAAAATTTTTTTGTCTGTCGGTGTCCATGTCTGTAGCCACGATAACTTTAGAACGAATTGAGATTATTCGTATTGAAGGCAGACAAGAGTAACGAATTGAGATATCGACATCAAATTTTGTACGCAGTTACAACCGACAAACGAACGGTTTGGATTGTTTTTGGCTAAGATCGCTTGAGGGGGTGAACCGGCCCATTATTACAAAAGACACGATTATTAAAATTTTGGTACAAAAATTCATTGACGATCCTAGCATTGTGAGCTGGACAACCGTCTTGTTGGTACCAAATCTCGTCTAAATTATCATGAACTCTTCTAATTGTCGGTAAGATATCATTTCTCAATAGATTAAGATACCTTTCCCCAGTTAAATTATTTTCAAAAACAACGGACCAACAATGAAGTTAACTGAAATTAAAAAAAATTAACTGTCTAATCTACAAATAAAAATAACAGTTTTTTACATAATAAGCCGCACCAAACATTAATACCAAATCTGTCTTGCAATCGTCTTTCTTCCTTTATATGGGGATTTTCGTTTGCCCAATAATGCCTATTATGGCGATTATACACACCACAATTTGTAAATCTGGATTCGTCAGTCCATATTATTTTCAAGTGAAAAATTTCATCTTGCTGATATTGTCCTTGATACCATCTGTAGAATTGAAGTTGCTTAGGGTACTCGTCAACATTTAAGCCTTGTACGAATGTAGGTTTGTATGGATGGTAATGACTTTGTTTTAATGCTCGGAGTACCGTACTTTTTGGAACGTCAATTTATTCACTATAAAACCGAACAGATTGCGGAGGGTTTTCGTTTGAAAACTGTAAGGCGGCATTATTTCTTTCTTCATTTCTAGGCATTGGTAGTTTCTTTGCGTGGCAGCTACCGTCGTTCAATAGATTGGTCGCTATCCTGCAAAATGTTTTGATGTTTGGTTGTCGTCTTTCTGGGTAGTTGTTTTGATATGAATTTGCAGCTGCCTCAGTATTTCGGTTAGAACGAATATAACATTCCAACATGTCAAAATATTCTTCATTACTGATCATATTGTTGAATAATATTTAAAATAAGAACTATTTAGTACAAAATTTTAAGCAACGTGTTAAATACACCTCAAATTGTTCAGATAATTAAGAATGGCAGTATTCTTAATTGTCCTTAATTGTCCATAGCAACCTTTCTTCCGTTGTTTTTCAGTTGACTTACTTTTAAAAATCAAGCAATTTTCAAAGGCGTCTTCGTAAATCATTAATCTGCTTTTTATTGAGTTCTGTTAGTAAATTTTGTTATTTACTAGGTTTACCTATTTAATTAAATTATAACAATTTTTTAGGATAATGTTGTAATGTAAAATATCATTTGTAATAATGGGCCGATTCATTGGTGTGCTATTTTTTTAACGTGAGTCGTTACGGAAAATTATGTTAAAAGTAGAAGTCTATTGTTAGACTCTATAGCCTCCTGCTTTATGAACACTTTTTTTTTTGTCATTTGTTTTTTGGTAATGGATTTCTTAGCCTACTATCCTCAAAACGGTTTTTCTCAAAATTGTCAGTCAATTGCAAGATTTCTCAAGCATGTTGTACATAATTGTAAAGCTTTTTTTACAGGCTATCACGTGAGCAAAAAATCCAATATGGCTGCCATAATAAAAGCAAACGTTGATACTTGTAGCTCAAAAACAAATGACAATCCAAAGTTGAGAATATCACAAAAAGCTTACTCTGTAAAAAGTGTCCTGATAATGTGCAAGTTTTAGACATGTCAGATCAACGCCTACTTAGATGTTGAAGAAAAAAGAAATCGACAAATTTTTTTTTTTTCAAAATAACTCGAAAACAAAAAAGAGGCAGGGCAAAATACAAGTCATATTTGGAACGAGCATGAAATTATACAAAACTTGCTAATTTGACCGTCTCCCTATCTCTAATAATAACGGAGATAGCAATACATTCCCATTCAGTTTGGGACACACTGTATGTTTCGATACTTTTGACGACGTTTAAGCGAAAATTTTTTTTGAAATTTTTGTCGCCTATGCCATACTTCCTTCCACACGCTGTAACGACGTGAAAGTAAAAGTAAAAAAAAATCTTATTTGTTAACAAATGTATAGAGAAATTGCTGTCTTCGAGTCTATTAATATCGGACTACATGATAGATCGCTTTTCATGTTTCAAAAATTTCTGATATATAGCCGTACAAGTGGAGAACCTTTTTAACTTTCTACCCTACACATAGGTTTATTTTTAATTATTTGTAACATATAATTTTGTGATACAATAACACTTTAATTTAGTATACAAATAATATAGTTGGAGGGATTTTCGTATTTCATTTCATCATAGTCAATTATGTGCTGTCATTATCCAATAATACAGGCAATGATTGATAGTGGTTTAGATTTGGCACGTACGGTTGACCAGAATCGATCAAATTCAGCCTTCCAACAGATGGTAACAGATGCAGGGCACAGTTTCCAACCACTCACTATTAATTTAAAGCTGCGTGTACAACTAAATGATCGAACAAGGATAAAATTTTTAAGTGCACATATACGCTGATCAAACTTTCGTGTTCCCCGGCAGTTTTTACCTTGCTACACAAACATTCAGATAAAACAAACTGGCATTGCAAGAGATAAATAAAAGACCGAGGTTGGACACCGTGGCTGGATAGTGAAACAAAAAAAGATCATCCCAAAAGTTTAGCGACAGCTACTGATGAAGACAACTTCGTTGTCGAAACACGTATCTAGCGCATAACTCTGTTATTATTTTGTGGTTTTCGGGGTGCTTCTCCTTTTTTGCTTAAGAGACAAATCAAAGTTGGAGCTGTCATAAAAAGCAAGAAATACAATATATAATGTAGACAATTTAACTTCACATATACAATTCAATTTATGCTTTTAAAAATACAATGACACTGAGCATCATTTTTTAATTAAAAATAAGAGAAATTATACTTATTATGTTCCTTCGGAAATTGACTAGTTGGATCATTATTACTGGCATTCTGTCTCATCCAAATCAGCAAAGAAGGGACAAGGTCTTGAAAAATCCAGGTTACTGAGTATATACCAGCGGAAGATTTATATATATATATATATATATATATATATATATATATATATATGTATATATATATATATATATATATATATATATATATATATATATGTATATGTATATATATATATATATATATATATATATATATATATATATATATGTATATATATATATATGTATATATATATATATATATATATATATATATATATATATATATATATATATATATATATATGGATTTTTTAATTCTAACTTCAAAGGAAGGGCCTGGTTTTATTATACAAATGACTCCATCGAAGAATTCGTTGATTCAGGTGGGAATGATAATCAGCAAATTACACTGTATTTTTTATTAGCAGAAACCAAGAGCTTGTTATTGATGCGCCATAATTTTGGCCTTAAAGAGATTTTCGGTAATACCGTCACTGTAACGCCGATGCGGCATCACAACGACCAGCTCTCTTTGGTCGGCTCGTGCATCGTTTCCCCGCGAACAAATTCTCATTCTTATTGGTCGTTTCAAGGGCAAGTTCGAGATAGATCCTTGTAAACATTACCAGCCACGTACATGAATTACGTCTCGCATTTCTATTCATATAAATTCTCATAATAAAAACCCCGAATTTGTTTCTACTACAAATAGGCTAAAGTTGTAACGATATATGAGGTATCCCTGCCAATCCTAAATTAAGGGTCTTAGCTAAACATAATGTCTATTTCTAAAAGAAAAAAGGCTGGACGCAGCAAGTGCGTTATGGAAGTGAATTTTCATCAAAATGATTTTAATAGCAAATATGTATTTTTTAACGAAAGCAGGTATCAAATTTGGGTGCTGCTAGTTTGCACTTTTTTGAAAGAAATATTTTTAAAATTCTAAAGTCGCGATCTTCTCAATAACGAATTTTTTCTACGAAAATTCTCGAAAAAGTATAGACTATTAAACCACAAACTCTATAACTGAAACTACTGCCAAATCATCAAAGAAGGGGTCTATTTGAAATGAATTTTCTGCAAATATTTCAGTAAAATGTAGGGCAATGGTGGTTGAAACTGTGAGTTAATGCCTTGTAAAACACATTTATTATGACATTTCTTCTACATAACGCGTATTTGTTTCAGGTTTTCCGTCTAAAAATTGCAAAGTTTGACGTTTCAATCGCGACTTTGACATTTTCAGAAGAAAAACTCAAAAATTATCAAAGTGATTTTTCTGTTATTTCTTGACCATTTTGCGCCAAGAAAACCTGCTTTTTTCTCTGTAATATACAACACAAACTATTTTGGTTTTAGGCATTTCTCTGGTCATCATTTTTTTAAAATGTCTATAATTTTTTTCTTTTCAACTTAGAGATCTGACTTTTAGCATGTAGGGTTAGTTTAATAGTGTAAACCTGAGTAGCAAATTTGTTTGCCATAGCCTTGTTATTTTCGGAGATACAAAAATTTTTCGAAACAAAGCCCAAAATTTTCCAGGAAAAACTAGTCCGATTTTCCTGGCTAAGGAACTTATTCAAGCCACTTACAAAAGGAAGATACCTACCAAATTTTATCAATATATATATATATATATATATATATATATATATATATATATATATATATATATATATATATATATATATATATATATATATATATATATATATGTAACACGTAACATATAAACTACTAAGTTTGAAAATAAACAAAACTAGGGCAAGAGACTGGTGGTAGAACAAGATTTTAAACCATCTTTCTTATGACCTGTAACCAAATTTTTGGCCACATTTGGTCCATGATCTTCTGCACGGGCACTGCTCAGAGGAGCTTTCCTCCATCTGCTGTCCAGGTCGCCAGACTTAGAACATCTTGTTATGCCCGCTCTTTTGTCCCGAGGACTTCCAAGTTGTGGAATTCCTTGCCGGCACATGTTTTTCCTTCTCCTCCGAACCTCCAAACCTTCAAGTCCAGAATTAACAAGCTGCCTCTTTCCTCCTTGTCAACACCCACGGTACGATAGTATTTAGGCTGTAAGCCCTAATGGTGTGTTGTTGAAAAAAAAAGTTGTGCTCGAATTATATTTTAATGATTAGGGCTGCCAGTATCGTGCGATCCATAGCCACGTACACTTCGAAAGCATTAACTTTTTAATGCAGGTAAAATATTGTTTGAAGAGCAACATTAATTTTTCTAAACAATTGCATTAGGAGGACTGCCTAATTGTGTACAATGCATAAATTTTAGACATAAGGTATTATCGACTTCTATAAACGATAGACCTCTTACAGCCTTAGGTTATTAAAATTGCATAATTTTCTCTGCGTTGCCAATAACATTGAAGAACCTTTTGAGGATGCAGACTGTATAATCTGTGGTTAAATAATGGATACGCACCCTAAGCTGCTCTCAAATAATTCCAGTGTTTCATCTCATCCATGTAATAAATACTTGTGTGAATGTGTTGAATAATTTATTGAACATCACGAGCATTTTATCTTCCAATGTTTCTTTGGCTTAGCTCTTCTGTGACACCTTTTATTTCGATAGTTTCAAGCTTTCAGCAGTTGCAGTCTGAATTCCAGGACTTATCCAGGATAGATAAACGTTTTGTACTCACTTCGTAAAGTAACAGTAATTGTTCTTGCAGTCTGGTATGCTGTTTCTGAAAGCCATCTGTATATAGTAACCATGCATGCCTACGTTTACATATTTTTCTAGCACAGTATTAACAGTAAGTGCTAAAATGTGTTTCGGACGCATGTGCAAAGTATAATTAAGGTAGATAAAGTTTTGCAACGACCAAAATATGAAAGCTCGTGTTTAGGAATTATCGTAGACATGAAGATCTGTGAAAGGTTTTTGGGAGCCGTCAGCCAAGGGGGTTTGACTACGGCAGAGTACTTTCGAAACAATTTAACATTTCTATAGACATTTAGTTTTAAATAGGGAGGTTTACGAATGCATTAGTTGTGTCGACAATTTGATATGTTGGGGTGCCTGCTATGGTAATGCTCTTTCATCATTACAAGTCAGTCAGAATTTTATATTGAGAGTAATTTTTAAGAGGGATATTCAATATCCGACTCAATTACTATATTCATAAGATATAATACTTAATGCAAGAGGTTTATTTATTCTTTTTTAATTATTTTTTTAAATTCAACAACACACCACGAGCGCTTACAGACTAAATACTATCGTAGCGTGGGTGTCGACAAGGAGGAAAGAGGCAACTTGTTAATTCTGGACTTGAAGAGAAGGAAAAACATGTGCCGGCAAGGAATTCCACAACTTGGAAGTCCTCGGGACAAAAGAGCGGGCATAACAATATGTTCCATGTCTGGTGACCTGGACAGTAAAAGAGTGCATTTGCTCTGTTCCCCTGGTAGATCTGTTGGAGGCAGCAGGTGGAGGAACTATGACAGAAAGCTCCTCTGAGCAGTGCCCGTGCAGATATCTATAAAATAGAGAGAGGTCACCAACGGCACGTCGGTGGGCAAGGGATGGCAGCCTTTGGGTGAGGGTAGGGTCACCGATGAGACGTATAGCTCTCTTATGAATGGAGTCCAGGATAGCGAGTGTAGAAGCGGCAGCAGCACCCCAGATGTGGGAGCAGTATTCAAGGTTTGCTCTTATTTGTACAGTATATAAGGTATATAGATTAGCTGGTGAAAAGTATTTGCGAGCCCGGAAGAGTAAACCTAATTTCTTAGCAGCCGCTTCTGCAATTGATGTGACATGTTGGTGCCAATTGAGATTTCGATCCACAGAAATGCCAACAAGTGAAAAGGACTCATTACTTTGAATAACTTGGTTGTTTATTGTGATGGGTCTAGGGCTGGTGTATCTCTTATGAGAAAGAAAGCAAGACTGAGATTTGGTGGAGCTGAATTGTACCAGATTTCCACATTCCCAGTCTAATATTTTTTACAGATCAACAGATACATAACCCTCCATGAGTATGCGATTCTCATCTAATTGGGCTAAAGAGACAGGCTTAGAATATTGTATTTTTGAGTGGAGGGTGCTGTCGTCCGCGTAACTGTGAACTGGGTTGGATGTGCTAGAGAGGAGGTCATTGATGTGGAGAAGAAACAAAGTAGGGGCTAAAGCTGAACCTTAAGGAACTCCTGCATTAATTGGATACAGTTTAGAGGAATGGCCATCCACAACAAAAGAAATGCTCCTGTTGGAGAGGAAATTTGCTGTCCAGGTACAAAGTTTTAGTGGTAGGCCATATGCCGGAAGTTTATTAAGCAGCGCTGCGTGCCAGATTTGGTCGAATGGGTGACAAAGGAAAGGAGGTCGGCAGTCGATCTGCGCTGACGGAATCTATTCTGCCTGTCGTGGATTAGACTGTGTTTTTCAAGAAATTTTAGTAATTCGGTGTTTATATACTTTTCCATCACTTTAGAGACGACTGAAAGGAGAAAAATAGGCCTGTAGTTGCTAGGAAGCGCTTGGGATCCTTTCTTGGGGACGGGTTGTACTCGAGCAGTTTTCCAGTTACTAGGGAATATGCCTCTATTGGAAGATGTCTGAAACAGACAAGTCAGGACAGGAGCAAGTTCTGGTGCGCATTTTTTGAGAACCATTGCTGGGATCTCGTCAAGGCCAGAGGCTTTCCGGGCATTAAGAGAAGAGAGCATCTTTCGTACTTTTTTAGTTTTAAAAGTGATATCCGTCATTTTATGCGCGACATTGGGGACTGTTGGTGGTTGAACATTTGGAGGTGGGTTGAGAGTAGAATTGCCGGCGAACAACAAGGCAAAAAGTTCGGCCTTGCCCAGAGCGGTAGAAACAATTTCATCTCCTGAGACAAGAGGTGGGAACGTGCTCTTGCAGAAATTATTCCCAATAGATTCAGCAAAAGTCCAGAAGGGTTTGCTGCCGCTGGAGCTTAAGAGGACTTTGTTTTTGATGTCGTTATTAAACGAGTTTTTTGCCTCAGAAAGAATGCGGACATAGCGGATTCTTGCGTCGTTAAATGCTTGACGGTTTTCTTGACTGGGATTGTGTAGAATTTTTTTGTGAGCTTTGACCTTTTCAAGTCTGGCGTTGTCACAAGATTTAGAGAACCCGGGCTTTTGAGTGGCTGCAGAGTCTAGGAGCCCTTAAGTATATGCACATGCAAATAATAACCAAGTAAAGTTGTCACACAATTATGGGACAATAAATCGTTTATAGGAGATGTTGTATATTCCATTAAACGTAAAACATGCTTCCCAAGGATCCGTATGCTTTTACAGTACAAAAGTGTATAATCTGATACCTGCGGCTTTAAATGCACGTTAAAGAATTATAAATTTGAAAGAAAAATCAAAGATTAGGTAGGTACTTGATACAAAATATAGAAGACTTTTAAGTTATTTTCAACAAGTGACTCTCTCTCTCTCTTTGTAATTGCGCGCGTGTGTGCGTGTGTGTGCGTGCGCGCGTGTCTGGTTGTGTATCTAAGAGCGCGTCTGTATGTGTTTGGGTGTGTTACTACGACTGAAGATAATGCTAGTTAGTGCTAGTTTTTTATGCGCGTAAATGGGGTTGATAATGATAATAAGATGTGTTAGGACAAAATATCAGTTTTGTTGTGAAAATGAGGTACGTAAATAATGGTAAAGGTATGTGCATTGTCAAAAAATGATGTAGGTACTGGAGTTTTGCAGTTGTTTTGGTTGGGTTATGTAGCCCTTATTGTCGGGAACTGGAAGTTTAGTGGATGTTACTGTTTGATAAGTTAGTTGGCCGCTTGCTGTTGCTTCAACCACATGTAGATTTGTGGGGGCGCGCTCCTGGTTGCTGTTCAAGTCGCCCACATCTGATTATTATAGCCAAAAAATGAATCGATGATAAGATTTTGTATGTCCCTGGACGACAGTATAAGATAACAAGATTGCCCTTGTTGATGATCTCGAATTGTGGAAAAATTATCAAAAATGTTGGAGCTTTCAGATACAACCATTCGCCGATCCTTCACGAACATCTTGGCCTGAATAAAGTTAGTGACAAGTGGGTCCCCAAACATGTTTCAGCAGTTCAGCGCCAGCGTTATGTTAAATGTGCCGGATCCTTTTTGGACCTCTGTGGAGAAAACCCTGTGGACGTGTTGAAAACAATTGTCACAGGGGATGAAACTATGGTTCTCTATTATGATCTTTTGTGCAAAATGGAGTCGGAAGAATGGAGGTGTAAAGGAGAAGCACCGCGAAGAAAGTTCAAGGGCAGCTGACAAAAAAGTGATGGTTACGATTTTTTTGGATTGTGAGGGTATTCTTCTCATAGACTTTAAAGAACGTAGCACCACAGTCAACGGGGTATATTAGGCAACACTCCTGCATAAATTGCGACAAAATATTCGGTATAAAAGACGTGGGAAACTGACTAGCGGCGTGCATTTTCTCCATGACAATGCACCTGTGTACACTGCTGGAATTACACAAGCCGCAATTTGTGACTGCGGTTTCGAACAAATTGATCACGCTTTGCATACTCCAGATATGACCACCAGTGACTGCCACCTATTTGAAAATTTTAAAAAGAACCTTCGCGGACGTCATTTGAGTGACGACCAGGAAAGGAAAGCCGCAGTTTGGGCATATAAACCAGGGTGCCCAGCGACCTGGAAAACCGGGAAAACCTAGAAAAATCGGGGAATGTGAAGTACCCCCTAAAATGTCAGGGAAATTTGTGATTTTACTCAAATGTCATGGAAATCATTCAGTAGACCTGGAAATTATATATTTGTAAAATGTCGTCACTAGCAGATGCTTTTTTTATTCTCATTTCATATATATTATATGAATTTTCTCACGTAAATAGTTTTTTCATACCTAGGGAAATATATCTGATAATAATGCGGCTTACCTTTGGTACCAATATCAATTAAATCCGCCAATGAACGCAGCGTATGCCACATCATAAATAGCGTCTTCTTTTATCTCAAACATGTGAGACATATGTACATCTCACTTGGACTGTTCTTCCTTGAATGCATAAAATGCAAAATGCGTTTTATGTATTGGCCGGGTACAGCTCTGCTGTGAATGTGTTTATTCTATTTTTACCTTTATGATAATGTTGAAAGTGCAAAATATTTGGCATTTGTATATGGCGCATGTAAACAGTATCTTTGTTTCATTTTTTCACCGAATTTTCATAAATAAAACTTTGCTTTTAGAGAGGTAACGACTTTCGAATTTTGGAACCTATTTCCCAGGCTTATTCAAATTTATATATACGAACAACTTGGTTTGCAAAGTTTCTACACCACCTAGAGACTTCTGGTTTGTTCTGTCACAATCGAAAATTCTTTCGTCGGCCAGTCATGAAAGTCAAGTTTTTCCATGAAAAAATTTCTAATTTTCTTTTCGAAAATGCTATATGTTATAAATTTGAGGGAGTTAAGCATACTTATGTGTTTGATTATGTAAGTTTTTGTTCGTAATTTTTATTTACTTTGTTCATAATAAAAAGTATTCAGGTATGTGTTTTTTATTTCGAGTATTGTGAAAAATGTACTCGAGGGGCCTGGAAATGTCAGGGAATTTGATATTTGATTTCGGCTGGGTACCCTGTAAACCGAACGAATATTTTTTAGGGGTATCAAATTGTTGCTGAAACGATGTAATAAGTGCATTGATGTTAGGGGGGGACTATATTAAAAAAATAAAATTTAATGGTGAGTACGTCATTTCTTTCATAGTCAGGCCGGACATTTTCGCGCTTACCTCGTAACATTTCGTGTTCGTATATTAAATGAGTTCTTGATTTATTTCTTCTTTACATATTTTCTAATAATTCTACTTTACTTGACGTTCTAGCTGCTGTCTTGGGGACAGGATTTCGCCACAGCATACCTCCATGCTGTGGTTTCGCTTGATAACGGTCTGTTGTGAAGCCTCTCCCATACTCTTGTCCTACTATGCATTGAGTTTTGAAGTTCATGACCAGTAGCAAAGTTTCGTTGGGCTATGATGGCTGATTTTGTAAATGGGTGTACTATGTAGTGGTTTCCCGTTGCCTTCCGTACACTATATGACAAAGTTTATGGATAGTAGAAAGCATATTATAATAATGTGTAAATAAATATTAGGTAGTTTAAGAACATAAAAGAATAAAAACTCGGGACGCAGCAAGTGCGTTATGGTAGTGAATTTTTATGAAATGCTTCAAATTTAAATAACTCAATTTTCTATAAACTTAGAGAGTTTAATTTTAATACGTAGTAAGGTCTTTCCTAAGGCAATATATCCACAACATTTCATTAAAATAACTTTGTAATTTTCGGAGAAAAAAATTTTTTTCGAAAGAAAATTTGAAATTTGAATAATTCAATTTTCTCTAAACTTAGAAAGTAAATTTTGGTACGTAGTAAGATCTCTCCTGAGGCAACATATATAGTAAATTTCATTAAAAGAGCTTTGTTACTTTCGGAGAAAAACATTTTTTTTTTAAAGAAAACTCAAAAATTTTCCGGAAAACCCCGTCCGATTTTTCTGGATAACGAACTCATCCAAGCTATTAATAAAAGAAAGGCACTCGCCAATTTTCATCGAAATCGGTTAATTATTTTTGAGTTATCAGACGGATACATATATATATATATATATATATATATATATATATATATATATATATATATATATATATATATATATATACATACATATAAATATAAACATATATAAACATATAAAAATTAAACCTATTTACAAATGAACTTTAATAAGATATTATGCTGTGACAATACCTCTCTCAAGCAGTGGCGATTTCTCCTAGTGAGCTAGGTGTGCGCCACACACCCTAAAATATAATCAAAATGTGCACAGTTATATATGTTTTATTTCTTTTTCCCTTAGTCTTAATACACTACATATTTTATGACAATCGATTTAATTTACTTATTTGATTTCATAAATAGTCGGTTAATAGTGACTTGGAATAAAGTAGAGACCACGTCTTTTATCATGTTCAGAGAATATGAGTAGATCAAAGCAACTGGGAATGAATTCGGCCAGTTTCCCACGCACGTGTTTAACATCGTGAGGAAAATACCATTGATTTTAACACTGCAGTGAGCTATAAAAATTTGATTAACTCAGTTTTCTATAATCTTAGAAAGTTTAATTTTGGTATGTAGTAAGATATTTCCTAGGACAAGATATCCACCAAATTTCATTAAAATAACTTTGTAATTTTGGAGAAAAAAAATTGTTTCAAAAGAAAATTTAAAATTTGAATAACTCAATTTTCTCTAAACTTAGACAGTTGAATTTTGGTACGCAGTACAATCTCTCTTGAGGCAACATATATACTAAATTTCATTAAAACAGCTTTGTTACTTTCGGAGAAAAAATATTTTTTCTAAAGAAAACTCAACATTTTCCCGGAAAACCCCGTCCGATTTTTCTGACTAACGAACCCATCCAAGTCATTAATAAAAGAAAGCCACTTGCCAAGTTTCATCGAAATCGGTTAATTATTTTTTGAGTTAGCGGCTGGATACATACATATATATATATATATATATATATATATATATATATATATATATATATATATATATATATATATATATATATATATATATATATATATATATATATATAAACATATAAAAATTGAAACTGACCCCGGATATGGGTTCTAGGGGTCCTAGTTCGCACTCATTTGAAAGAATTTTTGCAAAGTCTCACCATCGATACCTCTCTATTAGTGAATTTTTTTAAATAAAAATTCACTAGAAACCCGGGACGCAGCAAGTGCGTTATGGTGGTGAATTTTCATAAAAATGTTTTTAATATCAAATATGTGTGTTTTTTTTTAAAGAAAACAGGCATCAAATTTGGTTACCAGTATAAGCTATATAGTAAAAAGAATGTGCCATGTTTCATCAAAATAACTTTATTGTTTAAAAATGTACAAAAATTTCCGAAAGTAAACTTAAAGTGTTCCGGAAAAACTCGTTTCTTGGTCAACCTTATAGATTAATAGCAAATTGAATACAAATATGAAGCATTTGATCAAAATTCGCTGCAATAACGCGCTCGCTGCGTCCAGAATTTCTTTTCTTACAAACATGTATTATATTTCGATGGAAAATGCAGAAATGCAATAACATAAGGTGTGTTTGATTAAAAAAAAAGATAATTTGTATCACCAACGACTTATGAGCCACCCCGTGATTGTAGAAATAATTGTTTAAGATGTAGCTCAAGACACCCTATAATTAATACATCCAGTTTTTTTTTCATTTATTGTATAATAACGGATATATTGAGCTTTATTGATTTTTTTACGAAAATTCGACAAAAATTATATACCATTAAACGACAAACTCTATAGCGAAGACTACTGCCAAGCATCAGAGAAAGGGCTTATTTCAAATAAATTTTCTGGAAATATTTTAGTAAAATGAAGGACAATGGCGGTTGAAACTAAGACTTCAGGGTATGTTAAACATTCTTCTTGAGACATTTTATTTCCATAGCCCGTATTAGATTCAAGTTCTTTGCCTAAATGTTGCCAATTTTGACGTTTTAAATCGCAACTTTGACGTTTTGGGGAAAACCCTAATTTATTTTTCTTTAAATGCTTATAACTTTTTTGTCTTTTGGCTTACAGAGCTAAATTTTGGTAGGTAACTTACCTACGTACCAAAGTTGGTTGCCCTTACTTTGTTAATTCCGGAGATATAATTTTTTTTCGAAAGGAAACAAAAAATTTTCCGGGAAAACCTGGGCCGATTTTCCTGGCCAACAAACTTATCCAAGCCGTTTGCGAAAGGAGGTATTCACCAAATTTAATGTGATACATACATATATATATATATATATATATATATATATATATATATATATATATATATATATATATATATATATATATATATATATATAACATATAAAAATTGAAACTGACCCCGGATATGTGTACTGGGGGGCCTAATTAGCGCTCGTTTGAAGCAATTTTTTCAAAATTCAGAAGTCGCGATCTCCTCATTAGTGATTTTTTTAAAGAAAATTCACTAAAAATGTTTATTGGAAAGCGGTATCAGCTGCTTCCGTTAGTCCCCTCTTACGACAGGTAGGATATTCCTTGTGCCTAATCGTTACAATTCATGGAGCTCGTAGGGAGTATAAAATATTTAAAATGAACCCAGAATAGAAAGGCAGTATATTACATCCATTTTATAAGACTTATTGTGACATTCGTCGCTTTGAAACGTTTGTGTGACAGAACGTCACACATCCCAACATTTTATAGATTACAATGCCAAAGAATTCATATTATAGGGACGTATTCAGAAATACTGGAAGGTGAATGCGATCCCCCAAAATTATATTTACATTATGAAAGTGATTTTAATTTTGTTGCTTCAAAAGTATCGTATTAAAGAACTCAACTCCGTTCAAAAATACATGGTATCTTCTAATATGTCAGTATAACACTTTTGTCTTGTTGAGACGTGATGAATACTTGTATGAATCTCGTAAATAATTCATATGAAGCTGGTGTTTTATCTACTATGACTTCACTCGGCACTTTGTTTTTCCACTCTTTTCTCTCCTTTTATTTTCTCGGCTTTAATAATCAGGAGCGTAGATAAATCATTTTACAGGAAAATTAGGTTAGTGCTATTACATAGGTCTATAGGTCAAAGCTACAAGCTTTCAGCGAAACGTTTTTTAGTACTTTTTCTTCGTCCAGAACATTCCTGAATTAATGAAACAGTTTTTGAAACATACGTCTCAAATTACATTCCTCTTCGCATTTTACAGCATTTCGGAAAACAAAAGTTTTAACCAAAAATCCATGCCTCAACATAATTTGAGCTGATTTTGCAGTTAAGAAGTTTAACCCACCTTCCTATGTTTAGTGAATTTTATTTTAAAAATCACTTATGAGCTTTCGAATTTTGAATTTAAAAAAAATTATTCAAACGAGTGGGAACTAGGCCCCCTAGAACACATATCAGAGACCAGTTTTAATTTATATATATATATATATATATATATATATATATATATATATATATATATATATATATATATATATATATATATATATATATATATATATATATATATATATATATATATATATATATATATACAGTGTGGAACAGCCAAATGGAATAAATTCGATAACGGATAAATGAGGGCGTGTTGGGAAAAACGCTTGGACACGTCGATTTGTATTTTTAACTGCGCATCTTTTTCAAGAAAAAAAAATTATATAGGGTGCGTCATGTGACAGTGGCCAATACCAACTTTCTTATTTTAAATACAAGCCCCTGTATATTATTAATTTTTTGGATTCTTCAGAAAATTCTAGACATAATTCATGTACAATGTTCTATACCTATCTTCAACTGTTTCGGAAATATTAAGTATTTTCAGATTTATTACAAAAATTAACATTAAAAATAGAAAATTATTTTATTTCACAAATTCGCTACATTGCATTCAATACTTATTTCCCATTCAGCTCTTGATAATGAGAAAGTAAACAAAAACCATTCCTGCGTTTCTTTTTACTGATATGAAATGAAACAAAAACAAAAACAGTTTTCTTTCTGTTCGTATAAAACTCGTAGCCTTAGCAACTTGTTGTCTGCCTGCATGACAGTAGTGATTATTTCACGAAAAATTTCCAAATTTGCCGCCTGTATCCCAAGGAACAATTAGCAAAATAGAAAAGCAGTTTCGCGAGCTTGGTCATGTGAGACAGATAAAAAAAGTAGCTGCCAATGCAGTAAGTGATGATACGAAATTGGATATTACGCTTGAGTTTCAAGAAAACCCACATACTTCTGGTCGACAAGCAGCCCAACTATTCAACGTTAGCCACACAGCAATTTTTCGAACATTAAAGGAAAGTAAAATGCATCCCTATAAAATGATACCAACTCAGGAGCTCATGGAGGACGATTTCGATAGGAGAACGTATTTTTGTGAACAAATGATGGCAATGTTAGATAACAATGTGATCCAATTAGAAGATGTTTTGTTTTCTGATGAGAGCACATTTACACTTCACGGTCATGTTAATCGTCAAAATTGCCGCTATTGGTCTAATGAGAATCCTCATTGGATGAGAGAGGAACATACGCAATATCCTGAAAAAGTTAATGTTTGGGCAGGAATTGTTGGAAATCATATCGTAGGTCCCTTTTTCATTGATGGCAACTTGAATGGGGATAAATATTTAGAACTGCTCCAAAATAATGTCGTGCCAACTTTGACAAACTTATATCCAGATCCAGCAAACCCACAAGTTCCTGCCAATAAAATATGGTTTCAGCAAGATGGAGCACCGCCCCATTACCAAATCAATGTCCGGCAGTACCTGAACCAAATTTTTCCAAATCGGTGGATAGGGAGGCGCGGATCGATAGAATGGCCAGCACGATCTCCTGATCTGTCGCTATTAGACTACTTTTTGTGGGGATATGTCAAAAGTATTGTATACAAAACTAAGCCCCTCAACTTAGATGACTTAAAAAGACGAATCACGCTTGCGATTAGATCAGTCACGCCTGAGATGTTGAGTAATGTTAGAAGACATTTCTATACCAGATTAGCATGTTGCCAAGATGTTCGTGGCGAGCATTTTGAACATTTACTACATTGACATTAATTTTTTTTTGTTTTTTTAAATTATTAAGAAATAATCAGTATTTCATATTAGAATTTGTGAAATAAAATAATTTTCTATTTTTAATGTTAATTTTTGTAATAAATCTGAAAATACTTAATATTTCCGAAACAGTTGAAGATAGGTATAGGACATTGTACATGAATTATGTCTAGAATTTTCTGAAGAATCCAAAAAATTAATAATATACAGGGGCTTGTATTTAAAATAAGAAAGTTGGTATTGGCCACTGTCACATGACGCACCCTAAATAATTTTTTTTTTTCTTGAAAAAGATGCGCAGTTAAAAATACAAATCGACGTGTCCAAGCGTTTTTCCCAACACGTCCTCATTTATCCGTTATCGAATTTATTCCATTTGGCTGTTCCACACTGTATATATAAACAGGTGTTTCAAAAATGATGGTCTATGTTACAGGTGCACATTCAGCCCAAAAAAAATAAGACTATTTTTTCATATAAACATGCTTAGTTTTTTAAATACAGCGTGTTAAAGTGATTGGTTTTTGTCAGTTTTTCACGAATAAGTCCGAGTCAAATTAAAATTTTGCCGCGAAAATAGGATTTTCGAGGGCGAGGGAAAGAAATTTAAATATGTTATTGTCAATAACACTGCTGGCAGAGGGCGCCACCTTAAGACTATGCTTACATTCAATTGGATATAATTTATAGACGTTGTATGCTCCGCAGAATACGAAAGTGTATTGAAGTGGAGGGTGGCCATTTTGAACATTTACTGTAGTCAGGTATCATAAAATGTTATAAACTTTTTTATTTGTTGTTAAAATCTGTAAACAATACAATTAATTACTTGAGAAAAATTAATTTTTGAGCGACATCGACATAAAAAATTGAAATATCTCGACAATGGTGTGTCTGAGAAATTCCGATCAAATATAAATTTTTTGCTTACAATTGATAAGGGCTGCAATGTAGCTATACGTAGGTCGATATTACTGGGTGTCAAAAAATTATACAACGTTGCTTAGTTTTTTGGGGGGTGGGGGTTCGGTTCCAACGGCCATTGATTGTTACGTGCGTTACGGTGCAGGGTAGAATACCTTAGCGAACAAAATTGATGAATAACTCGTAGTGTCTTAATTGCTGGTAAGCGCCTAAAATTGGAGTTGCCTTTATCTAGACCACCCTTTCTCAAAGTGGACGATAACGCCCCCCTGTGGGCACTGGAGGCTTTCAAAGGGACAGAAGAAGGCTTAGAGAAAATTAGGGAGCGTTACGGCGGTACTAGAGGGCAGATTAAAAAGGCTTCATAGCGTGCTTAAAAGATAGAGTATCTGACGTGCTTTCTGTATAGTGCGTATTTCATCGCCAGCATTCGGTTGCGAAAAATCTATGTGAACGCCTCCATACATCACTGCAATATGTTTTCAGAGCAGTTAATAAAATCAGAAGTATTGCATGACAGATTATTTCGTCGGCTTTGCATTGTCAATGATGAATATTTCAAGCGACCGCTGATTCACACAGAGCTGCGCTGGCTGTCAAAAGGTACTTGTTTGACTCCATTTTATAATTTGTTTGGGTCTGTGATAGAGTTCCTGGAAAACTAAGACACATAATTGCGCCACAACCTCATCTCATCAAAGAATGATATTGTGTACTTAACAGACCTGTATAAATTGTTTAATGATGTGAATCTCCTGCTAAGGCGATGACTTAAACTTGGTTAAGACAAAAAATATCGTGGCTGCTTTTATAGCCAAACTGCTATTATACAAAAGAAATATTGGCAGACGGGAATTCACCAACTTCCCTATTTTAGCAGCAGTATCATTTAAAAGGTCAAAGCTCACAAAAAGCTTCTACACAATCCCAGTCAAGAAAACCGCCAAGCATTTAACGACGCAAGAAACCGCTATGTCCGCATTCTTTCTGAGGCAAAAAACTCGTTTAATAACCACATCAAAAACAAAGTCCTCTTAAGCTCCAGCGGCAGAAAACCCTTTTGGACTCTTGCTAAATCTATTGGAAATAATTTCTGCAAGAGCACGTTCCCACCTCTTGTCTCAGGGGATGAAATTGTTTCTACCGCCCTGGGCAAGGCTGAACTTTTTGCCTCGTTGTTCGCCGGCAATTCTACTCTCAACCCACCTCCAAGTGTTCAACCACCAACAGTCCCCAATGTCGCGCATAAAATGACGGATATCATTTTCAAAACTAAAAAGTTACGAAAGATGCTCTCTTCTCTTAATACTACGAAAGCCTTTGGCCTTGACGAGATCCCAGCACTTGTTCTCAAAAAAATGCGCACCAGAACTTGCTCCTGTCCTGACTCGTCTGTTTCAGACATCTTACAATAGAGGCATATTCCCTACTAACTGGAAAACTGCTCCAGTACAACCCGGCCCCAAGAAAGGATGCAAAGCACTTCCTAGAAACTACAAGCCCATTTCTCTCCTTTCAGTCGTCTCTAAAGTAATGGAAAAGTATATAACCACCGAATTACTAAAATTTCTTGAAAAACACAGTCTAATCCACGACAGGCAGTATGGATTCCGTCAGCGCAGATCAACTGCCGACCTCCTTTCCCTTGTCACCCATTCTTGGAACAAGTCTATGGAACTACACGGTGAATCCCAAATTGTCGCTCTAGACATATTCAAAGCATTCGACCAGGTCTGGCACGCAGCGCTGCTTAGTAAACTACCGGCCAATGGCCTACCACCAAAACTCTGTACGTGGACAGCAAATTTCCTCTCCAACCGGAGCATTTCTGTTGTCGTGGATGGCTATTCCTCTAAACTGTATCCAATTAATGCAGGGGTTCCTCAAGGTTCAGCTTTAGCCCCTACTTTGTTTCTTCTCCACATCAATGACCTCCTCTCTAGCACATCTAACCCAGTTCACAGTTACGCGGACGACAGCAGGGAAGTAGAAATCTTGTACAATTCAACCCCACCAAATCACAGTCTTGCTTTCTTTCTCATAAGAGATACACCAGCCCTAGACCCATCACAATAAACAACCAAGTTATTCAAAGTAATGGGTCCCATTCACTTGTTGGCATTTCTGTAGATCGAAATCTCAATTGGCACCAACATGTCACATCAATTGCAGAAGCGACTGCTAAGAAATTAGGTTTCTTCTTCCGGGCTCGCAAATACTTTCAACCAGCTAATCTCTATACCTTACATACTTCACAAATAAGACCAAACCTCGAATACTGCTCCCACATCTGGGGTGCTGCTGCCGCTTCTACACTCGCTATCCTGGACTCCATTCAGAAGAGAGCTATACGTCTCATCGGTGAACCTACCCTCACCCAAAGGCTGCCATCCCTTGCCTACCGACGTGCCGTTGGTGACCTCTCTCACTCTCTCTTTTATAGATATCTGCACGGGCACTGCTCAGGGGAGCTTTCTTTCATAGTTCCCCGACCTGCTGCCCCCAACAGATCTACCAGGGGAATAGAGCGAATGCACCCTTTTACTGTCCAGGTCACCAGACATAGAACATCTTGTTATGCCCGCTCTTTTGTCCCGAGGACTTCCTAGTTGTGGAATTCCTTGCCAGCACATGTTTTTCCTTCTCCCCCGAACCTCCAAACCTTCAAGTCCAGAATTAACAAGTTGCCTCTTTCCTCCTTGTCGACACCCACGGTACGATATTATTTAGGCTGTAAGCCCTCGTGGTGTGTTGTTGAAAAAAAAACAACGACGACTTGCTTGTTTACTCTCAACATTTAAAAAACCTCCTGGGTGATTTCAAGGAAATATTCCAGGACATTTTAAACATGGACGTACCAGCTTGGGTGTTCGATCCTTTTTCAAATGTTTTTCAGCAGGATCATCCCAGTTAGAGGAACAACTTATAGAACTGACAACAAATGAGGAATTAAAAATTATATTCAAGAATGGCTACCAAGAATTTTGGATGCAGAAGCCGATCTCGCGACTGTATCCAGGATTATGGTCGAGTGTCCAATGTTTTCTGATATCATTCCCATCGCCCTATTTATCTGAACGTGGATTTAGGTTGTAGCAAAGCGCCTCCGTGGCCGTGCGGGTAAGTCGATTCAGACTTTCCAATACGGACTCGGGGGACGACGGTTCGAGACTCACCGGCGGCGGATGATTTTTCAAATCACTGTCGTCGCTGAGATCGAGCTCAAGGTGGTGGTAGGTTAGTTTAGATGAGCAAAAAGGGTCAGCAATGGCCTAATTGCCAGTAAGCATTTTACCTTTAACTTAGGTTGTAGTAACGTTGCCAACTAAAAAGAAATATCGGCTGCATGTTAGCGAACGCGGCTGTTTTTAAGTAAATTCAAGCGTGATATTAACAAACTCTGTAAAATGCACCAGGTTCATTCTTCACATTAAATAAGTTTTAAATTCAATGTCTTTTCAATGTTGATAAAAATACTTCTCAATATGATTAAGTTTGCGTTTTAATTGCTCTCATTGCAACATTCTTCTTTAAACTTAGAAATAAGATAGGGGGCATATCCAATCATATATAATGCACGTTTAAAAATATTAGTTGCAATAGCTGTTTCAGATGCGCGAAAATGGTAATTAAAAAAAAATGGGGGGCTTTAAGTTTGTGAACCTATAATTCAGACCTTTAAATGTAAACGTAAATTTTTACCGCAAGATTATTTAAGTTTTATATTGTTGTCAATGTTAAAAATTCTGACTTTAAAATTATTATCACCTTGCACTAACGGTTCAATAAGCATTTATGCATATCCTTATTTTTACTACAAAACTTAAGCCTCTGTTGCAATAAGCGAATGCACTTTTAGTTTTAGCGCTACCTCCTGGCCTTGTTTTATCTATGCTCCTGGTATTAGGCTTCCGTGATATACTCACGCATTCCTGGAGGTAGTTTATGTGCCGAGCTCCTGGAATCAGGATATATTTAAGAGAGCCTTTCATCCAGCAGGATACAGCGCCATATCCGCGCTTTTCCACTCTCATTTCCATTGTTGTTGTGTGCGATATTCTTACAAATAGATGCGTTCTTTCATTCTATAAAGTGTTTCCTACCAGATACTTTTCCTCCGCATTGTTCCAATATTTGTTGGTTTTCCCTGACATAGAGAAACTGAAAATGTAAGTAATCCTATATGTAATATATTATATTCACACTAACAATGTTAAGCTGTTTTTATTATAAATATATATATATATATATATATATATATATATATATATATATATATATATATATATATATATATATATATATATATATATATATAATAATAATAATAATATAACCTTTATTTCTTAGTAACAGTACATAATTTACAATATTCATATAGTTTTTACTACATTAGAATAAAGGATGTTAGTATCCCTATCTTACTGAAGCCGAAGCTTGTATGTAAGTAAATAGAAAATGACGTATAACACATAAGATTGTATCTCCATGGAGAAAAAATACACATATACAGCACATAAAAATGACAAAGAAAAAATCAAACTTGTACCGAAACTTATCGATGTTCCATTGTTCGTAGGAGACAACAGCCTAAAAATTCAAATATAACATAAACTAAAATACTGCCTAACCTAACACGACTAAAATTGGAGAACAACAAAAATACATTACAAATAAAATTAAAAGTAATCTAAATTAAAATAAATAAAACTATAAAAAAACACACATACCCAGATATATATATATATATATATATATATATATATATATATATATATATATATATATATATATATATATATATATATATATATATATATATATATATATATATATATATATATATATATATATATATATATATATATATATATATACAGTATTGTGCAAATTAATCTGAACACAGGCAAATTTACGTTAAATATTGTTTATTGAAAGAAAAAAATATTAAAACAGTATTAGTTTATAAATTTTTTAGTATTATTTAATGGGGTATATGTACTCCTTTGGCTTTTATTACAGCTTCCACTAGTTTTGGCATAGAATCAATTAATTTTTTGCAATTCTCCTTGATTTTGTCCTCCAACCACACATAAATGACAGTCTCAATCATCTTAGTTTTTGTTGTACAATCCATTCTGGCCTTGCATATAGACCACAAGGATTAATGTCCGGTGAGTTTCCAGGCCGGTCTAGAATGGCAATTTTTTGTCCTTGAAATATTTCACCATCTTCTTGGAAACATGACACGGTGCTGAATCTTGCTGGAAGATTGGTTGGCCAACTGCTTGATTTTTTCCAGTTCTCTGGACAAACAGGTTACTAACATCTCTTTATTTTTGTCACTGTTTATCATGCATTCGATAGGTGATAGGTATAAGTTTCCCTGTTTCCATATATTGAAAACAGTTCAAACATTTTTTGACTAGATGTTTCACTGTCTGGAGCAAGTGAGTTGCAGTTAACTTTTCGTCCACACCTTTTCGCACGAATTTTGATCTGTATCCCTGCGCCAGAATCTGTTTCTCATCTGAAAACAAAACACATCTCCAGTGTTCTTTTCTCCAATGAGCATATTTTTTTGCCTAAATCAGTCTTTTTTTCATCATAGGTTCCGTCAGAAGCTGTTTCGTTTGAGGTGTCACAGCTTTCCTCCCACCAAAAGCCGTCAGTTGTGGTGAATGTTCACTCCACCCTTTTCCAAGTCTTGCTGAAGGTTACAGCTTGTTATTTCGGGGTTCAGCTTCGTATTACTCGAAAGAAACGATTCATCTCGGGCAGTTATCCTAATTTTTCTCCCAGATTTCCCCTTCCTCTGATTTTCAATTGATTTGGTCTCCCTTTTTTGTTTAATTATCTTATTTACAGCTCTCAAGCTCACGGAACACTCACTAACAATGTCTGTTTGCGTCATCGATGTCTAGTCACTAAGTGTAATTATCATTTCTCTTTTCCTTACCGTAATGTCCATGATGCCAAAAATACGAAAAACTAACTAGAAAGTGCTATTGCTCCCAAAACCACAACACTCGTGTAACTTAGTCACAATAACCGGCAAAACGACTGACATAGACAATAACGTAACGGGATATGTCGAGAAACATTTGTCAGAGTTGTCATAGCAGTGTTGCCATATTGAAATAATACAAAAAGTCCCAGTATTCACATTAATTCGCACAACACTGTATATATACATACATTGTCTCGTACATGTTCTATATTTTAGTTGCTGTAAATTCATACTTCTTTGAAACACTTCCAAATTGCCGAAAAACTTTTCATCATGAAGTAAGTTCAACTAACCGGCATAGATCAAACTTCGCACATGTCTTTACTTGTTACATTGAATCGTATTTGTTAATATGCACAAATATAACGGCTAATAAAAAAAGTTAATTTATTAATTTGCATTGACACTCTCATTTAAAATCGATACGTTTCTAAAAACGAGCATTAGTGTGCAACCGTCGTCAGAATAACGTACACAAATTTAAACGGGCCTTGAAAATGCGTTCCAGGGGCCGACTAATTGATAAAATGTTTTCAAAATCTGAATGTCGTGACGTGATCTCTCCTGTTGCCAATTTTTTCTATGAAAATTCGCTAGGACTCTATGGTAGGTACGATGCAGTCTAAAAATTCCCCAAGACAAAGTCCAGTCTCCAATATTAATCGCTTTACTGTGTTGATTTTTAATCACTTCGCCCATATAAATGCCCATACGTAAATCTACATAGTTGCGAAGTACTCGTCCGTTTGAGATATCTATTCTATTTGCATTTCAAGTATCAATTTCCTTAAAAGGAAGCAATAGTCTATCAAAGATTTATACTTAACATGAATAATTCATAGAAAGTATCTTGAAGCGTCGATATTTCTTTATATTGCTGATGAAAAATTTCAAACACCTGCAAGTAAATATTAATGAAGCGATCAAAGGAAGGGAAAAGCATTTTACTGAAAGCAGGTAGAAATATTTATGAATGAAATTTGATGACTTGTGTGTGCGCGTTTCGTTCCGCGACTATGGCCAGTTATTGATGTCAGAAAGCAGTTTTACCCTATCAACCTGATGATTTGACCAAACCACTGTATTTTGTAAGCAGCGTAGGGATGTATTATGTGAGAAACATCGCATGGTACACGGGACCGACAGGATGGCGGAATGTGCGTCTTTTCAACTTTCTCGGAGATAATGCCACGGCACCAGTAATTGTTATTTTTCAATAGTGCCGAATTTATTGATTATTAATAATTTTAAGAAAGTGAATAACGGACTGTGGTAAATCCGAATCTCTACACAGCAAACAGACGTTTTAAACCAAACCACTATTTTATTATTACTTAATTGGTGTCTTTTAAAATATTTGTGTGTGTGTGTTTTGTTTATTTAACGTCGGCCTATTTCCACGACTATGGCCAATCACCGACGCCAGGGAGCAGTTTCATCTCACTATCCTGGAAATTTTGCCGAACCCCTGCCTTTCTGTAAGGAGGGTAGGGATCTTTAACGTGCCCAACATCGCATGGACACGGGACAGGCGGCTTTACGCCCCCTCCGAAGGGCGGAACGTGCAGACATTCAACTTGCTCAAATACAATGCCAGAACCTCGGTTGATGTTAATTTTACAGTTTGTACTGAAAAAGTGAAAGGAGTACCCTGGGATCGAACCCAGTACCCTTCGGTTCAGAGGCACACGTTCTTACCCCTGAACCACCGAGATTCTTAAAATATTTATTGAAATCTTTGGAAACATTTTGGTGAAATCGTAATTTGCGTTTAATTACAATAAAGTCTGGACACAGCAAGGGCGTTATAGTTAGCAAATTTTTATAAAAAATTCAACTTGGAAAAATCGAAAAGTACAAAAAGTGAATCTCCGAACACAATAAATTTGGTTTTATAAAACTCAGTAGGTACACATGTTGCCTTTGTAAAGTCTTTGTTACATACCAAAATTGGATTCTTTTGCTTCAGAAAAAAAAATAGTTTACGAATATTTGAAAATAATTGATGAAAATACGATACCATAACGCACTTGCTGTATCTGCACTATTACTGCCGGTTGCATATAATTTGTCCGTTTATCCATTTATTGACTACAGAGAGGAATTGTTTCAAATTTATTTTGTTAAATATAATTTAAATCATAAACTCTATAATTTAAACTGCTGCTACAAAATCGCTGAGTCTAATACAAAAAATGTTCTGCAAATATATGTCAAACGAAGAGCAACAGTTATTGAAACAGAAATGTAAGGCCCTGTTAAGCACACTTCTTGCAATGTTTATTGTCCAAATTTCGTTTTAGAATGTTTGTTTAAATATCACCAATTTTGATGCTTCAAGTTTCAAGGAGAAAAATCATGAAATTTTGAAAGCCAATTTTTTGGTACTTTTGGACATTTATGCACCAAAAGAATTTAATCTTCGTCTGTAATATGCAATACATTTTGTTAATCACATATATTAATTTGGTATTTTGACCTCCGGTGCGACCGATTTCTTTCTCTTTAAATGCTTATAACTTTTTTTATATGTACATGGTATACGTTATATATCAGCAACTTGCGTACCAAATTTGATGGAAATATCTGAGCTATTTTCGAAGATTTTTGAAAAATTTTCCCTGAAAAACTAGTCGAATTTTTCTGGCTAGTTAACTTGTCCAAGTCATTTACCAAAGGAACACGCCTGCCAGGTTTCAGTAAAATCGGCTTTAGTGAATTTTCTTTAAAAAAAAATCACTATTGAGATCCCGACTTTTTAATTTAAAAAAATTATATATATATATATATATATATATATATATATATATATATATATATATATATATATATATATATATATATATATATATATATATATATATATATATCACACCGATATCAAATAATAATGGGCCGATTTTGAGCAAAGAACCTGAAACAAATACGGACTATGTAAAAAAAATGTGTCACAAGAAAAGTGTTCCGCAAACCCTTAAGTTTCAGCTTTCATTTTACAAAAATATTTCCACAAATCTCATTTCAAATAGACCCTTTCTCTAATGTTTTGGCGGTAGTTTTAGTTAAGTTTATGTATTACTGGTCTATAATTTTTAGCTCATTTTCGTAGAAAAAATTTGTTAATGAGGAGACGGCGACTTTTGAATTGAAAAAAAATTCTTTCAATGGTGCAAACTAGGCTCCCCAGAATCCATATCCGGGTTGAGTTTCAGTTTTTATCTGTTTGCATATATACAGGGTGACGCATTTCTACGGTAAAGCTCAATATAATTTATATACATACATATATATATATATATATATATATATATATATATATATATATATATATATATATATATATATATATATATATATATATATATATATATGAGAGATATACTTGGTTCTCGGGTTGAACCGCGTCCAGAATTTATTAAAACAACTCGTTGTTACGGCTCTTGTTTTGGAGCCATTTTCATGAGGTTAAGGAAATATGAAAGGCAAAGAATTCTAAAGCCTTAATCTCTGCCTACTTCTTAGAGCGATAGATAAGTGTATGTTCTTGGATCACGAATCGTCAATCTGCCTACTCCCAAACCTTGCTGGAGATCGTCTCTACGGTCTCAGTGTGTTCAACCCTAGACCTAAGATTTTATAATTTCTGGCACGGATATTAATACTTATAACATTAGAATTGGAGCGATAAACGTACTTTTAGGTGTAATCTGTTACAGAGTATACCTATTTCAAAATGGCTTCACCGTAAACAAATTTTGTTTCCTAATATAGTAATTTTTTTTCAAAATATAATTTTTCTCTGTTCTTAGATATCACTAGGGATAGAGACAAAGGATACTCGCTTCTCGCCCAGGTATCCTTCATGGCATTTTTTTTAACAAAAAACACTGGACAGCTAATGACATTGCATGATAAAAGATAGGCGAGACAGTAGGAAAACTAAAGCTATATTACTATTATTTTTAACTAAGGCTAAATACTAAAATCTACAAATAAAGAAACGCCAAAACTAAATCTTGATTTTTGTTAACCTAATAACTTTTATAAGAAAGCATTCAATGAGCCGCAAAAGTATGGAATAAATTCATTAAAATTTGAGCGGTTTCTGTTTTTACGAATGCTCGGACACGTCAACTATAGTTTTCAAAAATAGACATTTTTGCATAAAATTTACGCTTCTTGCACTCCTGATTTTCAAATATGACGTCATCGACATTTTTTAAAAATGACAACCCCCGTTTTTTATTTTGATAGATCATTAAATCGTCTACACGGTACCATCAACATTTTGATATCACATCGTTAAGTTTTCGAATGAAAGTCATTTAAAGTGTGGAAAATATAAACGCTAGTCATAACAACAATCAAAAGATAAAGGCTCTTATTCAACAAATTAAAGTATTGTTTCCTTTAAATATAATGCTCGAAATGCAATCAACCGATTTCTTGACAATAAGTAAATCTGTTGACACATGCCTCTTGTACATTGCGAATGACGTCAGGGCTAATTCGGCTCATTTCATACCTAATTCGATTTTTCAAGTATTCTATGTTATTTGGTTTGTTAGCATGGGTTTTTGATTTTAAATACACTCATAAAGAAAATGTAGGCGCGTCAGATCTGGTGCCTGGAGGGCCACTATATTGCTCCTCGCCCAGCGATCCACTTTCCAGGAAAGCAGTCATTTAAAAACTCGCGAACAGGACGTGCAAAGTGCGAAGTTGCATCGTCTTGTTGAAACCAAGTATCACCACTTGGTAAATCGGGACCATGTTCATTTGGAAAACTTGCAGCAAGTGCAGGAATGATTTCATTCCTTAGAAAATTATTATATCGCTGCCTAGTCAGAGTTTCGTCGAAGATGAATTGATTGAATTAATGATTCTATCGTGGACCAGTCCTGCCCACACGCTAACTTTACGAGGGTGTTGTGTATGTGGTTCAGTCATCCAGTGAGGATTCGCCCCACTCCAATACCTGTAATTTTGTTCATTTCCTGTTCAATTTAGCCAAAATGATGCTGTGTCAAAAAGAAGAAGAATTTGGCAAATAAAGTTTGGATTACTGTTCCATAAATCTTGTATTATTTCACAAAAATACATTCGCCGGTAAGTGTCATCTTCGTTAACTGCGTGCAGCAGCTGTATTCTGCAAGGATGGTAATTTTCTAATTTTAATGCACGTAATACTGATCGCTGAGAAATTTCATAGTCTCCTACAGCAGATCGAGATGCCACAGGAGGATTTTCGCAGAAATAGCCTACTAGAAAACTCAGTTTTTCTGACAAGCCTTTTGAAAATTCTAGATTCCCCTAGGCTATTTCTGCGAGGGCACAACACAAAGTATAAAATATATAAAGGATGTACCAGTAATTGACCTCAACATTACTGATACCTCATTTATATCTTTTATACTTTGTGTTGTGCTCTCGCAGAAATAGCCTACCGGAAAACTCAGTTTTTCAGACAAGCCTTTTGTAAATTCTAGATTCCCCTGAGGATGACCGATTAATAGGTCGAAACGCGTCGGGGCAAGGATTAAACATTTGTTTGGAAAGAAAAAGCCTTTTTATTCAACTCACCCAAAGATGTCAACCTCAAACATTTTGATGTTTAGGAACAATATATTCCTGCTTCCTTAAGTTCGTTATAGAGTTGCCTACGTATCGGGTTCGCGGCAGTTTAATATTTATTGCGTAATTAAAAAATGCAACTAATAATTTCTTTTTTATAATGAAAATTGAAGCGGTAAGTAGGAGCTGTAAATTTGTTACGTGTATATACCCGTAAATAACCTAACATTAACTTTTTTTTGATACTGAAGGGGGAAATGCTCATGCAGACCCCATTCACGGCCCCGTAGGTGCCGTGGGATATCGAGGTACTGTGAGACTGTACTCACTAAAACCCCCTCCCGGACCTTAGTCCATACCTCCGTCGGAAAGATTAACACACAATGACTTTTTGGGTATGAATGTTTCCATTCTGTTTATGCCGCGGGGGCGTTAGCGGGTAAGTATAAGTTTTGGACGCTTATGCTTATGTGGAAGTTGCTCATCGTAGTCGGTGGCACTATGGAGAAGAGCATTTGGGTGAGAAGCGGCTTTTGCGAACTAAGTTGTGGATAGTTGAGTTATAAACTCAAGTATCGAAGGCATTTCCAGATCAGAGTGAATCTGACTGTTTCGGACAAACCATGGCGCTCCGGTAACCATTCTCAGAATTTTGTTCTGGATGATTTGAAGGGTCTTGATGTGTGTAGCGGTCGCGGTGGCCCATGCAGGTGATGCATAGGTCAAGGCTGGCCGGATAATGACTTTGTACATGAGCAACTTATTGTTCATGGACAATTTGGAATTTCTATTTAGAAGTGGCAACAGCTTCGAGATGAACATCGAGGCTTTTTTTCGGGCGTGATCGACATGGGGGCGCCATGTTAAGTGTTTGTCGAGGAAAACCCCGAGGTATTTGGCGGAATCTTGCCAGGGAATTAAGACGGTTGTCTAATGAAACGTGTTCGTGAGGTGTGTGTCTCCTCTTGGAAAATAGGACAGCTGAACATTTATCGGGGTTTATGGCTAGAAGGGATTTCCTATACCATGATTGCAGCTCGACTACGGCGGTCTGAAGTCGTTCGGTTATTATCCTCGGCTGAGTGGATCTGCTGAGTATAGTAGTGTCGTCTGCGTACAGTGCGTATGTCACGTTTAGGGGGGCTGTCGGAATGTCTGCGACAAATATATTGTACAGCAGAGGGGAGATAGCAGAATCCTGCGGGAGACCAGCCGTGGCTGGGTACGTTCTAGATCTGGCTCGCAGATGTTTGACCTGGTACTTTCTCTGTTGCAGGTATGACCTGATTAGCAGAATCAGAGGGAGAGGATAATTAAATGATAGAAGTTTGTTTAGGAGGCCCGCATGCCAAACTTAATCGAAGGCTTGATCAATGTCAAGAAATATTGCACCAGTTGACTTGTTTATATTAAATCCTTCGGTGATGTTTTCCACCACACGAAGAACTTGGTCAGTGGTGGAGTGCTGGTGTCTGAAGCCGAATTGCTCATCCGGGAGGATATGATTTTCTGAGGTGAAAGAATCTAGCCTTTTCTGAATCAGTTTTTCGGCGATTTTGCCGATGACTGGTAGCAGGCTAATGGGCCTGTAGTTCTGAGGGAACAGCGGATCTTTGCTGGGTTTCTGGATGTTGATAATGTCGGCAAGTTTCCACATGGAAGGAAAATAACATTTACTGTACTCTGATTAAAAGTTCTTCGTGAGCGAGCCTTCTCCCTGACATGGCCTCGTCCTTTCGGAATGGTGTGCAGCTGCAATAAAACTGAATATTTTTCCAAAGAGCATTCTTACATAACACGACATTAACTTCTTTCACAGAGTCTAAAAATGTAAAAATATATAAGGCATTCTCAAAAAAAAAAAAAAGGTTGGCGGCTACTTCGGATATAACCGAAAGCGACAAAAAATATTTTAAATACAGATGTAGAGACTCCTTCTTGTGAAGCCAGAGAAGAAGTATCTACATCTGTATTTAGTATGGAACAGCTTTACCAAGTAAGGGAACAATAATTAATGAAAAATATTTTATATAAATAGAGTACCGTGGAAAACTCATCCGTCCACAGTTTTGTGAATGTACTATTTCAAATGAAATTTTAGATCTAGTATAACAAGTAATAACATAGGCTTGGTGCAGTATAGTGACCAGCAGAGACAAAGAGCGGTTTCGTCCTTATTAAGAGTAAATGATGTGGGGTGTGACATGCGATAGTCAAACAATACACATAGGTCGACCATATCCCGCCAATTCTAAAACTTGGCATAGAAATTAACGATATGGTTTTCGTTGCCGTTTAAGTGTTAGATTATGTATTCGCTTGCAGTTTTGTGCAAAGTGGCTGTTTATAATTACATTTTTTTAAATTTTATAAACTAAACATTATTTATTTCCAATTTTGTTTCAGGGAAAGCTGGCCTTCGATAAAGAACCAAAACACCACAGAAACGTAACTGAACATGATTGTGGACTTGAAAAATGATCACACTATCCTCTCAAATGGTTGAGAGGCATCTACTAACACATCTTTCTATATTATTTTATTTATGCTTCTCTTGTACATACTCTTATTTGCTACTAGTTGACGAATCTCAACAACCTGGAGATGTAATCTTTAATGCTTCCGTGTATCGCCTCGGATCCGAAAGGCACTACAAAGTCAACCACCAAAGATCTGCACCATTCATCCAAAGTTTAATACAGGTAGATCCAAAAAATGGCCAGGTTTCACTAATCGAAAGCCTACAGTGCGATGGCCTCTACTACCCTACGTTATTCACCATCCATATCGATTCCACTTCTAATAGATTCCGCGATATCGATTATTACAGCCTACCTCTCAGGATTTTCATTGTTGGAAAACACTGTAGCAGTTATCATGAAGAAGAAAATCTGGAATACCTTGAGGATTCTAGACGACGCAGGAGCATCGAGAATTCCAACAAAACTAAGTCTGAACATAACCCATTTTTAACTCATGTACAAAGAACCGTCAAAGACCGCATAACAGAAGCCAAACAATGGATATCAGAGACTTACGCTTCGTTTGCTATACCGACTACAGGGAACTGGCAGAAAATCTGCCTAAGGCAATCACAATTTATAAATTCTATCTCAGCGTTTCTTCCGAAAACAATCAGCGAGTTTTGTACTGTTACCTATAATTATGTAAGCGACCAAAGGTTTAAAATTGAACATAGTCAAGGTGATCTAGTGACTAGTGAAGATGTCTGTATTATAGAACCACTATGGAAAGTTATAATTTCATTTTCCACCCACTGTCATGACATTAGCATATTGAATTCACAACATAGATTGAAGATTGTCTACCACCACCAACATTTCAATAACACAGATATTGCCAGGAGGGTTCGTAGAGAATTACGTAACTTATCTCCCTTTTTCGAACTTCATTTATATGTCGCTAGTGTCTTAGAGGAATGTGATCCAGGTGTCATTGTAACCACTGTTAAAGCTAGAGATCCAGAAAACAGTCCCATAACATACTCAATGACTAGCCTGCTTGATTCAAGGACTCAGTCAATGTTTGACATTGACAGTAAGACTGGTGTAGTGTCCACAAAAGTAAAACTGGACAGAGAATTGGTCGATGTACATTACTTTCGAGTGACCGCAATGGATGACAGTTTTCCACCAAGGAGCGGAACAACGATGCTTCAGATAAATGTGCTGGATGCAAATGACCATTCTCCTGTTTTTGAAATGAATGATTATGATGCTAGTGTGAGAGAAAGCGTCAGTGTTGGTACTACTGTCATTACGCTTAAAGCAACTGACCAAGATATAGGTAAAAATTCGGAAGTTGAGTATTCTATACAAAGCATCAATGGTGGTGGTACATCGACTGAAGAAGAGGACAATCATGCTTTTAAAATAGACCCAAAGACTGGTGTTATTAGTACTAGGATGATTTTGGACAGGGAAACTACTGAAGTTTATACTTTGATAGTTGGTGCTACTGATTTAGCCACTCCGCAGACTGCTCGGAGATCATCGACTGCAAGTGTCATCATACATATCTTAGATGATAATGATAATTATCCACAGTTCTCGGAAAGAACTTATACTATGTCACTCAATGAAGATATTAACTGGTCTGACAATCCAGTTGTCGCACATATCAAGTAAGTTAACTCAGTAATTTCATGTTATTCGAAAATGTTTTTTTGTGTTCAATTTTAAGTTGAACTTACTGGTTAATGCTTATAGAGATCTGAATACTATGGACGTCTCAATTGGATTGGAAGTTCATTTAATTAATTTCTTTTCACTTCAGTAGATTAGATTAGATTCAATGTGAGTGGGCTATTTCGGTCCATCCACTGCGACCTTAGTCTAATTGCTTAAATTTCACCCATCAAATCCAGCTTGCTGCGGGAGTTAATATTTTTTTGAGAGTGAAAGTCAGTTTGACAGGTGTAATGCCATCTGAGTGAAGTCGCTTGCCCGATTCGAAGCTTATTCCTCTCACTTGCCGCAGAGTCTGCATGCCAGGTCCCCCTCGAACCGCCCCATTTTATGCAGGTGTTTCTTGACTGCCATGTGTCCCCTCAAGAGTCCTGTTATGTTTCTGAGCTGTCCTCTGCTAAGATTTAGCAGCTCCACATCTCTCTTTGAACTGGGTTCATCAATTACTGACTTCCCATGTCTGAGCCCTGAACAGTCTGCCCAGTACACCTTGTATTCGTTTCTGACCCAGGATTTAATGGCTCCCCTGACAGTGCTCTTTGTCACGCCCAGAACCGGTTCTGGTCCCATAAATGGTTCAGCCGACCCTCTCTTCGCGAGACTGTCAGCTTCTTCATTGCCTTTGACCCCCCGAGTAACCCGGCACCCAGACGAGGGTGAGCTCATTCTGCCGAGCCAGGTCGCCCGTCTCGTCTCGGCATTCACTTCCCAGCCTGGAATTTACTCGTGGGCTACTTAGGGCATTAAGAGCTGCCTTGTTGTCTCTGGCTATGAGTATCCGCTTGTTGGTGTATAGGATGTATCATTTAAAATAACACAGTTGTGTTTACTAACTTTGTTACCAGGACCCATATAAAAATTCTAACAACACCAGTAAATTGTGCATAAACAATAATGAGAAAAATATATTTTTTTAACTCAATATATAAAAGTTATACTCCAAATAACAAATTTTTAATTTCACCCTGTACCTTTGAAACAAAACAAAATGCTTAATTTTAGTCTATGCGATGATCAAAATAATCTAGAATCGAGTCCATGACTGTGACATTAGTTTCTGGCTAAATCTGCTGGTTGCTGAAGTACCTACTACATAAAAATGCCGAAATTTGGTCACCCCGTGCAAAGATATACATTTGCAGAAAGAAATATTCATACTAATAAAAATTGGAAATAAAAGAAAGTTGATACATTACAAGTGATTTATTTCTCTGTAAACAAATATAAAGTGGAAGCTGTCGGTTAACAAAATAATTGATTATCTTTGCTTTATTTCTTTCAGAGCTACAGATGCTGATCAGGGTAATAACGCAGCAATCAGATATGCAATAATTAGTGGTAATACTCAATCTCAATTTGCCATCGATAGTCTGACAGGTGATGTTTCCTTAGTAAAGCCCCTGGACTATGAAACCCTTCGTAGCTACCGTCTTGTGATTCGAGCACAAGATGGTGGCTCTCCAGCACGCTCAAATACAACCCAATTACTTATAAATGTTAAAGATGTTAACGATAATATACCTCGGTTTTATACATCGTTATTCCAAGAAAGTGTATCTGAAAATGTACCTACCGGTTATAGCATCATCAAGGTGCAGGCCTATGATGCAGATGAAGGGCCTAATGCCGACATTAAATATACCATTTCAGAGAGAGATGCGACTGGTGGCAGTACTGAAGATCTGCCTGTGGCTGTCGATTCCCAGAGCGGATGGATTTATACAACTAAAGAGCTTGATAGGGAAAAACAGGCTAAGTTCATGTTTCAGGTGAGTACATTGCTTTTTTGTGAAGTCGGTTTATATTTCCCAGTAGGATTGATACCCTGAGAATGAAAATCCCATAAAACTTTATTTATATCTACAACAGTGGATTGAAAAGTTCCTAGTCTAACCTAGAAAATAAAAATGAATTTATTATTTTTCTACATAATCCTCCAAACCGTATACATGTTTCTCTGTTCTCCAGTATAGTTTCTATACCAGTTGTGAAAAAAGATTTCTCTAGTCCTTCAAAACACATAGTTGCGGCAGTTTTAACCTACTCATCTGAACAATATCTTTGGCCACCCCAAAACTTTCATAGATTTTTTTGAATAAGTGTAAATCTTAGGAGACCAAAAAATCAACCACAGGTATGAATGTGTGTCATTGACAAACGTGTGTACGTGTGCACAATCCTGGTCTTTTAATCTTTATTTCTTCAAGCAAAAGTCGCAGAATTTTGCAGCAATATTGTGAATTAATAATCTGGTTCTTTTCCAAATAATCTATCATGATCATGCCCTTACAATCCCAAAAAATCGATGTCATAAACTTGTTTGCCGACAAAACCAGTTTCGCATTCCTTGGAACAGGAGATCCCGGTCATTTCATCAACTGTTTGGATTCAGGCGTACAATGGTGAATCCACGTGCAAAGTAACAAAAATCTATCAACGAACTTCTGCCAATAAGCTTTAAATGTTTGCAAACAACTTCAAGACATTGTTAATCGAGTGCATTTGTGTTCAACTGAAGGCAACTTGAGTACGCCTTTTGCTGACAGTTGGAGAATCCTAATTCGTTGACAATAATCTTTTGCGCTTGCTCATTGGAAATGCCCACACTTTCGCAAAGGTAAGCAAATTAAAAAGAGCAAACTTAATAACTAATATATACACCCACCCTCACATACACACAAATAGTAATGTATAATGAATATTCCAGAGACAAATCTGTTGGAACAGCCTTGTACAGTTTTATGCTTTCATTGTTAAATTGTCTTGAGAAGAGAGAGCGTCTTCTGGGAATATTCATAGACGACTAAGGCGTTTGATTGTTTGAACCACGAGATTTTGTTATGTAAATTGGAACTTTATGGTATAAGAGGTGTTGCACTGCAGTGGATAAAATCATATCTCAGTTGAAGAACACAGAGTTGACCTAAAGAGGGATGTTGTAGGATATGTTTCCTCTGTCCTACCAACCACTGAGATTCCCGCAGAGAAGTATCCTTGGACCGCTTCTTTTTATTTTATATGATTGACTTGAATAATTGGGTTGTCGGCAAGATTGATTGTCTTGTAAATTATGCAGACAATACCAATCTGGTCGTGAGCCCAAAACTTTTTCCTGACTTGCTTTCAAAATGTTATATTTTACTTCGTTCAATTGTGGAGTGGTTCAGAAGTGACAAGCCTATAACTAATGATTTTTAAGTGGTCAGTTGGTGCTGTTCACATCTTCTGCCAGATTCATGTCGATGACGTCTTGAGTTGGTCTGCTCGTATAGAAGAGTTGTGCAATAAGTTGGCGTGTGCTTGTTATGCAATAAGAATTTGAAATAAATACTTGGATTCTAACACAATGAAAACTGTATACCATGCTAATTTTTTTAGCCATTTGGAATGTGATAATTTTCTGGGGCGACAGTGTGGACCTTAACAGAGAATTTCTGATACAGAAAAAGATGATAAGAATTTTATCAGGCTTGAATTTTAGGGATTCTTGTAGGGGAGCTTTCAAAAAGCTAGGTGTTCTGACAGCAACAGCGGTTTATGTATATGAAGTTCTAGTGTATATGTTCAAACATATGGATATTGTAGAGGAGCACGTAAAACGGAGCCGCTACAATACTAGGTCAGATATTTATAATTATCCTAAACATAGTTTGGGCTTATATGAGAACCATGTGCTATATGCTAGTATTATTCTACAATAAACTTCCTTCAGAACTCAAGGAATGTAACAATTTTCAATTTTTGAAAGAAAGTTTTATGATAGACTGTTGCTAATTGAACCATTTTGGAAGCCATTAGCTGATCGGTTTCAAGCCTGGCCATGTTTCTGCACTTTGTGCTTAGTGTGTAGTTCTCTTTGTATGTATTTTATTTTTACCTTGTACTTGTACTAAATTTTGACTTTCTTTTCATTCAATGTTTGTAAACTTAATTTTTTTATATGAGTTTCAACATTTTTTTGAAAATAAATATTGTTATTATTATTATTATAATGAATAGAAAGCACACAGGAGCACAGAAAGTGAATTAATTCAGTATACAATGCTATCAATAAGTATCCTATTTCCTGATATCCATCTCTTGATTGTTCTCGTATACACAGATGTGACTAATATATTTCTTCTCTCAGAAGCAGAACATTGTAGAGGTGAGTTGATAAAAACATATATGAATGTTGTCCCCTTGTCTTGTAACATCTTATTTCTCTTGATGAGCTATTTCCATTAGTAATTTGTTTTTATCAAGACATTTAAGAACTTTAAGAATGTATATCTGTGCTAAGTCCAATGTTTCTGCTTCATCATCACATACAAGTAGTAGTAGTAGCAGTGGTGGGGAGGCCAACGCCAAGCAAGTAGGCCACAATGGGCCCTTTTTTGCCAACCTCAGCAATCATGCTCTACCCTCCCTCGGTTCCGTCGCCAAACCGCCTCGACCTCGAAATGAAGGCAGTGACAGTCTTCAAGTGGACAGTACTTACCTAATTCCTCTGCAGAGTCCTCAATCCGAACAATTCTGCTCGAAGACTCTCAAAAGCCTCGCATTCACACAGGTAGTGGTAGGACGTTTCTTCATCCTCGCTGCATTCCTGGCAAAGGAGATCCCTCTCTACGCCTATCAATGTGAGGTGTCTTCTAAGGGCGCAGTGGCCTGTCACCATCCCAAGGATGCGGCGAAGCGTAAGTCGACTCCTTCTGAGTAGCCAGACAGCTTTATCTCTGTCCGGCCCCTCTACAAAGTCCCTCGCCTGCCTTCAGCCACCAACCGACCCCCAGTGCCTCTCCATTGCTTCCTCGGTCCATCTGTCTAAGGCGACAGAGACTGTCTTCCTACTTATACCTATCGCAGGCTCCGGGCCACAGAACGGCCGCCGGGAACCAAGCCTTGCGAGATTATTCGCCACTTCATTCCCCGCTACGCCACAGTGTCCCGGAACCCACACCAGTTGTACCTCCTTTGTACTGGCTACTCCTCTGAGGGCGTCAGCGCACTCCTGAACCAGTGTTGACCTGATTCTGGCCGCGCAGACTGCCCGGAGGACCGCCTGGCTATCCGAGCAGATGTACACACATTTCTCGGGGCTCCTCTTCACATCCTGTCTATTGGCCACATACAGGATGCCGTGGTATATGCGCCAAGAGCATAGCTCTCGCGCACCCTAGGCCCTTGATGTATATTCCTGCCCCGGAGGATTGCTGGTTCTCCAGCCGCGATCCGTCGGTGAAACAGACCAGGCTTGCGGGCTGGAATGCAACCTCATTTTCCCTCCACTGATCCCTACTGAGGATCCCGAGGTTGTATGGTCTAGTCAACCTAACATCGTCCCCGGCATCCCACACCTTTATGGCGGAAATCGGAATTTCCTTTTCCACCTCCTTGGCAACTCTTGCATGCCCTATTACTGCTCCCTCTCCGCACCAGTTTCCTAAGTCTCGCATTCTAAGATGCGACTCCATCAACAGGACCTCTAGCGCGGCTGAGGGTGTCGTCCTCATAACACCTGTGATACCCAGGATTGCCAACCTTTGGAGTTTGGCCAGCTTTCTGCTGGTAGTTTGGTTCACACCACACCAACAGACCAAGGCCCCATAGAGGATTCTCGGCCTGACGATCGCAGTGTAGATCCAATGGAGGATCCGAGGATTAAGTCCCAAGGTCCTCCCTATCACTCGATCCAGCTGCCAGAGGGTCGCTACTCCCTCACTACTCGTTCTATTCGCGACCCCCATCACATACAAAGTGTTATAATTGTACAGGGAGGGCTATAATTACATTTATACAAAGTGTTATAATTGTAATTATAGCCCTCCCTGTACGTAATTTTTATAAACCAACATTGCAGCACTTTCCTTTTCTTAAGGTGAGTTTTGGCGCAACACGCCAGGAATAATACCATATTTTAAATAAGAAATCACAAGCGAATAGGATCATATTTTAAGATGTTCCAGGCTTTAAATGTCTCTGAAATACCTAAACTTCTCGAGGAGACTTCTGGCAGCAGTTATATTGATATAAGGCTTCCAATGAATATGCCAGTGGTGATTTCCAAGTATAGCAAAGAGTGAGGAGACAAAATTTGGAGTCCCTTCGCTTGTAGTGTTGCGAAAGTTCAGCATCATCTTCAATACTGCCTCTTCCATGTTTAAAATCAGCTCTCTATTTCTTGACCATAGAATAGGATGAAGCAGAGTCTCCTAGTATCTCTACCATCGCTTGGTGGCCTTGCTGTGGTGTTAAGTCCTTTTATTGCAGGCACTTAATGACAACACAGTGTTCAATTTTCTATATTTCACAAATGTCTGAAACCTTGACTGAGTCAATGAGAATTTAAATTGCATACAATGTCTACCTAAGGCTATAGCTTGATAACGAATGTATCTAAAAATTTGTTTTGCTTTCTAATCAGGCTATGAACTTTTCAATCCACCACAGTAGAAATACAAATTTGTTACAGTTACATGTCATTCCTTAACAGGTTTATTTTAATTTATTATGATCCACTTTTTAGGTTATTGCATCTGATCAAGGGGTCCCACCACAGTCAGCTAGTACCAGTGTTGTGATCACAGTACAAGATGTAAATGATAATGATCCAGTTTTTGAGCCTAAAATTTATGAAGCTGTTGTTTCTGAAGATGACTCACCAGGTTTGCTATTTACCTTACACATATTATACAGAATGGCCCAAGGAAATTATGCATCCAGCTCTATTTTTTGTGTGTTAATTTGGGGAAAAAACTCTCGGACCCGTGATTTTTACTTTTAGGGGGACACATTTTAAGCATACTTTCTAACCTACCCCTTCACCCCCTAGCGGGAAACAAATTCACCCTTAAAATTTCAAATGGAAAGTGGGGTCGAGTCATACATTACTTCAAAGGGTACACAATTACCTTTCCAAAGATGCCCTATTTGTTGGATTTTACTTCAACAATTAAAGCATAAATGGCTTTACAAACTTAAACCCCATAGTTTTGGTATCAATGAAAAACTCACGTAAATTTCAGTTCTTAAGAGTAATCAAACGGTGTCAATGAAGATTATAAACTAAACATATACCTGAATTGTGTTTGTATACTGATGTGAAATTATTTAACTTATTCAAGAAATCACATGAAAGATAACTATAATAAAGAACTTCCATTTTGGTAAGAAAACACTGAATATATTGGAATTTAATAATGTTTTTGTTAAAGTAAGTAACCCAGAAACGATTGTGGTATTTTGACTCCTCAGAACTGAAATTTATGTGACTTTTTCATTGATACCAAAACTATGGGGTTTATGTTTGCTTGAGCTGTTGAAGTAAAGTCCAACAAATAAGGCATCATTGGAAAGGTAATTGTATACCCTTTGAAATAACGTATGACTCGACCCCACTTTCCATTTGAAATTTTAAGGGTACATTTGTTTCCCGCTATGGGGTTGAAGGGGTAGGTTGTAAAATATGCTTAAAATGAGTCCCCCTAAAAATAAAAAATCACGGGTCCGAGCGCTTTTTCTCCAAATTCGCCCAAAAAAAAACTGAGCTAGATGCATATTTTTCGCTGGGCCACCCTATATTTAAGTTTTGTTGTTGTTGATGATGTTTGGCTATATTTGGATTTTGTTTTTTTAATTCATACACAGGGTGAGTTGAGTGTTACAAGATATAATTTCAAAAGATGAAAAAAAAAATCTATTTGGCCATATCTAATTACAAATGAAGTGGAATTTTTTAATGTAGATGGCATATTTTCATCTTTCTCTGCTATTAAAAAAAGAGGTGGGGGAATGATTGATTCTCTCAAAATATTAAATCACAAAAAGCAGATTTTAAGCCTATAAAAGAAAAATGAGGTGTTTAGAAGTCGTCCGTGTGTATAAATCATTAGTAGTAGAAAGCAGTAGTAATTTAATTAATATTACATAATATTCACATGAATCAGAAAAAAATAATCATAGAATCAGTCAACACAATAAAAGTTAAAGAAAGATAAAAACATAACACCAAACATCAAAAACAAATTAAAATGTACGGTTTATACATTGTTTTTATTTTTTATTCACTTATTTACTAGTACCACATTAGCAGGTAAGAACCGAATTACAAATGCAGACATTAGTTAAATATTAGTATAAAATTAAAGCAAAATAGAAAATGATAAAAAACATATGATAATTTTTATTGTTAATGGATATTAAAGTGCACATATAAAGGGCAGAACAGTTAGGTCCATATATGGTTGGAGATGTTTTGAATAGTATGACTAGAATATAGCACGTTTCTGGAAGTTTCTTGAAGTGGCCAAGGGTATTTGACATGCCTTTCAGCAGTTGATAAATCTACTGGAATAAGTCGCTTTGGAGATTGGAAGATAGTACAAAAGGGCATTCCACATGGATCTATACTAGGGCCTTTGTCATTTATGTTGTATGTGAATGACCTCCCTAATTTGACAAGTCACTTAACAGTGCAGTTTGCGTATGACATATCAGTTGTGGTTAGAAAGGTTAGAAACAGTGGCTGGAAAGATAATGTGCAGGATGTACTTGATGTTTTTAGCAAATGGCTAACTAAAAATAACCTTTTTTCCCCCTCAGGGCTCCTCCGCGACTTCACCGCCCCGAAAGCACTGCAGCCTTTGGCTTATTGTGCATGCCCTTAGTATTTTACTCCACCCATTCCAAAATCACTGTGCCTTGAACTAGTCTGCACAGCGATTGATAGGTTGAAGCTTTATATTGCTCTGTCTCCGGTCTAGACTGACCGTAGTTCAGTTGTCTTTTGCAGTCCAGAGCTTTACACTCGCACAAGATGTGCTGGGCTGATTCCTCTCCCTCGCCGCAGAGTCTGCATGTGAGGTCCCCCTCGAACATCCCCATTTTATGCAGGTGTTTCTTGACGGTCATGTGTCCCGTCAAGACACCTATTATGTTTCTGAGCTGTCCTCTGCTAAGATTTAGCTGCTCCACAGCTCTCTTTGAACTGGGTTCGTCAATTACTGACTTCCCATGTCTGAGCCCTGGACAGTCTGCCCAGTACACCTTGTGTTCGTTTCTGACCCAGGACTTAATGGCTCCCCTGGCCATGCTCTTTGTCACGCCCAGAACTGGTTCTGGTCCCATAAATGGTTCTGTTGACCCACTCTTCGCGAGACTGTCAGCTTCTTCATTGCCTTTGACCCCCGAGGGACCCGGGACCCAGATGAGGGTCACCTCATTCTGCACAACCATGTCTCTCCTCGTCTCGGCACTCACTCACCAGCCAGGAATTTACCTGTGGGCTACTTAGGGCCTTAAGGGCTGCCTGGGTGTCTGTGGCTATGAGGATCCGCTTGTTGGTGTAGCATCTCCTCTGCAAAATAGAAAATGATAAAAAAACATACAATAATTTGTATTGTTAATGGATATTAAAGTGCACATATAAAGGGCAGAACAATTAGGTCCGTATATGGTTGGAGATCTTTTGAATGGTATCACTTGAATACAGCATGTTTCTGGAAGTTTCTTGAAGTTACCAAAGGTATTTGACATGCCTTTCAGCAATTGATAGATCTACTGGAATAAGTCGCTTTGGAGATTGGAAGATAGTACAAAAGGGCATTCCACATGGATCTATACTGGGGCCTTTGTCATTTATGTTGTATATGAATGACGTCCCTAATTTGACAAGTCACTTAACAGTGCAGTTTGTGCATGGCATATCAGTTGTGGTTAGAAGCAGTGCCTGGAAAGATAATGTGCAGGATGTACTTGATGTTGTTAGCAAATGGCTAACTAAAAATAACCTCAGGCTCGATGTGAGTAAGACAAGGGTAGTCAATTTTAATAACATCAGCAATACACACCTTAGTTATGGGGAAACACCTAATTGGATTGAACAGTGAAGTGACTTAGCTGGGCGTGATTGTGCATCGAGAATTGACTTTGAAACCTCATGAGGACTTTATGATCAAGGATTACATGCATGGTATGTGCCCTGAGGACGGTATCCTCTTCTCTCAGCATATTTGCAAGTGTTCCTGTCGTTCATGTGTTTGTTTGGTTAAGGCTTAGGTATGGTGTAATCTGCTGGGGAAATTCTGTGGAGGAAAATAGAATATTCCTTTTTGTTTTTAAAAGAAATAATATACTTACCTTGTCATCTATTTATGTGTTATGACTGTTTATGTTTTGTAAGAAAGCACTATCTTAAGTTCTTTTCACCTGTGGAACTTTTACATGAACATAGTACTGTGGGAACTATGACTCCGTGTCTTTGTCTTCCAAAGACCCACTTGATAAAAGTTCAAGAAGTATTATATGTCAGTCAGTTTCATTGTATAATCACCTTTCCAATGAGATCAGATGTATGAACTAAAGAATTTTAAGAAGGCCGTCGCGTGTATGCTGGGGCAGGAGGTGTTGTATAGTGATTTTTTTTTACAAAAATGACTTAAAGTGTCTCATTTGTATTCTGTTACCCTACAATATTTCCTTAGGTGGGTGCATATTCTCTAAAAGACATCAATCAATATAAAACCGAATAGTAACCCCTTAGCAATTGAGTGTTAATAAAAATATTAGTCAAATTCGATTTAAATAATATGCTCACTCATTTTTAAGATATTTACATTAGAATTTTAAATACTTACCACTTATAATAATATAATTCATTTTATAAGGTAATTCATATTTAAAACATTATAACATGTTGCAATTTAAGTAAAGTAATAATTTAATAATAAAGAAATTAATTTGGTAAATCAGTCAGAGTATACATAGTAACTTAAATTTTTATTTATTCACAGGAACCCCAGTAGCTACAGTAACAGCTTCTGATGCTGATGAAGAAGCCCGGCCTCATTATGAGATAACCAATGGTAATACTAGGGGGAGATTTTCCATAACCTCGCAGAATGGCAGAGGTCTTATAACTGTAGCTCAGCCTCTCGATTATAAACTGGAGAAACGTTATGTGTTAACAGTGACAGCATCTGATCCAGGAGGTCGTAGTGATACAGCCACAGTTTATGTTAATGTTACTGATGCAAATAACTTTGCTCCAGTGTTTGAAAATGCACCTTATACAGCGAGTGTAAGTATTTGTCAAAGACCAGCATTTTAAAGAAATATCTCGTTTATAATTTAATGCTTCTATAAACCTTTGCGATTTTGTTTACAGGTGTTTGAAGATGCAGTGGTTGGAACTACAGTTCTTGTAGTATCAGCTACCGATAACGATGTGGGTCTAAATGCCCAGATATCATACTCACTAGGAGAAGACCAATCAACTTGTAGCAGAGACTTCTCAATTCATCATCAAACTGGTGCCATAGTAACAACAAAGCTGCTGGATCGAGAAACTTCACTTGGTTGTTTGCTTACTGTTACTGCAAGAGATGGTGGTAATCCACCTTTATCAGACACCACAGATGTAGAAATCACCATAACTGATGTCAATGATAATTATCCCGTCTTTAAACAACCGGCCTATTATGGTAATGTTCCTGAAGATGCCTTAGTTGGAACTTCAGTAGTTCAAGTATCTGCAACTGATGCAGACGTAGGTCTAAACAGTAAAATTCGTTATGCTCTAAGTGAAAAAGACATAGAAGATGGGTCTTTCGTCATTGATCCAACTAGTGGTGTTATACGAACTAATAAAGGCCTTGACCGTGAGTCTGTGGCAGTTTATGAACTTGAAGCCTACGCTATAGATCATGGATCACCTACTTTAAGCAGCTCAGTTCCTGTAACTATTAGAATAGAAGATATAAATGATTCACCTCCTGCTTTTGACTCTGATAAAATCGTACTCTATATTCCTGAAAACAGCCCTATAGACTCTCTGGTTGGCGAGATTTACGCCAAAGATCCCGATGAAGGTGTGAATGCTATAGTGCAGTATTCAATTATCGGGGGTGAAGATGCACAAAGTTTTTCTTTAGTGACCAGACCTGGTTCTGATAAAGCTGAACTGAGGACTTTGATAGAACTTGACTATGAGAGTTCAAAGAAGAAATATGATCTTGTTATAAGAGCTGCTAGTCCTCCATTGAGAAGTGACGTTCATGTAGAAGTGATTGTAACAGATGTGAACGATAATGCACCAGTTCTTAAAGATTTCCATGTAATGTTCAATAATTTTAAAGATTGTTTTCCTACTGGTCCCGTTGGTAGGATTCCAGCGTTCGATGCTGATGTTTCAGACAAGCTCCACTACAAGATTTTATCTGGAAATAATGCTAATCTTGTTGCTTTAAATGATAGTACAGGACAGATACAATTATCACCACAGCTGAATACAAATGTGCCTAAGGTTGCTTCAATGGAAGTATCTGTAACAGGTGAGTCATCTTTTTTATATTTTATACATTTCTTCAGACAATAGAAGCAAATTTCACACATCTTGTTAATTAGTTTAGATTAGTTTACATTAAAACCGCTCATTCGGTCCTTGTCACAGCAATTTTTGAGATCTATGTGATGCTCCTATGTAAATCTCTTAAGTTATTTTTATTTCCTTTATCAGGTTAAACAGTCTTAATAGGGGTTGCTTTGTGTAGCTTTCAGCCTTAGGTTTTTCCCACTCTAGTTACTAGAACCTAACCTCTACATTGGCACAATACTTGGAGTGAGGTCCCATATTCTTGTCAAAATCTGCCTATACTCCGTCTGTCCGAATCATAGGGTACATGTGTTTATTGAGTCCGCAGTGTTCCATAAATAGGCCCACTATTATTTGAATGGCGCTTCTGTGTCTTCCTAGTAGGTCTTTTGTGAATTACGGTGAATGTTCTTTTAAAAATTATTTTGCCTTTTATTGTTGTGGGAAGTTTTTCATCATTCCAGTGTTTTGCCTTGGTTCCATTTGTTCAGTGATCTCTTTATGCTCGGCCTGGACGCGCCCTTCCTTGGCCAGTTTGTCATTCTTATAGTTCCCTTTATCACCATCATGTGTATCTAGAATTCATGCTAGATATCCTGCCAATCACACGTACCATACCACCAATTAAAACACATAAGATTGTATAAGTTACTATAGTGTAAAAGTGTGTGTGTGTTTTGTTTATTTAACGTCGGATTATTTCCGCGACTATGGCCAATCACCGACACCAGGGAGCAGTTTCACCTCACTATCCTGGAAATTTTGCCGAACCCCAGCCTTTCTGTAAGGTAGGTAGGGATCTTTAACGTGCCCAACATAGCATGGACACGGCATCGACGGCTTTACGCCCCCTCCGAAGGGCGGAACGTGCAGCCATTCAACTTGCTCAAATACAATGCCAGAACTGCGGTTGATGTTAATTTTACAGTTTGTACGGAAAAAGTGAAAGGAGTACCCTGGGATCGAACCCAGTACCCTTCGATTCAGAGGCACACGTTCTTATCCCTGAACCACTGAGGTTCTATGATGATGTAAAAGTGTACAATAAGTTTCCAAAATACATAAAATCAATTGATATGCATGATATTTTTAAAAGGGAGGTGAAATCATGTTTAGTACAGAGAGCAATATATAGCATTGTTTAGTTTTAGTGGTTAATATTGTGAAGCAATATGAACGTAGTTCTTGTTTTCATGTTAGTTTTTCATGTTAGTCATCGACAGAAACGGGAACTCATATTTATATTTGTATTTTAATTATATACATTTATAATTCATCTTTCGCTGTTGTATTGTTTGTTTAGTGTTCTAGTGTTTGGTGTTTGACTTTATTGTTGTCAAAAGTCATATTGGTTATAAGCTCTCATCTTGTATACCGTTTTATTTTATTTTCTGATATGATTGACATATATTTTTATGTCGCCATACTTCAACCCCTTTGTAAAATGTACTTGAGTAAATAAAGATTAATATTATCTTTGAATTGATCTCCATGGAACCTAGTGCCTTGCTTGGTTATCCGGGTATATGGCAATTGACTGGTTCGTTATTTCTGCTCAGTACTCGTGTTTTGCACAATGTTGTATGCGGCCATCCGGGCCTGGGATGTTGTGTGTTTTCCTAGGCTTACTGAAATGTTGACTTTTGTCTTTATTCTGTATAACCTGATCCAGCACCTGATTGTGTCTTGGATCTGTCAATGTACCAGGCTATTTCTGCTGTCACTGGAGGGCCATTTCTGTCTCTGTTAGTTCTATATTGAAACTAAAATCTTGTTTATAATCACCATTTTGTTTTCCTCTTTTAATTGTAGATGGTGTTAATGAAATTAAAGCAATCATGACTTTATCAGTTCGTCTAATCACTGAAGAAATGCTTTTTAACTCTATAACTGTCCGATTAAACCAAATGACAAAGGAAGCATTTCTTTCGCCGTTGCTGGGGTTTTTTGTTGATGGTTTAGCGGCAATAATTCCATGCCCCAAAGAAAATATATTTATCTTCAGTATACAGGTAAGTTATTTATATCACAAAACATGTTTCTCTTTATTATGTAAATGTTTTATTCTAGGATGACACAGATGTGAAAGCAAAAATACTGAATGTCAGTTTTTCTGTTAGAAGACCTGACATTCCCAAAGAAGAATATTATGCACCACAGTTTTTGCAAGAAAAGGTTTACTTGAATCGAGCCATTCTTGCTAGGTTGTCTACAGTACAGGTAACTCTTAAACTGTCTTATATGTAATTATTGTTTTCCAAATATTTTCATTTGCTCACACGTGGTTTCTTATATAAATGAAACATATTATTAGAAATATATCTAGGTAGTGATTGGGCACATACATTATTTTTTGCAGATATTACCATTTGATGACAATATGTGTGTTCGAGAACCTTGTCTAAATTATGAGGAATGTTTGACAATTTTGAAATTCGGAAATGCATCAGGCTTTATCAGTAGTGACACAGTCTTGTTTCGGCCAATCTATCCACTTACTACTTTTACATGCCAATGTCCTAAAGGTTTTACAGGTAATAACCAAGAAATTTCTGTATCTGTAGAAATTCATAAGTTTTTTTTTATGTTTAGGGTCAAAAGAGCATTACCTTTGTGATACTGAAGTTAACCTATGTTACTCATCACCTTGCCAAAACAATGGAACATGTAAAACAAGAGAAGGTGGTTACACATGTATCTGTTCTTCAGGTTTTACAGGTAGATATGCTTACTGTATTTTAGTTCTTATATTTTTTTACTTAGTTTTACGGAAGAAGGTAATATTTCAGTGAATTAAAGAAAAAGCTTATATAAAGGTAATTTGAATTTTTCTTCATGTTATATTTATATTACCATTATTTTTGTAAACAACAGAACTAAAGATTTTCTTTAGGCTGGTGGAATACATCTAGCCTTACATACTGGACCTTCGACGTAGTGAAAACTGTATTGCTGGTATACTTAATATTTTATTTTCGGTTACATGAATCTAATATTAATACATGGTTAAATATAATGCGCTGTTTGCCGCTCAAAACGTGTTACAATATAATGACAATAATAAAGTCTCTCTTCAGCGTCCCCACTCACACCCAAGCTCGGTTTCCCTCGAGTTCCCTCGCTGTGTAATCTCAGGGAGTTCAAATTTCATCACAACTACTTCGATTCAATATGACGTATGAATTATGTGTTGCCTACCCAACAGGACTAAAATGTTTGCACTCCTTAACACATACTTTGTCCCTATATTGGGGAAGAAATGGGCCAGGGCTGACAATTTACTAAATTGTTAGTTGGTTGTATACAGTCTCTATTTTTTAACATTCTATGTTATTTGGAGCTGCCGTGACAACATACTACTTGGTTCCGCAACGAGATGGCGACACATGTAAAAACGCGTCTTACATCTCACTTAGTTTTGGAATACAGTAACTTAGTAACATATTATAATTGCAATCTCTGCATCCTGTCCTTGAAAATTACCCTTTATCACGATTTTAACATATAGCATTTATAATAAAGGAAAGTGTTTGGCTATTTTATGAAATCTTATATCTTATTGCACCTGAAAACAAATCAAATTAGGGGTAGTTTTAAAATTATGATATTGTAACACACGAAATTTAAAATTAGGCTGTCTGAAAAAACTGATTTTGAAAAGTTTGCAATTTCCTCAACTTTGGTTTGTGATCGGAATTTGGACAAATGACAATGACATTCTGAGAGTCAGTCTATCGTTTCATTATTGTATGCTTGATAGTATTTCTGCAAACCTTTGGATAGGCTACACTGAAACTATTTAAAGGCCACCTCGATCACCTGATTTGACTCCACTAGACTTTTTCTTTTGGGTCCATGTGAAAAGCAAGGTGTACCTTAATAGACCCAAAAAATCACTAGATGATTTGAAAGCCAAGCAGCAGAATTAAAATTAATTTGTTCTGATGTTATTTGTCTTCCCATTCCAAGTGTTTATTCGCACATTGGCCACAGTTGAACTACAATTTTATTTATTGTAAAAAATATCCAAAAATCTTAATGTGACTTGAATAAAAAAAGTCTGGACGCAGCAAGTGCGTTATGGTAGTGAATTTTCATTAAAATGTTTTTAATAGCAAATATGTTTTTTTAAAAAGAAAGCTTGCATCAAATTTTGTTACCAGTATAGCCACCTATATAGGAGAAACAATGTACCACATTTTATCAAAACAACATTATTGTTTGACAATATACAAAAATCTTCCGAGAACAAACTTAAAATGTGCCCAAAAAACTGCTTTCCTGGCCAACGAACCTTAGGTTAATAGTAAATTAAGCTATCGAAAAAACATCTTATGAAAAATCGCTACCATAACGCACTTGTTGAGTTCCGAATTTATTTTGTTACAAACATGCATTATCTTTCGATGGAAAATGCAAAAATTGCAATAATGTAAGGCGTGTTCGATTGGGAAAGAAAATTGCATCACCAGCGACTTATGGGCCACCTGTGATCGTAAAAATAATTTTATAAGATGCAGCTCCAGACATCGTATGATTAACATATACAAATTTTTCTCATATCTTGTATAATAATGGATATATGGAGCTTTACCCTAGAAATGCGTCGCCCTGTATATATGAAAACAGATAAAAACAGAAACTAACCGGGATATGGGTTCTATGGGGCCTAGTTCGCGCTCATTTGAGGAAATCTTTTCAATGTTCAAAAGTCACTAAAATTTTATCCAACTCTATGAGTAAAATTGTGATGGCCAAAAATAAATATGAATGTAAGAAGAAGAACATGCCTTTATTTGTATTACGAATGTCAGAAAGCAAAATACTTATTTACATGTCACTTTGAAAGTAGATCTGACATTTATCAAAATAATTTGTCAGTTAAATATGACATGTACTGTTGCCGTGGTGTATTATTATTATGCAGTATTGTATTACGCCTTATAAGAATCTTGTTTTTTTTTTGAGTACAAAAGCTTATTTTACTGTTTAAACATTTTTCGATCCCTTAACCTGAAATGGTTTTCCTCTCATTTAATGTTGTTTCATTATAGCGTCACAGTAGGTTTTAAAATCTAGAAATTATTCTAAAACCTACCTAGGACAAGTTTTATTTTCCTTCAATTATAAATGACAATTTTAAGTAAATTCCTATATTTTCTGTGCCCAATATGTTGAACGGACGTGAAACGGGAGAAGGAAATTTCATTTAAAGTTAAAATGACGAAGAGAACTTTATTCGAGGCACGAGCGTTGTTTCCATTTTTTTTTTTATTTTATATTTATACCATTAATAGGTAAATTAGGTAAATAAGCCACAATAGACCTTATGGTCGCGGTGGAGGGACCGGTATGGCCCACTCACAAACAAACCTAACCTAGCAGATTAGCGTATTGTTCGTTTTTTGAAAAAAAATTCAGAAACATGCTTAGAGGAACCTGTTTATGCATTAACCATCAAAAAAATGCTGTGATCTCAACTTCACAATACAGTTAAGAGACCTAAAATAAATTTGAGGTTCTATGCAAGGTAACCATGCTACAACGGATCTAGAAATGCAAACTGCAAAAAACTCACCTTACAGAAGTCCATAGAAAGGAGAAACTACTTACCAATACCGTTTTTCAATAAAAAAACTTCCACTTTGCCCAATTGAAAAAAAATAGGCTAAATAATAAGCGTAACCTGATTCTTTAAAATTAAATAAATAACTGAAACTGCTACCAAAGAATCACATAAAGCGTTGATTTTAAATTAATTTTCTGCAAATAATATAATAAAATAAAGAACAATGAAGATTGTAGCTGAAACTTAAGGCTTTTTAACATCTTGCGACATTTATGCTGGATAGCTGTTCATGTAGGTTCTCTATCTAGAACATGTCAATTTTGACGTTTTGAATCGCGACTTTTTTGACGTTTTAAGAATAAAAACTTAAAAGCTTATAACATTGTTTTATTTTAACGTAGAGATTCAAATTTTGGTGCATGGTTTTCTTTTTATGATACAAACCCTTGCACCCAATATGGTTGCCCTAACTTTGTTATTTCCGGAGATATAAAATTTTCCGAAAGGAAACGCAAAATTTGCCGGGAAAAACTAGCCCGATTTTCCTGGCTAACGAACTTATCCAAGCCACTTGTGAAAGGAAGGTACTCACCAAATGTTATCAAAATCGGCGCATTATTTTTTTGAGTTATAGGTGTGACACATAAATATATATATATATATATATATATATATATATATATATATATATATATATATATATATATATATATATATATACATACATACATACATATACATATATATATATATATATATATATATATATATATATATATATATATATATATATATATATATATATATATATATATATATATAAACATACAAAGTCTGAAACCGGCCTCGGATTTGGGTTCCAGGGGTCTCAAATAGCGCTCATTTGAAGAAATTTTTTCAAAATTCAAAAGTCGCGATCTCATTAGTGAATTTCTTTAAAGAGAATTCACTAAAAGAGGTTTTTAATGTTTTTTGAATGTTCTTGGTAATAATGACAGATCATTTTACAATTTTGACTAGAAATTTTCAATTCTTAGCAAGTGAAACAATGTTCGTGACAATGAACAATCACCAGAGAGCACTTTTATTTTGCTAAAGCCTTGTCTTGATCACGTAATATATGGAAACTGACGACCAAGGACACACCCCCCCCCCCCTTCTGAAGTGTGGAATGTGCGACATTTAACTTGCTTAAGTGCAATATCATTGTCTCAGTAATTGTTATTTTAGAATAAGGTGATAATTTATTAATTGTTAATATTTTTTTAAAAAGGACAGGCTGCAGTGGGATGCGAATCTGAGACCGTCAGCAGAGCAAGTTAACGTTTTATACTGTTAAGCTACCTAGACCACTTTTAAAATCATAATACTAGACTTTTTTTTTAAATTTATGTTCCTTACAGGTGAAAAGTGTGAGATAAAACTGGAAGATGACCCTTGTAAACAGAATATATGCAAAAGTGGAACAACTTGTAACCCAAGAAGTGACAAGAATGGCTTTATTTGTGAAGACTGCACTTTAAGTGCCGGTTCAGAACATTACACCAGACTCTGTGAATTGAAAAGCAGAAGCTTTACAAAAACATCATTTCTGACATTTCCAAGCTTAAAGCAGAGACATCGATTCAACATCAAACTGAGGTTTCTATTTTTTTTGGCGTTGTCCTTACCTTATTATTTTTTATGTGGTTTTTGTTATTATTATGTTACTTAATTACGGTTCTGTATTTTGTTTGCTTTCAGGTTTGCAACACAATCAACAAACGGTTTATTATTATACAATGGGCGTTACAATGAACAACATGACTTTATTGCACTTGAAATTATTGATGGTAAAGTACAATTTTCATTCTCCTTGGGTAGTGGTGTTACCCAAGCTGTAGCTTCCATTCCGGGTGGTGTCTCTGATGGGAACTGGCATGAGGCCACCGTTAGTTATTTAAACAAGGTAAAATCTTTGTTTTTTTATTGCATTGTACAAGTGTGTATATTTTTGTGATTTTTTTTTAGACTGCTACAGTTTCTTTGGATGATTGCGATATAGCTCTTGCCTTGAAGCATGGTAAGGAGTTAGGAGGCAAATGGGCATGTGCTGGGTTTGCTAAGCACAAGTTGGAAGCTCGTTGTTCATCACTTACTGAAACTTGTCACAGGTTTCTTGATCTGACTGGCCCACTACAGTTAGGTGGCTTACCAGCGTTATCTGACAGTTTCCAAACTAAGAATCAACATTATGAAGGATGCATATCTCAGCTGGAAGTGGACTATAAGTTTGTCGATTTAAATTCGTAAGTAACCACTATTTATTAGATCAAATAAGATTAGGTTAATTCATAATTACTTTCCTTTTATTAATCAAAAACATCTACACAGCTTGACCTTTCTTTTATAGTTTTGTTACTGATAACGGGACCATGTCAGGATGTCCAGAGAAGAGAGCATTTTGCAATTCTAGACCATGTAAAAACAATGGCCTTTGTAAAGAAGGTTGGGCGATGTATCGTTGTTTGTGTCCTGAAGGTTATGGGGGCCAAGATTGCAGTGAAGGTATGTTATTATGTTATAGATATGAGGAAAAAAAATGTCGAAAAACTTTTGCAAAGACATTTTTCTGAATATCAAATATCTCAGGAAATACAAGTGCCTTTTACTAACACCGTATACTTTGTTGAACGTTTTACTATATAGCTGTTTATTTTTCATCACCTGTTTGTGTAATGTAATCACCAAAATCCAATCAATGAGTCTTGTGGTCCTTCAAAAAGGATGCGTTTTTTTTAAATGAAAGTTTTCATGTTTCAATACTATCTTAACAATTTTCAGTCATAAGTTTACCATGGCATTTCTCTGGAGATGGTACATTATCTTTTAATCCACTTTTGAGACCCATACAGTTACCCTGGTTGAATGCATTATCTATTAAAACTTTACAAATGGATACATTTTTGATGTCTATACAAGTTGGACAGAACAGTTCTGCAGTCCTTTCGGTATGATATGTTTTTTTTTCTTTAACTGAATTGTAATACTGTTTTTTGCACTTGTAGCTACATAATGGTTATCTTCATTACACTTACAATGGTGATGCAATATCTTTAACATCCAGACTAATTGCGGATGGAAGTTGGCATAATATTGAGGTAACTTGGACTGGTGCTGAAATTAAGTTGACAGTTGATTACGGAGAATACAGTGAGGTTGTTTCATTTGCTGAGAAAATACAGGGTCTTTTCGTTGGAAAAATACTTATAGGAGGTCCAGACAATACTTATAGTAGCTTAAATGCAGGGTACAGCTATTTAGAAGGTAAGAATAATACACAATAGACCCCATATTTCCTGTCGATTTTACCAATTTTGATGCTTAGTATGTAGTTTTACTATTATTCATTGTAAATACAGATGTAAAGACTTTTTCTCTGGCTTCACAAGTGGGTGTTTCCTTCTATAAGCAGTTTCTCCTTGTACGATGCCACAAAAGGGGCAACCTGTTACAGAAAAGATAACAAGCACTTGTTAAGCCAGAAAAGACATTTCTACATCTGTATTTAATATGAAACGGTTTTACCAAGCAAGAGCAACATAAATTATGATATTCTTTTAAACAATTTGTACAGATATGGCATTATTAGAGGTATTCCTTTCCTAACTTCTGAATACATTTTGAAGTCCTCAGCCTAAATTAGATAAGACACATCTAATATCTATGACATGACGACCGCAGCCATGAAAGAAGACAACACACACACATATCTATGACACTTGGTCAATAAAAATATTAAAGAAAAGAGGACCCAAAATGGACTCCTGGGGGACTCCAGATGGTTTGTCATAAAGTTCAGATTTAAAGCCTCAAATCTGAGCGAGTTGTTTCCAACCTTTTAAATAAGAGGCTAAGCTTTTATCAGTTGGTTACTGAAACCGAAGTAATGAAGTCTACTTATAGGAATAGAGTGATTGACTCTGTCAAAGACCTTTGACAGGTCCGTGTATGTAACACCTATCTGCGAAGAGCTCTCAAGTCGATCAGCAACAAACTGGGCAAAGGTTGCCAAATTTTGGAGCCTAGATCTACCAGAAAATTTGTGGAATAAAAAGTAATTTAATTAATCTTGAACGTTAATAAGACATTTTTAGGTAATCCTACAAATCAACTCTCCCAATACGCCCAGTTTACCATATTGCACAAGAAAATATGTACATTGTTGCACATGGTTTTCCCCACCCCTAAATATTTACTGAGCCAAACCCCGGTCTTATGGTGAGAAACGGTGGGGAAGGGGTTGGGCAATGGGCAGTTAGAAAACTGGCAACGATGTACACGTTTTTGCGTTACATTGACATATGTTTACTTTACAGGCAAGCCGGGAGAGTCAAACTGTAGGATTACCTATTTTTGGACTTTAATGTGCTAAAATAATAAAAAGTATGAGATGCAAAATATGAATTTTATTTTTTGTTACACTACTTTTTCTTTATTGATTTCCTTGATAGTGGTAATTGCCACCTTTTACACATATTTCATACCGTAATATATTAGGTTCTTAGTTGTAATCGCCACCTTTTACACAGCGGTATTTCATACCGCAATACATTAGGTTCTTGTTTTGCGAGTGTATCCTAATTCGGCTTCTATATTTCTGAATAACAGTTAATTTGCGACATTCATGGCAAAATAATTGGATAAAATGGTTTGCCTGAAATTATTTGAGATAACCTTTTGAGTTCTGCATAGGTTTTAAATTTTTCATTAAGGAGCTCTTCTCCTGGTTCTTCCATTTTCATTTAAAACAAATAAATAATAAACAGTGTGTGTTGCTCACAAAGATCGAATGTCACATGCACGCTGCAAATGTCATTTAATGTCTAGTGATATGGGCCCACTGGAAAGAACTTTTTTTAATAGCTAGGGCCACAGACCCACCGCACGGAACATTTATTTTATGTTTATTTATTTGATGTTATAGAGCCTCAGTGGTTCAGTGGTAAGAAGGTGTGCGTCTGAACCAAAGGGTACTGGGTTCGATCCCAGGGTACTCCTTTTACTTTTTCAGTGCATACTGTATAATTAACATCATCGAGGTTGTGGCATTGTATTTGAGCAAGTTGAATGTCTTGTGTTGCACCCTTTGGAGGGGGCGTAAAGCCGTTGGTTCCGTGTCCATGCGATGTTGGGCACGTTAAAGATCCATACCCTCCTTACAGAAAGGCAGGGGTTCAGCAAAATTTTCAGGATAGTGAGTTGCTCACTGGCGTCGGCGATTGGCCATAGTCGCGAAAATAGTCCGACCTTAACGAAATAAAAACACACACACTTTATTTGATGTTAATTTATTTATTTATTTATCTGCGGACAATCCATTGGTGTACAAATAAAAAAAAAACAAAGAACAAAAAAAGAAAAGAGAAAACATACTACATATTGTGCACAGATATACATAAAATTTTATGGCAAGTTCAAACTTAATCTAACCTGGTGTCTGAAGAACATGGCAGGTAAAGCAAAGAAGTCTATGCCAACACGATTTCCCAACAAGGCTAGCCTTGTAACTGCAGAGCTTCTACCATAGTTGCTTCAGTATAACTTTACATCGAACAGGTCTTTGCCTCTTGTAACATGACCTGGTACATGAAACCCGATGTCTAATGTTACAGGTGCAGTGCACTTTACAGTATCCACTACCTTGATTTAATTTTTCCTTTGAAAGTTTGGTGTTATGCAATCTTTCTTGGGCTTGAGTGTGGCAAGTGTTATAATTATACCAAAGAACTGACAGAATCTATTATTACTTATTTATTAATCTTTTGTAATAGGTTGCATTCAAGATGTGAGAATAGGTAACCACCAGACCAGTTTAAATCGCCCTACAGTGAAAGATAACGTCGAAGATGGTTGTCCATCACCTGATGAATGTCAGAATGAGTGCCCAGATTCTTCCAAATGTGTTACAGAATGGGGCAAATCTTGGTGCGAATGTGAGGAGGGCCATGTGGGATCACTGTGTACTCCCGTATGTGATGTCAGTCCCTGCGAACATGGTGGAGTCTGTAACATAGATAAGATTCAGAAAAAAGGATACCAGTGTTACTGTAATTCTACTGAATATACAGGCAAGTTCTTTTCCTAAGGTAAAATATTATTGTTATTGTTTCTTATATTTATTTATTTTTACAACAGCATCTTGCTACATACTGTGTTATAAGTTACCTGGTTATTAGACAATCATGGTTTAATGAAAACACATTACTTATAAATAACTATATATATATATATATATATATATATATATATATATATATATATATATATATATATATATATATATATATATATATATATATATATATATATTGTAACAACAAGTAACAATGAAACAACTTATATCTTTCCTATACGACGGGTATACTATGACTCAATTTAATCTACAGAACCAAGATGGCTCCCAGAGTAGTCAGGATTGCCAACTTAAACGAGACATAGACCTGACCTGACACATACGTGCTTTAGTAATGATTTTGTTTAGTAGAACATTTTTGGACAGTTCTAACAGCCATTTAAATTTTCTTATTTTCTGTCATGTGACACAAATCACCCAATCATTTCAACCTTTAACTTATAACAACATTCAAGGATGTTTTCAATCTACTACTTATCAATCTACTTCAAAAAATTTAAAAAAATGGAGTTTTGTTGTGAATGAAATATGAGCTAAATGAGCATAGAAGCGTAAAAGAACTGGCATTGATGCCGAAAGGTTGGGCAGTCAATATAAGGAAGAAAGATGGGACAGAAGCAACAGAAAATACTATGTGGAATGTTTCGTGCAAACTTTTACAAGAGAAGTACTACAATGAGTATAAGATTATGATTGACCCGTTTACCAACCTGATATATAAACCTGCCCGAGATGCACCCAGGAAGAAACTCCAAGCAAATCTATTGAAACGTAAGACCAGGTCAGTTTTGTTAAGTTTGTCTGAAATAAGCCAAATAATATGGCTCTGGGATGAAAATACCCCTGAAGGTCTTGTGCGTAAACTCTACCATATTGCAGCAGTAGAATTATCATGAAGAGCGAGCAAGGCAGTTGCCTGTCGTTTGAAATTTTTTTCAAATCGAGAAAACCAATAACCAAGCATTTAATGTAATCCGGTGTTCAGTTGTACAAGTAGTAAATAGTTGATTGCCAATAGTAAAAGTCAAAGGTGACGTCTTTTTTATAAACTGATATCAGAACAAGGCGATAATATTACCTCACTCTAGCTGTTCTTCATTTATACTGGAAAACAGAAACTGATAATTGGTGCGACAATGTCTTTGTTGTGAAAAATACTATTAATGGATGGACTAAATCGACTGCTGAGGCTATTAGCCTGATTGTAAAGGACAAAAAGATAACAAAAACATTTGAACAAGTGAACTGCTGTTATCGAATTGGCAAAAAAGGTGTGTAAGAACAACAATTGTTGAAAATTACTGGTCATAACAATCCAGATTCTATAAAACCATACTTAAACATTGACCAAGAACACCACAATAAGATCATAAATACTATGTGTGGTAGTAGGTCTTCTATAGTAAAAAAATAGCCAATCCACTGTTACATTAAATTTGACTAACTGTACCTTCACCAACTGTACTTTTAATAAATAAATAATTGTTTTGTTGTGTTGCGAATTATTATATTTTTTTATAAAAAACATTTCTGATCGAATATCCCTCTGACATTGACAAGCAACATGCTTTTGTATGATATTCTGGAGGCCGATACTTGATGTAGATTAGATTAGATTAGACTTTATGGTGAGTGGGCTATTCCAGTCCCTCCACCGCGACCTTAGGTCTATTGTGGCTCCGGTCTAATTATTTAGATTTCACCCATCAATTCCAGCTCCCTGAGGGAGTCGATCTTTTCTTGAGGGTGAAAGTTTGTTTGGCAGGTGTACTGCCATCTGAGTGAAGTCGCTTGCCCATTTCGAAGCTCAAAGAGAGATAACCTCTCTCCGAGTTCCTCTGGACCCGACATCCATCAGTGTTTGCCTCGAGGCGGTATCATGAAGTCACTCTCTTGAGCAGCATCCAATCTCCAGTTGTAATCCACCCCTAGAGATCTCAGCTCCTCTCAGGCTCGTCTAAACCTGACACCTAACAGTGTTAGACTCAAGGCAACATCCCATCGAGTCCCGCTCCCGAGCATCACCCCAGCGAGGCCGTTCGTCCGTTTCGTAGCACACAGTATGGGCTCCAAACTCCGGGTGTCTACCACTCATCAGAGATCAGAGCCCCCAGGGACGTCTGGACACACGACACGCCAGGGCGGTATCATCTGGAACCCTGCTCCCGAGTAACAACCAAGCGAGGCCAACTGTCAGTCTCTGAGCCCACAGTAGAGGCGTCAAACTCCGGGCGCATATCACTCCCCAGATATATCCGCCTCCCCCCAGCCTCACCTGCACCAGACCCCCGCCATTCATTGTGTTTCATTGACCCGAGGCGGTATCATGAAGTCCCCGCCCTCGAGCAGCACCCAGGCGGGGTCGTTAGCTTGTATTGATGCTCACAGAGTAGACCCAAGTCTCCAGGTGTAATCCACCCCTAGAGACCCCAGCCACCTCCAGGTTCGTCCAGGCCCAACACCTGCCAGCGTTAGCTTAAATTTCACCCAACAAATCGAGCTTCCGACAGGAGACGACACCTGTGAGGTGAAACTTTGTTTGACAGATGTACTGCCATATGAGCGAAGTCGCTTGCCCGTCTCAAAGCCCAAAGAGAGATAACCTCTCTCCGAGTTCGTCTGGACCAGACATCTGTCAGTGTTTGACTCGGGGCAGTATCATGAAGTCCTGCATCCGAGCAGTGTCCAAGTGAGGTCGTTTGTCCATTTCGAAGCTCACAGAAGAGGCCTCAACCCTTAGTTGTATTCCACCCCTAAATATCTCAGCTCTCCTCCGGGTTCGTCTAGACCCGACACCCACCAGTGCTAGACTCAAGGCGACATTCCATCGAGCCCCGCTCCCGAGCATCGCACAAGCGAGGCCGTCCGTCCATTCCGAAGCACACAGTGGGGGCCTCAAACTTCGGGTGTTTACCACTCATCAGAGTTGTCAACCCCCTCCGAGTCGTCTAGACACAGGACACCCGCCAGCACTCAACCCAAGGTGGCATCCATTCGGAACCTCGTTCCCGAGTAACAACCATGCAAGATCAATTGTCAATTTCTAAGCCCAGAGTGGATGCCTCAAAATCTCGGTGTACATCACTCCCCAGAGATATCCGCCTCCCTCCAGGCTCACCTGGACAAGACCCCCGCCAGTGTTTAATTCCAATTAGTCGTCTTTTACGACAGGCAGGAATTACCTTGGGCCTATTCTTTTAGTTATTCCCCGGACCCACAGGGGACTACTTGATGTAAATTCATTGTCAACTTAGATAAACAAACAAGTTGATTTACACCATTTTATATTGTATGCATGACTGCGATTTCGCTGAAGTTCTCAGCTTCGTCAAATACATTATATATTGCGAGAACTTCAGTGAAACTGCAAATGTGCTTTTGATTGTCAGAAAATGATCTCCTGCATTATCAATGTCCTAGGGATATTATAGCTCATAATCATTTAAATGATTTATTTCTACTAGATCATAGAAGACTATTTTCCTTTCTTTAAATCATTATTTAAATGAACGTTGTTGGCTAAGATTCTTTGCTTTGATTGCATTATTTAAAAATGTGGATTTGAGGTTTTTGAAAAGTGTATCAACACCTGGCATTGCTCAAGTTTAGATCTTTGTATTCATGATTAATGTTTTATAGTTTCCAGAACCATTTCTGTTTTAAAAGTTTCTTATTAAGTTCATATATCTTTGCATTTTTTATTCTATTATGTGCTATTGTTATTATTAGGTGAATACTGTGAAGAACGCTCAGCACAGCCATGTCCAAGTTCATGGTGGGGCTATCCCGTATGCGGTCCATGTCAGTGTGATGTAGATGCCGGTTACAACCCTGATTGTAACAAGAAAACAGGTCAGTGCCATTGTAGGGAGAACCACTACCGCCCTAAAGGCTCCTTGAGATGTATACCCTGTGATTGTTACCATATTGGGTCATATAATACTCACTGTGACCATGAAACTGGCCAGTGTAAATGCAGAGACGGTGTTATAGGTCAGAAGTGTGATTCTTGTCCCAATTCTTATGCCGAGGTCACCCTAAAGGGTTGTGAAGGTGAGTGCTTAAAATTATATCTTACATTTTATACTTATTATAAGTTTAAGCTGGTTTGGCCTAAATGACTTTAAATTAGATCAATTTTTGTAAATGCTTTTTCGACATATTAACCACTGTATAAACTAACAATTCTATTCCGACATATATCAACTCTCTTAAACTGTTTAATATTTGGAGACAGTGCTTTTCTGAAACATATTGTCAGAGCGAACACTCTGGAATAACATTTCTAGAATAAACCAGAAGTGACAGGTGTAGAATAGTGTAGAACGTCTAGAATCTCTATAGACAGTATAAATAGACGAGCAGTGCGCAGAGTAAGTTAGTTCAGTATTGAATAAGGTGGTGTAGAAAAATGATCATAGAGTATTAAGCGAGTCAACAGTAAGTGTTGGTGTAAAAGAAGCGATCATAGAAGGCGATAGTGGAATATAGTTCTATGGACATTTAATAATAGAGAAGAGAAATATTTTAGTTGACACTGGTGTTGGAAAATAGTTGGTAATAATAAATTAGTTGTTTGGAAAGCTGTGTTTTGTTAATCAACAAATCCAGAACCCCGTGGAACGTAACAACTGGTGTCATAAGTGTGATTTTCAAGCTGCTAGCAGACATATTTTCCAGAATATTCGTTGAACAACGTGGAAAGTTCTAGAATCTCTGGAAGATCAGTGTCAGCAGTAAGTCATAACTGGGTGTGTTTTTGAAACAGAATAAATTGTTTACCAGCTTTAAGTATGTCTATGCCTAAGATACGTAGAGCAACAGCCAATATGGACGCCCAGCTATTGGATTTGATTAAAGAAATTAAACAAGAGGCCAGAAGAAGAGACGAAGAAGCCAAAGAAGAAATAAGAAAAAGAGATGAATAGGCCAGAAAAAAAGATGAAGAAGCCAGAAAAAGAGATGAATAGGTTAAAGAAGAGCTGAGAAAAAGAGATGAAACAAAGAAAATTCTACAGGAACAAGCCAGCAGAATTGAGAATATTACTTTATGTGTCGACGAACGTATGAAGCAGGTAAAAGACGACATCTTCCAGCAAGTAGAAAGCAGAGTAAGGGGTATCAGTGACAATGTACATGACAAGCTGACGGAAGTACAACAGAAAGTGCATTCACTAGAAGAGAAGTGTGAAACCCTAGCCAAAGGAAACATCAGGCTCGAAGATAGCCCGGTCGGAAGAATTAAGGTCCCCACATTTGATGGCTCAGTCCCGTGGGGTATTTATCTACGCCAATTTGAAGTCGCTGCTACAGCAAATGGTTGGGGCGAGAGAGAGAAAGCGACTTCGCTAATTGTGGCTCTCAGAGGAGATGCCTTATATGTGCTCCAAGGTATCCCCAGGGAAGAACAGGACAGTTTTGACAGCATTAGATATTACATAGAAATGAGATTTGGCGACCAGCATTTACAACAGCTGTACCAAACTCAGTTAAAAAGTCGCTGTCAGAAATCTGGCGAAACTCTGCAACAATTTGAAGCCGACGTTGCCAGACTAACCGGATCAGCTTACCCCACAGTTCCGGTGGAATTTTTGAACCAACTGTCGCTGCAAACATTCATTGACGGCATCTGGGATACCGACACTCAACAGGCACTGAGGATGGCGAGACATAAGAACTTGAACGATGCTTTGGCACATTCGCTAGAACTTGAAGCTGCCAAGCAAGCTTCTAAAGGCACTGTGAGGGTTCGCAGTCTCCAAGCCTTAGAAAAAGAAAATAAAACAGATTCATCCGAGGTCATGCAGCTACTAAAGAAGATAGTAGAACAGATGAAGCCCACACTTCATAAGGAGCCAACACAAGCTCACCGTGCAAATGCCTGGCGCTGCTGGAACTGCGGCAAGGTGGGACGTATAAGGGGCGAATGTTGGGCTCTAAGATCACGTGCAAGGGAGAAAGTGAAGCTAAGGCCGGTAACCATTTCTCAGGTTAGCGATTCTGGCAGCGCTCTCATCGTAGACAGATACGTAAGTGGTAATAAGACTTAGATGGTCGTCGACACAGGCGCACCTACGACGATTATTCGCCGCGACATGGTTCCAGGATGGCGAGTAAGAGCGCCAGATAGAGTATACAGAGAAAATGCAGCCGGTGGTGATCGGATCCAGGTATTTAGCGAAACTGACGTCGAGCTGCAAATTGGGACATGGAAGGCAAAGCAGAGAGCCATAGTCGCCGCCATATCAGACCCGATTATAATTGGCTTGGGCATACTTCAGGGTCAGTGCGCTAAACTTGATCTTGGCAGTAACATCCTGACTATCGGCGGTAAAGAAATAATAAAGTCGCCTGGCAATAACCTTGTGGTGCGGAAAATACCATAGAGGAAAATAGCAACGCCTGCCGTGAAAGTGCCATTCCAGTGAAGAGAGCTGTGAGAGGAAGAGATGACCCAGTTTCTCAGCCTGAAGCAAGTGGAGAAGAAAGTACGAGAGAAATACAAGACGAAGGGCGCAAAGACCACGTAAATGTGAAGCCAACCCAGAAAAAGGCCAGTAAACACATTTGTTGGAACAGAGCCGATGTCGAAAGGATGAATAGGGCCCACCGAGATATTTGTGCAAGTAGAAACATCAGAACAACAGCAACTACACAGAAGAACCCGTACCACCTAAGAACTTCGCTTGAAGGCAGCCCCGACATTGACGAGAAGGAAAACCATCCACTCTGCTGTCGGAATGCATATACGAATAGAAAGTGGCCGCATGAAGACCCGTTATGACATGCCACCTAATTCAGCTGGTTTTAAAGAAGATCGGGTGTTGTTCTACAATCCAGTACGACACAAGGGACGGTCACCGAAATCACATAAATTATGGGAAGGTCCTTATAAGGTGGTCAAAAGGATCAATGACGTTGTCTATCACATTCAGAGGAGCCCGAAGAGCAAGATGAAGGTGGTCCATATGCACAGACTTACGCCATACCAAGAAATGTCAGAATTCGACCGGGACAATCGAATATAAGAGGGGGGCAGTGTCACAGCGAACACTCTGGAGTGACATTTCTAGAATAGACCAGAAGTGACATGTGTAGAATAGTGTAGAACGTCTAGAATCTCTATAGACAGTATAAATAGACGAGCGGTGCGTAGAGTAAGTTAGTTCAGTATTGAATAAGGTGCTGTAGAAAAGTGATCATAGAGTATTAAGCGAGTCAAGAGTAAGTGTTGGTGTAAAAGAAGTGATCATAGAAGGCGATAGTGGTATATAGTTCTATGGATGTTTAATAATAGAGAAGAGAAATATTTTAGTTGACACTGGTGTTGGAAAATAGTTGGTAATAATAAATTAGTTGTTTGGAAAGCTGTGCTTTGTTAATCAACAAATCCAGAACCCCGTGGAACGTAACAATATGTTTAAGTTTAGATTGAAAAACAGCCCCGACTACAATTGTGACGGCAAAAGTACCAGCGACTTGGAACATTAAATTTTTTGTCGCAGCTTCTACAATAAACAAGGAGAGCTGATTTATAGGAGTGCGCTCGCCGAAAATATTTGTGTCCCATGAAATGCTGTCTCCTTTTTATATTTGGCTCTTAGTAAAAAAATTATTTTGTTTGCAAGAATCAAATTTATTAAAAATGCAAAACTGTTCAATCACCTGTAAAATTAGTTTCTGTTCGTAACAACCTAGGTTTTAAACACAGATAGATTATATAGATTGGGAAAAATCCTACTGTATTTCCAAGTGTTATTACCTATGTTTCCCATGGTCTGTGTGTGTTGTCTTCAAGTCGTCATAATAGACCCTATGACGTGAAGAGTGTCCCCGTTGATATTCGTAGGATAATAGTATGTTATTCTAGGTATAAGAGAGTAATATTATTATATTTTCAATGATCAGTTTGCAGCATATGGTAAACAGTTTAATAAGTGCTAATTTATATACATATTTGTTATTTTGTATGCAAACTTTTTAGTCCGATAGGTAACACTGCTCACTTATATGTGCAGTGCTGGAATTTGACCGATAATTACTACTGTGTCCAGACTGTTTTAGAATCTAATGCCAAACAAGAACCGTGGCTATATTAAGAACTAGGTTATCAGTTCGTAGCCAGCAATAATTAATTTAAAAAAAACATCCCTTTTGACCGATAGCTTCGCTATGGTATTAACTACAACTGCAATTACTTCCTCTTCTCTGTGGCCCAGTGCAGTATAACTGCGAAATAACTTCGTTATTTATACAGATACGAAAAAATTGTTCGCACAAGAGTTGTAGGGAATCATATGCTGCATAAGTTGGCAATACTATATAAATACAGGTGTTCCATATTTGAGTTACATAAAGTTATATTTTTTCTTATGGAACACTGTATATCATTACAAAAATTGATAGAACTTGTTAACATACAAAAATTATAAGGTTATATTTCAATAAAAACTGTAAATAAACAAGTTAATTGCAGAGATAAATCAAGAACTTCATGGCCTATACCTGTAAATTTCTTTGTCCTTTAATTGGCTGTTGGGCAATAATAATAAATAAATAAGTAAACATGAAAAAATATTCTGAAAATAACGCGGAAAATTTCAATCGGATTGGATGTATTTTCACTGCTTGCTTGCCACATAATTTTGCATATAATTTATAATAAATAGCTTTTGTTAAATAAATCTCAAACTAATGGAAATAACCATATCAAACATTATATCATTGGAATCAGAAAAAAATAAGCTTTTGAAAGACGTCACAACCAACTATGATTGCTGCCTAAAAAAATGCAACTTTTATGTCATCTCTTTCGAAGCAAGCATGCCATGGATTTATTGTTGGTATTATTCTATTCTACGAAAAAAATTAAAAAAACTCTGGACGCAGCAAGTGCGTTATGGTAGTGAATTTTCATTAAAATGTTTTTATTGCAAATATGTGTGTTTTCTTTTTAAGAAAGCAGGCATCAATTTTGTTTACCAGTATAACCTATATAGTAAAAACAATATGCCATGTTTCATAAAAATAACTTTATTGTGTGAAAATGTAGAAAAATTTCCAAAGGTAAGCTTAAAGTGTTCCCGGAAAAACTCGTTTCTTGGTCAACCTTATAGGTTAATAGCAAATTGGGCTATTCAAATATTAAGCATTTGATCAAAATTCGCTATCATAACGCACTTGCTGCATCCAAATTCCTTTTCTTACAAACATGCATTATATTTCGATGGAAAATGCAAAAATGCAATAACATAAGGCGTGTTTGATTAAAAAAAAAAAAGAAAATCTGTATCACCAACGACTTATAGGCCATCCTGTGATTGTAGAAATATTTTTTTAAGATGTAGCTCAAGACACCCTATAATTAATATATACAAATCTTTTTTATATCTTGTATAATAACGGATATATTGAGCTTTATTGATTTTTTACGAAAATTCGACAAAAATGATATACCATTAAATGATAAACTCTATAGCTAAGACTACTGCCAAGCATCAGAGAAAGGGTCTATTTGAAATGAATTTTCTGGAAATATTTTAGTAAAATGAAGGACAATGACGGTTGAAACTAAGACTTCAGGGTTTGCAAAACATCCTTCTTGAGAGATTTGATTTCCATAGCCCGTATTAGATTCAAGTTATTTGCCTAAATGTTGCCGATTTTGACGTTTTAAATCGCAACTTTGACGTTTTGAGGAAAACCCTAATTTATTTTTCTTTAAATGCCTATAATTTTTTTGTCTTTTGACCTAGAGACCTAAATTTTGGTAGGTAACTTACCTATAAGGATATAAACCTGCGTACCAAATTTGGTTGCCCTTACTTTGTTAATTCCGGAGATATTAATTTTTTTCAAAAGAAAACACAAAATTTTCCGGGAATATCTGGGCAGATTTTCCTGGCTAACGAATTTATCCAAGCCATTTGCAAAAGGAATTTATTCACCAAATTTAATAAAAATCGGCCCATTATTTTTTGAGTTATCGGTGTGATACACACACACGAATATATATATATATATATATATATATATATATATATATATATATATATATATATATATATATATATATATATATATATATATATATATATATATATATATATATATAAACATATAAAAGTTTAAACTGACCCCGGATATGTGTTCTGGGGGGCCTAATTAGCGCTCATTTGAAGAAATTTTTTCAAAATTCAAAAGTCGGGATCTCCTCATTAGTGATTTTTTTAAAGAAAATTCACTAAAAATTAGGTCTTGATCTCTTTTATACCACTAACCGTAACAGAGATAGTCAAAATGAGAAAACCTGGATGCATCAAGTGCGTTATGGTAGTGAATTTTCATTTAAATGTTTTAAATAGCAAATATGTGTTTTTTTTTTAAAGAAAGCAGGTATCAAATTTGGTTACCAATATAACCTATATAGTAGAAACAATGTACCATATTTCATCAAAATAACTTTATTGTTTGAAAATGTACAACAATTTTTTGAAAATAAACTTAAAATGTTCTCAAAAAAACTAGTTTCCTGGTCAACGAACCTTATAGGTATAGCACATTAAGCTATTCCAATTTGAAGCATTTGATACAAATTCGCTACCATAACGCACTTGCTGCCGAATTTATTTTCTTACAAACATGTATTATATTTTCGTGGTCGAAATTCGATACATTACAGGCCAGCTCAGAACAGGCATGGACCCGGGGAATTTGACTATCTAATTAAAACAAAGCATTGTTTAATCTCTTTGAACTGAGCCGATTTTCCTGGCTAACGAACTTATCCAGGCCACTTGCGAAAAAATATATAAACATCTAAAGTCTGAAACCACCCTTGGATTTGGGTTCCAGGGGTTCTAAATCGTACTCATTTGAAGAAAATTTTCAAAATTCAAAAGTCGCAATCTCATTATTGCATTGTTTAAAAGAAAATTTAGTAAAAAATCAGTCATTTTTAGTTTCTTCAAATTATCTCAGAAAGTAGGTGATGCATTAGAAGTTTGTCACCATTCTGCCCAACGTTCCTGAGTTAACTGAAGCTCTATCTTTAGAAATAACAAAGTTACCCATTATATGATGGGCCTACTGTATGTACAGGGTCTGTTCCTTATAATTAGTATAGCTTCTGGTATTTTTGTTTGCGGAGATAGAAAAAACTTTCCAAATGAAAGTTGTAGACCTTTTCGCAGGCTGTGAGTATCTGCTATTGGAAAAACCAAAATAACATTGCAAATTTGAAAAGATTACCTAACCTCACTTTTTAAAAATAGAACACTATATACGATCGCTTAGAATGGAAGTCCATTTTTTTTCTGATTTCAAAAATATAATCATAGGTGATATTTAAAATATCCTGGCTGGACGCTGGGGTGACAGGCGGCTGTCCTCAGGCAGCTGCCTTTCGCCTCATCTATGGTGTCTGGTCATGGACGGCCTCTTGGAGCGACTCTCTGAGAATGGCTTCTATGCCCCAAGCGTACGCTGATGATAGGCTGGTCTTAGTCACCGGCAAATTCCTCGGCGTCGTCTGTGAGTGTATGCAGGCTGCCTGTAGCATAATCGAAAGGTGGTGTGGTGAGCAGGGACTCTCCGTAAACCCGGCGAAGACGGAGCAGATCCTATTTACCAAGAAAAGGAAGGTAGAGGGGTTCAGGGTGCCCATGATGTTTGGAAAACCTTTAGCATTAGTGCGGGAGGTCAAATATCTGGGGGTGATCCTGGACCCCAAACTAACATGGGGGTCGCAAATAGAACGAGTAGTGAGGAAGGGAGTAGCGACCCTCTGGCAGCTGGACCTGGGGACTTAATCCTCGGATCCTTCATTGGATCTACACTGCGATCGTCAGGCCGAGAATCCTCTATGGGGCGTTGGTCTGGTGGTGTGGTGTGAACCAAACTACCAGCAGGAAGCTGGCCAAACTCCAAAGGCTGGCAATCCTGGGTATCACAGGCGCTATGAGGTCGACACCCTCAGCCGCGCTACAGGTCCTGTTGATGCTGCCACCGCTTCCCATCTGTATCAGAAGGGAGGCTATGGCGTCGCATCTTAGAATGCCGGACTCAGGAAACTGGTGCGGAGAGGGAGCAGTAATAGGGCATGCAAGAGTCGACAAGGAGGTGGAAAAGGAAGTTCCGATTTCCGCCAAAAAGGTGCTGGATGTTGAGGACGATATTAGGTTGACTAGGCCATACACCCTCAGGATCCCCAGTAGGGAACAGTGGAGGGAAAATGAGGTTGCATTCCAGCCCGCAAGCCTGGTCTGTTTCACTGACGGATTGCGGCTGGAGGACCAACAATCCTCCGGGGCAGGAATATACATCGAGGGCCTGGGGGTGCGCGAGAGCTATGCTCTTGGCGCATATACCACGGCATTCGAAACAGAGGTGTATGCTATCCTGTCTGTGACCAATAGACATGATGTGAAGAGGAGTCTCGAGAAATGTGTGTACATCTGCTCGGATAGCCAGGCGGTCCTCCGGGCAGTCTGCGCGGCCAGAATCAGGTCAACACTGGTTCAGGAGTGCGCTGACGCCCTCAGAGGACTAGCCAGGACGAAGGAGGTGCAACTGGTGTGGGTTCCGGGACACTGTGGCATAGCGGGGAATGAGGTACCTGTGTGAATGCGAGGCTTTTGGGAGTCTTCGAGCAGAATTGTTCGGATCGAGGGCTCTGCAGAGGAATCAGGTAAGTACCGTCCAATTGAAGACCGTCACGGCCTTCATCTTGAGGTCGAGGCGGTTTGGCGACGGAACGGAGGAAGAGTAGAGCATGGTTGCTGGGGTTGGCAAAAAGCGCCCATTGTGGCCTACTTGCTTGGCGTTGGCCTCCCCACCACTGCTACTACTACTACTTCTTCAAAAATAAAATTAGCAGAAGCTGCACTGCTTATTGTATGTTGTATTCTATTGTGGAGTAGATGGCTTTGAACACTCGTTTTATTAGTGACCAACTGTTTTTAATTTTATACACTAATTATAAGGAATATACCCCGTACATTATACATAAACGTTAAAAAATATTTTTTTAATTTTTAGTCGTCTATGATGGATGCCCAAGGAGTTCATCTAACAATATATGGTGGCCTAGAACACTGTTTGGATCAGTAGCTACTGAAAACTGCCCTAAAGGTAGTTATGGTAAAGCTTCTAGGGTATGCGACAATGAACTTGGAGGTTGGCAAGATCCAGATATGTTTAACTGTACTTCTGAAAAGTTTCTACATTTAAGAGAACAGGTGATTATATTTTGTTGCCAAAAATTTTAACTAATCCACATTAAAATAAACTTATATGTCATATGTCATTAAATTGTAGCTGTCAAATATCGAATCAGGGGAGCTACAGTTTAACACCTTTGTTGCCATTAAGTTGGCATCAGATTTGTACAAAGCAACAAATGTCACACTGATGTTGTACGGAGCTGATGTACTTGTTACTTATGATCTTATTAAAGAACTGTTGAAGTATGAGTCACGAGTTCACGGTTTAAATTTGACACATAGTCAGGATAAAGACTACATTAATGTGAGTGTTTTTGTATTTATTTATTTATTCTTTCTTAATGCTCATCTTATTTTTCTCTTCTAACAGAATTTAGTTCACTCTGCTGGCATAGTTTTGGATGCTAAATATTATGATCATTGGAATCGTATTAAACAGTTGACAGGTGAAGGTGTGGAAAATCTGGTTAATATGATAGAAAATTACATCAATATTTTGTCGACAAGCCAACATGATACATACACAAATCCATTTGAAATCGTATCTCCAAACATGGGTAATATTTCTAAAGTTTTTATTTAGTTGTTTTAGTATTTCTACATAGCTTAAAACCCAACAAAGTATTTGATTACTTTTAATTTTTAATTAACTTTTTTAGTACTGGGACTCGATGTGGTAACACCTGAATCTCTCTATGGTTATGAACCTGAAACTGGACCAATAATACCTGGAGATTCACTCTACACAACAGAAAAAATAATTCTACCAGACACATCACAGTTTCTTCAAGAACTACCACAAATTCCGCCATCACAAGGTCCACTAGTCTCTTTTCCAAAATACAACAATTATTTATTAGATAATTCAAAGTTCGATCAGGACTCTAAAATCTTAGTACCATTAAAATTGTTAGGTATAAAACCAATGGATACATCAGAATTAATTACTAAACATTCTTTACCAGAATACGGGGCTGTGGTCAGTTATGCTCAGTATAAACAAGCAGGCAGCTTGTTTCCTCTGAAATATGATGAATCAGTAGCTAGAAGATGGGGTGTGGATGTTACGATAGGTTCACCTTTGATTTCTGTTAGTATCCTTGTGCCAGAATATGTTGAGACTGTTACTAAAACTACAGAGCCATCTATATTTTTTCAAGATGTTAAGTTTAATGACCCGAAAGTGGATACCAGTGATGTGTGGTTAAAAAAAGCTTTACCAGAACCCGAAGTAAAGATACATGAAAACGAACCACAGTATCTGAAAGTAAAGACTCGTCGAAATAGAAGAGATAGTGTATCAACTAAAAGATTGATGTATAAGAGTTTGTCAGGGATGTCTTTGAAGTACCCCGTGCGTCTGAGGCTGTGGCTGGATCGAAATACTACCATATTCAATGAAAGGTCAAATCCACAATGCATACATTGGTCTACTTTAAAAGGGTGAGTTTTGACATTTAACTTATCAATTTGTAAGAAAGTAAAATTTTATATGGTATTTTGGTTAATAGCGTATAACACACGTAAAATAATTTATTTGATATAAAAGTTCTCCATGAGCGAGCATGTATTTGTTTTAATAATAGAGTTGCGTGTGTGTGTGTGATAGTCGCCTTTACAACCAGGTGAGTGGAAATGGCGGCCAGTGCCAGTGCCAGAGTCGAAGTTCGTTTCCTCTTACACAAATATAATAAATATCCCCAATAAAAACCAACAGACATCTAAGTACGGGTCTGCCTATTATAATTACTTCGTTGCAAAAAACACCAGGAAAATAAAACTGTGAAATTCATTAGAACCTGTAGGTGGTGTAGTAGTATGTATATGCAGAATAACCTGTCACGGATTGCTTTTTCTGTTGTGATGAATTCCTATTTATCTCCGGACGTGCCACTACAATAGGAACGCAGAAAAAGATTCATATTCGGGAATGTTTATCTTAAGGTTATAAATTGTAATTGCCCCTATCTTTTAACACTTAATCTCATTCGAGATTGCATGGACGGCACGGCAGGAATGAACAAGATAAACTTTTCTTGAGAAAGACATAGCTATTAAACATTCTGTATGCATTTTCTTTTCAATTTATGAAGCCTACCGCAATTACTTAGTTTGTCAGTTGACTACCGATCACAAAGCGAGTTTGTGTGTTCACCATCTATTTTCTATTGAAGTCCATACACATACAGCACACAGAAACATTTTAACCATGAAACAAAAACTTGAAATCTTCATAATTGATCTACTGTAAGTTTCACATTGAACCTCTATTATTTTGGTATGTGTGTGTGTGTTATATATATATATATATATATATATATATATATATATATATATATATATATATATATATATATATATATATATATATATATATATATATATATATATATATATATATATATATATATATATATATATATATATATATATATATATATATATATATATATATATATATATATATATATATATATATATATATATATATATATATATATATATATATATATATATATATATATATATATATATGATGTTCGTATTATTCGTGTTTTTCAATTACCCGTGTTGCTGATCCTCCCTACCTACCATTAGCCCGGATAACTGAGAGTATACTGTACTTGTAGATTTTTTCCAGTATTTGTCTGTCCTGGTATATGTTCACCTCTAATACAATGTGTCCCTTATTTGTATACTACAGTAAAACCTCTGTTAACGACCACCTCTATATACCGGCCAAATGTAAACGCAGAAAATGGTTCTTATGGCATTTGTGTATTAATTAACCTCTTTATAGCGGCCACCTCTATACAACGGCCACGGACAATTTCTATAAAAATTTGTCATACCTTTTTTAGTAAATTTACCTCTATATAATGGTCATGAACAAACCACCCTCAACGCTGAATATGAGAATGGTTCGTCGGAAGATCGAGTGATAAAAAAACACGTCGGGAAGATTTATGACCACCGCGCCGCATTCGTCAAATAATAGGTACAAGAACAGCAACTTCCAAGAAACGGCAACCAGTGCACTTTAAGAATTGCCTAGTTTAGATATTAGAGGCCTTTACTAACGGTAAAATGTTCAGTGAAGTAAAAGGAAACGTATACCTAACTGAATAATCAGTTAAGTTAGATCCTTCTGCTTAACAACAACTCAATATGTCGGTGAAAAGAAAACATCCCAGCCTTAAACAAAAAATCATTATTGATAGTGAAAAAAGTGGTTCAAGTTCAAGAAAATTGGCAGAAAGGTTTGGTGTTGGAAAAACTCAGATAAATGACATTTTAAGAAATAAAAGTGATATAAAAAAACTTTGTGAACAAGGTGCTAACATGGAACAGAGGAGAAAATTTCCAAAAACTGAGGGTAGTGCTGTTGATCAAGTGGTGTATAACTGGTGTTGCAAAGCTCGAAATAAAAATGTCCCTGTATCAGGACCTTTAATTCAACAAAGAGCATTAGAAGTGGTGCAGAATTTAAATCTAACCAATTTCAAAGCATCAAACGGGTGGCTAGAAACATTTTGCCAAAGACATAGTATTTGCTTCAAAGCAATTTGTGGTGAGTCAGCTGACGTTAACATCACGGATGTAGAAAATTGGAAATTAACATTGCCATCAATCTTAAAAGCTTATTGCCCGAGAGACATTTTTAGTGCAGATGAAACAGGTCTTTATTGCCGTGCGACACCATCAAAAACCTTTGCTTTAAAGAACGACAAGTGTGCTGAAAGAAAAATGGCTAAACAAAGACTGACAATTCTATTTTGTGCTAATATGCTGGGTGAAAAAGAAGAACCTCTAATTATTGGCAAAAGCAAGAATCCACATTGTTTTAAAGGTGAACATATTAGCGCATTGCCACGGGAGTGGGTATCAAACAAAAAGGCTTGGATGACAACAGATATAATGACAGCATGGCTTCATAAATTTAACAATAAAATGAAAAGACAAAACAGGAAAGTAGTGCTATTTTTAGACAATGCAACTTCGCACACCAAGATCCCACTGGAAAACGTAAAGATAATTTTTCTTCCGCCGAATACAACATCCCACTGTCACCCTTTAGATCAAGGTCTAATTCAAAATTTCAAAACGATTTATAGAGGTTTACTGGTTAAAAGACTGTTAACGTTAATTGACAGTGATTTAGTTCAAGAATTCGATAAACACATCACCATTACCAATGCTTTGATATGGATAGCTGCTGCCTGGAAAAAGGTCTCAAAAGACACTATTAGTAAATGTTTCTGCAAAGCTGGATTTTTACAGAATGAGCAGGAATTAGAAAATATTGCTCATGAAGAAGATGACATTCCGTTGACGCAATTATTTCCCATATTGACTAACCCATTTTCAAGCTTAAGACACTTTGCAGCAGTTGATGATAATATTTTAACCGAAAGTCCCGAACTAACAATCACCGATTGTATTGAAGAAATACGTGAAAATACGGACGTGCAGTCTACCAATTCTGATAGTGAATGTGAAGAATCTGATTGTGTTGCATCTGTATCTACAATTTTAAGTTTATCCCAAGGTTGCCTAAAATTACGAGACTTGGAAAGTTTTTTTGTGCTTTCAAATAACGGTGAGTTAGCTACAAATATTTCAAAAATGTTAATTAAATGTGAATCGGAGAATTATAAAAATAAAATCAGGAATATGAAACAGCAATGAAATATGTCAAAAAAGTTTAAAATAAATTGTGCATGTTATAATTTAAACTTCATTTTTTGTCGTTGTTCTGTAAAATGTTATTAATAACTATACCTCTACCTACATATTAATTGCAGTATGTAAATAAAAGTTTGTGATTTACAATTTAAGTGTTGTTTTTTTTTTTCTAAAAATGTTAAAAACTTCATAACAAGTTCCCTATAGTAAACAACCTATATTATACAGATATATTAACAGTAGTATCTACATAAGTATATTCATTAAAGGCAAACCTCTGAATAGCGGCCACCTCTGTATAACGGCCAGTTTTATGTTCCCCGATGGTGGCCGCTATTGGGAGGTTTTACTGTATTTCTTATTTCTAATGTAATCAAAGGTTTTGGTCTGCTTACTACTTGTATTTGTATCTCAGGCATGAGTGAGTCTATTGTTTCCAGTAATTTTCTATAATAATCTGATACTTATATTTCATAATTTAACCCTAAATAACCCATGTGTATGTCACTGACTATTAATTAATTATCTAATTTGTTCCAAGAATTGTGTGTTTTATAAGTATTTTAGCAAAAAGCAATTATACATTTTGTATATAGAGATAAGTTACAAACTTTTGCTTGTAATTATGTTGCACAATTTAGGATTTAAGGGTATTATGTCCAATTAATAAAATCTCATAGTGACAAATAATACAAAATGGTATACCACAGGGATCTACTATTGGGTCTGTTTTGCTGTTTTTGTATATTTATCATCTTTCATGTGTGTATAAATACTAAAATGACCTAGCGACAGATACTACCAAATTGTATACCACAGGGATATTATTGATGAGTTTGTTTTGCTCTTTTTGTATATTCTGTCATCTTTATTGTGTTATATTTTTAGGTTTGGCGAATGGTCCAGAGTAGGTTGCCGTACAGAAATTGAAGATGATTGGTATGATGAATATGACGATGGTCCCATAATAGTGAACTGTACATGCAACCACTTGACTACTTTTGCAGTTTTAGTTGATATTATCGATCTAGAGGTACTAACCAAAGTTTAAAATTGTTTTGGAGTTTTTTCACTTGTCATGTCTTCAGTTTCATTGTTTACATAGTTAAATAATTGTTGGAGTACAAACTTATAATATTTTTTTTCTGTTTCAGTATATTCCAGAACCATCTTTGCTAGAAGATATTTCAAGTTACAGTTGTTTTTCCATCTCACTTCCACTTTTGTTGGCAACATATTTAATTTTAGCGCTTATAAGAGGATTGCAAACTAACTCAAATACTATTAGAAAACATTTAGTCTTATGTGTATTCCTGGCTGAATTGTTGTATTTTATTGCACTAAAAGCAAGAAAACCTGTGGTCCACAACGAGGTAACTTTTTGTTGCTTAGCTTTTTTTAGATTTTTCAGCAGTTACACAAATGGTTATCTTAATTAAAGATTAAAGTTAATCAGCGTATTTCAGCCAACCGCCAGTCTTCATAATTCTATATCTAGTTGGTTCAAAAGCCTTCATTACATTTATTCACTAAGTTAACTTAATTAATAAGTACACTTGCAGAACCCAAATCACCACAACACATATTTCAGAGACCTTACGATCGATTCGTTGACCATGTCAACATCTTCAGAGGAAGAAAAATTCTAAAATAAAAAACTAGCTACTGTGTATTTATATCGCGTCTAGGTAAACGAACTAGCCCGAAGTGAAGTTGTCGTCCAAGAACGATCGTTTGTTTATTGTGTAATAAAAGTAAGAGGTCTAAGACCTGCTTGAATCTTCTGGTCGACAAATTTATGACCCTTATCTAATATAGGTCCAAACGACCCGAGTTATTCAAGGGATCAGCACGTTTTCTTTCGATCTAGAAATTTACTATGTGGATATTGGAACATGCCCACAAAGACAACTGGTGAGATAAACAACATCAACTCAACTGATCTCTTTTAAATAGAAAACTAAAACCCGGAGTGTCTGTCTCGCCATGTTAACTCTGGCAAAGAATAAATAATTGAATTAAATACTACATAAAAACTATATTTATATTGATTTAAATTCTTCGTGAAAGTATTTATATTGAATAAATAGATACAACAAATCGAAAGGGTCCTTAATTCGAGACAAACAAAGAGATTAGTATATGTATAAACCGGCCGAGTTAATGACAGTAATTTATTATTCTACCAGACAAATTTGGAGTGTTTGAGCAGTCAAATGCAAAGAGAAAATAAAGAGCTTGAAATTAAAGGTGCCGCACGATTCGATGAAGTTTTGTTCTTAATAGACTTTAATATAAAAATACTTTCTAATGAATCAAGCATAGTTTGATGTCTAACATTTTTGACAAGTTTCAAATTTTCTTTGTCGATGTGGTGATTATTATCCCATATATGTTGTGCCACGCATGATTTGTCCACCGTACCATAACGTAAATGTGCGAGATGTTCACGAAATCTGGTGGCTGTTTCTCCTAGTTTGGCCCACGTATTTAAGATCACAATCTTTGCAACTAATCTCATAAATGCCGGACATTTCCGTGACTTTGTCTTTGTCTTTCGTATTACCCAACAAATTTTTTAAATTGCTTTTCGTCGAAAACGTCAAATGTAAATCGGCTTTCTTAAAAATACTTTCCAAGCCCTTTGTGATTCGTGGTTCATAAGGTAAACACAAATTTTTTCTCTATTTTATATTTCTTAAATGTCGTACATTCAGATATCATTTTCTTTGTTCTGTGTTTGTTAACTAATTTTTCTATTAAACCATCCGAGTACCCGTTATATCTCGCCACATTTTTTATGTATTTTAATTCTGTATTAAATCTATTTTTACTTAACGGAAATTTGATCAATCTATTTACTAAGAAATTTAAACTAGCCGTTTTAAATTTCTTAGTAAATAGATTGATCAAATTTCCGTTAAGTAAAAATAGATTTAATGCAGAATTAAAATACATAAAAATTGTGGCGAGATATAACAGGTACTCGAATGGTTTAATAGAAAAATTAGTTAACAAACACAGAACAAAGAAAATGATATCTGAATGTACGACACTTAAGAAATATAAAATAGAGAAAAAATTTGTGTTTACCTTATGAACCACGAATCACAAAGGGCTTGGAAAGTATTTTTAAGAAAGCCGATTTACATTTGACGTTTTCGACGAAAAGTAATTTAAAAATTTTGTTGGGTAATACGAAAAACAAAGACAAAGTCACAGAAATGTCCGGCATTTATGAGATTAGTTGCAAAGATTGTGATCTTAAATACGTGGGCCAAACTAGGAGAAACATAGCCACCAGATTTCGTGAACATCTCGCACATTTACGTTATGGTACGGTGGACAAATCATGGGTGGCACAACATACATGGGATAATAATCACATCGACAAAGAAAATTTGAAACTTGTCAAAAATGTTAGACATCAAACTATGCTTGATTCATTAGAAAGTATTTTTATATTAAAGTCTATTAATAACAAAACTTCATTGAATCGTGCGGAACCTTTAATTTCAAGCTCTTTATTTTCTCTTTGCATTTGACCGCTCAAACACTCCAAATTTGTCTGGCCAATTTATACATATACTAATCTCCTTGTTTGTCTCGAATTAAGGACCCTTTCGAATTGTTGTATCTATTTATTCAATATAAATACTTTCACGAAGAATTAAAATCAATATAAATATAGTTTTTATGTAGTATTTGATTCAATTATTTATTCTTTGTTAGAGTTAACATGGCGAGACAGACACTACAGGTTTTAGTTTTCTATTTAAAAGCGATCAGTTGAGTTGATCTTGTTTATCTCACCAGTTGTCTTTGGCGGCATGTTCCAATATCCACATAGTAAATTTCTAGATCGAAAGAAAACGTGCTGATCCCTTGAATAACTCGGGTCGTTTGGACCTATATTAGATAAGGGTCATAAATTTGTCGACCAGAAGATTCAAGCAGGTCTTAGACCTCTTACTTTTATTACACAATAAACAAACGATCGTTCTTGGACGACAACTTTACTTCGGACTAGTTCGTTTACTTGACGCGATATAAATACACGGTAGCTAGTTTTTTTATTTTAGAATTTTTCTTCCTCTGAAGATGTTGACATGGTCAACAAAACGATCGTAAGGTCTCTGAAATATGTGTTGTGGTGATTTGGGTGTTCTCCAAGTATACTTATTAGTGCTCATCACAGGTTCCAGTTTTCACATAGTTAACTTAATTAGCTTTTGAGAAACTAGCCATTAGTCTTTTTTTTTAAGTAGAAGAACAGCATTTTGTGTATTTTTATAATCGGCTTCATGTTCTATGTTGCCTTAATATAAAAATTCGTTTTTATCACTTACAATATTTACAGTTTGCATGTAAGTTAGTGGCTATTGGCCTTCACTATCTCTGGTTAGCAGCATTCGCTTGGATGGTTGTTGACGCCCTGCATTTGTACAGAATGTTAACGGAAATGCGAGACATCAACCATGGACCCATGAGGTTCTATTTTACTATGGGTTATGTGGCTCCTGCGGTAGTTGTTAGCCTATCAGTTGGCGTGAGAGCACACCAATATGGAAATTACTACTTGTGAGTCATTGTTATACATATAATGTCTTTTGTTTTTCTTATTGCTAGAATTTGAATCTCTAGAGGTGACATTTTAGCTAGGTTTTTATGAAATGTCACTTTCTTATTACTATTTTCTTTTTTTCAGTTGTTGGGTTTCACTATATGAAAGCGTGATCTGGAGTTTAGTGGGTCCAATTTGTCTTTTGGTGGGTTTCAACTTCATTGTTTTAGTATTGGCAGTAAGGGCAGCATTCACACTGCAAGACCACGTTCTTGGTTTTGGTAATTTAAGGTAAGATAAACATATATTTATTAGTTTTTCTGGTAAAGAAGTCACACCGTAATTTTATTCAAAAAAAAAAATCGTAATGAAGGACATTGTGGGATGTAACGCCATCTTGTTAATGACTCTGCTCTCAACCGCTCTAATAAACATGAAAACTGTAGAACTAATGAACGATTTTATATCGTCAGCATCCGATTTTTTTTTTCTTGATACAGGGATCAAGGTGTCAATATATGAAGCTATAATCTGTACGGAAATAATGTATAGTGATTTATACATGCCGTTTAGAGCATTGCGGTGAATGAAGCGTGAACAGGTTAAGATCCATAAGCAGGCCGTGAAAAGAGTGTCGATCTATTAGAGTTCCTGAAAGCATCAACATAATATTCTAGTAAATATAATACTTGTATATACTGGGGGTCGCAACTATATTTGCATATATATGCAAGATCTTGTAAATAGGGGAACGGAGGAAAGAAAGTTTAGGAAGAATATGCCAGGTTTAAAAAAATGTATTTGCTGATATGTATAAATATAAACTTTTAAAAGCATGTACCTTTTTGCTGATCTTACTTCAATCCTGGTTGTCGTCATCGTTACTGCTGCTATCTTCCAAACTTATAGCTGTTGAACCATCACGTCTACTGTAGTATCCAGGTCCCACATCTCCTGTTCTTATTTTTTAACAACATCCTTTGTTGGGAGGAGCTTTTATTCCTGTAGTAAGTCTTCTAAGAAGGCGTGATAATGTGGCCTAAGTACTTGACTGCTTTTTGAAAGAGACAGCATTTCTCTGGATTTAATAATTGGCTTCCTTTAGTTTCTGAAACACTTGTTCGACATTCTTCATGTGATCTTCGAACGACTTTCCTAAGATAATGACGTCATCTAAGTACACGAGGCATGTTTTCCAGTGTAGACCTCTCTAAACTGTGTCCATTAGACCCTCAAAAGTGACTGGAGCATTACACAACCCAAATGGCATGATATTGAACTGCCACAGTCCACTACCAGTGGTAAACACAGTATTTTCTTTGTCTTTGGGCTCAATCTCGACTTGCCAGTAGCCACTTTTCAAGTCCAATGTCGAAAACCATCTTGCACCTGCCAGTGTATCAAGTGTATCGTCAATTCTGGGAAGTGGATAGCTGTCTTTCTTGTGTGACAAGTGACACCATTTAACTGGCGGTAATCAACACAAAACCTTGTGGAGCCATCTTTCTTTTTAACTAACACTACTAGAGAGGCCCAAGGGCTTTGCGATGGTTCTATATAGCATGGTGTCAACTTCGTGCTGTTTTGCCAATGGTACCCTTCGCGGTGGTTGCTTGATTGGTACAGATGTCCCAGTCTCAATGTGATACTAGGTCTGTTCTTCCAAAATCGTTCTTATCGGTTACGAAAACGTTGCGATATTTGGACAGCAGTTTAGCCACTGCTTGCTTTTGTTGTGGAGAAACATTTCCACTAGCTGCTGCTAAGACATCGTGTAGATATTCTGTAAGTGGTTCATCCGGGATGGGCGAGGCTGGGTCTTCTTGGCTGTGGCAACGCCATATGATGGTTACTGGCGAGAATGTTCCGATTTCGGAACTTTTGGAAATCTTCTGATCAAAGCTCTTAAGGTTGGCCATTCTGACAGCTGCCAGCTCTTTTGCTTGAATAAGAGTTTTACCGACTAGTAGAGCTTTCTTAAACAGGTCGTTGTCTTCCGGTTCTATAATACCCACCACTTGTCCCGAAATGTTTCCAACTATCTTCACTGGGACAATACTTTCACTCTGGGCTCTCACAACGACATCTTCTTTGGCTTTGACTTTTCGAATGGCAAGGTGAGCTTGCTTGGCAGCTTCAAATTCTAGCGTATGTGCCAAAGCATTGTTTAAGTTTTTATGTCTCGCCATCCTCAGCGCCTGTTGAGTGTCGGTATCCCTGATGCTGTCAGTGAATGTTTGCAGCGACAGCTGGTTCAAAAATTCCACCGGAGCTGTGGGGTAAACTGTTGGTGTTAGTCTGGCAATGTCGGCTTCAAATTGTTACAGAGTTTCGCCCGATTTCTGACCGTGACTTTACAACTGAGTTTGGTACAGCTGTTGTAAATGCTGGTCGCCAAATCTCATTTCTAGGTAATATCTAATGCTGTCAAAACTGTCCTGTTCTTCCCTGGGGGTACCTTGGAGCACATCTAGGGCATCTCTTCTGAGAGCCACAATTAGCGAAGTCGTCTTCTTTCTCTCGCTCCAACCATTTGCTGTAGCAGCGGCTTCAAATTGGCGTAGATAAATACCTCACGGGATTGAGCCATTAAATGTGGGGATGTTAATTCTTGCGACCAGCCTATCTTCAAGCCTGATGTTTCTTTGGCTAGGCTTTCGCACTTATTTTCTAGTGATTGTATTTTCTGATGCACTTCCTCTTGTATATTCGTCAGCTTGTCATGTACATCGTCGCTGATACCCCTTACTCTGCTTTCTACTTGCTGGAAGATGTCGTCTTGTACCTGCTTCATACGTTCGTCCACACATAAAGTAATATTCTCAATTCTGCTGGTCTGTTCTTGTAGAATTTTCTTTGTTTCTTCATCTCTTCTTCTCATTTCTTCATTTGCTTCTTTGTCCCCTTTTCTCAGTTCCTCTCTTATATCTCCGTCCCCTTTTCTCATTTCTTCTTTGATCTCTTCGTCTCTTTTTCTGGCCTCTTCATCTCCTTTTCTGGCTTCTTCATCTCCTTTTCTAATTTCATCTTTGGATTCTTTGTCTCTTATTCTGGCGTCTTCAGCTCTTTTTCTCATTTCTTCTTTGGCTTTTTTGTCTCTTTTTCTGGCTTCTTCTCGTGCTAATTTAGCTTCTTGTCATGCTAATTTAGCTTCTTCGTCGATTTTTTAAAATCATTTCCAATAGCTGGGCGTCCCTATTGGCTGTTGCGCTACGTGTCTTAGGCATAGACGTACTTAAAGCTGGTACACAGTTTATTCTGTTTCAAGAACACACCTAGTTATGAATCACTGTTGACAGTGATCTTCCAGAGATTATAGAAGTTTTCACGTTGTTCAACGAATATTCTGGAAAAAAATTCCACTAGCAGCTTGAAAATCCCGCTTCTGACACCAGTTGTTACATTCTACACGGTTCTGGATTCGTTGACTAACAAAACACAGCTTTTCAAACTACTAGTTTATTATAAGCAACTATTTTCCAACACCAGTATCAACTAAAATGTTTCTCTCTATTATTAAATGACCATAGAATTATATTCCACTATTCGCCTTCTATGATCGCTTCTTAAACACCAACACTTACCGTTGACTCGCTTAATACTCTATGATCACTTCTTCACCACACCGACTTAATACTGAACTAACTTACTCTGCGCACCGCTCGTCTATTTATACTGTCCATAGAGATTCTAGACCTTCTACACTTTTCTATACCTGTCACTTCTGGTCCCATCTAGAAATATGATTCCAGAGTGTTCGCTCTTACCAACACACTTTATAATTGGCATCTGACCATAGAATAAACAAAGTCCATAAACTTAGAAAGTGTCCTTAGGCAAATGTTGCTTGGAAAAGCATATTACTCCAAAAATGAATTCTTAGACAATCAGCCTTAGCAGACACAAAATTATTTGTGATAAAACTTTATTTGTAAACCCCTGTGTCATCTTTAGTTTCTAGCTCTGTGTAAACTTTTTAAACAATACTTATTGTTGTTTGTGTTTTGTAATGTATGGTTGTTTTTTACATTGGACGTTTTTATAAAGCTAGGCATAAAGTTTATATAATTGTAATTTTTTATATGTTTTATTTGTATACTTTAGTATCTGTTGTCTATGTGTTTTATATATATATGCTTGTATGTGCATATGTGTGTGTACATATGAAATGTTGACTTGTTCTGTGCTCTAATGGGGCGATTTAAATGAATAAATTATCTATCTATGTATTAATATTATGTTTTTGAAAAATTGTTATTTTGTTTGCAGAACACTATTATGGGTCTCGGTAGTTGCCTTGCCACTATTAGGAGCTACCTGGGTCTTGGCATTGTTAGCAGCTTCAGAAAGGCACCCTCTTTTGACACCACTCCTGTCTGCTGCTACTTTGGTACATGCTGCCTTCGCATTGGGCGGTTATTGCTTTGCTAACAATAGAGTTCGACAAAATCTTCTCAGGTACTGTAGACATCTAAATATATTTTTTAAATTCCACCATTTTGATCTCATATAGATTAGAAATTGATGTTTGTTGTAATTCATTCTAGATCTGTTATGAGATGCATGGGTAAAAAAGTTCCCTTGTTGGAAACCACATCAGTAGTTGGTGTACCTAGTACAAGTAGTCAGAACATAAATGCCCAATCAGTGAGTATTGTTTGTATAATAAATATGTTGACATTTGTAGTAGTCATTTTGTTGTTAGTTCTTGGCTTAGAATATAAAACAACAGGAAGAAGCATCTCCATATCTCTACTATATATGGACGTGGGACGTATCAACCATCTTGAACCTCCTATTTGATGATTCATTTTTGGCAGCTTGTGCCTGTCACTGAATATCTTGCATTTGTGTTTGTTGGCAAATGAGTTTTAAATAGTGTTATTATTGTGACTTGCCTTGTATAGTAGGTAAATATTTTGTTGATTTCAGTTTCGACAACGAACATGTCGTTGCCACTGTCATATGACATGGGTTGCGTTATTTTCTTGTAAGAACCTTGTAGTAACCCTTGTTGTATGAGGACAAGCGTTGTCTTGTTGGAAAAGGGAGTGAATTAACCCTTGTAGGTATGGCAGTGCAACAGGTTGCAGTACATTTTGTATGTAATCATTTGCCTTCAAATGTCTGTCAATAAAAACTAGAGGTGACCTGCTACCATATCACTCCCCCCCATAAGGGCTATATGCCATTCCACAGCAAATTCTAAATTTCTGTGTTCTCCATGTAATCGTTTTACTCTTCTGCGACCATCGTGGACTCAAAGACAGAATCGCGAGCGTCAGAAAACACAACACGATTCCATCCACCACCACAATTTGATCTGCCGTTACACCAATCAAGCCAAGCAGCATGATGTCGAGGTGTCAGTGGGAGCCATAAAAAAAGTATATAACAACGAAGCCCAGAAGCGCATATTCATAAAAAAAGTATATAACAACGAAGCCCAGAAGCGCATATTCTGCGATATATTGCCCTAGAGACTCTTTGACATAAAATTCCCAACCAAGCATTTCCAATCGACTGTGTTGTGGAAACTCTGTCTTGTAAAGCCGTCATCCTTAAATGATAATTTTCCCAAGCTAAAGTTGCTCTAGGTCGTCCGGATCCATGACGGCAGTTATGGATTCCTTCTTCAGACCACCTGGACCAACACTGTAACACTGTTGACACATTGTGTCCTATGCCGTTGGAAATTTGTCTGATTGAAAAACTCTTCCTGCACACCAGCAAGGTGTCCCTTTTCGAATTCACTTAAATGATTGTAATTGTTCCGTAAACGGCACCTAGGCATAATGACTTAATAAATTGAGTACAAATCGCTACGAGATATTGCTTCAAACTGAAGGAAACACAAATTTAAAGTGATGATTTTTTGATGAAACAAAATCAAAAAGTTTACACCTCTTAAAATTTGGTGTCTATATTGCTATCATTTCTCATCAGAGACAAAACAGTAGTATAGAAAATATTTCAGTTGGTCGACTATTACTTGGTGTTCGGATTTTTTGGAGACTCAGTATTGAAGCGATTAATAATAATAATAATAATAATAATAATAATTTACAAGTTGGAAGGAAGTGCTGGAAGAATTATTAATTTTAAGTCTATGAACCAGCTTAAATTAATTTCGTATTTCTTCTGCCTGTAGAATTTATAGACATATAATGTGTTTCTTTTATTGTTGTTGTTTTCAAACTACCCTTTTTATTTTCTAGTTACAAAATATTTTATCTGATGGGTATGATACGCAACTATAGTAATTTTAATTACTGAGATTTCGGACTAAACAGTGGGAGTTTGTCTACATACCTTAATAGAGCATTCTGTTCATAATTCCATATCAACTAACACATAAATAGGAGTTCTAGTCTTTATTCTAGAGGTGTGCGAACCCGTGTTTTTCTCGAACCGAACTATGAACGAACCCAAGCAAATATGTTACCTCGAACTTCGAACATCTGAAATAGTATGTCTAAGGTTCACAGTCGAACTTCCTTGAAATTCAAAATCGAACATCGAACTACCCAAAATTCTTCAGTGTTCATATATCATTTCCTTAAAAACAAAATTTACGAATATTGTAACATACAATATTTTATATGTAAAAGATTCCCACTCTTTTTACAAAAAGGAAGGGTTAGACAAATTTGCAGGTTAACTGGGTGAAAATGCCTTCCGGTGCTGATCGTTGTGTATACAGGTCAACGTTAAATCGAAACCACAAAAACAAAAAATATTTTAAACTTTTTTACATCTATAGATCTACAGATAAGCTCAATAATAAATATGTTGTTGTTTGGTATTGGCTAGGCAGTTTTAGCAATCAGATTGAGAGGGTTCAAAGTGAGCATGATAGGTATATAACAATAGAAATTAAAAAAAAAAAGGAAACCGAGTTCATTAAGGATAACTCAAAAACTACTGGTCAGATCTTTATCAAATTTATATGGAACCACATGAGAAGCACCAGCACTAAAAAAAAGAATCATCAAAATCGGCTCACCTACAAAAAGTTCTGAGGTAACACACATTAAAAAAAACAGTCGAATTGAGAACGTCCTCTTTTTTTAAAGTCAGTTAAAAATAACCACTTACAAGTTTGAACTGTCTCCTGATTGTGAACATTTAATTGTTTTGACTCTTTGTGAAATAAAGCATGTTGAAGCCAGTGTTTATGTAACAAACTCCAATGGGGCATTTTACGTAATTATTAATCTTAAAAATCTGCAATTATCCTCAAAGTCTGAAAATTTACGTTGCCGATCGCCTTCGTACACCGCCATCATAATGTTACTGAAAAAGGTGTTGGGAGGCTAGGATATATAATAAAAATAACTCTATGATTGCTAACTGGCTCCGTTGTGCCTCAAAGTGTCCCACCTACTGTCAAAAATATGCATGAGTGAAATCTCCTGAAATTACGCTATCGACTCAATGAGACCGATAACGAGTTTAATGCGCCGCTACCGAGTTAAAGGGACTGCAACTTCGTTACCTTTGGCAACATTCAATGCCTGTAAAGTTAAATTTCGAAGTATTTTTGAGCAACGAAGTTCGAACTATTTTGAAGAATTACATATTTTGAACTTCGAACTACTTCAACATCGCTACTGCGAACATATTTTCGAACCGACGGTTCGGTTCGAGTTCGGGTTCGGTTCCAAATTTCGAAGCTTCGCACACCTCTACTTTATTCGCTTAGTTCATTTATCACTCTGATGTTGCGAAACGATCGTAAGGTCTGAAAGCTCTATTGTGATGAATTAGGTTCTCCAAATTTTACTTATCAGTCCTCATCACGGGTCCCAATCATCAGTCAGTACAAAAAAAAAAACAGCTTAAAAATGTTTTTTATGAGCTTGTGGCATGTGTTATTAATGATTATTTTTATAAAAAATATGTTTTCTTAGTGAAGCAGTTTGGTAAAAAATTGTTGCCTATTTTGAATAGTTTTTCTGACACACTGTTTTACATTATCCCCTCTTCTTTTTTTTCGAAGTTGTTACATTTAAATTGTTGAGTTTTCAGGGTTTTTGTTCATTTCAGTATTTAATAAATAATAATAAAAATTCATAAAAAAACAATGAAACGCTAAGGTTCAAGCAGTGCAGTTGATTTTTAAAAGTCAAGTTGGCATGTCTGCTTACAATTCTTAAGCATTTGGGGGTATAGTCTCAAAATTATGACCCTAGTATTTCTGATCGCTATGTTCAACAAATTAAAACTGAAGTAACTTGCCGAACGATATATAATTGTAATAAAAAGAGAATTAATATCTCGTGAAAATAAGGAGAAATCAGTTGCAGAATTTAAAGTAAGATTTGCAGATTCATACTGTTGTCAGTGAGCAGTTAACAGTATATATAAATAAACTATTTGATGTTTTTTTATGCTTTGTTATAGTCACTTGCAGTATCATGTCCAGTAAGAAAAATAACTGTTAATACCATCTATATGGAAATGTAAAACGTACACTCTAACGAGAAGTTCAAAAGTATTAGTTTGATGATAAACAATGAAGTTATAAGAAATGAAAGCTGTGTAAAATTTTTAGGCATAGATGTTGACAGTAGGATGACACTCAGTTACCATATAGACAACTTATGTAACAAACTCCAATGGGGCATTTTACGTAATTATTAATCTTAAAAACAGCATTAGTACCACAAACCTAATAAATATATCTTATGCAATGGTATATTCTCGTCTGTCCTGCAACATAGTGGTCTTGTGTCAAGCAACAAGTATACAGACAATCTTCGTTATTCAGAAGCAGATTTTGAGGGTAATATCTAATCTACCCTACGGCCAGTCATGTCATAAGGTTTTTAAAAAGAATGGCAATTTGACTCTGGCATCTGTATATTTGCTAAGTTTACTAACGTATATCCATACAAACAGAGGCTCATATAAAAATTATAATGTGCATTCCCATCACACTAGAAGATAAGGGATGTTTCACTTAAAATTTCCTAGGCATGAATTATACAAGAAGTCACCAGTTTACAGTTATCTTTATAATAGATTACCAGATAATCTTAAGGGAGACTCGTTAAATTATTTTATAAAAATTTGAAGAGCTATCTACTGAAACACTGTTTTTATATTATCGGTGAATTTTTATCGATGACAAATGGCAAATAATTTAAATCTGAATTTATGTGATGTTTGTTTGCGGCTATGCGGTTGCCCTTACTTTGTTAATTCCGGAGATATAAATTTTTTTCGATTTTCGACAAAATTTTCCGGAAAAACCTCGGCGGATTTTCCTGGCTAAAGAACTTATCCAAGCCACTTGCGAAAGGAAGGTACTCACCAAGTTTTATCAAAATCGGTCCATTATTTTTTTATTTATAGGTTATATATATATATATATATATATATATATATATATATATATATATATATATATATATATATATATATATATATATATATATATATATATATATATATATATATATATATATATATATATATATATATATATATATACAGTGTGGAACAGCCAAATGGAATAAATTGGATAACGGATAAATGAGGGCGTGTTGGGAAAAACGCTTGGACACGTCGATTTGTATTTTTAACTGCGCATCTTTTTCAAGAAAAAAAAATTATATAGGGTGCGTCATGTGACAGTGGCCAATACCAACTTTCTTATTTTAAATACAAGCCCCTGTATATTATTAATTTTTTGGATTCTTCAGAAAATTCTAGACATAATTCATGTACAATGTTCTATACCTATCTTCAACTGTTTCGGAAATATTAAGTATTTTCAGATTTATTACAAAAATTAACATTAAAAATAGAAAATTATTTTATTTCACAAATTCGCTACATTGCATTCAATACTTATTTCCCATTCAGCTCTTGATAATGAGAAAGTAAACAAAAACCATTCCTGCGTTTCTTTTTACTGATATGAAATGAAACAAAAACAAAAACAGTTTTCTTTCTGTTCGTATAAAACTCGTAGCCTTAGCAACTTGTTGTCTGCCTGCATGACAGTAGTGATTAGTGTCAGTGCTATTGTTGTTTGAATTTCGTTAACTGTACGTAATAATATCAGAAAAATGGTTCATTTAACAGAAATGCACAAAATAACCATTCTACAAATGATTGGTTATGGAGATAACACACGGACACAGATGGAAGTGTCTCGCTTATTTCACGAAAAATTTCCAAATTTGCCGCCTGTATCCCAAGGAACAATTAGCAAAATAGAAAAGCAGTTTCGCGAGCTTGGTCATGTGAGACAGATAAAAAAAGTAGCTGCCAATGCAGTAAGTGATGATACGAAATTGGATATTACGCTTGAGTTTCAAGAAAACCCACATACTTCTGGTCGACAAGCAGCCCAACTATTCAACGTTAGCCACACAGCAATTTTTCGAACATTAAAGGAAAGTAAAATGCATCCCTATAAAATGATACCAACTCAGGAGCTCATGGAGGACGATTTCGATAGGAGAACGTATTTTTGTGAACAAATGATGGCAATGTTAGATAACAATGTGATCCAATTAGAAGATGTTTTGTTTTCTGATGAGAGCACATTTACACTTCACGGTCATGTTAATCGTCAAAATTGCCGCTATTGGTCTAATGAGAATCCTCATTGGATGAGAGAGGAACATACGCAATATCCTGAAAAAGTTAATGTTTGGGCAGGAATTGTTGGAAATCATATCGTAGGTCCCTTTTTCATTGATGGCAACTTGAATGGGGATAAATATTTAGAACTGCTCCAAAATAATGTCGTGCCAACTTTGACAAACTTATATCCAGATCCAGCAAACCCACAAGTTCCTGCCAATAAAATATGGTTTCAGCAAGATGGAGCACCGCCCCATTACCAAATCAATGTCCGGCAGTACCTGAACCAAATTTTTCCAAATCGGTGGATAGGGAGGCGCGGATCGATAGAATGGCCAGCACGATCTCCTGATCTGTCGCTATTAGACTACTTTTTGTGGGGATATGTCAAAAGTATTGTATACAAAACTAAGCCCCTCAACTTAGATGACTTAAAAAGACGAATCACGCTTGCGATTAGATCAGTCACGCCTGAGATGTTGAGTAATGTTAGAAGACATTTCTATACCAGATTAGCATGTTGCCAAGATGTTCGTGGCGAGCATTTTGAACATTTACTACATTGACATTAATTTTTTTTGTTTTTTTAAATTATTAAGAAATAATCAGTATTTCTTATTAGAATTTGTGAAATAAAATAATTTTCTATTTTTAATGTTAATTTTTGTAATAAATCTGAAAATACTTAATATTTCCGAAACAGTTGAAGATAGGTATAGGACATTGTACATGAATTATGTCTAGAATTTTCTGAAGAATCCAAAAAATTAATAATATACAGGGGCTTGTATTTAAAATAAGAAAGTTGGTATTGGCCACTGTCACATGACGCACCCTAAATAATTTTTTTTTCTTGAAAAAGATGCGCAGTTAAAAATACAAATCGACGTGTCCAAGCGTTTTTCCCAACACGTCCTCATTTATCCGTTATCGAATTTATTCCATTTGGCTGTTCCACACTGTATATATATTTGTGTGTGTGTGTGTGTGTGTGTGTGTGTATATGTGAGTGTATATATTTAAGCTTTTATTTAATTGTATTTTATATTTTTTAGCATATATCTCTAAGATGGTTTGATTAATTCATTTTATAATTGTATGAACCTTAAATTGGCTTTTTTATTTTTTAGCTTTATGAAAAGATTGGTTGTTTGGTGTTATGAAATTTTGGACATTATAAGATTCTGGTTTTTATTATTGTAGACTTAGATATGTGTTGTCTATGATTTTTGTTTTTGTTTTCTTATTTTTTATCTAATCCCGACATGTCTTATCCACTGGATTTTGTAGGAAAAAGACCAATAAAGATTATTATATTATCAGTATTATTTGATTTGAGTTTGTCATTTGTTACAGCAGTTCTTCGACAGCGTAAACTGGAGGTTTTATTGTTAATTGTATAAATTTATATTGTGCATTTAACCGTTAGTGCTATCTTCAGTATCACAAATAAATGTAATAATTTCAGAGGTCAGCACTAGCATACCATGCAGCTTTAGATCCCACTAGAAGAGCTCTAGGCATATCAGCATCCAGTACAACTTCAAGATCAACAACCAAAACTAGCTCTAGTCCTTACAGGTAATAAGAAAACGATACTTATTAACAAAAACTAGATCAAATTTCAGATGAACAAGAAGATAAAATAAATTGTCCTGTTTTTTTTTCCAGAAGTGACACCCAGTTGCGGAATACTTCAACTAGTACATCAAACTACAATTCTACCAGCGATGTGCCTTCTTATCTGAAAGGTTTCGAACAAGATATCGGCTCCCACACGAGGCGTAGGGAGCACATAGACATGCCAGACAGAAGTGAGAGAAGAGCAGAACGAGAAAGTGAAGATACTGATTCTGATGGTTCAGAAGGTAGAAGCCTTGAATTGGCTTCTAGTCATTCTAGTGACGATGATGAAAGTAGCACTAGGAGACATAGGATAAGAAGTAAGAATTTGAATTTTTTTACCTTTATCTACTAGGCCGAATAACTAGGATGTTCAATTTTGGCCTTAAAAATCAGAACTGATTACGACAATTATAGGCTCTATTTTATTTTGATAGGTGCTAGCTGATCAGGAAGTAGTATATCTTTCTGACATGTTATATATGAAATCTATCTAAACATAAAATACAGTAAAGTCCTATAATGAACCTGGTTAAAATGAACTTTTGGTTACAACGAAGCAATCTGAAAAGTACAAACTAAAGTTGTATAATTTTTTTTCCACACATAACGAACCAGGTTGTAGTGAACTTTTGGTTAAACCAAACCCCATTTCTGATGCAGTGTTTCAAAAAGTTTCAGTGATAACGAACTTATAGCATGAAGTCCGGGACTTTCACGGAAAAATTACACATCTAAAACGGCAGTCTATGACTAGTCAGTCATCTGCTGTTTCTAACCAAGGAGTGTGTAATTCACGGTGACTTCAGACATGAGTACCTTAGAGAATAAACTTAACCTTTTACATTGAAAGCTAAATATGACCTAGTAAAATATCTGCAACGAGGAGCAAAACAAAATGCAGTTTGTAAGAAAATCAACTGGAAAAAAAAACGGAAGTATTGGAGAGTTTCGAACAAGTGAACTCAAATGTGAAAAAACTGATTAAGGTTTTTTGAATGGTTTATTAGCAAGAGCTAAAAATGTGCCGATGAGCTGAGCCATGTTCCAGGCAAGACTCTGGGAGTAAACTGTTGAAAAACCCTTTATGTAAATTTAGTAAAAGCTGGATTGAAATATTTAAGAAAAGACATAGCATCAGCACTAAAAAAATAGTGAAAAAGAGTGGCAGTAAATATGACTAGTAAATCGTGGGTAAAAAAACAAGTGGTCTGAAATTTAAGGAAAGTTTAAAGACGAAGACATCTTAATACCAAAGCAGGATTATTCTTTAAGCTTTAATCTGGTAATACATTGCAACTAAAGGTGAGAGCTGTGTTTCTTTTCCTTCAGGGCTCGTCCGCGTCATTGCCGCCCCGATAGCACTGCAGCCTTTGGCTTATTGTACATGCCCTTAGTCTTTCTACTCCACCCATTCCAAAATCATTGTGCCTTGAACTAGTCTGCACAGCGATTGGTAGGGTAAAGTTTTATATTGCTCTGTCTCTGCTCTAGACTGACCGTAGATCAGTTCTGTTTTGCAGTCCAGAGCTTTACACTCGCACAAGATGTGCTGGGCTTATTCCTCCCCCCCTGCCGCAGAGTCTGCATGCGAGGTCCAGCTCGAAACGCCCCATTTTATGCAGGTGTTTCTTGACGGCCATGTGTCCCGTCAAGAGACCTGTTATGTTTCTGAGCTGTCCTCTGCTAAGTTTTAGCAGCTCCACAGCTCTCTTTGAACTGGGTTCATCAATTACTGTGTTCCCATGTCTGAGCACTGGACAGTCTGCCCAGTACACCTTGTGTTCGTTTCTGAACAAGAACTTAAAGGCTCCCCTGGTAGTGCTCTTTGTCACACCCAGAACCGGTTCTGGTCCCATAAATGGTTCTGCCGCCCCTCTATTCGCGAGACTGTCAGCTTCTTCATTGCCTTTGACCTCCAAGTGACCCGGCTCCCAGATGAAGGTGACCTCATTCTGCCAAGCCAGGTCGCTCATCACGGCACTCACTTGCCAGCCTGGAGTTTACCCATGGGCTACTTAGGGCCTTAAGGGCTGTCTGTGGCTATGAGGATCCGCTTGTTGGTGTAGCCCCTCTTGTTCTCCCGCACACAGTGCAGGATGGCGTACATTTCGGCCTGAAAGACTGTTGCATGGGCTACGAGGGAAATACTATGACTTACCCCTCGATCCTTCCGAATAAACACCTGCCCCAGTCCCACGCTCCCCGCTGGATCCATTCGTGAACCAGACGAGCGCGTCCCGTGGTACGCCCGGCCATGCCTCGCAGTCGGGGATTTCCACTGTAAAAATATTTTCCCGACAGATTCGCGGGCTCGCGAAGTCTGATCTCATTTCAAGCATGGGCTCCTTCACGATCTTCTGAATTTTGCAGTGGCCACTGAAGCCTGGGTTGATCTTCAGTCTACCATTGCAGGCTAGTCTGTATAGTCGTAGCCTGGCCTCCCCAATGATAACTAAGTATAGGGGGGTGGGCGGTATGGTGTAGCTGTGTTGGTGGAAAGCTACCAAAGAAGGAATGACCACATTGATGGTGGAAAATTTTTGGGAACAGACAAATGAGAATTGTTGGTAATCGGAAAGCGTAAAAATCAAAGATGCTTCAAGGATGTTAGTCGATTCCCAGTAACTTACAAATTAACAAAAAGAAAGCTTGGATCACCTCTGAAGTTTTTATTAATGAATTCCGGGAATGGAATGATGAATTATGTTGTAAGAATTGAAAAATCTTGTTACTGGTGACAACAAAACTTTTCTGTCCATCCAGATGTCAAACACATTGGTTACATCAAATTGGTGCTCATGCTGTCTAACACTAATGCTAAATTTCACCCCATGGACTACGGTGTTATCCAGGAGTCATTATCGAAGACTTGTTCTTTCGAAAATGATAAACTTTACTGACAGTAAATCTGTTGGAAACAATAACTATACACATGGTATGGCAGAAGATATCACAATAAACAATTGGCAGTTCCTTTAGACATGGCGGATTTCTCGAGGGAGAAGATGCATTTGATGAAGATGAGAATTTATCTTTGGTCGGAAGGAATAAAGATGCACAGAAAATTACATTCATGTTGAGAAGGCCCTTACTCTCATCGAGTAGGGTTTTGATTTTAATGTATATCCACCTTGTTGACGACTTTGTGCATATAGGCTTTTTTAATGACAATGCCATTGTAGCTTCTGGGTCTTCTGCAAATGATTCCATTGATGACCAAGAGGAAGAAGACGACAAAGACATTGAAACCAACAAACTAATACCAGCTCCAGCTAAGTCTGATGCAATTTAAGACATTGACTCCATTCATCGCTTTCTGTAATCGAGGAATACTACTTCTGATGTTCTAAATAAACTAGCCAATGTGGAATTTTATATACATGAGATTTTTTTTCTTTTTTATATTTCAACAACACATCGCGAGGGCTTACAACCTAAATACTATCGTACCATGGGTGTCGACAAGGAGGAAAGAGGCAACTTGTTAATTCTGGACTTGAAAGTTCGGAGGAGAAGGAAAAACATGTGCCGGCAAGGAATTCCACAACTTGGAAGTCCTCGGGACAAAAGAGCGGACATAACAAGATGTTCTATTTCTGGTGACCTGGACAGTAAAACGGTGTATTCGCTCTGCTCCCCTGGTAGATCTGTTGGGGACAGCAGGTGGAGGAACTATGGAAGAAAGCTCCTCTGAGCAGTGCCCGTGCAGATATCTATAAAAGAGAGAGAGAGGTCACCAACGGCACGTCGGTGGGCAAGGGATAGCAGCCTTTGGGTGAGGGTAGGGTCACCGATGAGACGTATAGCTCTCTTCTGAATGGAGTCCAGGATAGCAAGTGTAGAAGCGGCAGTGGCACCCCAGATGTGGGAGCAGTGTTCGAGGTTTGGCCTTATTTGTGAAGTATATAAAGTATAGAGATTAGCTGGTGAAAAGTATTTGCGAGCCCGGAAGAGGAAACCCAATTTCTTAGCAGCCGCTTCTGCAATTGATGTGACAAGTTGGTGCTAATTGAGATTTCGATCCACAGAAATGCCAACAAGTGAAAAGGACCCATTACTTTGAATAACTTGGTTGTTTATTGTGATGGGTCTAGGACTGGTGTATCTCTTATGAGATACAAAGCAAAACTGATATTTGGTGGGGTTGAATTGTACAAGATTTCTACTTCCCCAGTCTACTATTTTTTGGAGATCCACACAGACAGAACCCTCCATGAGTCTGCGATCCTCATCTAATTGGGCTAAAGAGACAGGCTTAGAATGTTGTATATTTGAGTGGAGGGTGCTGTCGTCCACGTAACTGTGAACTGGATGTGCTAGAGAGGAGGTCATTGATGTGGAGAAGAAACAAAGTAGGGGCTAAAGCTGAACCTTCAGGAACTCCCGCATTAATTTGATACAGTTTAGAGGAATGACCATCCACGACAACAGAAATGCTCCGGTTGGAGAGGAAATTTGCTGTCCAGGTACAGAGTTTTGGTGGTAGGCCATAGGCCGGAAGTTTATTAAGCAGCGCTGCATGCCAGACCTGGTCGAATGCTTTGGATATGTCTAGAGCGACAATCTGGGATTCACAGTGTAGTTTCATAGACTTGTTCCAAGAATGGGTGACAAAGGAAAGGAGGTCGGCAGTTGATCTGCGCTGACGGAATCCATACTGCCTGTCATGGATTAGACTGTGTTTTTCAAGAAATTTTAGTGTATACTTTTCCATCACTTTAGAGAAGACTGAAAGGAGAGAAATAGGCCTGTAGTTGCTAGGAAGCGCTTTGAATCCTTTCTTGGGGACGGGTTGTACTCGAGCAGTTTTCCAGTTACTAGCGAATATGCCTCTATTGTAAGATGTCTGAAACAGACGAGTTAGGACAGGAGCAAGTTCTGGTGCGCATTTTTTGAGAACAATTGCTGGGATCTCGTCAAGGCCAGAGGCTTTCCTGGTATTAAGAGAAGAGAGCATATTTCGTACCTTTTTAGTTTTGAATATGATATCCGTTGTTTTATGCGCAACATTGGGGACTGTTGGTGGTTGTACATTTTGAGGTGCGTTAAGAGTAGAATTGCCGGCGAACAACGAGGCAAAAAGTTCAGCCTTGCCCAGGGCGGTGGAAACAATTTAATCCCCTGAAACAAGAGGTGGGAACGTGCTCTTGCAGAAATTATTTCCAATAGATTTAGCAAGAGTCCAGAAGGGTTTGCTGCCGTTGAAGCTTGAGAGGACTTTGTTTTTGATGTGGTTATTAATCGAGTTTTTTGCCTCGGAAAGAATGCGGATATAGCGATTTCTTGCGTCATTAAATGCTTGACGGTGTTCTTGACTGGGATTGTGTAGAAGCGTTTGGTGAGCTTTGACTTTTTCAAGTCTGGCCTTGTCACATGATTTAGAGAACCAATGCTTTTGAGTGGCTGAAGAGGTTTTCTGTCTACGTGGAATAAATAATTCCATGCCAGCTTGGATAGTTTTGGTGACGTTTTGTGAGATATCAGAGGGGTCAGGATGAGAGAAGCAGACAGACGCCCATGGAAATGAGGAAAAGTCATCCCACATTTCGTCCCAGTTCGCGAAGTTGTAGTGCCAAATGATACGTGGGTGTGATGACTGTGTGACCTCGGGTTGCATTGCACAGGAAGCAGTGACCATGCTGTGGTCTGAGCAACCAAGGGAGGCGGTGACTGATATCTTATAGCATTCAGGTTTTGTAGTAAGAAGGAGATCCAAGGGATTTGAGCTGTGTGTTGGGATGCGAGGAAAGTAAGTAGGTTGCTGAACCATATTGGCTGAAGAATTGCTGACTACAAAGGCCTCCGCTGCTGTCCCTTGTGGATCGGTTTTTGAAGATCCTAGCCATTCCTTATTATGGACATTGAAGTCACCAAGAATAGTGACCTCGGAATATCCTTCATTCAGAAATCAGATGGTCGGTTTTTTCAGAAAGGTAGTCGAAGAGCTGGACAAAGTTGTTGTCAGAAGGTGACCGGTAAATGCAACAGATGAATTTAGTTGCAGCCCTGAGAGAAAGTTTCATCCAAAGTATGTCTTTTCTTCCAGCTTCTAAATTGGGGAGTCTGGTGTAGGGTAGATTGCTACGGACGTATGCGCACAAGTTTCCATGCAATCTAAAGGAAGTAAGGAGCTCATACCCCGGGGAATTAAGGTGATTAGTGGCTGTTTTGGCACTGATTTGGGTTTCAGTGAGAAAGAGGAGTTGGGGCCTATTAGCCTGGAGGAAATGGTGGACAGAGTTCAGGTTAGAATTTAGGCCACATATATTCGAGAAGGATATGTTAAATCTTGATGCCGGCGCCCCTTGTACACCCCTCTCCCGGAGATCCGAATGGAGGGGTATTTTATCTCCGGAATCTTTTGTACATGGAGCAGTGATCATCATTTTTGTTTATAAGGGAAACAGACTCATACACCAGAACTGGAAACATCCGTTGGGACTTCACCAGCCGCTTGATGTAAGGGGCGGGCGTAAAAAAATCCTTCACTATCACGTAAAGGAAAAGTCCACTACCACCTGCTTGACTCCGATTAGTCGCCTCGTACGAGAGGCAGGGGTTACTTTGGGCCTATTCTTTTAGTTAGTCCCCGAACCCACAGGGGACAAGAGGAGATTAGCCTTGCATGTATGCCTCATACATGAATTTTTTAAGTTAAATTGAAACAAAAAGCAACAATAAAAATTGATTTACTCAAAAAAGTAGTTAATGAACCATTTTTGCCGGTCTCTTGGAGTTCATTATAACTGGACTTTACTGTATGTAATAAAGGAAAATTCTTTTTGGATTAATTTAGGATTTGAAAATAATATATTTATTTGAATTTATATTTGCAATGTTTATTCTGTAGTGATGACGTCATCATACAAAACAATGGTTAATAGCAGATATGCAGTATTATTTTATTTTGTGAAAGTTGTGCTTTCTTTTGTATTTGAAATCTTTGCTCATAACTTTATAAAATTGTTTAATATTGGTCTGCAAGTATACAGAAAAGTGTTATAAAATTAAATATTAAATAATAAATAAAATGACTTGCCAGAAATCAACTCCCTTTGTGCCTTTTCTTTTCTTGTTAGTAACTGTCATTTTTTTTTTTTTTTGATGTTCAAATAAAAAGTATTAAAGCTTTCAGGTATCGTATATTGCTGTTCAATTTTTTTTTACCACATTCAAGTATATATAGGTTAGGTTCATTGTTGGTCTGAAGACAAGATTTTTTCTTACTGAAATCAGTGTCTTTGTATTGATCTATATACAACTGAGGACACTATTTAGCTAATTCTTTACAGTTTCTTCATACCAGTGTTTGTTTGCTTTCAGTTCTGCTCGTAAAAATTATAGAGATCATACAGTATTTATATACACCCTTTCCTGTCAATATCAACAATCTTCACAATGAATATTAAAAACAGAGCCCTAGTCATTAACACAAAACAACATACACACACAGCAGCTAGTAGTCACGTCCTGATAAATGAAATGACGAAAATTGATGTCATTCAACTTGAATATGTAATATAGTAATAGTAATATTTATTTTTGGCACAAAATACCACATCATACAGTATTCACAAGATTAAAACAAACAAATAAAGTATATACACATATATGAATATAAAAAGCTTTGGAAAAATGTCTAATACATAATATATTAAAATAAACATAGTAAAGATAAAATGCATTCAAAATAAAACGTACATAATATAGATAGAACAAGATATACAATTTAGACCCAATATAACAGTTTAAAACTTATCAAAATATTCTGTGACAGAATAAAAGACATGTTGGCTCAACATCATCCCCGCCTCTTTCTTGAAGGACTCTATTGGCATGCTCTTCAACGCCCCTGGAAGCTTCTTATACATTTTTACACAGTCATAATTTTTGGCTTGTTGTGACCTTCACACACGGTGATACGGAACTGCCAGATGTTGGGCCCCTCTCGTGTCATAGGCATGAAGATCGGCATGCCTCAAGAACTGAGTCCTGCCACTGTGTACATAATGCAGGCAAGATAATATGTAAGTCGAAAGGATGGTAGGTATCTTGAACCTCTCAAACAGTGGTCTGCAACTGTTACGAAAACAGAAGAAGTGAGGACCCTCAACGCTTTTTTCTGCATGATAAAAACATCTTCCATTTCAGAATGTCCTCCCCATTTCAAAAGACATACATAGCTATACTCTGAAAATTCGAATAATATGCTATTTTTGCAGTCTCAAACACAGCTATCTGAACAATTCTCCTTACCAGTATTGCTTTTGAAATCTTGAAAGCCGCCTTTAATGCCTCGACAGGCTCCCTCCAATTTAGGGTTTCACTGAAACGTAGATATAGTGTGTATAAATGTTTTACCCCTCATTTAATTTTGATTTATTCGATTCGAACCATGACCTAGCTTTATCTAGAGTGGAGTTTGTTTTTTCTTCGAGCACTTCATTGTGCTTATAAATGTGTAGGAAGCTCATATCGGCAAGGAGGCAAACATCATCTGCGCCTATAGACGGAGGCAAATCGTATTATATATATATATATATATATATATATATATATATATATATATATATATATATATATATATATATATATATATATATAAGAAATAATAATGGTCCCAAAATAAAACCCTGTGGAACGTCATTTTTGATTGCCCTCCAGTTTTGATGCTTTCTAATTCTCTGTTTTCTGTCATTAAGGTAATATTTTAGCACAGAGTGAACAACACTGTGAAAACCATTGCAGTATAGTTTATCAAGCAAAACACTGTGAGACACCATGTCAAAGGCTTCACTCATCGCACAAAACGAGTTGAGCCAGGAAACCACTGGCAAAAGCCACTGTTATTTTATTTACAATCTGGGCTATTGTTGTTGCTGAGATGGTGGATCTGTTCTTCTTAAAACCATGCTGATATTATGTCAGCAAAACATACTTATCAAGCAAGATATGCACATAGCCTGTTTTTCAGAATTGGTTTAAACACTTTCAGTGGCAAAATTGACATAGGTCTGCAATTATCCATGTTAAGAGTGTCACGTCTTTTGTGTATGGCAATAACTTCTGCCAGTTTTATCTTAGGTTTTCTTTTTCTTAAGCACAAGTGTGGCCGTAAGTACTTCTTGGGTGGTAATTTCTGCCCGAAAAAATGAATTCGGAACTTTGTTAACACAATCATTTTCATTGTTTTTATTTTTGGATGATATATTGTTCAACTTAAAACAACTTTTAGCTCCAAATTAAGCAAAAAATAATTGAATTAAGTTGCTAATTTGTCAGTATTTTACGCAGAATTCACACATAGCAATTTCCAAAATAATTAAAAATACCATTATAAAATTAACACGCAGGATTATCCCGCATGATGATTTTACAGATGATAGCCATTTCAAAGCATTTCAGATAAGCTGGCGGCAACGAGAATATAACAATATTTCTAATGTGATTTTTTACTGTTCAATGACGTTTGTCACTATTTTTGGAGCACATATGTTTTTTTCAATGAAATCTTATATTCTGCAAAGCTTCATACATATTAAAGAGTTTATGAACATTCCTGATAACTTATTGCATAATTTCTTCACAATGCAATATTACATGATTAGATAGAATAACTCATATTCTTAAGTATGATTTTCCTCTTTTATTTTTTTTTATTTTTTTTATTAATATTTGTACTTTCTTTTAGGTAACACTAATGGTAGACAAGGATACCTTCCTAATATAACAGAACATGTGGCATCTAGATGTGGGACTCCTCCTTCACTGAATGTGGTGACCAATTCACAGCTATTTCCTTCAGTACAACATAGTTATGGTTCCAGGTGGTCCAGCCAGCTACCTGAATCATATCTTACAAATCCTAATGGTGAGGTTAAATAGGTTTAGTGAAAAATGTAACCTTTCTGTTTAATTTTTGTTTGCAATGGGCATCTGTGGTTGTTATCTTTCGTGGATTCGATCTTACCTGTCTGACAGAAAGCAATTTGTTAGCATTGGTGGTGCTCTATCAGATGAGGTCCTCGTCTTGTCTGGGGTACCACAGGGATCACATATATGTCCCGTTCTCTTCAACCTTTTTATTAATGATGTTGTGAGTTGTTTTGCGTCATCGAAGTGTTTATTGTATGCAGATGACTTGAAGTTTTTTTCGGAAGTTGTCCATGGTGTCAACACTTTGCAACATGATCTCGACAACTTGACTCGCTGGTGCAGATCAAACTTGTTGTCGCTTAGGGGTCAGAATCGGATTGTTCATAGCTATACCATTTATAACACGGTGTTGGACGTTGTCACTTCAGTTGCTTTGGTGTAATTTTCAAAAATGATTTGTCATTTAATCTGCATATTGATGCTGTGGTTGTGAAATGTTGCAAACTTTTGGGGTTTGTTAAAAGACACACTAAACATATGACTGACACAAGGGCAATCACTAGTTTGTATACATCCTTGGTTCGAAGTAATATTGAGTATTGTTGTGTTGTATGGTTTCCATCCTATGCTTGTCACATTAATCGTATTGAAAGGGTACAAAACAAATTTGTTAAGTACCTTCTTTATAAGCATCACTTTCCTTGCCAAGATATTGGGTATGATGTCAGATTGCTTCTTTATGGTATGGTCAGTCTCAAAGCGCGACATGAGTATCTTTTATTGATGTTTGTATATAAGTTAATTAATGGTCACATTGACTGTAATGATCTGCTCGAGCTGGTCCTTTTCCATGTTCCACCATGCTCAACTCGCCAACAGCAACTTTTTTTTGAGCGAACACACAGGACCAACTATGGATGTAACAGTTTCATGGACAGATTGTTGCATAATTATAATGCTAATTTTTCTAATTGTGATATCTTTTATATTGCTATGTCTAGGATGAAAACTGTCTTAAGACAGTGATTTTGTTACTTTGAGTTATTTTTTTGTTTTTTATTTTTATTTTTAAGTACCATTTGGATATGTTTAATTTTGTAGGTGCAAATCTGAATAAATAATTTTACTCTTTTACTTTTATTTTTCGTTACACCCAGTAACTGTTTCTTATCATATATTTATATTCCTTAAAAACAAATGTACTGTTTCAAAATCTACTGTCTGTGCAATTGTTTATCTTGGGGAGTTCTGGATTGGTAATACCAATATATTTTAATATTAAAAAGTTTATAGGTTGCAAGTTTCTAAAGATAAGAATGAATGTTGGAAGACCAGTGTGCAGTCTGATTGATCAATGCAAAAGGATGATAGGCGAGGTTTCCTGTAAAAGTGGCATGCAGAGAGGCTACTGAACCAATGTGTGTTGTGTAGATCGCGAATTTTTATTGTGTTATATCCAAAAGAGATAGTTGATCAGAAATATGTGAATTGGCTATATCATTTGAAATTTGGTTTTTAGTTCCAGAAGTGGGTCGTTGGTCTGCCGACACAGGTAGTGACAATGAGTTCATGAATCATCCCACCAAGACTAATTCACCGAATCCTTTACCCAACCCAGATGTTACCCCAGATACCTGCCTTCCGGCTGGTCTTCATTCTGAACAGTACATGGTGAGAACACACTATGATAACCACTACGTTCCCTCTCCAACAGGACATGGATACAAGACAGATTACCTGGCCAAGATGATGCAGCATGACAATATGAATTATCAGGACTATACGGACAGGTGCAGTGATGAAGACAAGCATCATATGAGTGATAAATACCTATTTCCATATACTGGTGAGTGAGAGTTCCCATCTTCAAAATATTTATGTAGAGTAAGTGCAACTCCGAGAAGTGCATACCCTCAATTGCAAAGTTAACTTTTAAATCAAGATACAAATTTGAGATTATCGATTTAAGTAGTTTTTTAAGCATAATAATATTTTTACATTACATATTTGTAATGTTAACAAAGAAATAGTCAAATTAATGTTTTTGTATTAAAACTTTAGGGTTTTATTAGAAAAATCATATGAAAAATAAAACAAACTTCTAAAAAAAAAACACTTAGAATACAAAATAATTTTATTATAGCAACTTTTGTAGATGCTTTGTATGTAAAAATATTTATTCCACAACTGGCACTGCGTTCGTAAACACATAACGACCTTTCACTGATAAGTACACTTGGAGAACCCAAATCACCGCAACACATTTTAAAAGACCTGACGATCGTTTCACTAACCAAGTTAGCGTCATCAGAGGATGAAACATTCTAAATACTTAAAAAACTAACATCAACTTATATACCGGATCTCAGGTAATGAGATCGAACTGAGATGAGACACTAGTCGTAGGCAAATTCACAGTTTATTGTATTTTTATCGTCGGACAAGGTGTTTGCGCTATACCTGAAATATCATCCACATAACGACACCACACTGTAGGAAAATGAAAGTGGTTATTTTCCTAGAGTGTGGTGTCGTTACGTGGATGATATTTTCGCGGTGTTTAACACAAACATTTGCAGAATAGAAGATTTTATTGCCAAACAATAAATTTGATTCTATAAAATATACCCACGAATTAGAAATTAATAATAAACTATCATTTCTAGATGTATTAGTTATCAAGAATAAAGACACTTTAGAATTCGATGTCTATAGAAAAGAAAGCACTACCTTAAGCTACATCCTGAACGACTCACATCATACGTACACACAAAAAATGGCCAGTCAGATTTTTTTAGTTAATCGGTTAATCAATTTTCCTTTAAATAAAAGTAGATATACCAAAGAATTAAATTATATTAAGAACGTGGCCAAATATAGCGGATACACTGCTTGCCTAGTGGAAAAATTAATTAACAAACAGAAAACAAAGAAAATGTTGACGGAATCAATGACGTTCAGAAGAGAAAAGTCGGAAAAAAGCTTTGTTTACCATTTGAACCTAGAATCACGAGAGGTCTAGACAACATTTAAAAAAAAGTCAGCTTACAGCTAACATTTTCAAAAACAAATACCTTAAAAAACTAGGTAACCCAAAAGACAAGGATAGCGCGGACAAAATGTCGGGAATTTATGAAATAAGTTGTAAAGATTGTAATCTTAAATACGCCGGACAAACAAAAAGATCGATTGGAATTAGATTCAAAGAACACACAATCCCAATTACGTTACGGTACTGTAGATAAGTCTGCCGTCGCCCGACATATTTGGGATAATAATCGTCACGTTGATAAAGATAATCTGAAATTAATAAAAAATGTTAGAAAACCAGGACAGCTAAATGGGTTAGAAAGCGTATACATTGCGAAATATAGTTACAACAAAAATGTATGAACACTTCACCAGCGCCAATTACGAGTCACTTGATTGATTGCTTTGCTAAATAAAATTCCCACGTGTTCAGCACGTTCTACCGATAACATAAGTATACAGTTATTGCCGCCAAAGGAATCGTTGTTAATTTAGCTGTCGTTGAACCTTATCAAAACTATTACAGATGGACACTTTTTAGATAAAGAAGTAGGGATAGCGCAAAGACCTTGGTTAGTGAAACGATGGTCAGGTCTTTTAAAATGTGTTGTGGTGATTTGGGTTGTCCAAGTGTACGTATCTGTGATTGCACCTAAGTAAATTTTCACAATTTTTTTCTGGTAGACTCTTGCTTGGTCACTTGGTTTTCTTGGTAAAACCGGAGCATCAGCAGGTTATTTTTTATTATTGGAGTTAAGAGCCTGATCAATTGTTTCAAACAAACCAATACCAGTTTCTGCAACTTCCAAAGTTATTGGTTTATTTGGCTTTAAGTATGGAAACATACTGTTTACAGGATCATTAATTTCGAATTCTGTCTCATGATGAATTGGTAGGTTGTAGATTTCTAACTCTGTTTCAGTTGGTATTTTTTCTTCCAAATTATATGTGATTTCTTCATCAGATGATGACATTTCAAACTTCAATTTTTTCTTTTGATTCACTTTTTTTTGTTTTTTTTTTAAATTTATTTCTTTGGTATATAGTTCGTTTTTTGTTTTTCTTTGATTTTGTGTCTTTATTTTTGTTTTTGCATTTGGACGTCTCTGTCCTCTTTCAAAATTTTAATACATGCTTGACTTTTGACTCTAAGCAGATTTTTGTTTTCTTAACTGCTTGATCTCTCTGATTATGAGACGAAATACTTGATAGTAGGGATTGTTCAAAAGTATTCAGAAAGATGTGTAGCACTTGATAATGCCATGGTTCTTGAATACTTGCCGAGGTGGTAACATCATTGATTCTGACAGCTGTAACCTGGCCATTTAAATTTTCTTCAGAAACTGCAATCAGATTAGTTTCCCATGAGAACAACGGATACATATAAGACGTTGCAACTGGGTTCATTTCAGGTACTGTAATTGGATCCATTTCAAGTGCTGCATGTTGATCATTTTTATTGTATTTCAGAATATTTCTTGGGGATGATATTAGTTTTGTGATGAACTTTGGCTAAGCAGATACCCGACGGTTATTCACAATCTGTCCTTTGAGCGTGACTTTAACTTGTCGCTCACAATCAGACTCCGAGATATGATTTTATCTAATTACATTCCTCGGGCGCCATCTTTATGCCTTATAAATATGACGAGGTTAGATCCCCGTGACGACTTATGCTAAGGCCTTCGTAAAACACCACAAATTACTGTTTAATAACAGTCTTGTCCTAGGGTAGCTTAATAGAGAAAACTATAGTGAGGGGTCAATCGTTATTATTTCCCGCAGAGTTCCCTGAAGCTAAGTAGCCTTTAATTTCTTACTCCCGGATAATGGCCCTTTTATTGATTTATAGATTTGGAAGCAGAACTACGACAAGTAGGCAAATGCCTACTAGGATAAATATCTTAGGTAGTTATAATCTGTCACAGGATTTTGTCTTAACTCACATGCATCAGTGCATCTATCTAGTAATAGTGCAAGTGAAACACAACTAGTTTAATGAAAGCTTCTAATAATTATAACTACATATACAAGCAAGGGGTTAATTCGTAAAAATCATTAAAATATGAAAACTAAAAATTCGCTACAGTCAAGTGACCAAATTTAATCTTTATCTAATGCCAGATAAAGTATCTCCAATAAGGAATTCTTTAACAGCGATAAATACAAACGCTACATTAATATTTCAGACCACAATAATATTTGAATAAAACAATTTACGCAGAATTGTTTAGTACATTACTTTAAACATAATATTAGAATAGCATTAACACAGCATTAGTAAAGTAAATGAAACAAGCGGCAAGCGATAAGCGGCAGACACATGCATTAGATTATTAGCTTAGTATAACATTGGAAAATAACCATTCAGGCCTAAGCCCAACCTTACCCGTGTGGCCCAGGTATATTCCATAGTTTCCCTCCCAATCTAACGGTTCAGTACTATTCGGGATTGACATATATTACACCCCTCCGACGTCTGTCACTTAGGATGAGTATATGTCCGCCCGTATAGTACACATTATAAGTACACTTGGAGAACCCAAATAACCACAACACATTAAAAAAAGACCTGACCATCGTTTCACTAACCAAGTTAGCGTCATCAGTGGATGAAAAATTTGTGAAACGATCTTCAGGTCATTTAAAAAAAATGTGTTGCGGTGTTTTGGGTTCTCCAAGTATACTTATCAGTGCTCATCACAGGTTCCAATCTTCACTTAGTACACATTGTTAGATTCCCTAACAGTAAAAAGGAATAAACCATTGGATGGGTAAAACTCAAACAGTTATCAGCCCTTCCCAATAAATCAAACGTTTCCCCAATCTAACGGTCCCGTACCATTAGGGATTGACCCCTCCGACGTCCGTCACTTAGGATGAGCATATGTCAGCCCGTATAGCACACATTGTTAAATTCTCTACACAGTATAAGTTGCTACCAATATTAATGACTCAATCACAGTGAAATATTTCATTCTGAGCCTACCTAACATCCTGCCAACGCCAAGGTTCCAAATACCGGCATAAATTAGCCTTCCTAACTTGCGGTCAGGATAAACCTCTGAACACGTGATAACTACAATAACCACGTTCAATTTATCCGCTTCGACCTTTTCTATTTGCCTGCATCTGACTAACAGCAAACAGAAACAGTTCTGCTTTCATCCTTTCAGGTTACCTGCCTTGAAACATGAAAACAATATCACACGAAACCTTTAACTCTGCGACATACGTTAAACTCGCTCTATGTCCCGTACGAGAAGCTAAAGGCTTCTGTCTTTAACACAGGGAGTACGGAGCACATCTCCCTCTTCGCGTCGATCACGGCGCTGCCATGACAACACGCCTTGCGCACAGCATGTCTGCAATCACATGCTAACATGAACAAACCCACGCTCATCTCTCGCCGGCTGTAAATTTATATACTAAAACTATATTTACATGTGATCCGAATTTATTTAATAATATTTTCTAATTAAATAGCCTAAATAAATTCGCGCTTCATTACAGTCTAAATAAGATTCCATGTAACACATTACACAGTAGTCAGCCGGTGTAGAAGTATCTAGGTGTTGCCGAACATGTGCTTCCCATAGAAATGGCATTCATTGTTGCATTCGCATATCTTTGTGAAAATGTGCCTTTAGTAAGATTATTTGAAGAACTATAATGTGAGGATCACCTGAATCATTACTTGTCATGATTCAAATTAGTCATAAGAAATATTTTTGTTTCCAGAAGATAATCTAATTCAGATTTTTGAAATTTAATTATCTTAAGTTAAATATGTATGTAGTACTTAATCTAAATTTCTTTAAAACAATATTTTTGTTGTGCTTTCTGAATGTGAAGACAATATCTTGCAAGGTAGGTTTATTTATATTTTTTAAATGATATATTGCTTGAAATAAACAATGGTAGACAATACATTGAATATTTTCTTTCCGGTTTGAACACGCTTTTACTGAAAAAAATTTACTTATATATATATATATATATATATATATATATATATATATATATATATATATATATATATATATATATATATATATATATATATATATATATATATATATATATATATATATACAGGGTGATTAATAAGTGGTGACCAAAAATGAAACCATATGTTCTCTGAACAATTTTAGAGAGGGTATGTCCTATAAAATTTTTTCCTATAATGCTCCGTTAAAAAGATACAGGGTGTTGAAGTCGAATTTCAAAAAATAAAATTTCCCAATTTTTTAAAAAGTAGCACATATATTTTGCTGAAACTTTGCATGTGTAGGCTGCTATGTAAGGCGCGTATTCTACCATAACAATTGAATCGGCTAATCCAGCAGTGACGCGCGTACCCACATGTCATTGGTTATCCCTCAAGAAAAAAACGGGTAACTCAATGATATTTTTTTTATTTTTTGAATCTTACTTTTATTCGTGAACAAAATGAATCTCTTGATAATTTTCTCTACGACGCTTATTCTACGAGTAAGCAATGAATCAGGTAAGTGTTTTAGAGCACAGTTCATGATTTTTAACCAGTCGTTGTTAGGTAGAAAATCACAATGATACACTTTTATGCCTCCATTGGCCTGAATACACGCACGACATCTTTTTAATATGGAAAATTTAGTGTCTTGATAATTTTTTGTACGACGATTATCTTTGTTGTATTTTAGTAAGTAGTAGTCTGGTTTGCCAAAGTTGTCATTAAGTGTCACTTGACGTTTAGGTTAACACGTTATTATTTTGAATAGGTGTAAGTGGTAAACTTTATAAAATTGCAAAATTTTCTACTCTTTTACTTCTTATAATGGAGTTCACCTCAGAAGAGTATGCAGATATAATTTTTATCTACGGATATGCTGATGGAAATGCTCTAGCTGCTTGTCGGGAATATCAACGTAGGTTTCCCACTCGCTGTCAACCTACACCAAGGGTTTTTTCTCGATCGTTTTCAAGACTTCGGCAGTGCGGTATTGGACAACGTCCTGACGCTAGAGCTGATGGTAGAAGACAACATCAACTTGAAGACTAAGAGAGAGTGGTGGATGCAGTGATGGATCAACCTTCTACAAGTACTCGAAGGATTGCCACGCACGAGAAGCCTTACATCCATATCATCGACAGAATGTTCATTGCCTTCTACCTAGAGATAATGTGCATCGACGAGTCTTTTGTGAATGGATGTTGGAAATGAACAATCTTATTCCCTAATCTAATCTTCTGGTCTGACGAATCAACATTTACAAGAAATGGTATTTATAATTCTCATAATGAGCATGTCTGGTTATTGGAAAATCCACATGCAACAAGGACTCGCACATTTCAACATAGATTTTCCATTAATTTATGGTGTGGTATTTTTAACGGCTCACTGTTCATGGAAGTCCTGCGACAACGTTTAAATGGATCTTCGTACTTAGCGCTCCTAGAAAACCGTGTAGAAAACATTCTAGATGACATTCCACTAGCAACAAGATGTATAATGTGGTACCAGCATGACGGTGCACCAGCGCATCATAGTCGAAACGTTGTTACATGGCTACATGAACATTATAATGAAAGATGGATTGGCAGAACTGGACCAATACATTGGCCTGCAAGATCACCGGACTTAAAACCACTTGACTTCTTTCTTTGGAGTGATTTTAAGGGACTGGTCTACAGTGAACAAATAAATACACCAGAGACGCTACAACAACTGATAAATAATGCTTTTCGTCATATTCAAGCAACAATGAATCCTCAAGACATTAAATTTTCCATATTAAAAAGATGTCGTGCGTGTATTCAGGCCAATGGAGGCGTTTTTAAACATTTATTGTAATAAATAAATTACTATAAGCCTGATAAAAGTGTATCATTGCGATTTTCTACCAAACAACGACTGGTTAAAAATCATGAACTGTGCTCTAAAACACTTACCTGATTCATTGCTTACTCGTAAAATAAGCGCCATACAGAAAATTATCAAGAGAATCATTTTGTTCACGAATGAAAAAAGTAAGATTAAAGAAATGAAAAATAAAAAAAGATATCATTGACTTACCCCTTTTTTTCTTGAGGGATAACCAATGACATGTGGGTACGCGTGCCACTGCTGGATTAGCCAGTTCAATTGTTATGGTGGAATACGCGCCTTACATAGCAGCCTACACATGCGAAGTTTCAGCAAAATATATGTGCTACTTTTTAAAAAATTGGGAAATTTTATTTTTTGAAATTCAACTTCAACACCCTGTATCTTTTTAATGAAGCATTATAGGAAAAAATTTTATAGGACATACCCTCTTTAAAATTGTTCAAAGAACATTTGGTTTCATTTTTGGTCACCACTTATGGATCAGCCTGTATATATATATATATATATATATATATATATATATATATATATATATATATATATATATATATATATATATATATATATAATAGAAGTGTTAATATTTTGTAGAAATATGTTCATCTTCAGTAGAAGGTGAAGCAGCTAAGAGCACACCCCTCCAAGGGTTTTAAAAATTATAAAGTGTGTTCATATGTTTAGTAAAAAACAACTTTATATCACACCCTGTATATCCTAAGTCACAGAACTTGCTAAGGCTGAAATTTAAAAAAAAATGACAAAAGACATAATTGGAATTAATGCACTTTATTATTTTTCAATTTTCAAGATGTATATTTTTTTTGTGGGGGACTCCATCTTAGGTGCCTCATTCTAAACTTTTGATACATCAACAAATTTTTTCTTAAATTTGGCAATAATCGGTCCCATTAAAACCATAATCTTTCACATGCATTTGGCATGGACTTCCACAAGGCTCCATTCTTAAAGTCCTGCTGTTTATAGTTTGCATTAATGTTTTTCTTTTTATTTATATGAATGATTTCTGTATCAGTGTGCATTGTATACTGGTGATGTCACTGCAATGATTTGTTGTTCGAAGTTTGAAAACATATGCGACAGTTTTTCTATGGTTGAACAAAAGGCAAATCTTTGGTTTGCAGCAAACTGATCAAAGTCTAACTGTGATTGCATTGCTTCTAGCAAGACCAAATGGTAAGGCTAGATGTATTCTCACCACAATTAGAACCGTAGACCGGTTTCGTTCTAATTAGAGCTCGTCAGTATGGCATACTAATTGCAGCAAAAACACCTATAAAGTAATACAGCTGTGGTAGCCAGCCCCGCAAAACTAAGTGAGATGTAAGACATCGCTTTTTGGCAAACTGTTCAGGGCTCAGACATGGGAAGTCAGTAATTGCGGAACCCAGTTCAAAGGGAGCTGCTAAATCTTCGCAGAGGACAACTCAGGAACATAACAGGACTCTTGACGGGACACGTGGCCATCAAGAAACACCTGCATAAAATGGGGCAGTTCGAGGGGAAGGAATCAGCCCAGCACATTTTGTGCGAGTGTAAAGCTCCAGACCGCAAAAGAGAACTGATCTACGGACAGCCTAGACCGCAGACAATATAAAACTTTACCCTACCAATTGCTGTGCAGACTAGTTCAAGGCACAGTGATTTTGGATTGGGGGGAGTAGAAAAGATGAAGGGCATGCACAATAAGCCAAAGGCTGCGGTGCTATCGGGGCGGCAAAGACGCGGACAAGCCCTAAGGGGAAAAAATACACACTTTATACACGTGTCGCCATCTCGTTGCGGAACCAAGTAGTATGTTGTCATGGCTGCTCCAAATAACACAGAATGTTAAAAAATAGAAACTGTATACAACAAACTAACAATTTAGTAAATTGTCAGCCCTGGCCCATTTCTTCCCCAATATAGGGACAAAGTATGTAAGGGTAGATGTATTCTCACCACAATTAGTGGTTTCGCTCTAATTAGAGCTCGTCAGTATGGCATACTAAGTGCAGCTAAAACACCTATAAAGTAATACGGCTATGGTAGCCAGCCTCGCAAAACTAAGTGAGATGTAAGACACGCTTTTTACATGTGTTGCCATCTCGTTGCGGAACCAAGTAGTATGTTGTCACTGTAGCTCCTTTATAGGTGTGTTTTTGCTGCAATTAGTATGCCGTACTGACGAGCTCTAATTAGAGCGAAACCGGTCTAGGGCTCTAATTGTGGTGAGAATACATCTAGCCTTACCTACTTTGTCCATTTATTGGGAAATAAATGGGGCAGGGCTGACAATTTACTAAATTGTTAGTTGGTTGTATACAGTCTCATTTTTTAACATTCTGTGTTATTTGGAGCTGCCGTGTCAACATACTACTTGGTTCCGCAACGAGATGGCGACACGAGTAAAAAGCGTATCTGACATCTCACTTAGTTTTAAGACAAAATGGTGCAAAAGGGGAATCAACATATATTATCAAATTCAAGTTTAGATCATGTTAAAGCATTATAAAGAACAATTAAAGTGGCTGAAGATACGAAGTCTTTGGAGTTTCTTATGATAAATCCGAGTGATTTCATGGAACACATAAGCACTTCTGCCACATGAACGTTAAGACATAGGCTAGGATCATAAAAGCTCCGAGATCAGAAACAGTCTCAACGTCTCAACATGAACTAAGTTTATATGGCTATAAAATAAGTATGTTGAATCCAGTTACCTTATTAGTGAATCATATTGTATATGTGTGGCGCACGTGCTAGTGCACTAGACATATCTCTCTTCCCACAGGTCATTTATCACTAAGTTAGTGCGTCTTCACCCCAAGAGAGAATTTTGTTAAAATGTTTCTGAATAGTTGTGGTGTACAATGAATTCAACACAATAGAAATTTTGAAGGCCACCTGCGTAAAAAGCAGTAGAATTTCCATAACATTATCAATGTCATTATCAAAAATATAAAAAATTAAAGGCCCTAAATGGAACCTTGCCGCACACCTAAATAGGAAAGGTATAAGACAAACATCCATCAACCAAACTTAGTTCAGTCTTTCCTATATGTAGGACTCAAATAAGGATACTGGGGAATTACATGCCAAAACAATGTAGGTTATTCAGCAGCAAGTCATGATACATTGAACCAAATGGTTTAGTAAATATAAGTAAACGGCATCAACGTGGCCACCTAAATCAAGGATTTTAAAAGAGATTGGATGTAGATACCACTGTAAGTCAAGTTTTATTGACGTGGTTTAGATACCACTATAAGCCAAGTTTTAGACACGAGAGCAGGGGAGACAAAATGCTCCCCTGCGGGCACTCCGCCGCGACCCCCGCCAGCAAAGTCCCCCCCGCGAGTGAGGTAAACATCGCCCTGTGATGTTCACCTCACTCGCGGGGGACTCTGTGGGCGGGGATGCCCGCAGAGGAGCGTTTTGTCTCCCCTGCTCTGGTGCCTAGTCGTGGAGGGCCTGCTAGGCAGGCTCCCGGGAGGGGTGTACGAGGTACAGGGCTATGCGGGCGACATTGTCATCATAGTCTGAGGAAAAGTTACACAGTCAGTGTGGGAGCGCATGCATACAGAACTGAAAGTGGTGGTAAGGTGGACGGTTAGTCAAGGGTTCGAGGTGAGCCCCGAGAAAGCCACCGTCATACCATTTACAAGGAGGAGGAAGTAGGATGGACACAGAACTCTCACTCTATATGGTAGAAACATCCCGATGGCCAGGGAGGTAAAATATCTTAGGGTCATATTGGACTCTAAGCTAACCTGGAATAGCCACATTGGAAAAATACTGTGTAAGGCAGTTATGACCCTAGCCGTCACTAGGTGGCTATATGGAAAAACGTGGGGACTGAAACCTAGTATGGCCCATTGGCTGTACACAAGGGTGGTCAGACGAATCGTTAACATACACGGCAATGGTTTGGTGGCCTAAGGTGACACAATCCAGTGCCAAACAAAAACTGGACAAGATCCAAAGGATGGCTTGCCTTGGCATCACAGGGGCCATGACCTCAACCCCAACAGTCACCATGGAGGTGTTGCCGGATCGATCACCCTACCAATTGCTGTGCAGACTAGTTCAAGGCACAGTGATTTCGGAATGGGTGGACTAGAAAAGGCAAAGGTCATGCACAATAAGCCAAAGGTTGTGGTGCTTTCAGGGCAGCAAAGACGTGGACAAGCCCTAAGGGAAAAAAATTCCAAGTTGTATTGACGTCAAAATCATCCCACATCTTCCACCTTTATATACTTTCATCTGTTAGAGATCTATAAAAGCCAACATGTCTTCAACACTCATTCTGATTTTCAGACATACAATACTCGTGCTGCATATCTGTTCATTTGTTGGGATACAGAGACCATTTAAAATATAGAGAAATTCACTACACTATTGTGTAATGCCTTACTTCGATTAAAAACAAAAATATTCAGTGTTTTACAAATTTGCTTGCAAACTATTTAATTCAGAGGTGCCTTTTTTCACTTACTGAATTCTTAAATGAATAGCATACTGAACTAGATCTGATTTGTTTCTGTACCTCTATGTAGGCTCGATTTATTTTTAATTGCTTGTCTTATTTTCTAGATACCTATCTTTAAATTTAACGTTTTTAGTGAATTTTCTTAAAAAAAATTCACTAATGAGGAGATCCCGACTTTTGAATTTTGCAAAAATTTTTTCAAATTAGCGCTAATTAGGCCCCCCAGAACACATATCCGGGGTCAGTTTAAATTTTTATATGTTTATATATACATATATATATATATATATATATATATATATATATATATATATATATATATATATATATATATATATATATATATATATATATATATATATATATATATATATATATATATATATATATATATATATATATATATATATATATATATATATATATATATATATATATGTATCACACCGATAACTCAAAAAATAATGGGCCGATTTTGATCAAATTTGGTAAATACCTTCCTTTTGCAAATGGCTTGGATAAGTTCGTTAGTCAGGAAAATCGTCCCAGGTTTTCCCGGAAAATTTTGGGTTTTCCTTCAAAAAAAAATTATATCTCCGAAATTAACAAAGTAAGGGCAACCAAATTTGGTACGCTGGTTTATGTCATTATAGGCGAGGTGCCTAAATTTAGCTCTGTAGATCAAAAGACAAAAAAGTTATGGGCATTTAAAGAAAAATAAATTGGGGTTTTCCTCAAAACGTCAAAGTGACAATTTAAAACGCCAAAATTCGCAACATTTAGGCAAAGAACTTGAATCTAATACGGGCTCTGGAAAGAAAATGTCTTAAGAAGAATGTTTTACAAACCCTGAAGTCTTAGTTTCAACCGTCATCGTCCTTCATTTTACTAAAATATTTCCAGAAAATTCATTTCAAATAGACCCTTTCTCTGATGCTTGCCAGTAGCCTTAGCTATAGAATGTATCGTTTAATGGTATATAATTTTTGTAGAATTTTCGTAAAAAATCAATAAAGCTAAATATATCCGTTATTATACAAGATATGAAAAAATATTGTATACATTAATTATACGGTGTCTTGAGCTACACCTTAAAAATTATTGCTACCATCACAGGGTGGCCTATAAGTCGTTGGTGATACAAATAATATTTTTTTTAGTGGAAAACGCCTTATGTTTTTGCATTTTCCATCGAAATATAATGCATGTTTGTAAGTTAAGAAATTCTGGACGCAGCAAGTGCGTTATGGTAGCCAATTTTGATTAAATGCTTCATATTTGAATAGCTCAATTTGCTATTAACCTATAAGGTTGACCAAGAAACGGATTTTTTCGGTTACATTTTAAGTTTACTTTCGGAAATTTCTGTACGTTTTCAAACAATAAAGTTATTTTGATGAAACATGGCACATTGTTTTTACTATATAGGTTATACTGGTAACCAAATTTGATGCCTGCTTTCTGAAAAAAAAACACATTTGCTATTAAAAACATTTTAATGAAAATTCACTATCATAACGCACTTGCTGCCTCCAGAATTTTTTATTTTTAGCTTATTTAACCTGCTATGTTATTACATTGTAATTGTAACATTGGGGAATTGAATACATCTTTTTATCTATGTATGTCTGATTAAAAAAAAAGAATAACGCTAATTTGAATATATTGTTGCACTTCTTAGTCTAGGAGTTTATTGTCTTTTCTGTATTTAATAAAATAAGTGTTTTTAATAGCGGAGGAAGATCATGCAGTTGTAATGCCTGGTCACCATCCCAACAACTACCCTATTTCACCTCCGCATCACGGATCATCAAGGATCATGTCACCCATCAACGATGTAAATAACCCTATGGGTATGGAGTATCACCCTCATCATCATCCCGGATCACATATGGGCTCTCGCATGGGTTCTGTACTCGGGTCAGTGCATGGGTCGGTTTGTGGCAGTGCTAGGGGATCGCCTTCTTCCCTTGCACCTTCACTTTCTATGATGCATGCACCAGGTCATCCCCCTGAACCACCTCCGTAAGTATTATGATGAAATTATAAATGCAGGTGTAGTGCTAGTAATGTACAGGTAGATTTGGTTAGTTTGTTGACACTGTCATTGTCCAGCACTGTACACGTTAACGGAAAACACAGTAAATATATTAGAATTCAGTAGCATGGAGGTCCAGCCAGGATTTTGTCTAACTTAGTTTTGTTTAACCCTAGAATGGTATCGACAATTTTTTTTACTGTATTGGCATTGATACATAAATTTTACATACAGACTTGGAGACTACTTCTCTGGCTTCACTGTTGGTTTTTGTAGATGAAGGACGTAGCCAGCGTGTGAGCTAACTGGAGCAAGTGGCCCTTCGAATTCTGGAAGTTCTAGGATGTTCTTCAATGCTTCTGTGACTATAGTTTCGCTGCTTGACAGCATTTTCAGACAGATTAAAGTTGAATTAGTACGAAATCATGACAACTACAAATAAATATCTGTTGCTATATTATGATATGATGTTTTGATTAAATTTTTTTAAAATCAAATTGAAAATAAAATGAAACACAGATGACAGATGAGGTTTTCAAAATGTCTATGTGATGTATGTCAATATTTAACATCAAAACTAGAACTAGCCTATAATAACTATAATAATAGTTACAACAATTAAATAACTAAACAATAACAGTATAAAAGTAGTCTCTATATAACGAAAATATCGACATACATCAACTCATTATTTTATTACAACTTTTTTGAAATAATAGTTAAATTTATTTTCTTTGACATATTTAATTAGAAAGAAGAATATCCAAGAAAGGGGAATTCATTTTATTTTCAATTTGATAAAAAAAATTTTAATCAAAACATCATATCATAACATAGCAACAAATATTAACTTGTAGTTGTCATGATTTCGTACTAATTCAATTTTAATCTGTCTGAAAATGCTGTCAAGCAGCGAAACTATAGTCACAGAAGCATTGAAGAACATCCTAGAACTTCCAGAATTCGAAGGGCCACTTGCTCCAGTTAGCTCACACACTGGCTACGTCCTTCACCACTAAAAACCAACAGTGAAGCCAGAGAAGTATTCTCCAAGTCTGTATGTAGTATGGACAAGTTTCACCAAGTAAAGGCAACAACAATCAATGAAACATAAATTTTACGTATGAATTTCCTAATGCTGTTTTTGGATTAGAAATTAATTAAATTGGAGTCAATAAATAAAACCAAGCCTTCTACATGATTTTAAAATATATTTCTAGTATTGAAACAGCTTATAAAAAATGAAAAAGCTAGAAAAAAGAAAATATACATGAAAAATGGAGATATTTGATTTTTATATTGGTATATTACATTATATTAGATTTATTGTGAGTTGGCTATTCGAGTCCTCCACCGCGACCTTAGGTCTATTGTGGCTCACGTCTAGTTATTTAAATTTCAACCATCAATTCCAGCTCCCTGTGGGAGTCGATCTTTTCTTGAGGGTGAAAGTTTAGTTTGGCAGGTGTACTGCCATCTGAGTGAAGTTGCTTGCCCGTTTTGAAGCTCAAAGAGAGATAACCTCTCTCCGAGTTCATCTGGACCCGACATCCGTCAGTGTTTGCCTCAAGGCGGTATCATGAAGTCCCGCTCTCGAGCAGTCTCCAGTTGTAATCCGCCCCTAGAGATCTTAGCTCCCCCCCAGACTCATCTAAACCGAACACCCAACAGTGTTAGACTCAAGGCAACATCCCATCGAGTCCCGCTCCCGATCATCACCCAAGCGAGGCCGTCCGTTCGTTTCGTAGCACACAGTGGGGGTCCCAAACTCCGGGTATATACCACTCATCAGAGATCACAGCCCCCTCCGGATCGTCTGGACACACGACACACGCCAGCGATCAACCCAGGGCGGTATCATTTGGAACCCTGCTGAGGTGAGACTTTGTTTGACAGATGTACTGCCATCTGAGCGGAGTCACTTGCCCGTTTCAAAGCTCAAAGACAGACAACCTCTCTCCTAGTTTATCTGGAGCAGACATCTGTCAGTGTTTGACTCGAGGCAGTATCATGAAGTCCTGCATCCAAGCAGCATCAAAGTGAGGTCGTTTGCCCGTTTCAAAGCTCACAGAAGAGGCCTCAATGTCTAGTTGTAATCCACCCCTAAAGATCTCAGCTCTCCTCCGAGTTCGTCTAGACTCCACACCCACCAGTGCTAGACTCAAGGCGACATCCCATCGAGTCCCGCCCTCAAGCATCGCCTAAGCGAGGCTGTTCGTCCGTTTCGAAGCACACAGTGGGGGCCTCAACTCTGGGTGTATACCACTTATCAGAGATCTCAACCCCCTTCGGGTTGTCTGGACACACGACACACGCCAGCGCTCAACCCAGGGCGGTATCATCTGGAACCCCGCTGAGGTGAAACTTTGCTTGACAGATGCACTGCCATCTGAGCAGAGTCGCATGCCCGTTTCAAAGCTCAAAGAGAGACAACCTCTGTCCGAGTTCATCTGGACCAGAGATCCGTCAGTGTTTGACTCGAGGCAGTATCACGAAGTCCTGCATCCGAGCAGCATCCAAGTGAGGTCGTTTGCCCGTTTTGAAGCTCACAGAAGAGGCCTCAATCTCTAGTTGTAATCCACCCCTAAAGATCTCAGCTCTCCCCCGGGTTCGTCTAGACTCAACACCCACCAGAACTAGACTCAAGGCGACATCCCATCGAGTCCCGCCCCCGAGCATCGCCCAAGCGAGGCCGTCCGTCCCTTTCAAAGCACACAGTGGGGGCCTCAAACTCCAGGTGTATACCACTCATCAGAGATCTCAACCACCTCCGAGTCATCAAGACACACGACTACCGCATACACTCAACCCAAGGCGGTATCATCTGGAACCCCGCTCCCGAGTAACAACCATGCGAGGTCAATTGTCCATTTCTAAGCCCAGAGTGGAGGCCCCAAACTCCGGGTGTACATCACTCCCCAGAGATATTCGCCTCCCTCCAGGCCCACCTGGACAAGACCCCCGCCAGTGTTTGAATCCGATTAGTCGCCTTTTACGACAGGCAGGAGTTACCTTGGGCCTATTCTTTTAGGTAGTCCCCAGACCCACCGGGGACTTTATATTGCTATTGTGTGAGAAGCTCATATGCGGCGGACATTTTATTTATTTATTTATTTATTTATTTATTCATACACCATCCAACAGCTTAAAAGCCAATTTAAGGATGGGCCAATACACAAAACATAATAACTAACAACAATCTAGCTAACAATACAAAAAAGAGTCACAAATTAGATCACTTTGAAAAACATTTTTATCTCTGATATATTACATGAGAAGATATCTAGGCGGTCCTGCAGTACAGAGTAATCATTGCACATCTGGTAAATTGGAGACGATCGCAGCAATCGTGTACGAGCAGTCGGGAGATAGAATGTGCCTGGAAAACGTGCTGCAATACGAGGCACATTGAAATTAAGTTGCTGAAGCAGTTTAGGGCAGTCGAACACAGAATTAACCAGTTTATATAAAAATATATTGAAAGTGCACTGCCTGCGCATCAATAGACTCTGCAGACTAAAGCGAAGAAGTAAACTTTCCTGAGGAAAACCAATAGACGGATATCGACCATCCTCACGAAAGCTAAGAAATTTTAGAAATTTCCTTTGCACTGATTCCAGGCTTGCCACATGTATCTCATAAGTGGGAGCCCACACAACTGAGCCATATTCAAGTCGAGACCTAACCAAACAGCCAAAGAGCAGGAGGAGGGTGTCAGTCTGTGAGAAATTTTTGCTGTTTCTTATCAGAAACCCTAGAGTTTTGTAAGCAGAACTGACAGTCTGCTCATAGTGTGGTTTAAAAGATAGAGTACCATCAAAAACAATTCCAAGGTCCTTAACTGTCCTGGGGCGGTCAAGTGGAAGCCCTCTTATATTGTACCCGAAAGTGATTGCGTGCTTATTTCGAGTAAAGGACATCACACAACACTTGGAAACATTCATAGATAGACCACTCCGACAACACCATTCAACAAGGATCTGAAGACAGTTCTGGAGCCGCAAACAGTCATCAACACTCGAAATATTTGCGAAAATCTTAATATCGTCTGCATACATTAAAAAAGGAACATGTAAAACATGTTTAACTGGGTCAATAAATATATTAAACAGTAATGGACCGAGTATGGAACCCTGCGGCACTCCCGAAGTTACGTGATAGGTGTTAGATTTGAAGCCCCCAACCTCAACAAATTGCCTCCTTCCATCAAGGTAAGATCTGAACAAGCCAAGCAAGCCCTCGGAGAATCCGATAGCCCTCATCCTGTCAATCAGAACAGAATGATTTAGACAATCGAAGGCCTTAGATAGATCAGTATACACAACATCAACCTGTGAAGAGCGGTCAAGAGCGGACGCAATGAACTGTGTAATGTCAACCAAATTCGTTACAGTCGATCTACCTGGAATGAAACCATGCTGAGAAATAGAGAGTCTGTTTTTGATGTGAAACAGTATTCGCTGAAAAAGGCAGGCCTCGAAAATTTTACAAAAGACACATAGTATGGCTATTGGTCGATAGTTTGATGGATCACCACTTTCCCCCGCCTTGAAGACAGGGAAAACCCGTGACAGCTTCCAAATCGCGGGGAATGTTCCAGATCTAAGAATCAGTTTAAAAATTTTCTTAAGTGGAGCCAGGAAAGCATATAAGCAGTCGCGCACCAAAAAACCAGGAACTAGATCAGGTCCACAGGACATGTTAGCCTTAATTCTCTTAGCGGCTGTAATAATTTCGTCATCTGTAAAGTCATCAACAAAGAACATTGTGATGTCACCCGAAGCCAGACTGGCGGCTGTAGGCGATGAGGTGGGGGTGGAGCCAGAACATCCCGCAAAATAAGAAGCAAAACTGTCAGCTGCCTGCTGCTGGTTAGATAAATTCCCAATAGAAAAGTTTTGACGGCGTCGAGAAGAGCAGTTCCAGAATTTTTTAGGATTAGACCTAATCTCTCTTTCGACCCTCTGAAAGTAATTGACTCGAGAAAGATAAATGTCTCTCTTAAGTTTTTGTCTCAGCTCCCTAAATCTATCCAGAAACTCCACATTTCCAGACTTCTTAAACTTACACCATAATGAATATTTATATTTTATACTAACCTTAATTTCTTTAGAAAACCATGGGGGATACCTATTACATGCTCTTGGAGCAGTCATGGGAACATACATATCAAACAAGTCGTAAATTCTGGAATAGAAAAAGTCAAGCATAGAATCGACATCCTGAAGCCCATCCATGCCATCCCAGCACAAGTCGCTGAGCTCCGCATACAATCTGACAAAATCACATTTTCGAAAGTTATATGACCTTTGCCTAGTAGTGTCACCAGCAGGGGAAGAGACCACAGAACCACTGAGCGGAAACTCTATGATTAAGGGGGGAAGATGACGATCAGGAATCACGGGCGAATCAGGAGCCTCCCCCACCAAGCAAGTGTCAGTAAACAAAACCACGTCAAGAATTCTGTTGTTAATATTCTCAACATGATTAAACTGTCCAAGGAGTAGTAGATTACAGAAATTTTGAAAAGCAGACACACGAGCGGAGGGGTCGTTCTGACGACAAGAGGCATATTCAGGCATGTTAAAGTCACCAACTAAGAATGTCTCGGAACCATATTTTATGCACAGGGACTCGAGAGCTTCAAACAAGAGGTAGTAGTCATTAGTTGGAGTATTGGGAGGTATATAAACAACAAAAACATTAAGCGAGGCCCGATGATCCGAGACTCTAACCCCCACAATGTCAATATTAGAAAGAGCATCAAGGCCTCCACAGTCCCTCCGAATATCAAGGCGACGAGTTGCAAAGCGAGCGTGCACAGCAAGCAGAACGCCACCTCCCCTAGTCTTACAAGAGAAAGAAAAATCCCTATCTGATCTATAGACAATATATTGATCATCAAACAGTTCGCTACTATAGATGTCACTATCCAGCCAAGTCTCAGTGAAAGCAAAACAGTCAAGAGGATATGCCTGCGAGCAAACAAAAGAGTAAACATCATTGGTTCGTGTCCGGAGGCCCCTGACGTTTTGATAAAATATGTTAAATTGCCTCTCCATAGAACAGGCAAAAGAAGAATGATGATTGTGTCCAAAGTTAACGAAAGATCCAAAGGTTTGTTTGGAGACTGGGTTTCCACCCCGACATGGCATTGTGGTAATTGCTATTTGATCTGCAGAATCTCTGCTCTCATCGACTGCAGCTTTTGCCTGTAAACCGCACAGTTATGGTCCCAGGCTGCATGATCATAGGCAACTCCTGCCTTTACCTTAGCCGCATTGAAACAGTTCACACAACAAAGAGTAGTAGCCATACAGTTTTTCACAGGATGGTCACCAGAACATTTAGGGCATGTGGTTTTGCCCTTACAAAATTTAGAAGTATGGTGGAAGCCCGAACAGTTGAAACATCGCGTGATATCATTAGAAGAAGATATTGGTGAATTGTATTTATATAGCTAAATGCAATTCACACATACCTTCTTCTGATGTCTGCCGCATATGGGCTTCTCACACCAGAAACAATACGTTGTAGTCATACTTCTTTTTGCAGATGGGGACATATGATAATAGGTTCGACTACCTTTTTGCATCTCTGTACTTATCTCATGTTTCAGTGGTACATGCAGGTTTTTCTCTAAGACATCTTCTACTACACTTCGCAAAGGTTGGCAGAATCGCGGATTTTCTGCCAAACAAGTAGCTAGCCAAGGCTGTGTTAACTTTTTAATAAATTGACTTCTAGCTACAGGTTTTCCGCTATAAGCTATTATATTGTGGTTATATAATATGAAAGAATTTTAACAGGCCATGTTGAGTAATTTGTAAACTATACACAAAAGTCATCTTTTTGTCTTGCGGTTGCAATTCATATTTTGACACATTTGTTCAAATATGTCAAAGGCTCCTTTTGTTGACTTGTTGGTGTGACTTATTTCTGGCTTGTTAGTGGCGTAATCACACTTCCTGTTTCGTGCATCGTTGATAACAAAAGAACATGTTTATTGCTTTTAGCCTTGCAAGATACCAATGATGCTTTCTCATTCTTTGCAAACATAGGCGTATGTATCTTTCTATCTTTATTCTTTTCTATCATTTCTGCTGCGATTTCCCTTTTGTTTTTTCTTAAAGTGCCGACAATGGTAAGTTAATATGGCTCTAATAATAATTTTGCAGCCAAAGGGATACTGGTGAACCAGTTATCCATTGTAACGAATCTGTTTGATCCGTGTATAGTTCTGGTCAATGTTTCTACAAAATAGTCTGCTAATAGGTGACCATTAGTTTTGGTTAACTTTCCGACATAAGGGATTCATCAATTAAGTACTTTGTTGAACGGTTGCATAGCAGAATAAGTTTCATGCCATATTTTGCCGGCTCATTAGGAATGTACATTCTGTAAGCACATTGTCCTTTGTCTATATGTGTATGTAAGCTCCCCACACACAAGTCAACTTCTGGGTGCAGAGTTTATCTATTTTGGTGTTATTATATTATTATTGTATTATTTCCCAAATAATCCAACTAATTGTTTGCGAATAGTAACATAAGAACCTGGTTTATACGAATTCTTGCAGGTATTTATAAACTGATTCCAAATATTTTCGATAGGTGCAAATGTGGTAGCTACCCTTCTTTCTTCACATGTGTTTTTGTCGTCGAACCATAAGCAAGCTGTAAGAAAGTCAAAACGCTTTTGGCACATTGTAGCTCTATATCTTGTACCAGAGAAGGCTGTCGAACATAGTTTCAGGGTTCAGGTGATTGTCTCCCAAAAGTGTGGCAAGAATATATAGGCCAAGTAATGTTTTGCTTTCTTCCAAATTAGTATCAGACAACGTTGCGTGGTGGGTACTATATTGTTGCTTTACATTATAAATTTGTAGGTTAATATATTCAACTATCTGCTTGAGGATGTTATTAGAGAAAAATATTTAAAAAGCAAGTAATGGTTTGAAAATGTTGCGTAATTCAGGTGAAGGCCCAGGCCTTACGTATATTATATTCTTTGCGAACTTTTTTGGATGACAGTGGTTTAGAAGACTATTGTTACCCGTTTTTTCCTTAAAGTATCATTTTTTGAAGTTAGTATACTTTGTACATCTTCTGAACTATGTGATGTCTAAAAACATTTAAATGAGTGAAGTAATTGAAGTCAGTACTAAAATTTACCTGTATCTTTGCTGTCCCTTCTTAACTGGATTCTGCTTTCATCAAGGTTTTCTAAAGTTTTTGTAATTTACTTGGACGACTTGAAGTTGACAGATTTTCACTTCGATTGCTTTCTTTGTCCCAAATTTGTGAAAAAACAGCTATAACACCAGAATCTATTTCTTCAATTGGCTGCCACTCTGGATCACTATCACATTCTTCGTTTACTATATTATCCTCACTTTTACTATCATCACTTTCTAATAAAAGTCGTCCTAACTTCGTATGTTAAACCCTGCTTCATCATCCTGATGTTTTTGTATAGACACGTAAAAATTATGTAGGTATAATATTAGCGTATATTAGTACCAATGCGTAAAATTTTCGTATAGACCTTCAAAAAATAATGCACATACCCCGCATATAAACTGAGACTGACCATGTGGAAGGTGACTAAAGCTAAAACATTTGTTGAAGCACTGGTGGGGGGATAATACAGATAAGATGTTTCCAAGTGTTGTGTGATGTCCTTTACTCGAAATAAGCATGCAATCACTTTCGGGTACAATATAAGAGGGCTTCCACTTGAGCGCGCCGGGACAGTTAAAGACCTTGGAATTGTTTTTGATGGTACTCTATCTTTTAAACCACACTATGAGCAGACTGTCAGTTCTGCTTACAAAACTCTAGGGTTTCTGATAAGAAACAGCAAAAATTTCTCACAGGCTGACACCCTCCTCCTGCTCTTTAGTTGTTTGGTTAGGTCCCGACTTGAATATGGCTCAGTTGTGTGGGCTCCCACTTATGAGATACATGTGGCAAGCCTGGAATCAGTGCAAAGGAAATTTCTAAAATTTGTTAGCTTTCATGAGGACGGTCGATATCCATCTATTGGTTTTCCTCAGGAAAGTTTACTTCTTCGCTTTAGTCTGCAGAGTCTGTCGATGCGCAGGCAGTGCAGTTTCATTATATTTTTATATAAACTGGTTAATTCTGTGTTCGACTGCCCTAGTCTGCTTCAGCAACTTAATTTCAATGTGCCTCGTATTGCAGCACGTTTTCCAGGCACATTCTATCTCCCGACTGCTCGTACACGATTGCTGCGATCGTCTCCAATTTACCAGATCTGCAATGATTACTCTGTACTGCAGGACCGCCTAGATATCTTCTCATGTAACATATCAGAGATAAAAATGTTTTTCAAAGCGATCTAATTTGTGACTCTTTTTTTTTTGTATTGTTAGCTTGATTATTGTTAGTTATTATGTTTTGTGTATTGGCCCATCCTTAATTTGGCTTTTAAGCTGTTGGATGGTGTATGAATAAATAAAATAAATAAATAAGCTGACGGATGCGCGGTATACAGATGAATCAGCATCACAGACACGTAAATTTTACATACAATACCGTTCTAGGGTTAAACTTGAACCAAGCCAGAATATTTTAATTTGGAAACATGTTTCGTACATGCTTGATACTTTCTTAGTTTAACTTTTTAAACAAATCCCTAATTGTTCATTTACATCCTAAAATCTAACACTTTTGCACTAACAAAGTTAAATTCACAGTAGGTGTTACCCAATATTATTCTTATTCTGATACTATAGTCGGTGGATTTTGTACATCATTTTTAATTTTATGTTGAAAACATTGGAATATTGCATATAAATGACATACATTGTAAATACAGAAAAGAATTCTGATTTCACAAAGGTTTGGTTTCTTCTCTGTAACTGGTTTCGCTGTTTAACAGCATCATCAGACAGGAGAAAATTAAATTAATTTTTCATGACAGCTCCAATTGAAAATCCGCTGCTACAGATTCTTTAAAAATAAAATAAAAATGACAGATGACATCTTCAAAATGTCTCCGTGATGTATGTCAATTGGAAAGCAATTTCGCGAGCTTGGACATGTAAAGCAGATACAAAAATGCACTGAGTAATGTTACCAACTTGGACGTAATGCTCGAGTTCAGTGGCGTATCCTTTTTTTAATTGGAAAGTCAAAATTTGAAGTTTGTTGATTTTGGTATGCACTAGCTGTCAGGGAATTCTGGATCAAACTTTATAAATTATGTTATTGTACACCACAAGTCTTAGACTTTTTGTATAGGCATATTGTATAATTTAAGGTAATAAACATAAACATAATTTAACATGAAAATGGAATCAACTTATAACAATGTTAACTGCAAGGCATGGCAGAGGAACTTGTTTATTTAGAAATTCAATTTAAAAAAAAAAGTAATGCATTTATTTATTTATTTATTTATTTATTGATATATACAGGGCCCGGCATAAGTCAGTTAACACTGTCCTACGCTGTGTGAAAAAGGTGCGGGTGCAGCAACACTGTTACACCTGGCCGAATTGGTGCGATGAGACGTGGGCAGTGTGGCACATGTTAGTTTAAGATTGTCATCACTGTGTTTATGTCACCATGGCAACCTAGCTCCATGTAAAGTAGACTAAAGGAGAACGTATCTGTCTGTTGGCTTTGTACCTGCGTTATCACCCTGATTATGAGACGATCTTCAATGAATTCGCAGTGAAGCATCCTAACAGGCTCATTCCTGCGACGGAGATGATGTACAAGCTAAACAAGAAGTTCCAAGAAACCGGATCAGTGTTAGACGCACCGCATAGTGGTCGCCACCCCACGGTAGTGACAGAAGAGAATATGCAATGTGTTGCCAAAACGTTTGTCTAGACAGCCAACCACCAATCTGCAGTTCGTGCATTGCTTCAATTAAGCATATAGGACCGCAGTTACGTCGCATGTTGAAAAAACTGAATTATCAGTCTTATCGTCCACATTTGATACATGCATTAACGGAAGGCAACACTGATATACTGTAATTTTTCGAGTGATATACTAGTTACGCGAAAGATGACGCACAATTTTATCAGTATATTCTCTGGGGCGATGAAGGGCAGTTAAAATTAAATGGACGGATTAACCAGCATCTGTGCGTTTACTGGGCATCATGAGTTATGCAACCAGCGCCCAAGAGTTGAATCTTCCTGGAATAACAGTGTGGGCTGGAATTCATGCCGGTGGTCTTATTGGTCCGTATTTCTGTGAGGGCACCGGGAATGCAGGAAATGATGTGGAACTGCTTATGGATTTAAAGAGTAAACTTGAAAATAACCTGGAGCCATAATTGACCTTATGGTCGCGGTGGAGGGACCGGTATGGCCCACTCACATTCAAACCTAACCAAAAACTTGGAGTTAGCGGGTATTCGATATTTCCAACAAGACGGCGCCCCGCCTCACTCGGACTAGAAGTTCGTGAATATCTGAATGCCGAGTTTGAAATGTGGATAGGAAGAAGAGAAAGAATCGAGTGGCCAGCACGATCACCAGACTTAATGCCGTGCTTTTTTTTTCTGTGGGGAGTACCCAAAAAGAAAGTGTTTGCCACCCCATCACGAGATATTGAACATTTGGAATTTGACACTCTCCGTGTACTCGCAAAATTCTTTGAAAAAAACTTGCTTTACTATAAATAACCGGTATCATATCTGCATTGAGGAAGGTGGTCGGCAGTTTGAACACAGTCATTACTTTTGTATCTAAATAAACAATTCAATAAACCAGGTTTCTGTACAATGCTCTTTTCTTTTTGATCAGCATGCAAATCGGTTAACTGACTTATGCATGACCCTGTATTTAATTCTTCGAACATCATCAAGTACAACATTTAAATTTTATGTTAACACAGTTTTAAAGATGATATCAGACAGGTGGCTTCCACTAATCTCAATACACTACGTTAATCGAACTCGGAACTTTTGTTCAACTCTTCCCAGCATATCTACCGGTATGTTGGTGACAGCTTGACGAATGTTGTTCTTCAGGTGAGCCCTGGTCATAGGATGGTCGTTGTAAACAAGTGATTTTAGATAGCCGCATAAAAAATGTCGCAGGGGGTTAGCTCAGACTACTGTGCTGGCCATTGCAGATCGCCGCTCAAGAAGATGAGGCGCCCAGGAAAGTGTTGCCGCAAAACAGTCATTGAGGCACATGCTGTTGTGCCATGGCACCATACTACTGGAACTATACATCTCCCACATCCATCTCGTTAAGTGTTGGCAAAAAAAAACTCCTGAATCATGTGACATAACAGTCATAAGTCACCATTCGTTTTCTTTAAAGAACCATGGACCAATTTTTCCAACTCACAATAGTGCACACCAAACTGTTACACATTGTGAATGTAGGGGACGCTGCTGAAGTTGTCTAAGGTTATCAGAGCGACAATAGCGCATGTTTTGCCTATTTACAGATCCCAAAAGATGGAAGTGAGCCTCATCACTGAGGGAAAACAAGTGTGTCGTGAGGCATGCCAAGAAGTGCCTCACATGCATTTTCTCGAGCAACAAAGGCGTGTTCCTGCACCACAGCCAATTTGTAGGGATGAAATTTTAGTTTGTCATGAAGGATTTGCCTGACAGAACGAGCAGACAACCCAACATCAGCTGTATGTTTGCGGGGAGAGCACAGAGGGGATCCTAAAACAGAAAGCCTTACCATGTCAATGTTTTGGGGTTACCTTGCTGTTCCTGGGAGCCCAGGTTTTTCTTTTCTTCACATCACCAGTTTCCCTGAAGTTGCTTACCCATGAAACGATCGACGGCCGGCCAAGAACACGACCATAGTGCGCAATATTGAAATGGGTACGGAATGCAAGTTGCCTGGCGATGATTGAGCGACCTTTAGAAAAGTATGCCTCGACAACGAACGCGCGCTCCACTTTTGTCCACTCCATGATGTTAACTAAACAAGTAAACTAAACCAATAAGTAAGAAGGTTGTCTCCGACGCCTTAGATAAATGGACTGAGGACGCCATGGCGAAGCATTGGAGTGACTGTAGGCAGGCGAGGGACTTCGTGGAGAGCCCTGATAGAAACGAAACTGTTTCGTGGTAGAAGTTGTTCTGCGCTTTGCCGCGTCATTGGCGTGCTAACAGGCCACAGTACTCTCAGAAGACATCTTACATTGGTAGGTGTCGAGAGGGCTCCCATTTGCCAGGAATGTGGCGAGACTGAAGAAACATCTTATCACTATCTGTGTGAATGCGAGGCTTTTGGGAGTCCTCGAACAGAATTGTTTGTTCTCCAGAGGAGCCAGGTAAGTTCTGTCCAATGGAAGACCGTCATGGCCTTTATTTTAAGGTCGAGGAGGTTTGGTGACGAAGCCGAGGAGGAGTAGGGCATGGTTGCTGGGGTTGGGAAAAAGGGCACAATGTGGCCTACTTGCTTGGCGCTAGCGTCCCCACCGCTACCGCTACTACTACTAAACTAAACCAAGGGACAGGCAAGGAGAGAGGGGAGCTACAACTTTACGCCCCGCCATGTCGAATGTGCATACCTCGCCCCCCTAAGCAACCATCGCTTCAGGGCGCCAAATTCAAATAAGCAAGTTGCTCTGCCCCACCTAGTATAACCACAACTACAACAATAAAGAGTCTGCTTTATTGTTATTGTTATTTTATTGTTGTAGTTGTTAGAAGCAAAATTTAACTCTTAAGCAATTTTTAACAAAATCACGATACATGCCCTAAGGCACGACTGTTTCGTTTTCAAGTGACCACCTGTATAAAAAATAATTTAAGAGCTCATAAAGCGTTGTATGTATATGTATGCATAATTATGTGTGCACATGTGTATATATGTAAAAATTATATTTACGTTATTAAAAAATAATAATTAGGATAAAAAAACCTTAAACTTCAAACGAAAAATTTAAAAAAAATTGTGGCTAATGACAATTCAGTCGAGGCCATACCACCTTTTTGACCAAGACCAGATAAAGCGTCTCTCACTATGTTTGTTTGCCATAAGAGTGACTAGATGGCTAAAAAATTATGGCAGCTAACATTTTCGTGCAATTTGAAATAATTTAAATTTTAAATAGGTGATTTAGAGCCTTCATTTTACTGAGATAAAAATACAAGTAGATCATTACTGCGAAATAAACATTCTGAAACATTTTTATGTAGTTAAAGAAGATATTGGTTTTATTCCAATTGACACCCATCTCTTTTCATTAATTAATAGAGCATTAAAAAAAAAGAAGTACTACAAAGTAAAACTTTTACATGCTATATGGGAAACTTAACCATAATTACTAATTTTATCTTTTGCAAGAAAATGATAACATTTTACTAACACTTTTAATTTTATTAGATGGTGTTGGGAATATAACAAATAAGTTAATGGTTGTCGACTTTCTATACATCTTGGTAAGGTAAAGGAAATGTATACTGAGAAATGTTAAAGAATTATATGGATATTTTTTTTTATAGGAAAGACGAACAAAATGAAGAAACATCGGTGTGACGTAACTTAATTTTTATTTATGTTTTTAAGTTTTTATATTTTTGATTATATTTTTATTGTACAAATCACAATAATTTATTTATAATAATAGGGTAAGTATGAATAATATGTATTAGATATCTTTTTTCAGTATTCACTTTGTTATTTTTAAAGATAACTTTTGATATCTCCAATAACAATTTTATGTTCATTAGTCAAAAGGTAACAATAGATTACTGCGAGACAAATCAAAAATGATCGATTAGGTAAATTTTAATTTTGCCAATTTAATAATTATTATCAATTGATTCTATAATTATTTTCTTTCCGGTTTATCCAGATTTTATAAGCAATGATTTTTGTAGTGATTTTATATAAATGACCATTGTTAAATTTTATAAATGACATCCTACAGGGCAGTTGGATGGTTGTGCTCTGCATTAAAAAATTTAAACCACAAATAGTGATAAAGTAATAAAAAAAATTAGTAAAAATATTAATAATCACAACAATATTAATGATTTGAAGTTATAAGATAGGTGTTGAATTTTTACTTTTAAAGCCTTCTGAGGTAAAATATATATTGCATGTATATACGCAGAAATATAACAGTTTGAGGGAACCAAAAAGTGCATTTGCTGACAAATTTTAATCATGTGCTGCTTTAGGAACACCAAGAACTTATAGCAGACTTGATATTCAAGGTAATTTTATATTTTTATTATAAAGTTTGTGAATCCTGAGAAATCGATATCATGTTTTCAACCTTTTAATTGCTTAAGACAAACTTTCTGTTTAATTACATTTTAAGACTGTGAAACGTAACAATCTAAAAACATTCGAATTTATTTAATATTAAAGTCTATATATATAGCTTTACTATGGTAACTAAATATTATAAGATGACCACTTAGTATATGCATACATCACTTAAGATATTGCCATGTTATTTAGACTTGATTGCCATGTTTAGTTAAAAAAACTTGATGTAACCAGATAATCGAAATAAGAAGAGAGTATTTAGAAAAGTAGATAATTAAACAACCCAAATAAAAACAAAAACTAATTTTAACAAGTGATTTTTCCAGTTATGAAGGTAATCTGTTTCAGATTATAGGAAACTGTATAAATAGGTGTAGGAACTAAAATATTGTATTCAGATTCTAAATACTCAATCACTCTTTGGGTTACATAATAGAAAAGAGCCAAATGATTAAACTAAAAAAACAGAGCTTGTCTGTAGTAAAACAAATCATGAAAAATAAAAGCCTGGACGCAGCAAGTGCGTTATGGTAGTGAATTTTCATAGAAATGATCTGGCACAAAATATTTTATTATAACTTTTTTTTCTTGTAACATAGAAATCTAAATTTTGGTGTATAGTTTACTTTTTATATCGTTACTTTTTATATCGTAAACCTACCTACCAAATTTGGTTATCATAAATTTCTTATTTTTTAAGATAAAACTTTTTTTTCAAATTAAAACTCAAAATTTTCCCGGAAAACCTCGTCCGATTTTTTTGATTAGCGAACTTGTCAAAGTCATTTACAAAAGGAAGGTACATGCCAAATTTTATCAAAATCGGCCTATTATTCTTTGAGATAAAAATTTTCTTCGAATGAAAACTCAAAATTTTCCCGGAAAACCTCGTCCGATTTTCTTGACTAACAAACCTGTCAAAGCCATTTACAAAAGAAAGGTACATGCCAAATTTTATTAAAATCGGCTTATTACTTTTTGAGATAGGAATTTTTTTCGAATGAAAACTCAAAATTTTCCCGGAAAACCTCGTCCGATTTTCCTGGCTAACGAACTTATCCAAGCCATTTACAAAAGAAAGGTACATGCCAAATTTTATCAAAATCGGCCCATTATTTTTTGAGTTATCGGTGTGATACATACATATATATATATATATATATATATATATATATATATATATATATATATATATATATATATATATATATATATATATATATATATATATATATATATATATATATATATATATATATATATATATATATATATATATATATATATATATATATATATATATATATATATATATATATATATATATATATATATAAATTGAAACTGACCCCGGATATGGGTTCTAGGGATCCTAGAACGCGCTCATTTGAAGAAATTTTTTCAAAATTCAAAAGTCGAGATCTCCTCATTAGTGAATTTTTTTTAAGAAAATTCACTAAAAAGCAATACAAGCTTGTGGTTGAAAAGTTCACAACCTCATGATACAAAAGTCACTCAGGCAGTGCTGTAGAGGGAAAGGGTTCATGTGTAAACAAAAATTACTTTATGTCTCACTAAGTGAATATTGGAATCTGTGATGAGCACTGATAAGTCCACATTAGTCAAAAAGTCAAACAAGTTAGTGGCAATTTGGCTTTTTTAAAGATGCTACTAGACCCCATGTGATTCGTGGTTAAAATGCTAAGCAAACAAAGTTTTTTTGACGTTTTCTCCTCTAAAAGTCATTGACTCCGCCAACATTTTGTTTGTTTTCTGTTTGTTAATCAATTTCTCCACTAGACAAGCAGCATATCCGTTATATTCAGCCACCTGCTTAATATACCCTAATTCTTTAGTAGATCTATTTTTACTTAAAGGAAAATTTCCTAATCTGTATACTTAAAAATTCAGACTGGCAAATTTTTGTGCGTACATATGTGGTGAGTCATTCGGAATGTAACTTATAGTGGTGGTGTCCTTCCTATGGACATCGAATTCTAAAGTGTCTTTATTTTTGATAACTAGTACATCTAGAAAGGGTAATTTAATATTAATTTGTTTTTGGTTACCACCAGTTTACCTGACAATCTTACTGCTATTCGCCGTGTTTGAAATGTAGAAATGTATTGTCTATGTGTGTCGGACTAACAAACCCCCATAACTATTATCAGCATTGAATATTTCAGCGTATGAAATACTTGTACACAGTCTTGAAATCACCGTACAAGCTTGTTCAAATGTTGCTGCATGAGCCGATCGACAGTGATATTATAAAAATGATTCGATCAGGCCTAAAAATCATAAATCCAGCCAATCGTGGGGTTCACCAACAACTACATAGTCAAACACTCATGTAGAAGTACTTTTAACACTCGAACATGAGTTTGCTGGGTGGATGACCCTGGAAATTATTATTTCGAACTTGACTCTGAAATGATTGTTATTTCTTCAACAGCCCGAACGGAATGAAGCATGAACAACACGCTGGTCTGATGGTTAACTTCATTCTCTGCTCGTACTATAGAGGCAGAGAGGGCTAATATTTTTAAGTTTCTACCAACTTTTTTCAGTTGGATCAAAAGTTTTGAAGATAACTAATTTAATTTAATTTAATTTATACGGGGAAACCCCACTAAGTGCTACAATACAAGTAAAAGTACTAAACAAATAAAATTTACACACATAAATCTACAAAGAATCACAGCAGAACTGCCACACAAAAGATACACCGTCAGTTCAGCAGTCCACTGCAACAACAGATGCAACCATATGCCTTCTCAAAGCAGACAGCGAAACACAAAAGATATCAAAATTGTCCACCTCAGTGATCTCATTCATAATACATAGATATCTATCGATGCGTGAATTAAGTCCATAATTAGTGCGGTGGAATGGGACAAAAAACAAGTTATATGACCTTAACACTCTGTTAGGTACATTCAGACCGATTCTGTCAAGAATCTCATTGGGGTCCACAAAACCATTCACAATTTTGAATATAAAACAGAGTCCGGCCACTGTTCTGCAGGCTTCAAGAGAGCTCAGCGTTAACAAACTTTGTATCTCCCCATAGTCATGATCAGGTATGGAATAACCAAGTCTATAAGAGCAGTGCCGCAGAAAGGCATGCTGCACACTCTCAACAGCCCCTGTGTGGCTGGCATAATAAGGGGACCACACTACAGATGCATACTCGAGTACACTTCTAACAATAGAACAGTAAACACATCTGACGGTATCCAATGAAAAAAGTCTACAGTTTCTCACAACAAAGCCCAAAAGTTTAGAGGCTTTCATGGTAATATTCTGTATGTGCTGTATAAAAGTTATCTGTTCATCCACTGTAACACCAAGATCCTTGATCTGGTTAACATAAGACAAAAGCTCACCATTTACCGAATATGAAGTCCCGAACTTCCTCCCTCCTCTAAAAAAGCTGATATGAGAGCATTAGCTGATGTTAAGATAGAATTTGTTGTCAAAGCACCATAAAAAGAGACGCTGTAAATCATCCTGCAACTCCTGCTGATCCTGAAGGCTAGTTATGACCTTAAACAGCTTCATATCATCAGCAAACAACACTCACTACCAGCAAAGATATGGACCACATCGTTAATAAAAAGATTGAATAAAAGTGGTGAACAGTGACCTCCCCTGCGGGACACCAGATGTCATGTGAACAATATCTGAGTAAAATCCAGCAACTTTAACTCTCTGAGTTCCACCAGTCAGAAAACTCTCACACCAGGCCACCAAACAATAAATGTCTTTTACTTGTTCAAGTTTCAGTAGTCTCTTGCAGTAAAATCTGCGTCATCAAACATGACTTCTACATGATAAAAGGTCTATATTAAATAAAATTACTGTCTGTCATGCTGTTACGGAAATTTAATTGTAGGTGGTCTAAAATGGGTTTTACTACCTGGAACTTTTATTATTAAACATTACTTTTGAATTAATAACCAGGAATAAATTATGTAGATTTTTATTAACAAAAATGGGAATGCAACATATGGTAAATCTAACCAAGCACGAATTATGGGAATATATATTCTGTGATCCGCCAAGAGCCATGATTGTGATCCATCATTTGTGGTCGCTAGTAAAAAAATTATAATAATGCAAATATTTAATAGGATAAAAAAAATATTCGTTTGTTCTATTATTTTGTTTCTCAGACAGCAACAACCTCTGTTTTTTTTACTTAAAAACTGACATTTGGCTCTTTGGATTAAAACATTGCATTGTATTTTGCATTTTAGCCGTATATAGAATAATAGTAATAATACTAAAATATGTTATGTACATTGTAGGTTTTTTAGCAAGCAGAGAAAAAGACTTTGTATTTATTTTAGGAGCTATGTGTATTTTCGTTAGCAAAAAACAAAAAATTATATTTTTGTGTAAAGTTTGTATGAAACCCGTGCCTAAAAGAGCTTTTTATAATGTTTTTTATTTTGTATAGATAGGTGTCCATATTTATATAGGGAAATATATTTTGTAAGATCTCAAGTATGTTAGGTAAGATTCTGTGCTGTTTCCTTTTTTAAACTTTACATTCCAGACTTATTGATATTGAATTTTTGATCTTTTATTTTACGACTGTGCAATCTTAACATTCCATTTTTATATAGATTTTTTTATGTATATTGTATACCCAGATTTGTGATTTTATTTTAAATAAATCATTTATTTCAGAAACATGTTCTTTGCTTTTAGTCTAAGTATATTATAAATAAAATATAAATATCATTGATTGCACTTGGATTTTTTAAAATATATATTTCAACAACACATCGCGAGGGCTTACAGCCTAAATACTATCGTACCGTGGGTGTCGACAAGGAGGAAAGAGGCAACTTGTTAATTCTGGACTTGAAGGTTTGGAGGTTCGGAGGAAAAGGAAAAACATGTGCCTGCAAGGAATTCCACAACTTGGAAGTCCTCGGTACAAAAGAGCGGCCATAACAAGATGTTCTATGTCTGGTGACCTGGACAGTAAAAGGGTGCATTCGCTCTGTTCCCCTGGTAGATCTGTTGGGGGCAGCAGGTGGAGGAACTATGGAAGAAAGCTCCTCTGAGCAGTGCCCGTGCAGATATCTATAAAAGAGAGAGAGGTCACCAATGGCACGTCGGTGGGCAAGGGATGACAGCCTTTGGGTGAGGGTAGGGTCACCGATGGGACGCATAGCTCTCTTCTGAATGGAGTCCAGGATAGCGAGTGTAGAAGTGGCAGCGGCACCCCAGATGTGGGAGCAGTATTCGAGGTTTGGCCTTATTTGTTCAGTATATAAGGTATAGAGATTAGCTAATGAAAAGTATTTGCGAGCTCGGAAGAGGAAAGCTAATTTCTTAGCAGCCGCTTCTGCAATTGATGTGACATGTTGGTGCCAATTGAGATTTCAATCCACAGAAATGCCAAGAAGTGAAAAGGACTCATTACTTTTAATAACTTGGTTGTTCATTGTTATGAATCTAGGGCTGGTGTATCTCTTATGAGATAGAAAGCAAGACTGAGATTTGGTGGGGTTGAAGTGTACAAGATTTCTACTTCCCCAGTCTAATATTTTTTGGATATCCACAGAGACAGAACCCTCCATGAGTCTGCGATCCACATCTAATTGGGCTAAAGAGATAGGCTTAGAATATTGTATATTTGAGTGGATGATGCTGTCGTCCCCGTAACTGTGAACTGGGTTGGATGTGCTAGAGAGGAGGTCATTGATGTGGAGGAGAAACAAAGTAGGGGCTAAAGCTGAACCTTGAGGAACTCCTGCATTATAAGATACAGTTTCGAGGAATGGCCATCCACGACAACATAAATGCTCCGGTTGGAGAGGAAATTTGCTGTCCAGGTACAGAGTTTTGGTGGTAGGCCATAGGCCGGAAGTTTATTAAGCAGTGCTGCGAGCCTGACCTGGTTGAATGCTTTGGATATGTCTAGAGCGACAATCTGGGATTCACCGTGTAGTTCCGTAGACCTGTTCCAAGAATGGGTGAGAAAGGAAGGAAGGTCGGCAGTTGATCTGCGTTGACGGAATCCATACTGCCTGTCGTGGATTATACTGTTTTTCAAGAAGTTTTAGTAATTCGGTGTTTATATACTTTTCCATCACTTTAGAGACGACTGAAATGAGAGAAATAGGCCTGTAGTTGCTAGGAAGCGCTTTGGATCTTTTATTGTGGACGGGTTGTACTCCAGCAGTTTTCCAGTTAATAGGGAATATGCTTCTATTGTAAGATGTCTGAAACAGACGAGTCAGGACAGGAGCAAGTTCTGGTGCGCATTTTTTGAGAACAATTGCTGGGATTTTGTCAAGGCCAGAGGCTTTCCTGGTATTAAGAGAAGAGAGCATCTTTCGTACCTTTTTAGTTTTGAAAATGATATCCGTCATTTTATGTGTGACATTGGGGACTGTTGGTGGTTGAACATTTGGAGGTGGGTTAAGAGTAGAATTGCCGGCGAACGAGGCAAAAAGTTAAGCCTTGCCCAGGGCGGTAGAAACAATTTCGTCCCCTGAAACAAGAGGTGGGAACGTGCTCTTGCAGAAATGCAAGTTGTAAGATGCAAATGATAGTTCAACTTTGTTACAGTCTGTACAGGATGGTCAGAATTATTGATCCTCTGATGACGCTAACTTGGTTAGTGAAACGTTCGTCAGGTTTTTTTAATGTGTTGTGGTGATATGGGTCCTTCAGGTGTGCTTAACAGTGTGGGCAACTAAGAACGGTCATTGGCCATATCTCAGGAACGGCTCACTGTACAGTTTCAAGAAAAAACCTGCCAGCTGATTATGTTTAGTTGTGGTAATTTTGGACATTGATACTGTTGTGTGTGCACGGCACCTTAGTACTTAGTGTGTAAAGACCTTAATAAAATATCTGTCAGTCACAAATGACATATGGGCATTGGCGCTTAAAGAGTGATCGAAGGTTAGAGTTAGGTTACTCGATGTATGATAATTGTACAGAGCTGGAGAAATAAAATATACTTTGTTAATTATTGTTAAACGTGTGTTTGCTTTAGAATAAAACACAACATGGAAATTATTTTAAAATTTCCAAAATCGCCGCTAGGGGGCATACGAACTGCTTCTGGTCGTTAAATTGCGATTTCATGAGATTTTCGCCAATCAAGTGGTACCTTTGATACACGCAAAGTAATGGCTAACCAGTAGATGTTATTTCTTGCAGCGCAGATTTTCTGATATTTTCAAAAATAAAGTGGTGGGGGATGTTGAATGTTAATTTTTTCAATTGCTACTTATTCCGGTTTGGCTCAACCAAACTTGGTGTGTTTAGATTCGTTGAAAAGAACATTTGTTCGTCTACCATTTACGCTCATTCCAGGTTTCCTTTGAGTCTTACATACACCGAAAGTTGTTTGAAAAGTTAGGTTATGTTGCTGTTTTTCTGAAGAAACCAAAGGGAATGGTATATCAATAATAACACAGTGGAATAGGATGCAAAAGGCTTAAGCGAACAGGAAAATCGCAGTTCGATATCATTGGTCTAGCGGTAGATATTACGTATTACCACACCTTGATAACAAGGTAACAATAACAAATATTGAAGTGAGTTGAAGAGAAAAACATTACCACTTATAGGTATGAAAATATCCATCTTCATCCCCTCAGCAATTCATTCCGATATGTGAAACAAAAAACTGTCCCAGTGTAGGTTTAGGATAGGTTAGGTTAAATTGTGAGTGGGCCATAACGGTTCCTACACTGCGACCTTAAGGTCTATTGTGGCTCACGCCTAATTGTCTTATATTTCCATCCAACAAATCCAGCCTCCCACAGAGGTCGACAATTTTGTGGACGAAATAGACCCAGAACTTCTGGTGCACGCTGTGTCTTGCCAAAGAGCAGGTGTCTTGTCCTGTTTGCAGCCGGATAGGAACATAGCACGTGCTCTGCGGTTTCGTCACTCTCCATACACAGCCGGCACTCCGTATTTTGACTGAGACCAATTTGGTGCATGTGATGACGCAAGCGGCAGTGTCCTGTATACAGGCCGATCAGAGTTCTCAATTGTCATTTATGAAGGCCTTAGAGTGTGCTAGTCCTGGCAGATTTTGTTATTGCTGGATTGTTCTTCTATCTGTCCAGGTCTTTAAGGTGCGTTTTGCTGTGCACGATGATATCCCCAGCATAGGTTCTGGTACGGTAAAGTGGCTCAGTGTAGGTTAGGTCGATAACCGTTGTGGGCGAAAGTTGATCCAGATCTTCCGGAGCAAGCTTTGTCTTGCCAAAGAGAAGGTGTCTAGTCCTGTCCGCCGGCGGACAGGAACACAGTATGTGCTCTGCTGTTTCATCACTCTCCATACACAGCCGGCACTCAGTTTCCTGGCCGACTCCAAATCGGTGCATGTGGTGACGCAAGCGGCATTGTCCTGTATACAGGCCGACTAGAGTACTCAGTTGTTGTCTGTTTAGCTCTAGAAGTTTTTTAGCCCTTAACTCAGACAGGCCATTTATGAAGGCCTTGGAGTAAGCTAATCCTGGCAGATTTTGCCATTGCTGGATTGTTCTTCTATCTGTCCAGGTCTTTAAGGTGCATTTTGCTGTGCACGATGATATCCCCAGCATAGGTTCTGGTCCGATGAAGTCCCTCCGGGCTTCACTCCTGGCAAGCGTGTCGGCTGCAACATTGCCATCATGGTCTGAGTGACCCGGTATCCAGACCAGCGACACCTCATTACAGCTGCCCAGTTCGTTGAGGGCAGAATTACAACTCCATACTGTTTTGAATTGCAACAGTAGGAACCAAGAGCCTTTATTGCAGCTTGGATATCTGAATATATCTTTATCGATTTGTGTGTGCACTGGTTTTCTATACTTTCCCTTGCACACATCTCGATGGCATACACTGCTGCCTGGTGTATGGTTGCGTACTTGCCGAGGCTAGTTGATAGTCTAGCATTGGTGTTGCTCCCATATGCGCCGGCTGCTATCCCCCTATTGGTTTTGGAGCCGTCAGTATACCAGCAGAGATCGGCGCTCAATAGGGTCGTTTGATTTCGTTCCCAGTCCTCCCTTTCCGGGAGGACGGTCTTGAAAGACAGATCTCTACTGATTTTTGTATTGCTTTATAAATTATATATATATATATATATATATATATATATATATATATATATATATATATATATATATATATATATATATATATATATATATATATATATATATTATATATATACCTGCATTTTAAAACATTAATATATCATTCTAGAGAGGGCATCATCACTTTGATCAGAAACCTTCCCGCAATTTGCTGAAAACATAAGTGGATATACACCCTACTGGATCTTTTATATGGCATATTTATGTTTAAATATATTTCTTTGAGCAGATGCAAATATGACAACAGTTCAAAAATAATAAAAAATGAAACAAATTATTTATTTATTTGCAGACATCCAAGGTAATAATTAGATAGCTAATAACAAGGTGAAACCACTGCTTTCAAAAAATTTTCTATCAAACTTATAACTTCTGTATCTTGTTCACATACTGTTTTAACTGAGTCATTTATACAGGATTTAGCTTCTTCCATTGATCTGAAAAATAAAGAATTAATAAAAAATTTAGTTACTTTATGATAATCTACTCCTATTCCTTATTTATACACTTATTTAACTTAATATTTAAACTTATTTTGCAACTAAAGTTAATTAATTAAAAATGTATTGGTATCTTATTTCAAATAACAAAGGTAGAAGGCAATGGGAAACTGTTGTATTGCATTTCTTCATAAACATCAACGTTGGCATACATAATTATGGTTGCATTAAGAGTGAAGGTGAAATATACGAATTAGATATGTAAAATAAAGTTAAACAAAAATTGAAATACATACAGGTGTCCTGTATCATTATATTCAAATTTTGAGCATATAGTATCCCAGACAGCACAGACACATTCTGAGAATATACCAAGAATGTTTCGAAAGAATATTCAAACATCCCCAGAACATTCTTACTAGGTACAGTATATATATATATATATATATATATATATATATATATATATATATATATATATATATATATATATATATATATATATATATATATATATATATATTCATAGAACATTCTATGAACATGAGAATGGGGCATATTTTGTCATACTAATAAGGTTCTTAGAATGTTATTTATAATATTCTTAGGAGCTCCCAATATCTTCTGAAAATGTTCCACGAACATTCAATGAATCTTCTCAAAATACTTCAACTTAGAAAAACCAAATTTGGTACACGTTTTCGGAGTACCAAGAGCATTAATCGTTGGTGAGTAGAGTTCAATTGAACCATTTCAACGGGTTGAATAGTGGTGATGTACCCATAAAATGTGACAGAATTTTTGAACCTATTGGCAGATCTTAAAATTATTATTTCATTTTATGGGGAAGTAAATTATAAAATTTTTTACTCTTGTTATTTTTCAAAAAACTGTTGTCGTTTTCAAGAAAAACCCGAATAACTAAAGACACATATATTATTAATGTTACTTAAAATCATCAAAAATTCAATAGATGCCTGTGAAATTATCATGTTGAAGAATTTCTATAACTTATCGATAGCAATTTTTTTATTTCTGTTGTTTGAGTTGTCTGTTTTCTAATAAATTATACTTATTCACACTTTTTTCCTGATTGTCAGATTTGACCTATATACATAAGTTTATTGGCAAATATTTAATTTTCGATGATTTTTAGTAAGATTGATAAAATATGTTTCTTTACTTATTCGTGTTTTCTTGAGAACAACAAAGTTTTTTGAAAATAACAGGAGTAACAAAGTTTTAGAGTTAAATTCCTCATAAAATAAAATATTTTCTTAAATCCACCAATCTGTTAAAAAATTGTGACATTTTAAGGGTGCATCACCCCTAATCAACCCTTTCAAATGCCTTAATTGAACTCTACTTACCATTGAATAATGCTCTTGGTACACTCAAAACGTAATACCCACGTGGTGTTTCTAAGTTAAAGTATTACAGATATATTGATTTCTTTCTAAATTTGAAACCCCACTTTGAATGCCTATAACTTCTCAGGGGTGCAACTTAATATAGGGGTAAGTTGCGTTAAATCACCATATTTTACGTTTACCTATATGCCCCTGCCCTGTGTCGGTTCTTATGCGAAACACCCTATATACATGTTTTGAATGATACAGAAATTAAGAAAATGCAAAGATATGAAATATTGTATTTCTCTTCAAAATTTACTGATTTTCAACCATTTAACTGGCCTTTTATATATTTTCGTATAAGCAAGCCCAACAGGCTAGAATTTAAACTTCAATCACTCACCCTTGTGTAGGTTACCATATTGTTCCAGTAGCTACACACACCTGTAAACTCAAGTTCAGATACGTAATAAGTGAAAAATTCGAGTATTGCACATTTATTCAGATTAAGTATGTACTTATAACAAATACAAAGAAATGTCGGAATAAAATATTAATAAAACAATTAAAATTTCAATAACATAAAAAACAAATTAATAAAGATACAGTTCTTGGAGTTGCCAGAAAATATAATAGCCAAATACAAAGTTTCCGAGATGAATAATCACAGTTACCCCCACTGAAGTAACTTGAAATTTGGCTAGACTATTGAAGCTACAGGCTTTCAGTGTGTCTTAACGGAATGGCATTACGCAATAGTACTTACATCTTTATAGAATATAACTAAATTGGACAGAACATGGCACAAAATCACACTCACTTGCACTTTCACAAAACTACAACTGAAAGTCATCGATCAGACCTTATTTGACCCTTCCCTTGTATGGTTGCTTTCTGCTCTGCTTCCGCGGACTTGATTTGGACTTCTAAAGCTATTTCAATATCACAATGCCCAATGTTTGTCACCAACAGCATGGATATTGTGGTTGTAAAGGCATACTTTGGCAAAGTGATTCCGTATCTGATAAAATCCAAGTTTTATTGTACATTCATCTTCCTACTATATGTTCAGGTCCACATTTTTGCACTGTATAGTGATACTTCTCACAGCGTTAACTTCTTCCACAGGAGTAATAAGCCTGAGATGTTGCTTAGACAATTCTATAGATTTGCAGTATTCTTGCACTTTTCCAGTCCATCCACATCAAACTGTGGTGGTGGTGGTTTATATTGCATGACTTAGGTACTATTGAACGTAACACAATTTTTAAATTATATATTATGCAATGTAGGTGTACCTATTTCGTAAGATGATCCAGTCTCAAGCAAAATTGGCGAACCCATCGTCGGTGTGAACTACAGGAGATGCTTTAAAACTTGTTTCTTTACTGGGTGCGTCTTAGTTCTTGTTAAACTCACACCAGGTTTTAGTTGCTTCTGTACTCTGGATCTATGTTTGCAACTGTTCTCCGTGTTCACGTCACATTATTACTTTTGATTAATTATGAATAGAACCTTACACAACGTTGACCACATACCATTCATTTTGACATTACTTTTTATTTACGTCTAGCGGCCATCTTGTCATCTTCCCTTCCCGGCGGCATGGACATGCGCTCTATGCCTAAAGAATGGATTGCCTATATATACAATTTCGGATGTGTTTACCATAGACAGGTAACAGAATAAAACATGCAAAATAGTTACTATTATGATTCTCACCACTATACCGTAATCATCATCTATCTTTCTCATTAAATTTTAAAGTTATATAATATTATAAGGGCATCTTAAGCACATTCTGAGCGAATATTCGGTATAATAATCTATTCAAATATTCTCAGTATATCGATGAAGAATTTTTTTAGGATGTGATTGAATGAATGTACTCAGAATTCCATAAATGTTATTAGAACATTCCGAAACAAATATTCTGAAAAAAGAATGTTCTCACATTGTGAGAATATTCTTATAATATCTTGTGCTGTATGGGTATGCTTAATCTAAAAAAACAAACAAAGTGGTAGTTCGATTTTCATTCCTTCCAAAATTACATGCCAAGAAATAATTTTAAGATTTAAATTCCAAAACCAAACAAATTTTTACTTATTTAACAAATCTTTGATAATTGCTGAATACAAGCTTATGCTCGTATGCCAATGGATGAAGTGACAATTCTTATTTAATGCTGATTTTCTCTTATTTGTTAGACAGCTTGCTGAACATGCTCCAATAATAATTATTCTTCTCTGTTGTTTGAAATTTGTGCGTATACATATTAAATCTTTGATCCGCCCCCAAAAATAATGATTTCAAGGATTATGATCAGGGGATCTAGGGGCCATGCAAAATGTGCCACTTGACCAGTCCATTGTGAATAATTATTGTTCATAAAGTTCCAGAGTTTAATTCCCAATCCATTTGAATTTACATGTCTCTTCTTATGATCAGGGGAACATCTTTTAAAGTTGTGGCAAATCTTCCATAAGGAACTGTGGGTAATTGGCTAATCTAATGGAAAGAATGTAAGGACCAAGTAGTAAATCATTGATTAAGCCAGCCCAAACATTCACGGAAAACTCATGCTGGCAGCTAGACGCACATATTGCTTTGGGATTTTGTAGTTCATTCCGATGCAGGTTTCACAGATCGTCTGGTAAATGAAGCTTCATCTGTCCAAGGAACTAGTCTGCAGAAATTAAAGTTTACCCTTGTGTGTCGGAAAATCCCGGCAGAATAAACTAGATGATAATCAAGGTCTGCCTCCAGCAAATCTTGCACCTTCCTATAATGATATGGATGTAGGCATTCATGTTTGAAAATTCGCCAAACCATCCCTCGTGGTACTCCCAAGTTGCCTGCTAATTCGGCGTACACTGGTAGTCGGATATCTACTAATAGCATCGAGTACTTGTTCGTCTACAGCTGCTGGCAAATTTACTCCTCTGACAAAAAGATAGTTATGTAATCAACATTCTCGAAACTGCCTGTATACTTCCATAAATGTTTTGAAATTAGGTATCTTCTATTAACCGTTTCAATAACTGTTTCACATGAACTCCCCGAAACCATAAATAAAATGCATATCTGCATACTCTTCACTAAAAAATCGGTAAGGCATTTTAAATAATAATAAGTAAATAAGTCAAAACCACAAACAGGCAATTGATATTAACACTTCCTACTATTTTAAAAATAACTTACACAAAAACATTAAGTAAACTTTGCTGAAATAAGATAAGTTTTTATGTGGTTTTAGAATTTATACCTCCTATTTGTTAGGCTTGTAACTTCGGAAGAAATAAAAATCGAACTACCTACCAATTTTGTTTTATTTTTTGCCTTAGAATCCCTACTATATGCTCACAAAATTTGAATATAAGGATATGGCTGTATGCAGAGTAAATATAATTTCATAAAATTCTCACTAATACAATAGATAGCAGGGACAGATGTATTAAATTTTAAAGAAAAAATATAAATATATTTTTTCTTGGCTTTATTATTTTTAGAAATGTAATTTCTTAAGTTGTATTGAGAATTATTTGGGTGTGTTATGTTTGGAAGTTTTACAAAATTCCAAGATACTATAAATGTGCCAGTTATCAGCAATTAAATAACTCAGTAAATGGTAAGAGATTGCAGTGCTATCGGGGCGGCAAAGCGGCGGACGAGCCCCGAGGGAGAGAAAAAAAGGTAAGAGAAGCCTTACTCACATATATCCCAAGGACCTCAGTAGGTTGTCTTACTTTATATTCATGTAATATAGTTTACAAAAGCGTGGTAATCATAATGATGTTTATTATGTATAACCTCTAAGATTGTGAGAGTGTTTTTTGCTGTATCTCTTTTTCTTTTTAGAGGACAATAGGCAGATAAGGGAATATTTGACTTATCATGTTTTTAGAGGTGTTACTCTCCATGAACTTGTGGTGATAATTGATGAAATTGATCAAGATAATGAAAACCTGCAAGTAAGCATAAGTGTAATGCCCCCCATCAATGTCAACGATGACCTCAGTGATGAACACCTTCATGTTAAGGAAACCGTGTGTCAATAAATAATTTGCCATCTATTGGCGGGAGTTGAAATAAACAGTGTAGATACCTTCTGATAATTAGTGCGAGGTATATACTATAGGTACTCCAGAGATTTCTCCAACCAGCATGGACACAATCATGTAAGAAAAACTATAACTGAGGAAATACTGACTTGGTATACCAGCAAAATCTGAATAGCATATAGTTCTGTTGTAAAGAATAATTTACCAATTGAGTTGTTTTATTATTAGTGAATTTTTATTTTAAAAAAATCACTAATAGAGAGGTATCAATGGTGAGACTTTGCAAAAATGTTTTCAAATAAGCGCAAACTAGGACCCCTAGAACCCATATCCGGGGTCAGTTTCAATTTTTATATGGGGGAAAAATCGGGAAAAAGAGAAAAAGAAAAAAAAAGACAAATGGGGGAAAAAGACGAAAAGGGAAAAAAGAAAAGAAAATGAAAACAAAAAGGAAATCAAATTGAAAGGATAGCAAAGGTAAAATTATTTGTAAATGATGTCTGCCATTCTAGTTACTTTCTTTTTACGGTTCGATAGTTGCTGCAAGACTGAATTTATAAAAATCTGTGGTGAATAGAAGAGTAAATGCATCTACTGCATCAGATTTTCCACCACTGAACATCTAATATAGGGTATAATAATAGCAACATAGCTTGTATTTTTAGCTTAAAACATTCTTAAGAAATTGTGAGTGCTTCTGGAAGAGGGTTGGAATTAAATACCTTAAACCACAAATGAATCATCTGCAGAACACTCAGTGAGAAAAATCACAACTATATAGCGACATATATATCTTCTTTACAGAATCTAAAATCTAACATATATGAGTATAAGCAATAGAAATAGGTCTGCATTTATTATTAAATAACTATTACTGTTTTCTTTTAGTAGTGAAAGGAATACCAAATTTCAATAATTTATTTAATTATTTTCCTAAAGGCAGTAGTTTTTATAGGTGTTTAGATTTTAGTTAAACACAGTAACATATAGATAATGAAAATAGGCAAATGATGCTTAAATTAGCTACTCACATGCATATGTTTTCCTTTGTGACTACTTTTTCAAAATTGGCATCACTGTTATCAAAAATTTTGTTGATACATCCTCTTACATTTTTAGTTTTGTTTTCATCTTCCTTGTATATTTGTACGCAGTTGGCTATTTTATTTTCTTGGTCTAAAAAGTTTAACGAAACATTATTTCAAGCAATAGGATAAATTAAACTATACTTAATCTGAAATGTATAGCTTACTTTGCAATGTTTCCCTGTGTTTCGCTACAAAGTCTACAATTGACGACATTATGTTGACATAAAACTCTGGTATGTATTTTTCACTGTCTGGAATACATTCGTCCATATGTTTTTGTTTGTCATTTAAACAGTTCCTAATTTTTTCTTTGTAATCGCCTGTTGTCAGTGAACCTTCTTTTTGTAGTTTCTGCATGCATGCACGTGACTGGGTGTAGGATGCCTAAAAATATAGGTTATATGAATTAAGCTTTCATTAAATTTTGCTACTGCGGCCAGCGGGTATTTTCAGGGGCAGTGTGAGTATTAGCTAGTAGATAGTTAAAATGGTTTCGATAGCCTCAGAAGCCCAAGTCCATTAGTCACAGATTTTTTTAACATTCAGTTTTGAAAGTATTATCTTAGCGCGTCCTTTGTTATGCTTACGAGGGTGTATAAGTAGAAACTTATAGGGTGGCGCATTGAAAATGAAACAGACCGATTTGCGTCTACAGTTTTTTTATAAGAAACGCTGCAACACGTTAATTTTAATATTGAGGGGGACAGGTTTCGACATAAAACTCAACTTTGTCACATCAACCCCTTAAGTGTGGTGATAACAACCCTTATATTTTATATAGGGAACATGGGTCGCGTGTTACATCATTTGAAAGCTCTTTCTTTTCTGAGTTCAGCACACTAATTTTTTGGAAGTTTTATTAACTCATTTAAAAATTATTCACAGTTGAAGATGCAAAAACGCATTTCACTCATTCCGATAAGAAATGTGCTGATAGTCAATGTTTTGTTGGTTTGTAAACAAAAAATTGACTATCAGAATGAGAGAAATGCGGTTTGTTATTTCAGTTTATCGGTCGGTTTGATACTTGATAGTACTACCGAAAATTAATTTCACAATGGTGTATTCTGTAGAAGAAAGAGTTCAAAAACGATGACTGTGCCAACCGCAAATTTGTTTAATGAATGACATCCGAACAGACATATAAACAGAAAATACATTTTGGAGTTAGTTGCAAAGTTTCGACAAAGTGGTTCAGTAGCCAACAAAAAACGGGATCCTGAACGTGAATTTCCGGTTAGAAATGAGACTACTGAGACTGAAGTTTTAGGACAAATTACTGCAGGCCCAACTTTGAGCACGAGAAAATTGGCCACTGTTTCAAACATCAAAAGAAGAACTATTCAGCGAATATTGAAGCATCATTCACTTCTTTCTATGGGGCCATTTAAAGAGTAGAATTTACACAACAGAATCGGAGTCTCTGGAAGAATTACGACGATGCATTGTTGAAGAATGCTGTCTAATAACTCCACAAATGCTCCAGAATGTCAGATCTCGTTTTGAACAGAAATGTAGTTTTGTATGGAAGCTGGTGGTCAACAATTTGAACACTTGCTTAACTGAATAAACATTTTTGAACGTTTGGTTTTGTATTTTAGTTTTTTTTAACGAAAAATGAACTAATTAGTGCCTTTCTTATCACAATGAATGAAATACGTTCTGGCAACTCCAACTGTGAATAATTTTTAAACGAGTTGATAAAACCTCCAAAAAAAAATTAGTGTGCTGAATTCAGAAAAGAAAGAGCTTTTAGATGATGTAACACTCGACCCATGTTCCCTATTAAAAATATGAGGGTTGTTATCACCACCCTTAAGGGGCTGATGCGACAAAGTTGAGTTTTATGTCAAAACATGTCCCCCTCAATATTAAAATTGATGTGTTTCAGCTTAAAAAAAAAAAAATTCCCTGGACGCAAATCGGTCTGTTTCGTTTTCAATGCGCCATCCTGTATATAAATGCAAAGGGCCGCGACAAGCGGGGAATCCCGTATAGCGCAGTGGCGACCTCTTTAAAAAATATTAATGTGGTTCGCCTTAATCTTTCTCATTTTACACTGCTAGCCAGCCGCGGTGGTCCAGGTGTAAGATTGTGTGCCACTAAAACTAATGGTCCTGAGTTCGATTCCCAGTAGGGGAACATTTCATACTGTAAATTAACATCAACCGAAGTTGTGGTACTGGGTTCGATTCCCAGTAGGGGAACATTTCACACTGTAAATCAACATCAACCGAAGTTGTGGCATTGTGTTTAAGTAAGTTAAATGTCTGCACATTCCGCCCTTTGGAGGGCGCGTAAAGCCGTCGGTCCCGCCCTGCACCATGCGATGGTATACAAAAAGGCAGGGGTTCGGCGAAATTTCCATGATAGTGAGGTGGAACTGCTCGCTCGCGTCGGCGTGATTGGCCATAGTCGTGGAAATACACCGACGTTCAATAAAAATAAGATAAAATTAATTTATATAATTGTGAAAGTAAGAGAAACAATTCCTTCAAAAGTATTGCAAAACAACCTGTATCATGTTTTGAAGATTTAGAGAACATTTTGATGTCTTTCTCTCTCTAAATCTCATGAGGCGATATATATGTAGACTTTATTCACTATATTATATAGGAGCAAAAATATGACCATGCCTGAAAAGTTAAAATACAGATGAGTTGTAATGGAAAGTTCTAGATTCATAGTTAAGGTAGTGACTGGAGCAGTCTACGGGAAAATTTTATCATAAAACATTTATTTATATTCAAATGAAGATTATTTGTATGGCACCATGAGGACAAGCACTCCTAATCATGGGCAGGGGCCGACATCTTAGCAGCTGTATAGACAGAAGTGAAAAAATTTTAAATCATCTGCAAAACTAACTGGGGTGATCTGAAGGACATTTCAAAAGCAATGATGTAAATATTGAATAGAAGTGGCCTAAGGTGGGAACCTCGAGTAAAATTCCGTAACTTTCGGATGGTTTTGCCTTCAAGATACAAATGGGGCCATGCCAGCACCGCATCTCTAATGGTATATGCATATAATTTCTGAATTAATAGATAATGCACTAAGTGAAGATTGATACCTGTGATGAGCACTGATAACACACCACAACACATTTTTTAGAGACCTAAGGATCGTTTCGCTAACAACGTTAGCTTCATCAGAGGATCACAGGCGCCACGACTTCAACCCCAACAGCCGCATTGGAGGTGTTGCTGGATCTGCGCCCCTCTCCCCCCACACACACTTATTTATCATGGGGGAGGCCAGGATAGGGCTATACAGTCTAGACTGCAATGGTAGACTGAAGATCAACCCAGGCTTCAGCGGTCACTGCAAAATTCAGGAGATCGTGAAGGCGCCCATGCTTGAAATAAGGTTAGACTTCGCGAGCCCGCGAATCTGCAGTGAAAACAATTTTACAGTGGAAATCCCCGACGGATCCGGCGGGGAGCGTGGGACGGGCGCAGGTGTTTAGTCGGAAGGACTGAGGGTAAGTCATAGTATTTCTTTCGGAGCCCATGCAACGGTCTTTCAGGCCGAAATGTACGCCATCCTGCACTGTGTGCGGGAGAACAAGAGGAGGGGCTACAACAACAAGCGGATCCTCATAGCCACAGACAGGCAGGCAGCCCTTAAGGCCCTAGGTAGCCCACGGGTAAACTCCATGCTGGTAAGTGAGTGCCGAGACGAGACGAGCGACCTGGCTGGGCAGAATGGGGTCACCCTCATCTGGGTGCCGGATCACTCTGGGGTCAAAGGCAATGAAGAAGCTGACAGTCTCGCGAGGAGAGGGTCAGCAGAACCATTAATGGGACCAGAACCGGTTCTGGGCGTAACAAAAAGCACTGCCAGGGGAGCCATTAAGGTCTGGGTCAAAAACGAACACAAGGTGTACTGGGCAGACTGTCCAGGGCTCAGACATGGGAAGTCAGTAATTTACGAACCCAGTTCAAAGAGAGCTGCTAAATAGTAGCAGAGGACAGCTCAGAAACATAACAGGTCTTTTGACGGGACACATGGCCGTCAAGGAACACCTGCATAAAATGGGGCGGTTCAAGGGGGACCTCGCATGCAGACTCTGCGGTGAGGGGGAGGAATCAGCCCAGCACATCTTGTGCGAGTGTAAAGCTCTGGACCGCAAAAGACAACTGGTCTACAGTCAGTCTAGACCGGAGACAGGGCATTATAAAACTTCACCCTACCAATCGCTGTGCCGACTAGTTCAAGGTACAGAGATTTTGGAATGGGTGGAGTAGGAAGACTAAGGGCATGCACAATAAGCCAAAGGCTGCAGTGCTATCGGGGCGGCAAAGACGCGGACGAGCCCTGAGGGAGAGAAAAAAAAATGGCACCATGAGGACAAGCACTCCGAATCATGAGCAGGGGCCGACATCTCAGCAGCTGTATAGACACAAGTGAAAAATTTTAAATCATCTGCAAACACTAAGTGGGGTGATCTGAAAGACATTCCAAAAGCATTGATGTAAATATTGAATAGAAGTGACCCAAGGTGGGAACCTTGTGGAACACCAGAACTAACATATTTAAGATCAGAGTAAAATCCATTAACTTTAATTTGGATGGTTTTGTCTTCAAGATACGAATGGGGCCATGCCAGCACCGGATCTCTAATGGTATATGTATATAATTTCTGAATTAATAGATAATGCACTAAGTGAAGATAGGAACCTATGATGAGCACTGATAAGTACAGTTGGAGAAACCCAAATCACCACAACTCATTTTTTAAAGACCTAAGGATCGTTTAGCTAACAACGTTAGCTTCATCAGAGGATGAACTATTCTAAACTAATTTTTGCTACAACCTGTATTTATATAGATACTTAGACAGAAGATTGAAACGGAAAGGGGTGATTTTAAGAACGAATGTTAATCTTCCGTCTATTGTATCTTTATTGAACGGACGAGGTTATCGAACTTCCTTTATTCCTCTACCTGACAGCTTTAAGAGTGTTTATCTAATTCAAAGACACACAGAAAATAATGGGCTTTAAATGAGAGGTGCCACTCCATTTAAGGACCTTTGGTTCTTTATTGCTCTAGAAATATAAATGCTTTCGTATGAATCAAACAAAGGTTGCTATCTAACATTTTTGATAATTTTTGAATTATCTGTATCAATGTATAAATGTAGTGGTTATTCTCATACATATCCGGCATTTCAGTGGCTTTATTTTTATCTTTAGTATTACCTAACAAATTTCTTAAATTAGTTTTTGTCAAAAAAGTTAGCTGCAAATCGGTTTTCTTAAAAATACTCTCCAGACGCTTTGTGATACGCGGTTCAAAAGGTAGGCACATAATTTTTTTAAAATCTTATCTTTCTTGAATGTCGTGCATTCGTCTATCATTTTCTTTGTTCTGTGTCTATTAATCAATTTTTCCACTGGGCAATCCGAATATCCGTTATATTTAGCCACGTTTTTATGTACTTCCACTCTATACTATACTTAAGGGAAAACTTATCAATCCATTTACTAAGAAAGTGAAACCAGCCAATTTCTTAGTAAATAGATTGGTACGTTTTTCCATTAAGTAAAAGTAGATGTAGTACATAATTAAAGTACATAAAAAAGCGTGGCTAAATACAACGGATATTCGGATTGCCTGGTGAACAAATTGATTAACAGACACAGAACAAAGAAAATGATAGACGAATGCACGACATTCAAAAAAGATAAAATAGATAACAAATTTGTATGCCTACCTTTTGAAACGCGCATCACCAAGCGCCTGGAGGGTATTTTTAAGAAAGCTGATTTGCAGCTGACTTTTTCGACAAAAATAAATTTAAGAAATTTGTTAGGTAATCCTAAACATAAAGATAAAGCCACTGAAATGTCGGGTAACTATGAGAGAGGTGGTAAAAATTGTGATCTTAAATACGTCGGACAGACAAAAAGAAATATAGGTACTCGATTTTGTGAAAATCTCGCACATTTATGATACGGTAGTATAGACAAGTCATGCGTGGCAAAACATATGTGGGATAATAACCACCACATTGATATAGATAATTTTTTAAACTTATCAAAAATGTAAGACAGCAACCCATGCTTGATTCATAGGAAATCATTTATATTTCTAGAGCAATAAAGAACCAAAGGTCCTTAAATGGAGCGGCACCTCTCATTTCAAGCCCATTATTTTCTTTATGCCTTTGAATTAGATGAACACTCTTAAAGCTGACAGGCAGAGGAATAAAGGAGTTCGATACCATCGTCCGTTCAATAAAGATACAATAGGCAAAAGATGCGCCTTCGTTCTTAAAATCTCTCCTTTCGGTTTCGTTCTTCTACCTAAGAATCTATATAAATACAGGTTGTAGCAAAAATTATGTTAGAATAGTTGTTAGCGAAAAGATCGTTAGGTCCTTAAAATATGTGTTGTGGTTTTGGATTTCCCCAAGTGTACTTAATAGATGATGGTTTAAAGAATCAAAAGCTCTGCTAAAATCAGTATAGACAGCTTGTACTTCACCACCACTTTCTAATAATGAAATTATATAATTAGTAAAATAAAACAAGTTTATTGCAGCTAGTACCTTTATATTTTTAATTATTTAACTAACGTTTTTGTGACAAAATATGGCTCGTTTAAACGTCACAGCCTACCGAGATAAGTTTGTTTTAAAATAGATATACATTGAAAAACCATTTTAGCTTTGTTATTCTATTAGCGACATGGTGCGCAGTAGTTATCATTTTATCAAGGAAAAATGTTTTCACTAATTATTAATTTCAAGTATGCGGCATTCAAGATATTTGTTGTATAGGCTCCGATAGATATTTTTTAAATCTGAACATGCAGGTTATTTAGACCTCCTTACAAAAATAATAAGTTTCTCCTAAACTTGAGTAGGTCCCAATTTGGCAATCCATATATCTTTCATTATTTGTAAGCCAATTTAATTATGTTACACTACTACTAAGAGAAATCTAACGATCATCCACTCACCTCAAAATTAGAAAATGAATTCGATGTTCCGTACACTCTACATCTTTGTTTCATGTATTCTACAAATCTGGTTTTAATCCAAGCAGCATTCAGAGTGTTTGTTACCTCAGAAATTACTGACCTTTTGGAAATACCTGAAGATGCAGAATACAATAATATGATTATAGATTAACTAAATAAAACAGTAAAATTATAAAAGGACAATAAAATGCTTTTGGTAAAGTAAACAAATTAAAACTGATAACAGTTGAATGTAGTTAGTAACCATTTTCTCTTATAAAATACTACAAATATTAGCTAGCTAAAGACATAGGGGAGACCCAGGCAAAGAGAACCCAGCGGGCAACAAGAATCAGTGGAATATATCATTATATTGGATAAATATGTCAGTTTGGCATCATTGTAACGTCATCTGCTGACGTCCGGTCTGTAAATAGTTCTGCTTTACTACGTGTGCTTTCTGCAATTTCATCGTTACGAGCATCTTTATGTTAGGGCCTATGTGAAATAGTTAATGCACAGTTCTTCAGCATAGAAACTGAAATCCATAGATCACATTTATATGAAAGTTTTCACTGTTCTCGATTAGAAAAACAATCAAGGTAAGACATAACCACACTTATTTACATCCAAGGCTACGCTCACACAATTAAAAACGACATTTACTAAAACTCTATGTTTCGGGCAAGATGCACCAAGCAAAAGGAAACATGGTTGCTTTTGCCCGGTATGTACTGAAACCTTTGGTTCTTTTCAGATGGTTTATCGTTATAAAAGAAAAACCGATCGGGGACATACTTGGTCTGTAGAAAGCATGGCAAATGCCGTAGAAAGTCAGAAGAAAAGAGCTTTCAATTCACAAAGCTGTTGTTAGATATTATATTAAATACTCCACTCTTCAAAAACACTTAAAAGATAACAGTTCAAAGAAATCGCTAGGAAGTAACAAAGCTGTATTCCCAGAGGATCAGGAGAATGAGTTTGTTGAGCACATAAAAGAATTAGATGAAAGTTTCTATGGCCTTACTAGGAAGGATCTGCGTGAACTTGCATATCAATATGCAGAAAAAAATAAAATTCCAGACCCTTTGAAAATGAGATGGCTGGTGAACAGTGGTTCGCTAACTTTATGAAGAGGAATCCAAGCTTAAGTTTGCGTCAAGCAGAACCTACAAGCATTGCAAGAGCACGAGGTTTCAACTGGACTCAGGTGGAACTTTTCTTCAATAATCTCAAGGCTGTGGCAGACAAAAATAATATTAAACTGGACAACATTTATAATGTCGATGAAACCGGCATACAAACGTATGCGAAAAAGCCTCCCAGGGTCATCTCTATTGACGAAAAAAAGCAAGTGGGATGTGTCTCTTCTTCTGAAAGAGGCACTTTGATAACGGCTCTCTTTTGCTGTTCTGCGACAGGAAAATTTATCCCCCGACACTGATCTTCCCCCGGAAGAAAAAAAACTAATGGATGGGTTAGCACTGATGCTTTTCTAAAATAGATGGAGTTTTTTGTAGCAAGTGTAAGGCCCAATGAAGACAACAAATGTCTTTTGATAATGGATAACCATTCTACACATAGATGTATCCCGATATTAGACTATGCTTCAAAAAGCAATGTATACCGACAGTGCCTCCCCATACTACCCATAAACTCCAACCACTGGATGTTGCCGTATATGGGCCCTTTGGAAAGTACTTTCAAGTTGAAATCGATAAGTGGCAGAAAATACATCCAGATCAACATGTCACATTTTATGAAATAGGACAGATATTCACACCTGCATATCTCGAAGCAGCGGTTCCAAATAATGCCATCAAAGCATTCACGAAGTCGGGTTTTAATTATTGCAATATAGGCGTGTTTTCAGACTATGACTTCTTACCGGCAGAAGTAACTGATGTAGATTATGCAATAAATCAAGATATGGACTCAACTTTTATGTCGAATGCCTCCTCCAATTCTCAACTTAACATGCCATCATCGACATCTGCTGACACTCATAACCTCAAGTTGACATCAGCAACCCAGAACAGCTTGCCTCCCAACGCAAACTCCTCTCCAACATTTTGCATGAATCCACTTGTCACCGTCAACGTCGATGTGCCTATATTAGAAGCGAGCATTTCGTTGCCTTCTACTTTTAAGATGATCCACGAGAGTCAAGAAAGGTGTGTTGATATCCTGGACAGGAAAAAGGTCAGAATGGTAGACATTCACGTTATTCCAAAATGTAAAAATCGTGTGCAAAAGACCACGATAAGAAATACCCAAAAATCAGAGATTTTAACGTCAACACCCGTGAAAGAAGAATTACGAAATAAGGCCACAAACAATAAAAAACAAACAGTAAAACGCAACATAGGAGAGTCACTCGTCAATTCCAGTCAAGCATCGAACAGTAAAAGAAAAACAGCTATACTCAAAATAGAAGAAAAATCTACTGTCCCTAAGGTGAAATATCTAGAACCACCAATGAAAATAGATAACCCAGAAGAAAATTCAGTCCCCTGTATTCTGTGCTGTGACGTTTTTGGAAATTCCAAACCCGGAGAGCAGTGGATCGAATGTAATATTTGCACCCAGTGGGCCCATAAACTGTGTGCGAATTACAAAACCGGCGATTTTATTTGACGATATATCAAAATAATAAACCTTTAAGTTCAAGTACAAGTTTAGGTTAACTTTTTGAATAGATTCTTTTTGCCCTTGGTGATTCCTCTTGCCCAACATAATGGTTCCTTTTGTCCACTAGGGCAGAGCAAAAAGAACCAAATACATTTTTTATTATTTCTAGTGAAACTATATTCTCTATAAGAACTAGCACAAATTTGATGATTGGGTAACATTGCTAACATGTTTATCTATAAGTGGTTATGAAACAGCAATTATTAAGTTATAAATTAGCCTGAAATCAAACTTTGAAATAAAGTGGTTCTGGCTGCCCGGGTCTCCCCTATGTGATATGTGCTGAAGAATTATATAAGCATAGTAAGTTTTCACATAATTCATTTTTGCCGTTTTCCAATTATCAGTCCTTGGTAAATACGTTTAATTCGAAAAATTGCTGTTCCTGAATAGCCTATAAGTAAACATCGTTAAACATGGGCGCTATAAAAAGTGGATAACACGAAAAGTAGTAAACAATCACTGCATTATTAACCCGGCGTTGGTCCGGCGAACTTTAGTTACAATACTGTTACGGTGGGGTATGAGTGTAGATATATTGTTAGGATAGTGTTAGATACACTGCAGGGTTCATTGGTTTAAAAGTAGAGATTGAAAAAAAATTGAAAAAACTTTATTGTATTAAAAAATGTATAAATCCTACATTGAAAAACATGTATAATATATATTTATTGAATGTTCCAAACATACAAACTGTTTACAAATAACACAATTATAACAAGATTTTCTGTCTTTACTAGGGTCACAAATTGTCCACCTTCCAGATTTTTCTTGCTTCTTTCGTGGTTAGTCAACGCTTTCCTCATGCATAGTTAGATGCTATGCTTGTTGTTTCCGAAATTTCTCTTTTTAGGCTTACAGGAAGCTTAGGGTTCGTTTGTATAATTTTAACATGTTGGAAAACTAAATCTCTTCCTAATTCCATTACCAATTTGCGACGCTTTATGGGCGTTTCGAATTTAGAATGGAAAACAACAAAGGCGTTTATTGAAGCTATATTCAAAAGCGAGAAAACACTGCCAGTGGCCATCTACGACTATTACGTGATACATTATAATTACTGGAAAGCTCATTAATCACATCGACTCCGCCTTCTGTTTAATTATAAAACGTAATAATCTGTGATTTGCGTTTAACTCCCGTGGATTCATCAATTTTGTCAGAATTATGCAATGTTGATAACAACAACAACAATATGAGACGAGAGTTGCATCTTTTTGGGAGACAAACATAGAGATGCTTGCAACTCGATTTTATGTTTGTAAAATTTGCGGTACCATCTCTTGAAGCCACCTTTGTCAACATATTCATTATGTGTATTGAGCCTCGTGATGGTTGATTTAACAGATCCAGATATATCTGTATCGTCAATCTCTTGTTCGGTGTTCGAATCTGAAGATCTTTGACTGACATGCTACCGAACCCGATTCTGCTTCCCGTTCCGCACTATTTCCGTCTTCGTCATCGATTTCTGCACAAAACCGCATTAAGCGCTTTTGCCATTGTTCCAAGGACCACATGCTAAAAAAAATATATATTTTTTCAGAAGTATAGGTAAATATGTAAAATTACCTCGACAAACAGGTAAAATAATAAAGCATAAATGCAAAGTGTTTGTTGGGGTATGCCACGAAATTGAATATGTACACGATCCGTACGGTGGGGCAATGAACTGAACAAACTACGTATAACTCTTAAGCTTGGTTGGCGAGAAAACTAACCCTATTGGTTTATTTCAAATAATATCCTAATATTATTTAAAATGCACCAATGGGAATTAGTTTCGCAATTCGCATTTCGCAAGTCGCGAGTGTATGATCCTAGCTTTACCGGTATACTGTGCCTATATTGTCGACTGAGATTAGCAGGTACGTTTCAGCACAGCATTTTTTTCCTCCCTCAGGGCTCGTCCGACTCCTCGCCGCCCCGACAGCACCGCAACCTTTGGTTTATTGTGCATGCCCTTAGCTTTTTTACTCCACCCACTCCAAAATCACTGTGCCTTGAACTAGTCTGCACAGCGATTGGTAGGGTGAAGTTTTATAATGCTCTGTCTCCGGTCTAGACTGACCGTAGATCAGTTGTCCTCTGCGGTCCAGAGCTTTACACTCGCCTGGCTGTCTGTGGCTATGAGGATCCGCTTGTTGGTGTAGCCCATCCTCTTGTTCTCCCGCACACAGTGCAGGATGGCGTACATTTCGGCCTGAAAGACCGTTGCATGGAAATACTATGACTTACCCTCGGTCCTTCCGAATAAACACCTGCCCCAGTCCCACGCTCCCCGCCCGGATCCGTTCCTGAACCAGACGAGCGCGTCCCGTGGTGTGCCCGGCGTCTCCTCCCGCCATGCCTCCTGGTCGGGGATTTCCATTGTAAAGTCTTTTTCCCTGCAGATTCGCGGGCTCGCGAAGTCTGACATCATTTCAAGCATGGGCTCCTTCACGATCTCCTGAATTTCGCAGTGACCCCTGAAGCCTGGGTTGATCTTCAGTCTACCATTGCAGGCTAGTCTGTATAGTCCTAGCCTGGCCTCCCCATAATAACTAAGTGTGTGTGTGTGGGGGGGGGGGGGGGGTTATCCAGCAACACCTCCATGGCGACTGTTGGGGTTGAAGACATAGCCCCTGTGATGCATCGGCAAGCCATCCTTTGGATTTTGCCTAGTTTTTGTTTGGCACTGGATTGTGTCACCTTAGGCCACCAGACCAGTGCCGCGTATGTTACCGATGGTCTGACCACCCTTTTGTACAGCCAGTGGGCCATACTAGGTCTTAGTCCCCACGGTTTTCCATATATCCGCCTAGTGGCGGCTTAGGTCATGACTGCCTTACGCAGTATTTTTTCAACGTGACTATTCCAGGTTAGCTTAGTGTCCAATACGACCCCAAGATATTTTACCTCCTTGGCCATTCCTTCCGTATAGAGTGAGAGTTCTGTGGCTGTCCCACTTCCTCTTCCTCGTAAACGTATGACGGTTGCTTTCTCGGGGCTCACCCCGAGCCCTTGACCAACCGTCCACCTTTCCATCACTTTCAGTGCTGTCTGCATGCGCTCCCACACATACTGTGTAAGCTTGTAACATGCAACATGTGACACGTGTTACCACCTTTTATTTAATTATAAAGCTTCTGAATAGGTCCCAATAGTGACGCCAAAGTCTGACTCCCACTAGTGACGCCAGAGTCGATGAGACCGCATACATAGTCTGTGTTCAATCTTAACTTGATGAGAACGTGCCTACCAACACGCTCGTTAGACAATTAAAATGAGATAAGAAGTGAACAGTCAGGCCACCTCACATCCGGGCCTGGAATATCTAACTTATCATCCCCAGGGCAGCCATCCAACCACGTCAAGCTAATCAGAAAGCTAAGTACCTTATTTATCTGTGCTACGTTAATCTTTTGACCACTTATCATAAATTATTTCACCTATTAGTATAATACATATGTCATTCAATTTTGGCCAAATAAGAATTAGCAGAATTGTACAACTTTAATAATTTTAAATAAATCATTTTTATTAGATTTCTGAATTTTATTTGTAGGTCCTATACCCTACCAAGTGTGAGTGCTAAGGCCCATGCCCTGTTTTAATTTATATTAGAGCTTATGCCTTGACTGAGCAGCCCATTTAAATTTTACTTATTATTTATAAGTCAGGCATTTGTTTCAGTTATTTAATTTCCATTATACTGTCTCCACAACGTGGGCCTATAGTTTTAATTTTCATCATTCTGCCACCCGAACGTGGAGGCTTTTAATTTTCATTATAACCTTTCCTCGGACTATGATGACAACGTCGTCCACATAGCCCTGTACATCATACTCCCCTTCCGATAGCCTCCCCAGCAGGCCGTCCACGACTAGCCACCAGAGCAAGGGAGACAGAACACTCCCCTGCGGACACCCCGCCGCGACCCCCTCCAGCAGAGTTCCTCCCGCGAGTGAGGTGAACACCGCCCTGTCCCTGAGCATAGAATAGTAATGACCTGACCTGACCTGTAGCAGGTCTTCTCTATTCGACGCTCTCTGACAGCTGCCAGAACCGATCAGAACGAGGTGTTGCTAAAGGCCCCCTCTATGTCTAGGAAGGCCCCCTGCGCTACCTCCCTGTTCTCCAGCGTATTCTCTAGTTTCAGCACCAGTTGGTGCAGTGCTGTTTCTGTTGAGAATCCGGCTCTGTATGCATATTGTCCGCAATGTAGGGATATGCTTTCAGTACACCGCCCCTAATGTGCCGGTCGAGCAGTTTTTCCACTGTTTTTAGCAAGAAGGACATGAGACTTATTGGCCTCAGGGACTTTGCCTAGTCTTTTGGACGCCCAGGTTTAGGAATGAATACAACCCTGGCCAGTCTCCATGCCCTCGGAATGTACCCCAGAGCCAGGCTGGCCCTCATAATGAGGGTAAGCCACGGCGCCAATATATCTATCCCCTGTTGAAGCATGATGGGCATTATTCCATCAAATCCCGGGGATTTGTATGGGTTACAGCTGTTAATGGCCCATCTGATTTTGCTCCAAGTAACCACATCTTTAGCGACTGTCCAGTCTACTCTAGATGCCCGCCTATAAGGCGCCTCTATTTCTGAGTTTTCCCAGTCCGGGGGTGATTGGTTTATTATGTTACAGCCGGCGCAGTGCGTCTGGAGTAAAATTTCCATAGTTTCCTCCCCCGAACTTGTAAAGCCTCCCGTGGATGTTCTAAGGGAGCCTATGTTGGTCTGAGTGCCCTTGGACAGGATATTGTGTAGTCGAGCGCTCTCGGACGTGTTCTCCACTTCCTCGCAGTGCCCCCTCCACGACTCCTTCTGGGCGTCTGTCAGTCTTTTGTTATAGGTCGTTAGGGCCTGTCTATATTCATCCCATGCTCCCGACCTTTTGGCCGCGTTAAACAGCTTACGAACCTGCGTCCTCCTTTGCCTGAGGTCCTCGTTCCACCACGGGACGTTTCTGGTGGACGCCCTCATTTCAGGGGGCAGTTGGCATTATAGGCCGACGTGATTGCGTCTCGCAGTTCAGATTATTGCAGTTATTACTGTATAATAATAGAAACGCTAGAGTGAACAGTGCATTATTATGTCTTTAAACACTTTAAAAAGGAACTGTTGCGCTTTTAGCTGCAGTATTGTTGATTGATGAAGACTGTTACGTGTATACTCGAAGGACCGTATATAAATAATGCTTTGAGTTATAATAGGTTATTTGATAGATAGTTGCGTTGTTTGGGTTATTTACATAGCAACACAATAGTTAAAGTTAGGTGACTTATTGAATGATACTCTTGAGGTATCAACACTATATATAAACTTATATTAACTATATAATATACATGTATCTCGACTGAGATATTCAACACATTATATTTGAGTTACAAACTTAAAAACTTAGGGGTGGTGGCTTACAGGACTGTCACATTGAGAAATACAGAACAAAGATGGAACAAAAATCAGTGAAAAAAAGAAATGGTGTCAAAGGTATTTGTTGGAGAGAAACAAATATTCGCTCTTATGTGGCTGTTAAAAGAACTTGAACATGAAGAGCCTCTTGACTTTAAAAATTACTTAAGAATGCGTTCTGATGCCTATACGTCTTTGTTGGCTTTAATTTGTAATACAATTACAAAACTAGATACAATATGAGGAACGCAGTATCTGCTGAAGAAAGATTGCTCGCTACATTAAGACATTTGGCAACAAGATGTTCTTACGAAGATCTTAAATTTAGAACAGGTATTTCAGGTCAAGCGTTAAGTGAAATTACACCTTAGTTCTTATATTGTTTTTTTTTTCATTATTTCTTTCGTCTCTTCTGGGAACAATTCCTTAAATTTGTTAAATAAAATATCATAACTGTCATTTCTCTTTATTTTATTTGCGTAATCTTTTGATTTCACCTCCCATGCGCAGCTGTTTTCTCTATACATTTCAATAAACTCTTCCCAGAATGTCTTTTTTTTTAAATATACATGATTAATAAAATGAAAAGAATAACACGCTAACAATAAAATAACAATACACCCCTACAACGGAAAAATTGTAAGTGCGCAGTAGTGATAACTCTACACACGTTCCAAGTTGCGATCAAACACGACCGCCACAGAACACTCCCTATAGAAGTTTCACTTAAATGAAGCTAACCTGGACTTTATTAGTTCGGACATCGCATATAGTAGATGTCGCTAGTAGTGCTACAATTCTACTGAACAAGCTGTTCAGTGCGCCATTTTATCATACATTCAAAATTCAAATGTTTTGAATGCAAAAAAGTTTTTGTTCGCTTCTAGGTCTTTCATTGTATAATTATAATACAAGTTTGTTGCTAAACGTTTCTTTTAATTCAGTTTACCTATATTTATTAAGTTTTAGTGGATACTTTACTTTACAATGTTTTCATTGTTTGTCGGTTTTGTGTTTTAGAGGTGCGTTTTTTTTTTTGTGAATCAAAATATGATCGTTTTCATAAGCTTTGTGTTTAAACAATCATGTAATTTCAATTCTATTTTCAGTTTTCTTATCAAAAAAGCAAGGTGCTTTCATAGTTCAAGGTGTTTTGGTGAAACATAATTACAACTGTTTTAGTTTTCAGGCAAGTTTGGAACGTTTTAGTAGTTCATAGGTTATAAATAAATAACGTGTGGATATAAATGTGATACCAACCAAGAAAACGATTTATTGTTAATTGTGTTCCGGGGTGCCTGCAATTATTTAGCAAAAGACATCGTTTTTCGTTGAAATCATCTGAAGACCATTTTGATGACTGGGTGAAAGCTGTACAAAACCCAAAGATGCTTGGTTTATATCCACAAGCCATTTACGATATATTTTATATTTGTGATCGTCATTTCGTTGATGAGGATAAAGTACCTGAAATGAGAAGAGGCCTGAAAAGAACTGCTGTTCCCATAATACATCTTCCTTTGAGTAAGTATTCATATATTTTAAAGTGCAAATAAAAATTTCTATTTCTATTTATAAAACATCTTAGAAGTAAACAATGGATCGGGTGCATTCGGAAGGCGACCAGAAAGCCCGATAGTGTACACTGTTGTCAGATGAATATTACCAAGTGTCATTTTAAATAAAGAAGGAAATTAAAGGGTGCACAAATGTTTTTCTAATAAATGACAATATGACGTCATTTATATATACCCTAAAAGAAGGAAAAAACAACCTTGCCATACATTGTGGTCATGTGAGCATATAAATGCAATAGTGTACAAGCACCAGACTGCTGTAATATACCTACCTATCGATAAGGAATGGCAATATATACTTCATCTTACTTTCAGAATTAAAATGGTTTTTAAATAAATGTAATAGGAATACTGTTCTAGGTTTTTAAATAAATGTAATATTAATACTGTTATAATAAAACACCAGTGTATTTTATCTTGTTTCATTTTCCATTAATCATATCGATAGTAAAAACTGAAGCTGCAAGTGTTAGAAGGTGCAAATTGCCAATTAATTTTTCCTATGATTGCAAAGCTTAAAACAGGGGTATGTTTGTTATTAAAACATAACTTGTTTTGCTTTTACTATAAAAATCATTAAGAAAATTATTTGACTAATTTAACCTCTTTACTGGCAGTGGTATAAAATTAAATAGAATCTATTTGGATTTGCTAAATGAAAATGAAATCAAATTTCCCGCGTGTGACTAAAATTCATCGCATCCGCCAGAGGCGCTGCAAAATTGTTCAAAACGTCAGCATTGGCGTTTCCCTTCTATAGGGGGTGTTCTGTGACGACCGCTGATACGATATTTTATGGAAGCTCCATACTGCGAGCGATTCGTCTACTGCGTACTGAGAGGCATCCAATTTTCCTACACTCGCTACTGCTTATCGTTACTGCAGCAGTTCTGGCCGATGTTGTGCTGTATGTAGTACGATAAATCGCTACGTGTGTAGGGCCTTTAAAACACGCTAATTTTCAAACAAACCCAGTAGAAACTTTTTTTTCTCAGTCAAGAAATTCACTTTCTTGTTCCCATCAAGCGCCTCCGTGGCCGTGCGGGAAAGTCGATTCAGACTTTCCAATACGGACTCGGGGGTCGACGGTTCGAGCCTCACCGGCGGCGGATGATTTTTCAAACCACTGTCGTCGTTGAGATCGAGCTCAAGGTGGAGGGTAGGTTAGTTTAGATGAGCAAAAAGGGTCAGCAATGGCCTAATTGCCAGTAAGGATCTTACCTTTACCTTTTTTTGTTCCCCTTTATCAAAGCTCCATTTCTTAAAATTAAATTTTACACTACAATAGCAACTTTTCAATGTATTCTTTAGAGCACGCAAGAGCTGAAACGAGATAAGATTATGAACAAAAAACGCCACCTCCGATAAATATCGGGTTATTGCTGTTGTGCAAACAGCAAAAAACAATTCACATTAAATTCTTTCTACAATGTGGCCACCTATGACACATTTTCTATCAGTTTCTCATCGCTGTTCTACCTGGAGGCGTCTCTGGGAGTTTTTTGCCACTTTTAAATTATTTTAATTCACTTCTCATCTGAATTAGTCTTTTTCCAGCTCCCAGTCGCGATCGCGTGCGTTTTTTTCTCGTGTGGTTCGCGGCTGTTTGATTTTCAAAATGTTTGTAGGCCATTGTAGTTAAACGAAATTTCGTTTTACTTTAGTGTCCGCAAATTTGAAAACAACCGGCATATCGAGTGTTTTGTGCTTGCCCTCCCTTTTTTGATATTAAAAATTGGGCGAAGTGTTAATTAAATAAAGCAATCATTCTTAACGTTAAAATATTAGTGGTTTTAGTGGGTGCAAGTGGAGTTTTTTGCTCCGGCATGGTGGCGCTGCGTATGGCGTTCCTCAACGGTCGGAGCTGAAAGCAATGGGACCATCTGCAACGTTGTAAGTTTGATTTTTTGTATTACCTTAACCCCTTCTCAATATGCATACTTTACTTTTTCAGTTTTCTTTAACCTTTTTGCACAAATAAAAACATTGCGTTGGGCATTTTGGACTAATTTAAGAATACTTTTCTTAAGTCGCTTATAAGAGACTAACCTTTAATAAGATAATTTCTCACTTCTAATATACGTAAGACTAAATATACAGTGCAAAACGAAAATGCCTTTTTTAAATATTTCCGCGCCATTTACATAATTTTACACTTATACATATTTATTTATTCATGTATTGGTATTTTAATTATACAGCATGTCTCACACAAAAACTTAGGTCGTGCAAATGACATAATTTTAAACTTCTTCCAAAAAATCCAACTGTCCAATGGTTTTATTCTGTCACTTTCCAAATTTCCTCTGAACTTCTCTCCCCTGCAATCCCAAACCTCAACAAGATATCTATTTAGCATTTTATATTTGAATTTACTTTGGTATAAAAATTATTACTTTTCTACAACTATATCTTTCCAAAAATTTTAATTTTTCTAGGACAAAAAATTTGACATTACATTTCTGACATATAGGTAATTGACCTGAATTTTACAACTAAAACCTTTCTTATAGTAATTTCTGCTATAAAATACCTGCGAATTTAGTAGGCATCACCATCAAAGTCTAAAGGTGACGTCGCTTTGTCATCTCATCCATGATTCTTTGTTTTTAGTAACTCATTTTAGTTCATTGTGGTTTCCACATTTCACCTGTTATGCAAGGGCTTTCAGAAGTTATCCGTTTGGTTCCTATTCCCTTTTTTTAAATATGTGTCCTTCAAATAAAATTTAAATATTTTGGACAGTTTAACGGATTCCGGGAATAAAAGTAATTTTATTTTTAAACGTAACTGATACGGATCAATTTTGACAAGGATGTCTATTAGAATTTATTTTCAGCGAATTAAAAAAAAATGCTAAAAAGAGGTATCGATGGTGAGATTTTTCAAGTTTTTTTCAAATGGGCGCCAATTTGGGCCTCTAGAACCCAAAGCCGAAGTCCGTTAATATATATATATATATATATATATATATATATATATATATATATATATATATATATATATATATATATATATATGAATTAAAAAAAAATGCTAAAAAGAGGTATCGATGGTGAGATTTTTCAAGTTTTTTTCAAATGGGCGCCAATTTGGGCCTCTAGAACCCAAAGCCGAAGTATATATATATATATATATATATATATATATATATATATATATATATATATATATATATATATATATATATATATATATATGTATATATATATATATATATATATATATATATATATATATATATATATATATATATATATATATATATATATATATATATATATATATATATATATATATATACAGGGTGGCGCATTGAAAACGAAACGCTGAAACACGTCGTTTTTAATATTGAGGGGGACATGTTTTGACATAAAACTCCACTTATATGGTGATAACAACCCTTATATTTTAAATAGGGAACATGGTTCTAGTGTTACATCATTTAAAAACTCTTTCTTTTCTGAATTCAGCACACAAAATTTTTTGGAAGTTTGATCAACTCGTTTAAAATTTAATTACAGTTGGATTTGCAAGAACGTATTTCATTCATTGTGATAAGAAATGCACTAATTAGTCAATTTTTCGTTAAAAGAAAACTAAAAAACAAAACCAAACGTTCAAAAATGTTTATTCAGTTAAGTAAGTGTTCAAATTGTTGACCACCAGCTTCCATACAAAAGTACAAATTTTGTTAAAACGAGCTCTGACAATTCTGGAGCATTTGTAGAGTTATTGTACGGCATTTTTCAACAATGCGTCGTCGTAATTCTTTCAGAGACTCCGGTTCTGTTGCGAAAATTCTACTATTTAAATGGTCCTATAGAAAAAAGTCTGAAAGAGTTAAATCTGGTGATCTAGGTGGACACTCAATAGCACCTCTACGCCCAATCGATTGCTCTGGAAACTCTCTGTTCAAAAACTCCCTAACACCTTGTAAAAAATGCGGAGGAGCTCCATCTTGTTGAAATACTAATTGATTTTCTTGATAGCGGTCATCATTTTCAACAATGTCAATTAGTAGAGGGTAAACGATATCTTCCAGTAACTCCAAATACCTTTCGCCACTCAAATTGGCATCAAGAAAAATTGGTCCGATTAAACGGTCTCCAAAAATGCCAGTGCAGACATTCAATTTCTGTGGAGTTCGAGTGTGGACTTCGTGAAAATTTCTTGGACTATTATCTGCCCAAATAACGACAACTAAGACGATTGACTGTAGAGCTTAATAAAAACGTACACTCGTCTGAAAAACAGATATTGGACAGAAAGTTCCCGTTGTCAGCTATTCGTGCAGTCATAACTTCACAAAACTCCAGTCGCCGATCAAAATCATCTTCATTTAGTTGTTGTACAAGATGAATTTTATACGGGTGAAATTTATGATGCTTCAATATTCGCTGAATTTCTTCTTTTGATGTTTGAAACAGTGGCCAATTTTCTCGTGCTCAAAGTTGGGTCTGCAGCAATTTGTCCTAAAACTTCAATCTCAGTAGTGTGATTTCTAACCGGAAATTCACGTTCAGGATCCCGTTTTTTGTTGGCTACTGAACCACTTTGTCGAAACTTTGCAACTAACTCCAAAATGTATTTCTGTTAACATGTCTCTTCGGATGTCGTTCATTGAACAAATTTGCGGCACAGTTGGCACAGTCATCGTATTTGAAAAAAAGAGTAATTATTTAAACACCCATCTTAGTACTATCAAGTATCAAACCGACCGATAAACTGAAATAATAAACCGCATTTCTCTCATTCCGATAAGAAATGTTCTGATAGTCAAATTTCTGTTCACAAACCAACAAAACATTGACTATCAGCACATTTATTATCGGAATGAGTGAATTGCGTTTTTGCATCTTCAACTGTGAATAATTTTTAAACGAGTTGATAAAACTTCCAAAAAAATTAGTATGCTGAATTCAGAAAAGAAGGAGATTTCAAATGGTGTAACACTCGACCCATATTCCCTATTTAAAGTATAAGGGTTGTTATCATCACCCTTAAGGGGTTGATTGAGTTTTATGTCAAAACATGTCCCCCTAAATATTAAAATTGACGTGTTTCAGCGTGTCTTAAAAAATTCTCTAGACGCAAATCCCTATATATATATATATATATATATATATATATATATATATATATATATATATATATATATATATATATATATATATATATTTACTTATGACGTGATAACGAGTTTGATACTTTCGAAGAATTCCTTCAGATGACCGCGAAAGACCCCTAGAACCCATATCCGAGGTCTGATTCAATTTCTAGGTTTGTATACATAATTTTCGTAAAAAAAATCGTGGATCATTTCGAAAACTTGCCTCCATAACGCACTTGCTGGGTCCAGACTGTTCTTTTTTATCTCAGAGGTCTGGTATATTTTATATTAGGAACCTGCATACTAAACGTGGTTGTCATAGCGTTATTTAGTCTTTTCAGAGATTCAAAAATTTTTCGAAAAAAAATACAAACACTTTCTGGAAAAAGTAGTCTGATTTTCCTGGCTTTTCTGACGTATCTTCCCTATTCAAATTAAGGGGGTAAAAGTCACCTCCGCTAAGATGTAATGCTACAAATTCGGTCAGGGTTAAAAAAAGTATCCTCTTCGCAGGCAAAATCGACAAAATTTTAGGGTTTTTCCAAACTCTCAGTAGTTCTTGGGAAAACCTTGGTGCAACCTTCTATAATGGATACAAATAAAAATTGAAAGTGACCGCAATTATCGGTTCTAGCGAGCATAGTTCGCGTTCATTTGAAGGACACTTTTTCAAAATTCAAAAGTCGGAAGCCACGATCTCCATATTAGGGAATGTTTTCTGCGAAAATTTTTGATGGAAAAAAGGTAGGCCATTGTTTGATTTTTTGTATTCATCAATTAAAAGTAATTTGCCGGATGTTACAAGTGTTTATTTCATAAATAACTTTTACAAAAATTCATTAAAATTACAACAAAATCAGTAACAGGTGTGCAAGTGCATATTATTATGATGTGGCAATACAGTTTATAAGTTCATAGAGATATTTGAGATTTCCCAAAGCACCAACTCGCTATATTTCAACCTTTTCCTGCAATTATAATAGGTAGCTACTCACTTCTTTTTTTCCTGACATCCTTACAAGCATGTTTTTTTATAAATTTGAATAATGCATCGATTATGTTGGATGGCGTACTCTCCTCACATTTTTCCAATTCTTTGACAACACATTCTTGTAAATCACCCAATTTGCTGAAATAAAAAATTGATACATATTTTATAACTCTTGCTGATAGGTAGCAATAAAATATGATTAAAGGAATAACTAACAGAATTTTTTACCAGACAAAACGTTTAATTTACAACCTTACGCGTTTCGGCCCTTATCCAGCCATCTTCAGGGGTTAAGACCTATAAGGTAAAAACTTGGTTGTCAGAAACTATGTTTCTTGTAGCCCTAACATGCGGGCAACCACACTGCAACTATAGAAAGTACAAGGTCCAATAAAAGCTAACGGCAAACAGTAAAACTAGCTCAAACGGCCATTCAAAGTTAAACTGACAATAGTGTCAGGAGTTATAAAACATTTCTCACAAATACACATTCAAAACAGGACGAAAGTCCCACAAAAGAACAATACTCTGATGGAGTCTAAGTAACATGTTAAAAAGTCAAATTAATCTAAGTAAAGGCAAAGAGAAGCACAACATAAAAGGCAAGCAGGCTGCACATCCGAGCAGAACCCACTGAGAACATCTGAACAAGTGAAATTCAAAAAGAAAACGAAAAGAAAGCAGATGCCACACTCAGGCAATTGATAACTCCGCCATGGACGGTCTCAAGCCCGGCTGAGAAAGGAGGAGGGATATAATACCGTAATCCTACCTAGGCATGTTTTGGGAGGGCCGGGAATGCTTGCCTTAACTGGCCGGCATTGCGAGGAGAGACGTCTATAAAAAAACACATCGCAAGGTCGTTGGAGGGTTGGTGCCGAAGCGATGATGCTTTTGGCCGATATGGCCGGGCATTGGAAGGTTGGTAATTCTGCCCCTAACGTAATCCTCCCCAGGGAAACCGGGCGACCCCCCTGTGTATAAATGTCTCTCCATGGGATGCGGGCTCTTTCATGGAGGTTAACCACAATTTTACCCAGCTGCTCGTGGGATCAGAATATGGACACGACAGACACAGACCCAAACGAGGTGGGTAATAATACTCGATCTCCAGGTAACTGGAGAACACATATCCTCCAAATCTCTGTACTCCGATGAGGGGCGGCAGCTCCTAAAATCTCCCGTGCTCCACACGGAGGAGCGGAGGATAAAAACAACGACTGCCTGGATCCGCAAGGAGACAGCTTAGTCGTCTGCTGAAGGCGGGTGTACCATATTCAACCGCCTTGAGTCAGGTACTAACGGAAGTCGGGTCCCGACGGGCTCGGGTGGGGGTTGGGGCTCTGAGGGTACGATCAAACGACCCGAGGAGTCTGATGCCGCTACTGAGGGTGCTGTCAGCGGAAACCGACTCCGGTCGGTCGGCAGCATACCACAACAGAGGGCAAAAAGCCCCGAAAGGGTGCTGTCAGGAAGACGTTCAGTGAGGTGACTGGAGGGGTGGGAGTGGGCACTATACACTCTGAATATCCTTCTTCCTTACTGTATAATGAAGCGGGCCCTTCCGAGAGTGGATAGGGATCAATCCCCCCGGTTATACCCTCGGGAAGTGGCACCGCAGGGGGAATTAAATCCACCAATAAAATGGGCCCCAATAGAGGTGGCAGGATACATCCTTCCACCAGAACTATTAGGTGCAAACAGGCAAATTTGCATCATACTAAGGCAGCGACATACCTCCTTAGCATAAAATTGAAGGAGGAGCAGATGGACATTTCTCTTCTCCAAGTGCCCTGGACCGCCAGTTCGGACCGAACTGAAGGGCTGGGTAACACTTCTGGTAAGTAGATAGTGCGCCACCTGGGCTCATCCCCTCCACTTTTTACTGCGCATGCGCGAGTCATCATGCGCATGCGCTGACCTGCGCAGACCTGTGACAGTTGACAGCTGACCTGTCAGATTTGACAGGTGTCAAATGTCACTGACCTGACAGCTGTCAACGTCAGCTGTCACCTGACCTGACATGTGTCAACGTCAAATGTCACCTGACCTGTCAGATGACGTCACAAGCATTCCAAGATGGCTGACCTGTAATAGACAGTTGCAACCCGGGTTCTCTCTATGGAACTAACCTGAGATGACGTCACAAGCATTCCAAGATGGCTGACCTGTTATAGACAGTTGCAACTCCGGGGTTCTCTCTATGGAACTAACCTGAGATGACGTCACAAGCGTTCCAAGATGTCTGACCTGTGTGTCCATAGATATCTACAAGTCAGGTTAGCTCTCCATGTGTGTTTGTCTGATTGTTTATTAAGGTTATGTATTTGTTTATTAAGGTTATGTTCGCTCACGTGTCATCTGTTTGTTTATTAAGGTTATGTTTGTATTTGTTTATTAAGGTTATGTCATGTGTGTTGATTACCAAGGCATCTGTTTGTTTATTAAGGTTATGTATTTTGTTTATTAAGGTTTATTGTGTTGTTGTTGTTGTTGTTAAGGTGTATTGAAGTTTGTTAGGGTATTTCGTTTTTGGCGGGAAATTTGAATTTGTTTGAAAATTTCTGTCTGTTGTGTCCAGAGATCTTACTCCTCAAGCTAGAGAACATTCTATTTGTAAAGTTGTAGAGTGTAGAGAATATTCTCTAGCTCGAGGGGAGACATCTGTTGGACACAGTCATTCGGTTTAGTCACACACACATACATATATGAGGAAGATATATTGAGCGGGTAATTTGAAATTTTGAATTTAATTTGAAATATGATTTTTGAAAGAAAAGCATTCGCCAGAAATTAGATTTGAACCCCCAACCATACAGCTTACTAAGATATGCAAACGTCCCTAAACCGATTATGCTATTCAGACATACGATGAAAGTTTGTTATCAGTGGGTATATATATAAAACAAAAACCTGTTACATAAAACGAGTTTATGAGGCTGCTGAGTTTGTGTGTGTAGGTAGGGGTGGTATCTCTATTACATTCCAATTGAATAATAGGAACTGTAATGTTAAAAACAATTGTTTATTTATAGTAAAAAGAAATTTTAAAACACGTACCAATTTACCTATCTAATATCATTTAATAACAAAAAACGTTTCAAGTAAACTATATCAATAAGGAAAAACGTATTTACATCTAGATATGTTAATGAGTTTATTTTAATAGCCTCATAAAACTCGGGGACTTGGTTTTATTGCCGTCGTGTTTGTTTATGTTAGTGTGTTTGTATTTTGAATGAATGAATCTAAATTTATATAGGGAGTGATCAAAAACACACAAGTAACAAAACTCAATTTAAAACAACTAAATTAAACTTTGATATACGAGGATTGTTTGATAAGTATTGTTTGTATGTAAACATAAATAATATAATAGTATACTTACATACAGCAAGAGACGTCATACTTGTTTCACGGCTTAACACACACTAACGTAACACACTAACGTATGTTGAGGTCTTGAATGGGGGCCCCGTTATAGAAATAACACAGTTGTTTAATGACATCCACTTGAACCAAACAAAACATATAGACGCTGTTGTTGATTGTTAACACACACACACACACGTCATGACAGCTCGAAGTCTTTACTTAGACTGACAGAGCTGTGTAATAAAAGACAGACAATTGATTGCCCAACAAGTATCTTAGATAATCTTGTTTGAGCTTGTACAGCTGTTTAACACACACGTCATGACAGCTCGAAGTCTTTGCTTAGACTGACAGACAGAAAGGGGTTAATAAAAATGCAACAAAATAAAAATAAAACAACTGTTTTACATACAATAAAAATTTATTAGGATTAATTAAGTTGTACATATTGATACATAAATGACATACAATTATTACATAATGGCTCTAACGATGCCCGTTAGAGGTTTATATTCCATTACACTGTCATGAATAACCAGACAATAAACACGAGTATTCTTTGGGAAGTTGGCGTGACTCATAAACTCCACCTTAATGTCCACCGTTGAAGACTTGATTGACTCGTTCTGGTGCTGACAGTCAATCACAAATAGAGCTCTGTCTTTAAACTCGTCATAATTCAAGATAGGCTCCGACATGTTTTTATAACAGAAGCTTTTTTGAAAATCTGTATACATGTTATAGGCTTCTGCATATTTCGATTTCTCAAAATCCATATTCATAGATTCATAAGGGTAGCATTCTGAATTTAGAAACACTCGAAGGTCCATCATACCAATGTTATCGAAATAGTCTGACCTCTTCTTCACGTTATCCTTACGATCTGTTTGAAATGCTATAATCACATATCGAGGTCTTTCCAAGTTGGTTGCAGTTTTAACAGCCCACACATCTCTGTTGATATCTCTGAGTGCTGGTAACTCGTATATGTCCCATTTGCGGTAGGCGAGAAATATAGAGGTGTCTTTGGCTATTTTATCCATCAGTTCCAATTTCATTTTATCATTGGGAAATACATGTTTTACCTTTAAAAACATATTGGTTACGGTAATTTTTGCTCGTGCCGTACCTGTGCTGTAATAGCCATTGGAATCGTTTCGACTTCTTGTAAAGCGGAAAGTATGTTTGCCACAGAGAACTCCTTTGAAATGATGAAAGAAACTGAAGAGGAACCAGACAGGTATGAGCATGTGAAACTTGTTATCATTTAAGGTGATGTGCTCCGACGACACATTCAGACCGGCGTTGCTAAGAGATTGGGCTTCATTCTTACTGAACGATAGCAGACTTTTGATGATGGTTGTGGTGTATGGGTCTCGCACTCGTTCCACTTCCTTGTTATTTAACTCATAGGTCATTGATTCAAACAGAGCTGCTCCTCCATTATTTGACAGATAACAAGCACCAGTGGCATTTTGGACTGCTACAGGTTCCAGAGCACCTTCGATTATTAGAGCTGACTCGGCCAGACATACGAACGCATCTTGTTGGTTGATGGCTATTTCAATTTCATCGCTGTTACCAAACGATTTAGTTGGTGAATAGTAAGAGCGCAGCTCTTCTCGATCGATGCCATCATCAAACACGGGTTCTTTGAATATTTCTAGTTTTGACGACATGATAACCCAGGCTTTGCAGGAACTCAATATTATCGGGACGAAGCGTACCCTTTGACGTGTCTGACTCAACTGAATTTGATGTGGTAGATGCACTTGCTTTTATATCCTTGAAGACCAACATACTAAGCAACTTTTATAAGTTTCAAGCGAACAGACACCTCTTCACCTTGAAAGTTGACAGGAACTGAATCTTGGTCGACGATGTCGATGCTTATATTGGAAATCTCTTGCTTGTTCACCGGCAAGTAAATTAAATTTTTAGGTTCTATGTCGATTGCGTAGCCAGGATCAACCATCGGAGCAAACTCATACAGCGTATGTGAGGGTTGTCCGTTATAATAGGAACCAGACACAATATTGGTTTCGATGCGAATCTGTCTAACATCCACTATTTCAACAGGTAAATCAGATTCATAAAAGGTGTCCGGCTGAAGAACTTGTTTTGAAAAGCCCAACATTCGCCCAATCGAACCATCAAATTCAAAACTGACATTTGTATAACACTTTAGTCTACATTTGATGGTGTTCGGATTAGGTCTCAGAATCAGAGCCTGTTGCTTTTGTTCGTGTGTTGCTGTAGCACCAACAAGTTCATTTTGAAGTAACTCTTCCAAGTGTGTTATTTCATAAGCACCGGTGGGTATCGTGATGGTTCGCCAACCGGTTCCTTCTTTTACATGAAATTTGTTTTTACCTTCATAGATGTTGGGTATGTTGTTGTAGGTGTGAAAGCCTATCAAGGCAACAGCATAATTACCATCCAAAACAATTGGTGGATGGTAGTCTGACGACAGATGGGAGCTGCGGTCTTTCAACACAAAGGTGTGCGCCATGACTGATACACACAGGCTACTGTTTGAGTCTTTTATTGCAATGGTTTTTGCAGATACAACCCATAACCGGAGCGCTGTTTCTTGAGATACATGCCTTTGTCTCACTTGCATTCATATATATACACACCCCAAAAAATATAGTTTAGTTTAAGTTAAGATGCGTACCAGCAAACACGCTTCTGCCTTACCCATTACAAATATAGACGATGTTGTTACGGACACAGCTCAACAACAACTGAGGCATGGTCCTCTCTTTCCAAACACCGTTCGCTGTATCATATGTGGTCCGAGTGGTTGTGGTAAAACTAATGTCATGCTGAGTTTATTGTTTGAAGCAAACGGTTTAAAATTTGATAACGTGTATGTGTATTCAAAGTCTCTGTATCAACCGAAATACAAGATGTTAAAGGAGGTGATGAATGCAACAAAAGGTGTTGGTTACTATCCTTATAGAGAAAACGATGAAATATTAGATCCGGCAGATGCCAAGGACAACTCTGTGTTTATATTTGATGATGTAGCTTGTGACAAACAAGATAAAATAAGAGCATACTTCAGTATGGGCAGACATAAGAATATTGATTCATTCTATCTCTGTCAAACATATACACGAATACCCAAACATCTGGTACGTGACAACACCAATGTTATTGTGTTATTCAAGCAAGATGAAACCAATTTAAAACACGTGTACGACGATCATGTGACCACCGATATGGACTTTAAACAATTTAAAACTATCTGCTACCAATGCTGGAAAGATAATAAGTATGGTGTGTTGGTGATTGTGAAGGAAAACGATGTACACAAAGGTCGATATAGAAAAGGATTCGATAGATATATATTATTCTAACAATGATAGACAGGACAGACAGCTGTCTAACACAGCTGTCATACAGGTGTCTAACACAGGTGTCTAACACAGCTGTCTAACACAGCTGTCTAACACAGCTGTCTAACACAGCTGTCTAACACAGCTGTCTAAGACAGCTGTCTAACACAGCTGTCTAACACAGCTGTCTAAGACAGCTGTCTAAGACAGCTGTCTAAGACAGCTGTCTAACACAGCTGTCTAAGACAGCTGTCTAAGACAGCTGTCTAAGACAGCTGTCTAAGACAGCTGTCTAACACAGCTGTCTAAGACAGCTGTCTAACACAGCTGTCTAACACAGCTGTCTAACACAGCTGTCTAAGACAGCTGTCTAAGACAGCTGTCTAAGACAGCTGTCTAAGACAGCTGTCTAACACAGCTGTCTAACACAGCTGTCTAACACAGCTGTCTAACACAGCTGTCTAAGACAACTGTCTAACACAGCTGTCTAACACAGCTGTCTAACACAGCTGTCTAAGACAGCTGTCTA